>OY728128.1:1133318453-1134568453 GCA_963277665.1 Viscum album
TTCATTTGATCATCCAATTATAGTGTTGAATTATTATTTTTCCACATAGTAATATGAAATGAATTCAAACCTAAATATTTTTTTACAATATATTTCATCATGATAACATTATATGTGTTTTAACATAGTTTTGAATGCCAAACTAAAAAATAAAACTTTTCATCCACATAGAATTTTTCATTCCAAGTGGCCAAATATTCCTATTAGTGTGTCAATGTTAAAAATGAATCACTCAATAAATAATAAAAAATTTAATTAAATTATATAAAAAATACAATATTGTTTGATTATCAAGTTATTTATTAAATTTTCACTGTTATACCTATAGTATTTTTCATCTCGATAAACTCAATTTATTGTTCGATGTAAAATGAAATTATCCTCAAAGCAAATAGATAAATCTCATGACCGATTTATTTACTCTCATACAACTCCTTAAAAATTTATTCATAGAATTACACAACACGGGTTGTGAAAAAAAGTCTTATAGAATCACAAATTACTATATTCTATAAATAATCTAATCATACATAGAAATTACTAATTAGTTATTTAACATAAACATCATTATATTATTCTGATGTTTCACATCAAAAATTTATGTTATTCATATATAGTTTCAATTTAATGGTAACACAACATCAGCAAATTCAAGATCTATCATTTACATGACCTATATACTATGACACATTACTTAGAATACTAGGATTACACAAACATAAAATGTATGTTATTAATAATAAAATTTTACATTAATTTTTTTTTATAAACTACAACTCAACCAACTTTTAGATTACATTAATGAAAAGTATCTTTTTTAGGAATATCTATTCACTTCAAATCATCTCATAAAATTTAAAATAACTTCATAAATATATAATACACTAAAAAAAATTATCCTTATTTTTAATAGATGTGCTAATTATTTAACATCAATCCTCATAAAAGATGTTCCAATGTATATTAAATAATTTTTCCATTCAGATAGTTATTTACTTAACTAATAAATAATTCCTCTATTATCTATCATTTTATCTACTACATAGATATAAATAAACTTCCTCAACCTGGTAATATTTTTATGCTTATTTTAAATCGTAATGTAAAACAAGAGAAGCATGAATACACATTTAGTGAAAATACTATTTTATATTCTCATTCTCATATTGTCAACTTTTATACTATATAAATATGTAGTGTACAAATCTTTTATCTTCCATTAATAAGTTAAACAGTTTTCATTATGTAATATTAGATAAAACATAAAATAATCATATATATAATCCACTTTGATTAATATTATGTACTAGAAAAAATTTTGTTTTCCTTTAAAATACTTTTCATCAAACCAATAAATATTATTAGTGCCAAATATTTCCCTATATTACCTATATTTGTATATCATATTGTACTTTAGAATAAAAAGGTACACCGAAAATCCATAGTAACTCCAAAATTTAATTGAATCATTCAATCTCATAATTAATTTTATTATTTATTATAACCTATCATATATAAAAAACCATAAATTTTGTAGAAAATAAAAAATAATTATTTTTATTAATTAGTCTTTTTTCTCTACTATTGATTTTTTTATTAATATCATTAACAAATTCAATGACAACATCTTATGAAAATCTATTATCCTTTTACATCACCATTACAAAATATAAATATAGTGGTACTTTTCATATGTATTATTTCAATATTTTTATATAAATGATCCCAAATATAATCAATAATATTTCTACATGATCAATCATAGTATAGTAAAACAAATAGATAAATATAGATTTTAAATACATCCAATAATCTATATAACATTTTAAAATATTGAAAAAATTTATTCCAAAAATGTGTTAGGAAAATTATCCATTTATCTCCACAAGATTGAAATTTTTATAAGCATTCAAAATTTCATATTCACGTGAAATAATTATATATATATTCTTCTCACAACATTTCTCCCCCACCAAGGTATGTACTAGAATAACATATTAATATGGATTATCTCATTTTTTAGTGATATCCTTTAATGCAAACCATATATAAAATTTTCAATGTAATGTGAAAATATATTGATTGACCACAGATAGATATATCCTCCTTTTATAATAGGATCAATTCTATTATAATCTCCATTAATAAATTCATGTGTGGAAATTAAATGTTTTCAAGTCATGGATGACACTTTTTACGTTTAGTATGATCCTTACAAGGATCCGCACATGGTTTGGTATAATAAGAAAGTACATGATTTTTTTAGATAAAATTTGATTTTATATAACTAATTACATTCCATATAGTCGAATATATAAAAATTTAATTATTAATGTTTTATTCATGTATTAGAAAATAATATAAAACAATCATATATACCATGGATAGCATGTAATCATATACACCAACCATCCTACTTTTAAATCCAAGAATTAAGTTGGAGTCCTGGTAGTTCATCACTTTTTTGTTATCCTCCTTCATGTATCCTTGAATAGCTCAGTTATAAAGTATCCTGGATTCTTCCATTTTCACAAGAAGGGTAAACATCATTAATAATTACTCCTTTACTATAAATAAATAGTTCCACTTTTGTTGATTCCATGAAAATTACTTCTTGAGTGGGATGGAATTCAATGACCAAAATATCCTGACCACATTTTCCCATCACATTAACCCATTCCTCTTTCTAATCCATTTTCTCAATCATGGATTTTAGTTCCATTATCAAGGAGACAAAGTCCCCATAGTCTCAAAAACAATAACATCGGGATTGGGTTTTCCAATAGTTCCATTAATGATTTTAGCCTTACCCCCACCCCCCAAACACATCACCTTTACTTCCCTATAAAAATTAAACTCAATATATATTGGAATAATGATTTTGTCACATTCTAATGAATTATATAAAGAATGTTCAGGACCAAAAGTCAAACTAAATAATTAATTCTTATAATCTTATATTATGTGAAAAGGCATCATTCCTACTTCATTAACATTCCAAAATTTTTTTTTTCTTTCATAGTATGATCAATATAAAATTTTCATTTATCATTATATGTGTTATTAGATTATACACATCACATAAAAAGAAAAAATCATTATATTTTTAATTTGTTATCATAATCCATACATCCTATATTATCTTCTAAATGATCTTACATTCATTAAGATTATACTCGGTGTTCTTATATCTTACACTAGATATTTTATTAGTGTTTGAGAAAAATACATTTGGAAACCTCAATGATTTCCAAATTCCACAGTGAATACATATTATAAAAAACTACTATTTTGTATCACTGATTAAATATTTTTTAATATTATGTTTACTATTTTACTAATGTTACAGATATATTAATTTCAGTATTTCTTGATATGGCCTTTTATTCCACCATAGAATAATCATCTTGTTTGGTTCACCATCCCTCTTAGACATAAAGGGTGTTATATTTTTTAACATTATCCCTTTGGATATACCACCAAATAAATAATAATTAAATAAATATTCCTTTCTATTGTTTTATAAATTTCTTTACTAAGGGGAAATGAATATTTTGGTAGATGGAAAGTAGTATTCATCATCATTTTTATCAAAATTGTTAAAAAATAAAAAGAAATTTTTTTACACTAAAATGATTTATTAGTTGAAATATTCATTCTTATCTTTTCATTACATTGCATAAAAATAAATTTAAATCTATTTGACGTGAAATATACCCAAATTAATATACGATTTATATTAATTAGAATGATTTATATATTATTCCAGCATATAATTTCCTTACTTCCACACATTTAGTTTTTCAATTGTGGCCCATAAATAATGTTTTCCTCCACTATGAATCAATTTATACTGTGTTATCTCCTATATAAATTTAAAATAAAAAATATATCTGATTATTTTTTATAACATTATCCATTGATTTTTCTACAGTATTACATTGATTATGTGTTGTGTTTATCAAAAAAAATCAAACAAAAATTTTCCAAAATAATATTTATAATATATAGTTGAAAGAAAAAAGTAAAATAAAAATAATTATTGTATATCATTACCAATTTCATTAGCATTAATATAGATGTACCAATGGGTAATTTCATAGGAATCATTACAATAAATTAATGACTTTTAAGGTTAATAATTTTGTTAAGAATGTTTAAAAATACATTCTTTTATCGACATAAAATAAGTATTTAAATTTTGATAATTAAATATTCCTCAAATTTAAATCCAAATGAAGTAAAATTAGATATATAGTTTTTTCAGATCATCATGTTATTTCACTCATTCATTATATCCCATATATTTTTTATATGTCTATTATATATGCATTTTATTTCTTTCACTGAAATAATTTTTAAGGTCTTTTAATTTTTCGATTTAATGAACACATGAGAAGGCATTACATATGTGTAAAATATTTGACATTATTCCAATACAAGGATCCTTTCTACAAGAATATTTATTATATTATAGTTCTAATAAATGGTTTAATGTAGTAAATATTTATTAATGTATACTTATTAAATGAAAAATAACATTGATTTTTTTGGGTCATCATCATGTTTGATGTGAGGGTTTGAATTTTGAATCCTTTTACACATGTCATCTTCACTACATCGGTTTCAAAATAGAGATATGTTTTATAATTATATATTGGATTGAAATTACTATAACAAAAAATTAAAAAAACATAAAATGTGAAAATATTAAAAAAATACTTTATTTTAGAGTAAAATGAATTAAGTAATATAACATGGATGTAAACTTCACAGTATGAAGTATATTAGCCTTGAGGATAATTTTCAATTGATATAATAGTTAAATAACTAATTTTATTATCATTAAATAATGGGGATTAATATATAACCTTTCTTATAAGAGTAATATTTTTCATCATTCTAACCATATTCTTATTTTTGGTTACTATAGTTGTTAGAATAAAAAGGTTATCTCTTTGTTTTAATGGTGTTACCCTTCTCATTATTTATAATGATAATATCATATACATATTAAAATATAAAAATTATAGAGGTCAATTATTTACAAATATTGGTAAAAACTATCGAATCAGATGCATAACATATATCCATATAGCACATAATGTCCAAAAAATGATCAAGTGAATAGCCACTAAGAGTGGAGGTGTGAATTAATGTAATGAATGTATTAATGAATTATTTTATATTCATTTATTCAAACCAATAATCCTATTAAGATGAATGGATCAAGAATATATCCAAAACCATATTCCAATCTTAAAAAATATAAAATGTATTTTATAAAAAAAACAATTATGAGGTTATTAGTTTAAGTGTTTTTTATATTAATGTGGGGATCATATTGATTATGTATCTAATGTGACTAACTAATATCATAATGTGAATAGACACGATGAATGTTTCATTTAATATATTAAATTAGTCTATGAAATAATTAGTTACTCTACATAAGTTATTTATATTACATCAGTATAGTTTAATTTTTTTTATTGATCCCACTGATAGTTAGAAAAATTAGTGTGTTATGGAATATATTAGAATAAAAATAATAAATATTATTCCTAAAAAATGTCATCGACTTCCATTTGATAATTAGAAATAATAAATTTTATTCTCACCATATTCTCAATATGTAAAATTATAAATATATATATTTTAGATGGATCATATATGTTGTATTATTAATCATAAATTTTCATTAAGCCATGTAATAATCATAAAAAACAATGATACATAATTTTTTATGTAGTTAATTTTCATGAATATACAATAGAGATGGATTTACATTATCCAATCACATAATTATTATTCATAAAAATTTACTCTAGAGAAATAAATTGATGGACTATAAATGTTTTTCAAATATACAAAATGTGCTCTAGGATTTTATGATATGATATAACATTTCATATGTTATTATTATTTTTTTGGGTGTTAATCATGTTTTAACATTATTCTATGTTCATGAGAGGTTATATCAAAATGTATCCAATTTGAGAGGATTTCAGGGAAATTTTCTTATGTTTGTAAAAAATAGAAACATGAGGCATTTGGAAATATGGGAAAATATCATATTGAGATTTCGGCCACATTTATTTCTTAAGGGATGAAATCTCCAACATAAATCATCTATGTCATAATAATGTGTTTGTTGAAATCACCACTTATGTTCAATTGGATATGTGAGTAATTTACTACATTGATAATTTTGTTTCAATAATCAGTTCCATTATGTTATTTAAAACATAAATCATATAGGTGGTGAAATTAACTACAATTTTATAATCAACTTTGTCTGATTCATCAACATGAGTAAAACAATATGTAAAGTAATTTTAAAATGAAATGTTTTCTACATGCATCAAACAAAATATGGTAATTCCAATGAATAAAGTGGATATGTAATGATATAGAATGGGCTACATCATGGTGTAACTAGGATTTGTTAGCACTGATGAGATTTAGTTATATTTTAACTATTTCATCAAATATTTTATTGTTATAATACCTTTTTATAGTAAAATAGATTATTATATAACCATGAAAAGAGAATTTCAAATTGTAAAAGGATAATATTTTTTTCTTTATAGATGTCAAGTTATTTCTGTTAAAAATTTAGGTATGTGATATTAGAATTTTACAGATAGAGTGATGTGTGTCTATGTGAAACATTTAAACTAATTTTCAAATACACATCACAGATACTCATGTAAGATATTAGATATAAAGAGAACAAATGAATCATCTTTTTTATTATATATGAATTAATTTCATCATGACGATCATGTACGATGAATTGTTTTAGGTTAATGTAATGTTGAAGAATCACGATATAAAATTTTGTGAAATTGATCATTCATTATATCATTTTAGAAGACTATCCTCAAGATATTTATTTTTTAATTTTCAATCAAAGTCATTTTTTCCTAATATTAGTAATATCAAAAAACATGGTGAACAACCTTTAATTTTCTTATTTTAATCTCTCGAAAGTCATTATAATGGTTCGTGATAAAAGGTCCTAGTTGTTATTTTTTGTATATCCTTGATGAATCCCTATGTAAATTTCATGTGCTATTTTACTATGATTAGACTTATTTCAATCGGTCTTATTTGGTATAAAATATGGGCTTGTAGTCCCCCAAAAAACGATATGTTTATTGTAAAACATGAAAATCATGGAGAATAGAGATAGGGTGTTTACTTGGTCACTTTTATTTCTCAAAACTGTGATAAATATATGTTTCATTTTTTTTATTTTTACGTGTCATTTTACACTTATAATTGTGAAAATAAAGGGTCAGATGTGTGTTATATCTATTCAGGGTGGTATATCTATGTGACTAAAAGTTGAAGAATAAAATTCACTCCCACCACTTTCAGTATTTTTACACGCTCTCTCAATTTTTTAATAAATGTATTGATTGTATAGTTCATAAATATAAATGTTTGATATATAAATAACAATAATTTTTTTACTATCACTAGATATAGGCACGGTTATGTTGATTTTAAGACAATCTTATTTCTATGGTGATAATTGTTATTGTTAGAATAAATAGATAATCATTTATCTAATGATCCTTTGGTGAATGGTTTATCTTAATGACATGTGGATTTATGAAATTATAAGGAAACATATATAATCATATATTTATAATAAATAAGCTTGTTATGATTTAAAATATAATATAATCAATTTTATAATATTGGAAGAATGTGAAGATGTGTTCAACCTAGTCTCATTAGACTAAACAACCCATGAAATGTAGACTGATATATATGTTTCATTTGACAGTGTAGATAATATTTGATCCCTCCGATATAATAAAAACAAGATTATGTTTGACACATTTAGAATTATTGATGATGAAAGAATCATTAGAATAAATTGAAGGTATACAGATAATTTAAACAATTTTTATTCGTTTGGAGACCCAATTAAAAATAAAGGATAGGCAATGAATGTTCTAAAAATATTTCATCTGAGATGGCATGACAAATCTACTACTTTTAGTCAATCAACACATGAATATAATTTAAAAAAAGTATCTTACTAAAACTCTAATTATGTATGAGGAACATATTGTAGAAGAATATGTAGAGAATCGAGTAGTTAAGAATGTGAATGTTTTGTTATAACTTTGAAACTTTGAATATGATAAGAAGTTAAAATATATTCAAACATTTGAGAAGTGCAATAAAGATAAATTAGGATGTTCAATTTTAGAAGGTTATATTTATAACACAACTCAAAAATTAATGAATATATAAAATAATAGAAAAGATTTAATGAAATACTCCAACATTTATATAAAATATCATAGTAAATCTAAAAAATCATGTTTTTATGAATTCAGTAATCATGGACACCATAGAAAAAAATTTCCACACATTAAAGATACTAAATTTTTTGGGAAAAAGTACTTAATGAAATTCAGTTAAAAGATGATATACAAGATACCCATGAAAACCACATGGAAAAATTCTAAATACTCATGTAAGGAATCATCTTTGTAGTCATAAGCTGAATACTATAAACATAATTCAAAATAGTTATTTATTACACACACTAATGTGATACATTTATTTTAATATTTCGATCATGAGTCTGAGTTTTTAATTGTAAATTCATTAAATGAGGAATTAAATGAGAATGTCACTATGTTGTAAACTATTTATGAATACCTAAAAACATGACTATATCACATAAAAAGTAATCTGATTCTATTTATGATGACTAACTGAAAATTTATTTTTTTTATTTCAAAGTGATAACCAAATTAGTAGTCCCAAATGACGCTACATCACCAAGTGGGAATCCAAAGTTGCAAAATAAAACACACAACCAGTTGCTAAATTTGAATTTAAAAAACAACACATAACTAAATTCCTTGATTCAGGAGTCTCTCATGTTATCCTAATATGCTTCATTTTCTATCAGCAATAAACATCATCATTAATTCAACATCTTCATCACCAATCATCACCGGTCACCAGTGAGGAAGCCGCTTGGATCCATCAGTGTTGACAATAAGCACTGACATCATTTTCTAAAACACACAACTTGCAGCACCACCATTGTGAACAAAAGGACACCATAGGAGCATCCATTGCCTCCTAGGTTGCACCTCTTGATACCCCAACCGATGCTCAAACTACACCATCCCAAAACCTCAACAGGATCAAATTCACCATAATAACCTGGCTTGGTGACAAGGAACTAGAGGCCAGAGCAGAGTTTGGAGAAAGAAGTCTTAAAAACAATATGGATGATTCAACTACATCTTGTATTAAACAAGAAATTATGCCTCAAAAAATTAAAAGATGATGTTTAAGACAAGAATGATGTTTGATGTGTTTTGATGAGAAGTTATATTTTATTAATATAAGAACCTTAGAAAATATTATTCCTATAATTTTTTTTCATGTAGATTCCATGGTGATGAAAATGATTTAAAAATATTCCCTTAATCCTTTTTTAAAAGAAAAACTCTTTAGAAGATTAATTTTTTTTGTATAGATATGGTCATATGCCTTGAATTATAGTATGAGAAACATAAAACAATATTTAGACAAAAAAATATGTTTTTCTAATATTTTTTAAAAAATTATGTGGATCGGTTTCTAAAAAACAAAAACAAATTTTGTTTTCCATATATTATGTTCCTTACATTACTAGAACAAAGAATTTGTCGGTGTTAAAATAAATTGTTTGAGTTTTATTTGTTCGAAAATTAATCACAGAGTTTCAATGAAAAATGATATATGGATATTCGATATTATATGCATATGATTGGTGATTTATATAAATTACAATCCTTATAAAAATATATGGATGTAATGTTTCATTTATTGACAATGGTAATGTAAAAATAGTAGGAATTTGATAAATTGTTAATCCATTCACAATAATTTTATTTTTAAACTAGATGTAAGGAATATATGATAAGTATGTCTCAAATTTTTTTGTTATTATTTTTTATATTTGTAACAAAATCTCATTATGTTATTAAGGGTTAAATTATGGAATTTCAGTAACCTAAAATAGATAATGTTTATAACTAAGATCATAATTCTCTAATTGTATGAAAAGTAAACAATTTAAATGATGTAACAACTGAATCACGGATATGGTCTAATATAATGGGAAAATGTATTGTTTATTAATTGATATATGTTTCCAAAATGAAATTACATTTGTATTTAACTCCAAATAAATGGAATAAAAACCCTTGTGTGGCATGGAAAATAGGAGAGAAACACATAACATATTTTTAACCAATTAACATGGTTTATATTTATAGACCCCTAAAACTAAGTCATAAGGACTTTATTGGGACATCCTTATTATCAATTCCAAGTGTTAAATATTTCTATAATTTATTATTTTTTTGAATTTTTTATATTTAAACGAATTATCTATTTATGTGTTAAAAGTAAATTATAATCTATTTTTATAATATTTTCAATACCATTTCAAAAATAGAATGATTCCTAAAATTTTTTTTTTTTTTGACCATAGAAGATTGTTTTAAAACAATGAGTTTAACTCATATTTTTATATTCATGGTAATAAATTTAATTTTTATTACCACATGAGAACACAAAATAAAATTCTTTGGAAAGGAGTAATATTACATTATAGGAATTTTCAAATAATATTTTCAATGAATAATACTTTCCTACTAATGTTTTGTAAAAATTAATTATTAATTTACCTATTTCATAAATAGATTTCTAATTAGATATTTTCTAATGAAAACACCATATATGCAATAAAATAAAATAATTTACGTTATCTACTACTTTAATGTAATTTCATGCACTACTTATATTCTAAACAATAAATATAATCCAAATGACGATGAAGAAATATTTATAGAATATATTACTACAATTATTTCTTATTGAGTTTTCAATAAATTATCAATTATTATTAAATAATATAATCATGAAAAAATGTTGATTGTGATAATTTCCTCACAAAATGTCTCAAAACGTTAAAGTGAGATAATATTAAAAGAACATAAAACATGGGAATCACATTTAATGTAAATATTTTTCAACTGCTAAAAATGGATTTTATAAAAAAATTAATGAAACGATAGAAATTAGGGACATAGAAATTGTGCTGCCAAGATATCTTAGAACCCTTAAGAACCATCCTACAGGACTCCTAGTTTCATTTAAGTAACCATTTACATATTATTTGTATGTGTGTATAATGTGTTTATGGATTATAGATGTGTTTTTGGATATTTGTAATAGTTTAGGACATTTATAAATGTGAATTTTTTTGGTATAAACAGTGTAAACCATTAAAACCTTATAAGAAACCACATAAGGTGAAACATGGGATTCTGGATCGGCACACAGTTTTACTATACCACGTGGCCACCGAAGAGAAATCCTAGATAGGGGGATTAATGGTTTATTCTTTTTTTTTCATTGTTTGTTCAATAATACAATGAAAATGTTCAAGATTTTTCTTGTGGTTTATGCTAGAAATTATTAGTGCATGATTTTCTGAACCATGTAACTAACCATCTATGGTTGGTAAGTGATATAAAAAATAGATCTCTCCCATTATATTGTCTAAAATTATAATTTTTCTGTATTTTTGGACCTATGTGAGTTTGTATCCTCCCAAGGGTCGTGGAGTCTCTCCCCATCAAAAAAAATTGTTATGAATGTAATTCATGGTGCGTTGAATCCCAATTCCCTTCATAAGACTTTATTTTGGTAGTTTTTCTTAATTTTATTCATCTTCAATATGTTAGATTATTAGATATATTCTCTTGTGGATATATAATGTTTTTGAATCCCATAATGAAGAGTTTTGTCTATGTTGATGATAGGGAATGAAATCCAAGGTTGAATTTTTTTAGATTCTAGCCCGGTGTTTTGGAGTCTTCATGTCATTATTTATTATCATAGTAATTCCGAAGGTATATAGCTTCACTCTCAACTCATATTATTATAACATGATTTATATGTTTAAAATTGTGTATATTTTTTGAAATGATTTTTAAATTGATGTTTAATTCATGGTTGGATCCCACTTCAGTAATGGTTTTTGTATCTATGTATTTTTGTAATTTGTTAATGAAAAGTTATTCATTTTCATTATTTTATAATCTTTCTATTAAAATATAGATTTTTTGGATTTATGAAAATAGATTTTTTGATTGGATTTAAATTATATAACAGTTTTATTAAAATGATTTTGAATGGTTGATATTAAATAGTTTAATAAACACGGGATTGTGTGATTCCATTCCTTTTATGTGACCCTAAATAAGGGGAATGTACCATTGGGGTAAAATGGGACATGACCAAAGATAACAGAATTTTGTCATTTAGTTATGACGGATATTGGACACTTATTATCTACATAGTGGATCAATGATAATCCATTAATGGTTATGTAACTATCAGTTTCTCATGCATGTGTGGGTTCGTATGTGAATAATGGAATGGGTATTCCAAAGAGGATACATGAAATGTTTTAAATATTTATGTGATTATATTACATGGAAACTATTTTTGTGTGGAACTTCTTTGATTAATAAGAAATATTATATATTTTCACATATTTTTTATAATTTTTTACATATATTGTGTAACATTTTCATTCATTGTCGGTGAGTAGATATGCTATTTAGGGAAACACACTATATTTCCTTACTCAACCCTACTTTATAATTTTGGTGCTTTGGAGGATATTTTTTACCAAGACACAGGTACATGGAAAACATCAAATTCTATTAGTGATGCATCTAAATTGATAGGATCTATAGTAGAGTTTGAGTATAGTGTATATTGGGAGTTATGTAGTATCTCTTGAGAGTCCTTGTGTTTTATTGTTTTTGTATTTCTCTTTGGGGTTGTTATTTTTCTAGGCTTCCACTTGTTACTATTATGTATTTTTGTCAATTTGTTTGTGCAATAACTTACCTTTAATTTTCAACAAGAATAATATAGTTTTTTTTGATTATTGTATACATGGTAGTGGTTAATAATCCCCAAACAATATTGAATCCCATGAAATTTATTTCTATCCTTGGGTGTCTTATTGATGTCGTGTATTGTTAAGTAGAAGTTCATCCATGAAACAAGAAAAAGAAGTGGGGAATGATGTTTTAAATAGTATCAATTATGGCTGGTAAATATTTTATTTCAACAAGTTGTATCTTCTATATTGATTATTTTATTATAAGTGGAATCATTCTTGGTTTATACTCGTATCTTTTTGAAATAATGGTATGTGTTCATTGGTCGTGGAGTGGAAAATCATTCTATTTAGTCTTCTTGTAGGGATGGTAGAACAAACTACGATTTTTAGAACATGAAATATTGGGAACAAAAAAGTATCTATCCTTTTTATGATGAACATTTACATTCTATATAGTTGGATACATATGTTTTTGGGTGTCACTTATAAGTGTTATAATGTCATTTTCATGCTTCTATTCAATGAGATGAGCCTATAATTCATTAATAGAAATGACTTCCCACATGGTGTGCAAATTTTTTTAGAGTAATGATTTATGATTTGGTGAAATTATGTTGATTTCTGAAAAATATAGAGAATTTTTTTTTAAATGTTTGATTTTGAAAATGGAATTGTTGAAAAATTCTAAAAAAGTTTTGATTTCCAAAATCAAGGTGTATTTCTTACAAAAATGATTTAACATGGAAAATATTGAATTTTGGAAGGTAATGTTGTAAAAATTGTGATTTAGAATAATTTTAAATTATTAGTCCTTTGTTTTCTAGAGATTGAGACTTATGAAATTTGTTGTCTTTATAGAAATGGATCTTGGTATGCCCAAAGGAAACCAATTGGAAGAGCCTGTTGAAAATGTGGTTTCACTATAGACACAAGTGAACCAACAACTGGCTCATAGTATAGTACAATATTTTCTTGATATGAAAATATGGAACAAGAGTAATCAAATAAAAATAGTGGATTATTCCATCAAGTTATAGAAGGAGGACCCACTATTTATTCTAGGTGATTCGAAAACATAAAAGGTTGAGGTGTTGATGAATCAGATTAATTGAATCCGCAATTTCTTTGGAACACTAGTTAGTTATAAATTCATGTTGGTGATGTATATTATGGAGGATCATTCATGCCAATGGTGGGATTTAGATGTTTAGGATAACTTATACAAAGGATTTTCTTAGGGTGATTTTTAAGAATTCATCAACAAAAAATTATTTTATCATATGATCAAGAGTGTATGAACAGAGGAAATTTTCATTATAATATATAAGAGACACTTAGTAACAAAGTGGGGGATAATTTCATTAATTTAGTCCCCTTTTCACCCAATTATTATGATAGATAATACTTAAAAGAAAAAAATTTTGAATCATTCCAAAGTAATGAAATTCACTCATTGATTGATGTACTCTATATAACAGATTGTAAAGAGATGGTTAATATAGATAAAGTGTATTAAAGTGAAATTACAGGATACATAGGTGGAGGAATCTTTTTGATACCTTGATTAAATGTTGGGAACACAAACTCTAGGTGAAAATGGAGGAGGGACACCTATTTTAAAGGTATGGGTATCAATCTGAATCAGGAAGCTATATTTGAAGATTTTTCTCCAAGGCCCACGAGTAAAGATATATGTTTCTAATGTTGTTATACTGATCGCATTAACAAATTTTTTATGGAAACAACTAGATCTTTTCATGATTACAACTAAATGGGATATCATCAACTAAATTGTCATAGTGCTCCATGGTTGGGTTTTTCAGACACATCGTATGTGATGTAGACATCATATGATTAAATGAGATGAGTGTAGCAGAATAATCATTATTAGAAAAAATATATCCTTCCCTGGTGATTCTAGGAATTTCAATACTCCTCAATAAGGGAAATATCAATCAATAAATAACTGATAGAGTGCAGGGAGTAATCAATTATATGTAGTGGAGTATGTTATAGGGATTATAAATTTAGACCATCGACGTTGTGGGGTATGATTCTTTTGAATTATACCCTTTTTCAATCATTTTATTATATGTATTTATCCCATTCATTTATTTTTTATTGTGTTGTTGACATTCTAGGATTTAATTTTCAGGTGGTTCCCTCTTTATGGAGACATCAAAATCCTCATGGTCAAAGAGACTGTTGAACATTTTTTGTTGATCATGTTTAATAACTGATAATAGAGATGATTTTATATGGGATTTCTATTTTCTTGAGATGGATATCTATGATATAATATAGGTTATGTATTTGATGAAAATTTTCAAGGGTCACATAGATAGTTATACCCAATGAGTATGTTTACAAATATGAATTTCATCAAGCATCTCTTTAGAGGAGATCAGATTTCCAAAGATGGTGAAATGGGATTGTTTTCACCAACAGTTGGGTCTCTCTCATATATATCAGTAGAGATGCAATTGAAATCAATGTAATATATCAGGTATCGAAGTTCTTCATCAGTGGTCGGTCAATTTCAGGATGTTTTTTCTCAAACACTCTCTCAGTTACCCCCAACAAGAGAAGTTGAGTTTATGATTGATATCCTTCTTGGACTAACCATTTCTTATTTTCTTATTATTTAATTAAAACAGTTGTTTTAAAATAATTAATATTTAATTTCTAATATTTGGGATTAAAAGTGCTCATTTACCTAAGAATAATGCCATGTGTAGAACTGGTCTTTTTTTCAAAAAGTTAAATGGTACCCTTAGGTTTTGAGAGAATTATCTTAAAAATATCCATGTTATGATAATGAATCTGTATCCACATCCATGAGTTGACGATATATTTTACAAATTTAGGGGATCTTAGTGGATCCCTGTGATTGAATTACATTATGTATATTACCAATTATGGGTTTAGAAGGAGGATATTCTAAATTTTTTTTAAGGGGTAGATTTGGCTATAATAAACTTGTTGCGACTCCTATTTGTCTTACAAATTCACCCTCAGTCATTATGGTAATGATGAATCATATATTGTAAATATATTTTGATTCATTTTTGGCAGTGTTTGTGGATGATATATTTTTGTACTGAAGAATAAGGGAGGACACAGACCATCACTTGGTAATAGTGTTGGGAATCATGAGAGATCATTTTATGTATTCAAAATTATGAAACTGTGATATTTATATAAAAGTGGTACATTTTATTGGAAATATATTCTATAAATGTTTTTCTACTGATTCAGAAAATATATAGGCTAATATCACATAAAAAATGATAAACAATGTGTTTTATAAATACAGTTTCCTTGGCCTTTAAGGTTATTAATGTCTTTTTGTACACAAATCCGCATGACAAATTTATCCAATTAGTTATTTGATAAGTAAAAAATTATCCATTCTAATTAAACAAGGAATATGAAATGTCTACTAAAAAACACATAGATAACCTTAAATCAGAACCAATATTTATATTTTTGAAATCAGTACAATAGAATAAGGTGTATTGTGTTTCTTCGTGATATGGGTTCAGATGTTTACTCATGCTAGGAGATAATATTGTTGCTTTTACCTATAGATAGTTACGCATACATGAGAAGAAAATAAAAAACACCGGATTCAATGTTAGCCTTTGTATCCCTTTATTTGAATACATGGAATAATATCCTCTTTGTTTAGAAATTAACATTTTTTAAAGATAAAAAAATGTTTAAATCATATTTTCTCACAATGGGATTTGAATATGAAGAAAAGAAGATGGATCTAGTATCTTTGAATGTTTCTCATTGTCTCGATGTATACACCAAAAAATCAGTATTTATGGGTAGATTAATTATGGTGAAATACAAATTATTAGTTTGAAAATGAGGATTTAGATCAATGGATATTGATGTTGTTTATTGTTATCATGCAGTTGGAATGTAAAAAATGAGGATGAGATGTGTGACAACTGGGTCCTGGTGACAGCACAACCACCCCTCCTAAACAGGGTCAGAATTTCCTGACCTGCCAAGTACAACCAGTTTCCCCACATACACGTAGTACCCACCCAAAGGTCCACCCAAAGGTCCACCCACATGCCTAAACGGGTCATCTAACTAATGATAGTCCCCACGGGCCTACACATGTCCTTTTAGGTGTGCTTTGTCCTCACTAACACAAACCCTAGAAAACATCCCAGAAGGTCACCCATCTTGATCAATATTCCAACCCAAGCATGCTTAAATGTGGGTGTTACATTCACCCCTCCCCCCTTTAGAGAACAAAGTCCTCATTTTGGGCCCTACATCTCAACCCAGGTAGTGTACTGCACTTAAGGCTGGGTACCATCTCTGATACCAAATGTGAAAACTAGGTCCTAGTGATAGCACAGCCACCCCACTATAATTGGGCAGCTAGGTCCTGGCCAGCTAGGTACCACCAGTAGCCCCTCAGACACGTGGTCCCCACCCAAGGGTCCACCCACATGCATGAACTGGTCATCTGACTAATGACAGTCCCCACAGGCCAACACTTGTCCATTTCAATGTGTTTTGACCTCAATCTAACACACCCTAGGAAACTTCCCAGAAGGTCACCCATCTGGATCACTACACCAGTCCAAGCATGCTTAACTATGGAGTTCTAATCAGGTAGGCTCTAGAAAAGAAAGGTACACCTTGTTGACATGAGTCATATCATTTAGTCAATTTACCCTTAATAATTTTGGGGTGTTACATTCAACCCTGATCTCTTGCCTGAGGCCCTACTCAGGGGTCCAGGCTATGATGAATGGGACTGTCACCATATCTGTAGAGTAGCATGAGAGGTTAGTGAGCCTCATTGAGTACTGATCTATAGTCCTGATTCCTTGCTGTAGATGAAGAAAATCATGTATGGGAACTGCGTGAAGAGTCGCTGGGAAAAACTCTACCAAAAATAGGCTCTCGAAGTCTGCCTAGAGAAGCATCACCTCGTTTTGAACCTATAGAATCAATCTCCACCATCTTACTATTTCTACATGTAGAAGGATGGTGGTAAGGATCACCATGAGATCATATGGTGTCCCTACGAGTTGGAAGATTCTCACCACAGCCACCATCCAATTCTCAGCCTCCTGTGGGTCCATATCACAGTTTAACCTGGGTGGATTTTGGCACTATAAACCTTGCAATTCACTAACGCAGCATGCATCGTTTGCTAATGGGGATGGTGGAATCGGTGGTCCAATGGGTAATGGTACCGCTTGTGCCTCTGCTCGTGCCTATACAGGAAATGTCCCTACACTGAGGCCTCGTCACTGAGTGGTCTATCAGTGCATACAACTCTCATAACTCTACATGGATATTTTTGTGGAGGAGTATTGAATCAAACAGGTGCACCATGGTCAAAATGCTATACCTGGTGAGATGACTCAAAAGCTCACAAAGAAAACTGTTGAAAACAAACACGCAAAATAGTGTTTTCATGCACTGGGTCGAAAATCAGATTTCAGGGCCCTGGTGTATGGATACGACGACCACAAAACCAATATTGTTTTACCTATAATGATATCCACACTCACTATAATAAACACTATTTCCATTAAAATAAAGATCAGAGTCCTTTTTCTGCGACCGAACTGACACCTCTGATACCAATTTGTCATGAACCATCCCCTGGGGACCATGCCGTGACTATCCCAAGCCCGTATTCCATAGGCCAGGGGATGGTGACTAGCACCGAAAAGTGTTTCCATAAAAGTGGGAAGGCATTGCCATTATAACCTGAAAACTAACATAACCAATAACCCAACAAGATACAAACACAAGATAACTGTATAACCAAAATATTATAGAAAGTAAACGAAATGGGTTAGAATACAATCCCAAAAGAAAAGTACAAGTATAACTGTCATATAATATAACTGAAGAAAAGATAATGATAGCTACTAAATCATCCTCTGAGGATCCTACTTGAAGGGTTGGTAAAAATTGCCTCCTCATCACTCCACATCAACTCATATCCTCTACATACCAAAAAGCCGTATGGTCCACCTCTAGGTACCATCTAGTCCAGGTACTCTAAACCTAAGTCAGTGTTGTTCATCGTCTGCATCCAACACAACAAGGTGCAGGAAAATCTCATATAGGGGTGAGTATAAAGATACTAAACAGGGACCCTGAGACCCTCTATGTCTCAAAAATCCATCAAGGATAAATCACAAAGTGTCAAATAAACAGCTAGAATTACTTAGGTATATGCCCATACATATACCTATGTTATCAAGTAATCTATCTCAATTATGTAGAAAAACACAGAGGTACTGACTCAGCTCAAACCAATATTTACTCTAGGGGTAGTATCGAGTAACATTCCCAGTCACAACATCGAACACCTCGGCTGATGGAGAACCCCACCTCTATCAAGTACAGTTGGTTTTCCGCGTCACACATAGGTTCCTCCCACTAACCTTGGACAGCTGAGGTACTCCTCCTGTTGAGTATTGTAGGTTTTTTTTCATCACCAAGGCACTCCCCACTATCGGTCTACCGCGCCACAAAGGCACTCCCCACTAGGCCTACTAAGGTACTCCTCCTATCAAGTACCATGGGTATGCATTGCCACCAAGGCGATTCCCACCGTGGGTCTACCGCGTCACCAAGGTGCTCCCCACTAGGCCTATTAAGTCACTCCAAGTCAAAATGGTTAGCAGATGTTAAGTTGTAGCCAACCATTAGGTTCATGCACCATTCTCACTCGTCTCCGGCAGGATCCTCTACACATGCTACGGGTTAATACTTTAACTGCAATGAAGTCCCATGAAGATGTATCATAAAGGACTGCCATGCCAATGGGGTCTCAACACTCTATTGTTTATACAGTTTTCTTGTGTTCGTATCTTGTTTTGTGCTTGGATACGTGAGATTACTGTTTATAAAGGAAATGCCTTCCCAATTTTAGAGAAAATTCATACGGTGGTAGTTTCCAGCCCTTGGCCTACAGAAGGCGGTCCTGGGGTAGCCACGACATGGGCCTTGGGGGATGGGTCGTGAAAAATTGTAATCAGAGTAGTCGGTTCAACCACATAACATAAGACTCTGATCATTCTTATAACAACAATACTGTTAATTGTAGTGAGTTTGGTTATCAGTTTAGGGAAACCAGTATTTGTGTGGCGTCTGACGTATCTATACACCAGGACGTTGACTTCTGATTTCTTTCCCAGTGCACGAAAACACTAATTGCTTGTTTGATTAAAAAAATTTCTTTGTGAACATTTATGTCAGCTCACTAGGTATAACATTTTGACCATGGCGCACCTTTTTCATTCATGATTCCACCATGTAGATAGACTGCTAGAGTTCCGAGAGTTGTATTCACTAATATCCCACCGAGTATCAAAGCCTTAGTACATGGCCCTTTTCTAGTGGAGGCACCAGTAGAGGCACCGGCGGTACTATTACCCATTGGGCCACTGATTCCACCAGCCCCGGAAGCACATGTTGCATGTTGCATGATCACATTGCATGAAATCCAGTGCTATAGGGAACCTAGTTTCATGGGTGAGATGGACCCACAGGTGGCTAAGGATTGGTTGGAGGGTGTGGGGAGAGTCTTTCGACAGGTAGGGACACCCGCCAATGTCATGGTGAACCTTTTCGCCAACCTTCTACAGGCAGCAATATGAAGATGGTGGATATTGATGCTCGAGGTTCATAACACGGTGACGATTCTATGTGTAGAATTCGAGAGCCTGCTTCAGGTAGAGATTGTCCCAGTGACTCCATGCACCGTGCGTATATAAGAGTTACTTAATTTGCAGCAGAGTATAATGAATTTAGCATAGTACTAAGTGAGGATCACTGACCTCTCACGCAACTCCATAGATATGGTGTGGGACCCATTTTTCATGTCCCAGTCTTTCGAGAATGGGCTCAGTTAGGATCCTCAAACCATTACCAGACTGGCCACCGATTCCACAAGCCCCAGCAGTAGCTGGTGCATGCCTCATGAGTGCATTTCTCAAGTTCTAATGATAGTGGCCACCCATGTTCTGGGGTGAGATGTACCCATGGGAAGCTGAGGATTGGTTGGTGGATGTAGTGAGAGTCTTATGAATCGTAGGCACACCAGCTGATCTCATTGTTATCCTTGCTGCCAGCCTTCTATAGGAAAGAGTGGGCTGATGGTGGAGCATGATGCTCTAGGTTCACAACAAGGTGACTCTTCTATGGGAAATCTTCGATATCCTGTTTCTGGCCGAGCTTATCCGAGTGACTCTTCGCGCAGTATGCATACAGGAGCTTCTTAATCTGCAGTTGGGCAGCATGACTGTAGCTCAGTACTCAGTGAGGTTCACTGACCTCTCATGATCCTCCAATGATATGGTGTGTGACCCATTCTTCCAGTCTTGGACCTTTGAGCAGGGACTCGGGTGAGAGATCAAGGCTTCGATGCTCTCACTCAGCCTCTCGACACAGGTGGGGGTGTTAGAGAGAGCCTTCATGGTGGAGTGTTACCTTGCTGAGTAGTCACCAGTAGTGAGACCCACTACCAGTCATCATGTAGCGGTGTCTTCTACAGTTTCCAGCAGATAGATGTCGTAGAGGTCCAAGAGGACCAGACCTATAGGTGGACGACCGCATGACTCAGGATTGGTTGTGCGGGGAACCCAAGGTGGATCCACTTATACTACGAGATAGAGACCTCTAGTGTTCAAGGATGGCGACCATGTCTTTCTACAGGTCTCACCTCGATGAGATTTTTTGAGATTTGGCCGAGGAGGCATGTTATCTCCTAGGTTAATCGGACCTTTTTAGGTCCTTAATAGAATCGGCATGATGGCATACTGCTTAGCTCTTCCTCCTTAGTTGCACCGGGTGCACGACGTCTTCCACTTAGGTCACGACTCGTCCTCGGGGGCTATGTCATGACTACCCCAAGACGGCCTCCATAGGCCAGGGGCTGGCGATTAGCACCAAAGGTGTAAATCTCCATGGTGGGAAGGAATTTCTTTTATGAATGTAAACAAACACTACAGAGTACACAAGTAAAGCATGCAGTAAGTAAAACTGTATACACAAAGTAAGTGTTAAAACGAAAGGGGACGGAAATATAAGCCCAACTGAAAGTACAGTACAACTGAATGTATAGTACAACAACAGTAATTTAAAGCAGCACCACTGAGTCATCCTCCGGGAATACCACCTAAAGGGTGGGTATAGATGATCATCTCGGCACCTCGGGTCCGTCTGTCTACTCCATGTACGTCCCGCCAAGTAGTCACCTCTAGGTCCCATCCATCTCCACAAGCCTCATCCACGATCAGTGATGTTCGTCATCTCCATCCAACACAACGTAGTATGGGAATAGCCCATCCAGGGGTGAGTATACGATACTTAGTAGCGACCCTGAGACCCCCGAAAGTATCCTATAATCTATGAAGGATAAACCACAATGGAAAGATACAATCATGAATTAACATCCAACTCTACTTAGTTATATACACAAACATATACCTATGTAAAAAAACCCGATTTGGCTCCAACTCTGGTGCCCAAAAACAATCTGGTCCATACAAGAAAGAATGTAAATCACATAAATGGCAATGATTGATGTTAAGACATGGCTCACACAGGTATACTACTCATGAAGAGGGGTGGAGATGATTAGATGTAGCCTCTGAATCATCTCCTCTACCGAACCCAATTGGGATTTTTGTACATAAGTCATCACTACCGAACCCACAGAGGATCCAAGTACAGTCATAATCACTTTCTATCCCACGGAGGATCAAAGTACAGTCGTCATCACTGCCGAACCCATGGAGGATCCAAGTACAGTGGTTAGTATCATCGAACCCACGGAGGATCACAACATCGTAGTCATCATAGTCGCAGCCAGCTCTAGGGTTCCCGCACACAGCACGCTCGATTCCAGGAGGGTCCGCTCCTCGTGCCAAGGGATCGATACATCAACTATAAAAAAATATAGAGTTGATGTATCCCAATGTTCCATCTCATTAAAAGGAACTCAACATAGGTATATTCCCATACATATACCTAAGTTAACAAACCCAATTTGGATTCAACTCTCATGCCCAAACAAAATCTGGTTTATAAAGGAAAGAATGTAAATCACATCAATGGTAAAAATTAAAAGTCAAGACTCACCTCACACAGGTATACTACTCAGGAAGAGGGTTTGGGATGATTAGATATATCCTCTGAATCATATCCTCTTCCAAACCAACATTGGATCCTAGTACAGAAGTCGTCATTGCCGAACCCACAAAGGTTCCTAGTACAATCATCATCGATGCCACACCAACAGAGGATCCAAGTACCTAAGTTAACAATCCCAATTTGGCTCCAACCCTCAAGCCCAAACACAATACGGTCCATACAGGAATGAATGTAAATCACATAAATGGTAATGATTGGAAGTCAATACTCATCTCACATTGGTATACTAATCACAAAGAGGGGTGGTGATGTTTAGATGTAGCCTCTGAATCATCTCCTCTACTGAACCCATATAGGATCCTGGCACAAAATTCATCATTGCCGAACCCACAGAGGATCCAAGTACCGTCGTCATCGCTACCGAACCCACAGACGATCCAAGTACATTCGTCATCACTGCCGAACCGACAGAGGATCCATGTACAGTGGTTAGCATCATCGAACCCATGGAGGATCCCAGCACGGTAGTCTTCATAGTCAAAACCAGCTCTAGGGTTCCCGCACACAGCACGCTCAATTCCGTGAGGGTACACTACTCGAGCGAAGGGATCGATACATAAACTATCACAAACCCCAGAGTTGATGTATCCCAAAGTTCTGTCTCGTCAAAAGGAACTCAATGTGACAGATGGCACGTCAATTCGATACCCTGTCTAAGTGATATTGGTTTTTTTGATCTAGGGGCCCAGTTGGATTTCAGGTACAATTCAACCCAGCCATACTCTAGTCTCATTCCAATCCAATGTGGAGTATTCCAAAAGAACCATCTCGTCAAATGTAATCAACGTAGTTGATAACATGTTAATCAGACATCTGGTCCTTAAGTTATAAGCATTTCTGCTCCGAGGGCCCGGTTGGTTTCGAATTCAAACCAACTGGGCCTTACCTAAACATCTTCAAAACCTTGAGTGTAATATTACAAAATGACCATCTAGATCAGAGTAATCATATGCAACTAACGGTGTGTCAATCAGAAAGAAATAGCTCATGTTATTGGAAATTAACTAAAAACAGTCTGAAAAGGGGGGTCTGGGACTGGTAAGACCTGGCCTAACAAACCCTAGGTCGAACAAAACCGGGTCAACCCGAATCGGGTCTGGGTCCGGCATGCAGCAGGCCACGGTTCGGCCAGCCGGGCCAAGCGGGGGGGGGGGGGGGACGCGCCCCCCTGGTTCCGCGTAACAGGGGCGCCAGGCTGGCGCCGCCTGTCCTCCATGTAACACGCATAGCGCGGGTTCCTTTACTCCGTCGCCACGGCGGACTCACACAGGTGGCGTGCTACGTGATGCTATCTGTAGGCTTCCAATAAGTGTCAGCCACCGCGACTTTCCGCGGGCCACCGGAGTCATTCCAGTGGTCCGTTTTAGCTCTAGTCTGCGCCTATGGCCTTTTCGGGTCCCGCTCTTCACTATGACAGCCTCATAACGTCGTTGACCTTCCATTCACCCATCGCCAAGCAATACATGCATCAAGAACGATATGGAAGTTGGTCTGAACTTGTTCGTTAGCCGGTACCCACCTCGTTAGAGGCTCAAACAATTATTCCACAAATAAATGCCGATGTTCGTGGGCAAGAAACACATAAATGAAAAAAATACCAATATCCCCCTACATCGAATAAATGTTCACTTGTAGACAAGCCATGGAAGACGAGTGTCGCAGTGGTCGGGCATCGCGGAGAGGCGGTGTAAACTCATTGACGTCGGGGAAGAAGGAACCATGGATGGCGCTTCGTTAGCATTACTTGCAGGTAGCTCCTTCTCCATTGGCATGGTTGAAGATCGATGGAGTTAATTGATGTCCCTCGGGGGTTCTTCTTTGGAAGGATTGAGTTCTTTGTTGAGAGAAGAACACTAATCTCTAAATCCTCTCAAGTCCCAACAAATATTTTCCAACCAAAATAATAAAAAGGCTTTCCCCTCTTTTAAAAAAATCGGTAACCAATTCAAAACAATTCCAAAATGAATTGTTGACACAAAGATTAATTAATTAAGAGATTAATTAATTTATTTGGTTGGGTGTTACAATCAATGGGTAGAAGGTATAGAGGCTCCAAAGAACAAATGAGGAAGAGTTGTCAACTTAATGAAGAGCAATGTTAATGGGGGGTTTAGAGGGAGTTATGGGGAGTTGAAAGGTTAGGGGTTCGTGTGGGCCCCACCTCACAAATATCCAAACATTGGATGTTATGGCGGTGTGGGCCCCACCAATAACTTCTCATTTGTAGGATATAACTACAAAAGATAAATAAAATTGTGATCCACAAATTTTATTTATTTGATTATAATTCCCCAAATATTAACTCTTAGCCCGCTTAAAACACAACTGCGGTAAAGGTCCCCTTTAGCGAATACCGGCAATGCGAGTTCATCGGTGCCCTGAGATTTCAATTCTGTGTACTGGTTCAAAAGATAGGAAAACATGCATGTACTTTCAATGAACTTACCCAAACAAAACATCAAAAAATTATTCCGGGCACACCGGGCCTCAGAATCAGGTGCCATCAGAAACTGCTTACTCGTAAAATTCCAAATAATTTAAGAAATAATTTTCCATGATATTTTTGGTTCTTCATTTTACCCCCACATAAGATATTTAGATCCATGTAAAGATAAAACACATACTATGGAAAAAAAAATGAGGTACTGAGCACGCATTCGAGCCTCCCACTCCTATTTTCTCTTTTGGAGGTTCCTGTGCCGCCAGCGAATGCACACTAGAGGAATCGACTATCCACACAGGACTTGCTCCTGTCGATCCTCGATGTCCACCAGGGCCTCTGTGAAGGTCACCCCTTCATCGATATCCATCTCCCCATGATCGATAATATGGTTCGGGTCGTGCACGTATCTCTTCAGCTGAGATATGTGGAAGACGTCATGCTCCTGGTGCGATTAAGGTGGAAGGTCCAGGAGGGTAGCCACATCGCCTACCCTGTTGAGGACCAAGAGTGGTCTGATAAATCATGGAGATAACTTGGCACCTTGGCCAAATATTTGTATACCATGTTGAGGTGAGACCCGTAAGAAGACATGGTCGCTATCCTCAAAATCCAGTGGTCTCCAACTCCTATCAGCATAAGACTTCTCTCCTCTCTGTGAACTCCAATGGTCTCCACCTCCTATCAGCATAGGAATTCTCTTTGCCCTGTGCAGTCTTCAACCACTATTAGATGATATGCACTTTCTCCATCATAGCCTGAACCAACTCTAGTCCTCCAAATGCTAACTCCCCATGGTCAGTCTAGAACAGAGGTGATCTGCAAGGTTGGTCGTACAGTGCCTCGTATGGTGCCATCCCGATGGTGGAGTGGTAGCTATTTTTGTACACAAACTCTACCAAGTGTAGGAGATCCTCCCAACTATGACCAAATTCAAGGACAGTTTCACAGATCATGTCATCGAGAGTCTGAATGGTCCTCTATTTCTAGCTGTCTACTTGAGGATGGAAGGCGATGCTCACACATAGCTACATCCCAAAATCATTATATAACCCCTTCCATAAAAGGGATGTAAAATGAGAATATTGATCGGAAATTATATATGATGGCACACAATGAATCTGTACGATATCCTGAATGTATATGTATCCCATGCTCTCTACTGAGCCCTGTTCTCGGATTGGTAGGAAGTGAGCCGACTTGGTTAGTGGGTCTACGATCACCCAGATAGAGTCATGCCCTCTAGATGTATGTGGATGTCCTGTCACAAAATCCATAGATATCCTATCCCACTTCCATATTGGGACCTCTAAGGGTTGTGCCAATCCTGCTGGTACCTGGTTCTCTGCCTTCACTTGCTGACAAGTGAGGCATTGTGAAATGAAATATACTATAGCCTTCTTCATACCCAGCCACCAATGCAGTCGTCTGAGGTCCTGGTACTTCTTTGCCACTCCTCGATGTACCGCTAGAGGGGAAACATGAAACTCCCTCAACACCTCCTCCTAGAATGCAACTAGTACTATAATATGTCCCATGAAGAGAATGATCTTCCCCCATCCTTCAGAAAATCCATCATGTGCCTACCATGAGGATATCAAAGCACATCATGTCTCAAAGTCAATGTCCCGACATTGTGCCTCTCTGACTCACTAAAGGTGTGGAGGAGTGACTATGAGTGACTGAAGAAAGGATGATCTATCTCTATCCACGAAGGATATCTACAATGCTGCTAGAATCTCTTCCACCTCTCCTAGCAGCTCTATGACCAATCTCCTTGTGAGAGAATTAGCTACTACTTTCCCCTTACCAAGAGTCTAGACTAAATCAAAGTCTTAGTTCTGTTGAAAGTCAAGAAAATGTCACCATCTCAGGTCCAGGTCCTTCTACGAGATAACACACCTGAGACTTTTGAGATTAGAGTAAACCATAAACCATTCGTTCAATAAAATATAGGTGTGACTAGCCATTGGTAAATATCTTGACCACACCCTTTTTTTCATACGATTTACAAGAGCTACTAAGAATTCTTATTTTCTGAAAAAAGAAATTTGGTCTCATCCCCTAGATGAACCACGTTCCTTTCCTAATACAGTCAATCCTGACATGAAAGATACTATTTCATTCCATGGATGACGTCGTAAGTCGCCAAAGCTACTACAAAGATATCCAATCGTTACTCTCACCTCCAAGGGTCGAGTCACACTATCGGTAACAATGTGTGGTCACTGGGACTCCTCCAGTAGGTATCTCGAAAGTGAGGGTCAAGTCAACAGTTTTAATCGGAACCTCTCAGAATCAACCACATCAAAAAGGACATGTAAGTGAACATCACAAGAACAAGCATATTTAATTACTGCATATCCTAATAAAAATACATAAAGCATCCAAAAACAATGACATCAACAAAGATAGAAGTATAAAAAACAGAGGCCTCCAAGTCTGGAGCTAGTCCCAATCCTGTCCACTTGTTGCTCGACCAGTTCCTCTGCCACATCCTACTGCCCCTGATGGACCACCATGGTCGAACCTCTTCCACCGCTTGGAAGGTCCCTCTACTACCTTCTTCTCATCTTCATGACGGGTCCAGCAGTCTCAAGACAAGTGACCCCGCTCAGCGCATTCATAGCACTGTCTGCTTCTCGTAAGTCATTCTCCACACCAGGTGCCTCGCAAATGCAATATTGAGTCATGTGGTGGACCACCTTTGGGTCTGGTCCACTTGAACATATGTTTCATCTGTCTACTACTGGTTGTAGGAGAATCCTATATGGTTGGAAATACGTGTGGATAGAGTAGTAGCTCTAGAGCTTGCACAAAGCATAGAGTCGCTGGTTGAAACTCCATCCTAGAAACACACTCAAAGTCTCCCCAGGTGAGAGTTTTCTCATAGTAAAACTGGAGCATCTGACTCCACAACCTCTCAGTAGCTCCCTGAAAGAGTCTAACAGCCAGGTACACCATCAAGTCAGCATGTGTCCCAAATGTGTGGAAAACTCATGCTACAAACTGTAGCCCGCACTCGGCTATCTGAAAACGTGTCTCGCCTCAAAACTTCGGAGGCCTCAGTCACTAGAACACGAGCAATGAACTCAGGATGCTTTCACTCTCTGATGCAAGATCTGGTGGAATCAGTGGTTTAGCTGGTAGAGGTGTTGATGGTACCTCCGCTATGATGGGGCCCTGCACCGAGGCTCGTTGCTCGGTGGGTTGCCTTCTCGTACGAAACTCGAAACCCTAGTTGGATGCCTTCGTGGGGACATCCTGAAAAGAAATAGGTCTGACATGGTCAAATAGTATACCTGTTGAGATGATACAATGTGATCACAAAGAAAACTTTTGAAACACACATGCAATCAGTTTTTTCATATACTGAGTCAGAAATCAGATGTCAGGGTCCTAGTGTATTGATATGTCGGCCGCCGAACCAACACTAGAATCCCTGGACTGAAAACCACACTCAATATACTTAAAACTATTTCTTTACAGAATATAATGATCAGAGTTTAGTGTATTGCTGTAGAACTGACTCTTCTGATAATAATTTGTCATGACCAGTCCTTGGGGCCTGTGTCGTGACTACACCAAGACCATTTTCCTTAGGCCAGGGGCTGGTGACTATCACCAAATTTTTAAATCCTTATATTGGGAAGGAATTTTCTTCATTATATTAAACAAGCACTTTATAGTACTCAAGTAAAGAATGCACTAATTAAAAATGTATAGACAAAGTAAGTGCTGCAAGGAAAGGGGCTGGAAATACAAGCCCAAATGAATGTACAGTACAACTGAAAGTATAGTAAAATAGCAGTAAACCAATGCAGCATCCACTAAGTCATCCTCCGGAAGTCCCACATGAAGGTTGTGTATATGTGATCACCTCAGCACCTCGGGGTCGTCCGTCCTCTTCATGTACATCCCGCCAAGTGGTCACCTCTGGGTACCATCTAGCTCCACAAGCATCCTCCTAGATCAGTGATATCTATCGTTTCCATCTAACACAATGTAGTGAAGGCATATATCATGTAATGGTGAGTATACGATACTTAGTAGGGACCCCGAGACCCTCGAAGGTCTCCCTGAATCTTGGAAGGATAAACCAAAAAGGAAAGATACAAACACGAAGTAACATCCAACTCTACTTAGGTTTACGGCCATACATATACCTAAGTTAACAAAACCAATTCGGATATAACTCTCGAGACAAAACACAATCCAGTCCATATAGGAAATAAATTCAATCACATCAATGATAATGATTGAAAGTCAAGACTTAGGACACACAGGTATACTACTCATGAAGAGGTTTGGAGATGATTAGATGTAGCCTATGAATCATCTCCTCTACCAAACCCAAGTAGGATCCTAGTATAGAAGACGTCACTGCCGAACCCACAGAGGATCCAAGTACAGACGTCATAACTATTGAACCCATGGAGGATCAATGTAAAGTTTTCATCACTGCCAAACACATGGAGGATACATGTATAGTGGTCAGCATCATCGAACCCACAGAGGATCCTAGAATGGTAGTCGTCGTAGTCGCAACCAGCTTTAGGGTTCCCGCACACAGCATGCTCGATTCCTGGAGGTTCTGCTCCTCGAGCCAAGGGATTGATACATAAAATATCACAAGCTATAGATTTGATGTATTTCGATGTTCCGTCTCGTCAAAAGGAACTCAACGCGGCAGACGGTGCGTCAATCAGACGCCCAGTTTGAGAGATATTGTCTTCTCCGTTCTAGGGGCCCGGTTGAATATCAAGTACAATCCAACCCGTTCATACACTAATCTCATCAGAATCCCGTGTTGAGTATGCCAAAAAACCGTCTCATCAAAAATAAACCAAAGTAGTTGACGACATGTTAATCGGACATCCGGTCTTTAAGTTATAAGCATTTCCGCTCAGATGGCCCGGTTGGTTTCGAATTCGATCCAACCCGGCCGTACCCAAACTTCACCAAAACCTTGAGTGTAATATACCGAAACGACTATCTTGATCAGAGGAATCCTACGCATCTGACGGTGCATCGATCGAAGATCTGTATCTTATGTTTTGGGCAATTAACCGAAAACAGTCCGAAAAGGGTGGTCTAGGCCCGGTCCAACACAGTCCCACCCACCCTGGGTCGGCCTGAACCGGGTCGATCCGACTCGGGTCTAGGCCTGGCCCGGCTGGCATGGCCCAGCCCGGCCGGCCGAGCAGGCGGGGTGGGATTCGACCCACTCAGTTCCGTGTAACGGTGAGGCCAGGCTGGCACTGCCTGGCCTCCTTGGAACCAGTGCGGTGCAGGTTCCATTGCTCCACGACTAGGTCTGGTGCGACGACGGACTCCAGGCGGTGGTGCGCAATGCGCCACTGTCTCTAGGAGGCCGGATGGTGCCGGCCGCCACATCCAGTGGTCGGCTCCGTCTTGCCGGCGAACCACATCGGTGCAACATTCTGTGGGCCACCAGAGTCATTCTAGTTGTCCGTTTTAGCTATCGTATACTCCTATGGCCTTCTAGGGTATAGATCATCACTACGACAGCCGCAAAAATTCGTTTCCCTTCTGTTGACCTATCGTCAAGCAATCCGTGCTTCAAGAATGATATAGCGGTGGGTCCGAACATGTTCATTAGCCAGTACCCACCGTGTTAGAGGCTCAAAAAATTATTCAACAAATAATCACCTTAGTTCATGGGTATGAAACACATATATGGAAATATACAAAAATCCACATACCTCAAATAATGGTTCACTCGAAGACGATCCGTGGAAGACAAGTGTCGTGGTGGTTGGGCATCATAGAGATGCGGTGTTATCTCGATGACGTCAGGGACGAAGGAACCTTGGATGTCGTGTCATCGGCGTTCCTTGCAGGAAGCTTCTTCTCCTTTGGCTTGGCCAAAGATTGATGGACGTAATTGACATCCCTCGGTGGTTCGTCGTTTGAAGGATGGTGTTCTTCATTGATAGAAGAACACAAATCTATAAATCCTCTCAAGTCCCAACAAATATTTTCCAACCAAAATAATAAGAAGTCTTTCCCCTCTTTTTAAAATAATTTCCAACCAATTCAAAACAATTCAATAATGAATTGTTGACACATTGATTAATTAATTAACAGTTTAATTAATTCATTAGGTGGGGTGGCACAATCAATTGGTGGAAGGTAGAGAGGCTTCACATAATATATGATGGGGAGTTGTCAACTTAAAGAAGAGGAGTGTTAATGGGGGGGTTTATGTAGATTTATGGGGATATGAAAGGTTAGGGGTTTGTGTGGGACCACCTCACAAATATTCACACATGGTAAGTTGTGGGGGTGTGGGACCCACCAATACCTTCTCATTTTCAGGATATAACTACCATAGATAATAAAAAATTGTGATCCAAAAAAATTTATTTATTTAATTCTAATTCCCCAAATATTAACTCTCAACCCACTTAAACGCAACTGCAGTAAAGGTCCCCATAAGAGAATACCGGCACTACGAGTTCATCAGTGCCGTCAGATTTCAATTTCGTGCACCGTTTCAAAAGAATGAATAACCCCCACGTATTTTCACTGAATATACCCGAACAAAACTACAAAAAAAATTTCTTGCAACACTCGGCCTCAGAATGAGGTGCCTTCAGAAACCGCATACTCGTAAAATTCCATAAAATTAAAGAAAAAATTTCCATGAAATTTTCATGTCTTAAAATTTATTCACTAGCCCCTGGCTTATGGAAGGCGGACTTGGGGTACTCACGACACAATCCCCAAGGAATCCAATACAATTTCCATCAACGTCAATCCCAGGGAGGATTCCAGTATTGTAGTCATTGCAGTCACAATCAGCTCTAGGGATCCTGCACACAGAATGCCAAATTCCGGGAGGGTCCACTCCTCAATCCATGGGGGTCGATACATCGACAATCATGAATTCCTTAGTTGATGTATTCTGGTGTTCCATCTCATCAAAAGGAACACAACACGATAGATGACGCGTCAACCAGATGCCCCGTCTGAGAGTTATTTGCATCTTTGCTACGAGGGCCCGGTTGGAAATATCATCGTTCTAAACCAGGCCTTATTAAATTATTGTCTGGAACTCACATATAGTATCACAAAATCACCGCAACATCATGAGGGTCCCAGTGCCGCAGGTAGTGCGTCGATCGGACCCGCGGTCTTCAATATATTCGTCGTTTAGTGAAAATGGATCTGGCCAGTTAAGCCCAAAGGGTTGGCGGGTCGGGTCAACCTAGTTTTGGTGGGTCCGACCAAATAGGGTGGCCAGAACGGCCTGATGAAATTAAAGGCCCGAAAAAATGGGGCGCGGCCCGACCCGAGGGGGCACGGCCTGGCCACGGCTTGGCCCGAGGGGGTTAGGCCCGGTGCGGTGCGGCGCGGCCCGACAATGCCCGACCCGGCCACGACACGACCCGAGGGGGCCAAGTGGTTCGATGTGGGGGGTGCCCCTGGCTCCCCGAACTAGCGGCACAACCCTCCCAATATGTCCCCACGAAGCCAGTAAGCCTTCTTGGCACAAGTGGACAACTCAAGTGTTCCACGGATCTGCTGCGCGGCACCGTCGGGTGCTGCAGCCTTCCTCTGCCCAGCTGACCATCTAGCCTGCCTGATATTCTACCGATGGGTCCCACCCTTTGTGGACCGTGGATCCCTATAGTGCGACGCCATGGGGCTCCGCGGTTCCTCCCTTCAGCCCGGACAGCTATGTTCGGCCGGTTATTCCTCCGTCGAGCGGCCCACTGTTGTCGGTCGCGGTTCTCCCGCACGCGGCCAACACGCAATCTCCGATTCTCCCATCGTCGCGTCTTCTAACACGCCTCAATGGAAATCAAGGAGACTATAGAGTATCACTGGGTCATGTGTGTTTGGCCCGCGTCCCTTGCCTTAGGCAGTAGTAATTGGCCAAGGATAAACAATGTTTCATGAATAACGAAGAATAATTTTATTCAAACAAAATTGAAGAAATACACCATACTTAGAAGAGCTTTGTGGTAGTCAAGCATCGCGGATGAAGGTGTCACTAGAAGACAACGTCAACACATTGACGTCGAGGAAGAAGAGCCGAGGACGGCACATTGTCACCGTTCCTTGTGGGTGTCTCCTTCTCCTTTGATTTGGACGAAGATCGAAGGTGATGATGACGTTCCTTGGAGGTTATTCGTTGGAAGGATGATTTTCTTTCTTTGATAGAAGAACACCATTCCCTATTTTTATAGATCTCCCACAATGATCCTACACAAACAAGTCCATAACATGGCCGGTCGGTGATAGCACAGGCACCCTGCCTTTACATGGTCATCGGGTCCTGGCCCACCAGGTACCCCCAGTTGCCCCCACAGGCACATGGGGCCCACCCTAGGGTCCAATCAAAAGCCTAAACAGATCATCTGACTAATGATTGTCCGCATAGGCCAGACATGACCTTTCTAGTGTGCTTTGTCCTCAATCACACACACCCTAAGAAACTTCTCACAGGGTCACCCATCATGGTCACTACTCCAGGCCAAGCATGTTTAACTATGGTGTTCTAATCAGAAAGGCTCCCGAAAATGAAGGTGCACCTAGTTGACATGAGTCATATCATTTAGTCATTTAACCCTTTATAATTATGTGGTGCTACAATAACCCCCCCCCCCCCAGAGTACAACGTCCTCGTTGTGGGCCCAACATCTCAACGCAAGCAGTGCACCATACTTAAGGTTGGGTACCACCTTTGATACCAAATGTAACAATTGGGACCCGGTGACAGCACAGTCGCCCTGCCTTAACTTGGCCATCGGGTCCTGGCCAACCAGGTACCTCCAGTTGCCTCGCAGACACGTGGGGCCCACCCCACGGTCCATCCACAAGCCTGAACGTGTCATCTGACTAACGATTGTCCCCATAGGCCAACACATGTCCTTTCCAGTGTTCTTTTTCCTTAGTCACACACACCCAGAGAAACTTGTCAGAGGGTCACCCTTCCTGATCAATACTCTAGGCCAAGAACAATTATCTATAGTGTTTTAATTAGACAGGCTCCCGAAAATGAAGGTTCACCTAGTTGACATGAGTTATATCATTTAATAATTTAACCCTTTATCATTCTATGGTGTTACAATCACCCCCCCCCCCCCCATTAGAGCACAACGTCCCCATTGGGGGCCATACATCTCTATGCAGGCATTGCAACGCACCTAAGGTTGTGTACCACCTTTGATACCAAATGTAACAACATGGCCCTGGTGATAGCACAACCACCCCACCTTAACATGGCTATCTGGTCCTGGCCCACATGGTACCACCAGTTGCCCCACAGACATGTGGGGCCCACCCTAGGGTCCACCAACATGCCTGAACGGGTTAGCTAACTAACGATGGTCCCCATAGGCCAACACATGTCTTTTACAGTGTGCTTTTTCCCCACTCACACACACCCTAGGAAACTTCTCAGAGGGTCACAAACAAGTGCTTAACATGGTCAGCCAGTGACAGAACATCCACCCCGCCTTAACATGGCTATCAGGTCCTGGCCCACCAGGTACCACCAGTTTCCCCGCAGACAAGTGGGGACCACCCAGGGTCCACCGACATTCCTGAACTGGTCATCTAACTACTAATTTTCCCCACAGGCCAACACATTCCCTTTCCAGTGTTCTTTGTGCACACTCACACACAACCTTGGAAAATTCCCTGAGGGTCACAAACAAGTGCATAACATGGTCAGCTGGTGACAGCACAACCACCCAACCTTAACATGGTCGTCATGCCCTGGCCCACCAGGCCCCACCAGTATCCCCACAGACATGAGGGGCCCACCATAGGGTCCACCCACATGCCTGAACGGGTCATCTGACAAACGATTGACCCCACAGACCATCACATTTCCTTTTCAATGTGCTTTTTTCTCACTCACACATACCCTGGGAAACTTCCCAAAGGGTGACAAATATGGTCGACCGGTGATAGCACAACCACCCCGAATTAACATGGTCGTCGGGTCCTAACCCACTGAGTACCACCAGTTTCCCCACAGGCCCACACATGTCCTTTCCAGTGTGCTTTTTCCATAGTCACACACACCCTGAGAAACTTCTAAGAGGGTCACCCATCCTGATCACTACTCTAGGCCATGAACGCTTAACTATAGTATTTTAATCAGACAAGCTCCCGAAAATGAAGGTGCAGCTAGTTGATATGAGTCATATCATTTAGTCTTTTAACCCTTTATCCTTCCGTGGTGTTACAATCCCCCCCCCCCATTAGAGCACAACGTCCTCATTGGGGTCCCTACATCTCTACCCAGGTAGTGCACCACACTTAAGGTTGGGTACCACCTTTGATACCAAATGTAACAAATGGGCCCTGGTGATAGCACAGCCACCCCGCCTTAACATGGCTGTTGGGTCCTGGACCACCAGGTACCACCAGTTTCCCCACAGACACATGGGGCCCACCCCAGGGTCAACCAACATGCCAGAACGGGTCATCTGACTAACGATGGTCCCCATAGTCTAACACAAGTCCTATACAGTCTATTTTTCCCTCACTCACACACACCCTGGGAAACATCCCAGAGGGTCGCAAACAACTGTTTAACATGGTCGTCTAGTGACAGAATAGCCACCCCTCCTTTGCATGGTCGTCGGGTCCTGGCCCACTAGGTACCACCAGTTGCCCCGCAGACACGTGTGGCCCACCCAGGGTCCACCGACATGCCTGAACTGGTCATCTGACTAACAATTGTCCCAACAGGACAACACATGTCCTTTCCACTGTTCTTTGTGCACACTCACACACACCCTTGGAAACTTCCCTGAGGGTTACAAACAAGTTCTTAACATTTCCAGCTGGTGACAACACAACCACCCCGCCATAACATGGCCGTCGGACCCCACCCCACCAGGTACCAGCAGTTGCCCCACAGACATGTGGGGCCCACCATAGGGTCCACCCACATGCCTGAATGGGTCATCTGACTAAAGATTGTCCCCATAGGCCATCACATGTCCATTTCAATGTTCTTTTTTCTCACTCACACACACCCTGGGAAACATCCCAGAGGGTCACAAATATGGCCGACCGGTGACAGCACAGCCACCTCGACTTAACATGGCCATCGGGTCCTGACCCACCGAATACCACTTGTCCCACAGACAGGTGGGGCCCACCCCAGGGTCCACCCACATGATTGAACGATTCATCTGACTAACGATTGTCCCCATAAGCCAACAGATGTTCTTTCTAGGGTGCTTCGTCCTCACTCACACACACCCTGGGAAACTTCACAGATGGTCACCCATCATGATCACTACTTCAGGCCAAGCACGCTTAATTGTGGAGTTCAAATCAAACAGGCTCCTGAAAAAGAAGGTTCATCTTGTTGACATCAGTCATATCATTTAGTCATTTAACCTTTTATCATTTTGGGGTGTTACAATCACCCCCCCCCCCCCCTTATAGCACAATTTCCTCAATGTGGGTCATACATCTTAACCCAAGTAGTGCAATGAACTTAAGGATGGGTACCACCTTTGAAACCAAATGTATCAACTGGGACCTGGTGACAGCACAACCACCCCGCCTTAACATGGCTGTCGGGTCCTGGCCCACAAGGTACAACCAGTTGCCCCGCAGACATGTGGGACCCACCCTAGGGTCCATCCACATGCCTGAACGGGTCATCTGACAAACGATTTTCCCCACAAACCAACACATGTCCTTTAAATTGTGCTTTGTCCTACTCACACAAACCCTGAGAAACTTCTCAGAGGGCACCCATCCTGATCACTACTTCAATCCAAACACACTTAACTGTAGAGTTCTAATCAGACAGGCTCCCGAAAAATAAGGTACACCATGTTGAGATGAGTCATATCATTTAGTCATGTAAACCAATATCATTCTGGGGTGTAACAACATATCCCAGCTGAGGAGATATATGCATGAACATTATCACATCATCGACCATGGCAAGCTAGAACTCGACGATGGATGACTTTTATGGAGGTTCCAGTAGATATTGATGATCGATGGGAACAGTTCCTTCATGGATGGTTGATATCTATGGTGCATGTTTGCGGGCATCACGGGAACCTCTTGGAGAGCACATGGGAGAGAGTGGCTTAGATGCATGCTCAGTACCAACACTTGTTTACCTAGTCTGAGTTGTGGCATATGAGGTCGTAGAGCCCTGAGGTGGGGAGAATGTAATGACCCAGAATTTTTATGTAATTGTTTTTAAATAAATCATTAATTTTGAAGCCCGTGAAAATTGATGGGGAGTGTTTATGAGGCAAAGAGTTCTTGTAATGAATTTCTGAACTTTTGTTTGGGTACATTCAGTAAACTTGTGAGTGGGTTTTTCTAAATTTTGAATTGGTGCTCGGAATTTAAATCTGAGGGCACCGTTGAACCCGCAACACTGCTATTTGCTTAAGAAAATTTTCTCCACGACGACAGTTGGTCGAGGGTGAAAGAAACTCTTTGGGTTTTTCATGGAAATAATAAAATAAAATAAATAGACATTTTATTTTTATTTGTTGTAACCACCCTCTTGTGGATGTTGTGCAGGTTGGGACCACATGAGTTTTATTCTCCAAATTGAATGCTTTGTGGTGGGGACCACCCGAGGCTTGAAACCCCCATCTCCCTCATTAAAGATGGGGGGTCCTATTCAACTACCCTACCATTTATTATGCCTACCCTCCATTAATTACTTTTGTGCCATCATCATTAATTAATTAATTGGATCAAACATAATTAATCCTATTTGACTTTTATGCCAATAAACTAAATATCCAAAATAATCTATAACGTTGGCTACATCAAATTTTCAGATGAATTGGTGAGAGGTGATAGCTTTTGGAGAAATAATGTTCTCCAACGAAGAATGCTCCACCAACAAAGAATGCTCCACCAACGAAGAATGTCGACCTCCTTTGACCTTCTTCCCCAGGACTTATTCCAATGTGGGATGTCTTCATCTATTATGAATCGATGTCTTTATATTCTTCTCACACCAATGTCAATGGTCAATCCAAGGTAGGGGTTTATTTCTATTTTTTTATCACTTCCCATGTACACCCTTTCTATTACTTTTTTGGGTTGGGAACTATCATTATGGGAGGATAGGTTTTGACGTTCATGTTCATGTTATTGATGTGCCATATGCTACAACCCTAACGCGGAGGGTACGGGCCAAACCAACATAGCGTGACCCTTCTATAAATCTTATGGTGTAATTTGTGATGGAGAAGTACAACAACCAATCACGAAGGGGCCCATGAATAGAGGATGACATCACCGCTGACTTCGACAAAGGCGACGACACAAAGGAACTGCCCCGCGGCCCCCACCACATCTATGAGGATGGACCTCCCCTACGCAGTTGGACCGCCGCCTCGCGGCCATGGCGCCGCCATATGGTCAGGCCACCCCCGTGTGGCCGGACAGCTACCCCATGGTCAGATTTACACCCTGTGGCTGGACTGCACCCGCTTGGCCGGACCCCCGCCCCGCAGCCCGCCCCCACACCGTGGTCGGACTTGCACCCCATGTCCGGACCACCCCGCACGGCTAGTCCACCATCCCGTGGCTAGACCACTGCCTCGTGGTCTCATGACGTCTTTGGCCTTGTCACCCCGGGCCGAGACGAGCCTATCCACCCCATGACCTCGTCACACCCCTCGGCCGAGCTTCCCTCGCGGAACCCCTCGGCCGAGCTACCCTTGCAAAACTCTCTGCGGCCGCTCACGGATTATCGGGTCGGACCAAACCCCGGACCGCTACGACCCATTTACTTTTTTTCCATAACCTTGGAATTGGAGATCCATTTGAAAAACCATCAGTGACACTATAAATTATAGAGAGAGATAGACCCTTTGAGTATAGCCCCCTAGAATTTTTGATTGATATGGGAAGCGATCATGTTTAATCAAGCACGAATCCAACTAGGCCCCTGGGAATCTGATTAATGCACTGTTTGTTACGTTGAGGCCTTCTGACATTGCAGATATTTGAGATTCTTTTTCATGTCAAATAGTGGATGTTGGAGTATCAACTAGTAGCTCGTGGAAGGATACTCTCGAAGATGAGTGAGCATAGTGAGGGATCCCAGTGGTTGGCTGAGACTTGACGACTGCTGACTGTTTAGACAGGGAGTGACTTGACAGGCCCTGTGGGGAGTGCCTTGGTGACATGGTAGACCCACAGTGTGGATCACCTTGGTAATGCGGCAGACCCACAATACTCGACAGGAGGAAAACCTCAGCAGGCCCAACAGGGAGCGCCTTAGTGATGTGGCAGACCCACGGTGGGGAGCACCATGGTGACGTGGAAGACCCACGGTCCTAGACAGTAGGAGTACCTATGTATTCTAAGCTTAGTGTGATGCACCTATATGGGATGCGACATTCCCAATGTACTATATATGGGTGTAGTTCTCTAGTATCCAAGGTGTTCGATGTTGTGACTGGAAATGTTTCTTGATAATAACCCTAGAATAAATCGTGATGTGAGTTGAGTAAGTACCTTTTTTTGATCTTATGATTGAGATGAATTTCTTGATAACTTAGGTATATGTATGGGAATATACCTATGTAAGGTTTTATATTGATTTCATACCTTTTGATTCATCCTTGATGGATTTTATGAGACATAGAGGGTCTCGAAGTCCCTAATGAGTATCGTTATACTATATCCTACATGGGCATTGCCCACACCTTGTTGTGATGGATTCAGACGATGGACAACGCTGAATTTGGATAAGAGTACCCGGACTGGAAGGTACATGGAGGTGAACCATAGGGCGTGTCAGTACACAAATGAGATGGGTGGACGTGGAGGGCTGATTAGGCAATCTGTACCTATCCTTCAAGTAGGAACCTTAGAGGACAATGTAGTATAAATTTTCCCCTTTTCTTTACTTGTATTGTATCATAGTTTTAATTGTACTTTCCTATTGGTCTTGTATTCAGGACCCTTTCTTTACTTTCAACATTCTTCTGGATATATAGTTTTCTTGTGTTCGTATCTTTCTATGTGCATGGCTACTAGAGTTTGTAGGTTATAAAGGCAATGCCTTCCAGTATTTAGGGAAAACGCCTTTCAGTTCTAGTTTCCATCCCCTAACCTATATAAGGTGGCCTTGGGGTTGTCACGGAATAGGCACCAGGGGACGGGTTCTGACAAATTTGTATCAGAGGCGTCCGTTCAACAGCCGATCATAAGACTCTGTTCTTTCTTTTAATGTAAAAAATATTAATTGTAGTGAGTGTGGTTATTAGTTTATGAAAACCAGTATTGGTGCTTTAGATGACGTATCCATACACCAGGACCCTGACATCTAATTTTCAATCTAGTGCATGAAAACACTGATTGTGTGTGTATTTTACAATGTTTTCATTGTGACCATTTGAGTCAGCTCACTAGGTATAACTATTTGACTGTGGCACACCTATTACATTCAAGATGCCTCCACATAGACAACCTACTAGAGTTCCGAGAGTTTTATGCACTGATAGCCCACCATGCAGTGAGGCCTCAGTGAAGGTCCATTTTTAGTAAAAGAACCAACAATAACTTTACCCATTGGGACACCGATGCAACCAGCCCCAGCAACAGATGGTGCATGCCACTTGAGCACATTGCACAAGTTCCATCTCCACAGGCCACCCATGTTCAGGGGTGAGATGGACACACAAGTATCCATGGATTATATTGAGGTTGTGGTGAGAGTCTTTCGACTCGTAGGGACACCAACAGATCTCCTAGTGATCCTTTACACTATACTTCTATAGGCAGCAGCAGGCAGATAACTGATCTTGATGCTCCAGTTTCACGATGATGTGACACTTCTCTGGGCAGACATTGAGTGCCTGTTTCGAGTAGTGTCTGTCCCAGTGACTCTTCACATAGTGCGCATACATGATCTTCTTCATCTGTAGCAAGGCCATTTGAGTGCAGCTTTGTACTCACTGATGACCACTGAACTCTCATTAAACTCCACTAATATGGTGTGGGACCCATTCTTCAGGGACCCGACATTCGAGCAGGGACTTAGGTAAGAACCTCAAACCATTACTAGTTTAGCCACCGATGCCACCATCCCCAGCAACAGACGGTGCAAGCAACTTGACCGCATTGCACGAGTTATAGTGCTAGAGGCCACCGAGGTTCAGGAATGAAATGTACCCATAGGCTGTTGAGGATTGGATGGAGGTTGTGGTGTGAGTATTTAGACTCGTAGTGACACCATCTGATCTTGTGGTGATCGTTTCCCCCAGCCTCCTATAGGAAGTAGTGGGCATATGGTAGAGATTGATGCTCCAGTTTCACGATGAGGTGATGCTTCTCTAGGAAGACTTCGAGAGCATGTTTCAAGCAATGTTTGTCCCAACGAATCATTGTGCAGTGTGCATAAAAGAGTTTCTTCATCATCAGTAGGGCAGAATGACTGTAGCTCAGTACTCAATAAGGATCACTGACCTCTCATGCTAGTCAGAATATATGGTGTGGGAACCATTCTCCAGGGCCCGAACCTTTGAAAAGGGACTCTACTGAGAGTTCAAGGCATCGATGATCTCACTCTCCATCCCGGCGCAGGGGGCTATTATAGAGAGCCATTTTTGTGAATAGTTTCCTTACTAAGAAGTCAACTGTAGTGAGACCCACTAAACGTCATCACGTAGCAGAGACTTCTGCAGTTGGAAGCAGACATATGTCGTAGAGGTCCAAGGGGACCAGACCAATAGGTAGACGACCGCATGACTTAGGATCATCTATGTGGGGCACCCAAGGAGGATCTAGTTAAACCGGGATATAGAGACCTCTGATGTTAAAGGATGGAGACCACATCTTTTTACAGGTCTCACCTCAATGAGGTTTGTAGAGATTGGGCCGATATAGAATGTTACCCCCAAGGTTCATCGGACCTTTTCAAGTACTTAGTAGAGTTGGAGAGGTGGTATACCACTTAGCTCTTCCACCTCAGTTACACTTAGTGCATGAAATCATCCACGTATCCTAGTTGAGGAGATACGTGCACGACCCTTATCACATCATCTACAATGCTGAGCTAGATGTCGATGATGGGGTGACTTTTATAGAGGTTATAGTATAGATTGAGGATCGACAGGAGCAGATCCATTATGGGAAGTCGAGACCTCTGGTGCATGTTTGCTGGCATCACATGAACCTCTAAGAGAGCACATGGGAGAGGGAGGCTTAGATGTATTATCTATACCCCCACTTGTTTACCTAGTTTTAGTAGTGTCTTAAGGGGGTGTAGATCCCTGAGGTGGTAGAATTTAAAGACTTGGTATTTCCATTTAATTGTTCTTTAAAAAAATAGTAATTTTATGAGTCCGTGATAATTTCTTGCGCATGATTCCAAGGCTCGTAGTGCCCGTAATGAATTTATGAACCTATTTTCAGGTACGTTCAGTAGATGAGCGAGAGGGTTTTTATAAATTTTGAACCGGTGCTCAAAATTGAAATATGGGGGCACCATTGAACTCGCTGCACCATTATTGGATTAAGAATAATTTTACCATGACGACAGTTGGTCGAGAGAGGGAGATAATTTTTGGGTTTTTTTGTGGAAATTATAAAATAAAATAAAGACACGTTTTATTTTATATTCTTGTAACCACCCTCTTGTTTATATTGATGAGGTGGGTACCATAAAAGTTTTATTCTACGAATTATATGCTCTCTGGTGGGGACTACCTGAGGCTTCAAACCCTCAAATCCCTCATTATATATGTAGAGCCTCTTCAAGTCTGCTAAAATTTATTATACCAACCCTCCTTTAACTAATTTATTCCAACCTCATCAATTAATTAAATTGAGCCAACATATTTAATCAAATTGTATTTTTATGCCAACGAACAAAATATCCAACATAATCTATTATGTTGGACACTTATCATTTATAGATGAATTTGGGAGAGGAGATAGCTTTGGGAGAAATAAGGTTGTCCAACAAAGAATGCTCTACCAATGAAGAACTTCGACCTCCTTTGACCTTCTTCCTCAAGACTTCTTCTGATGTGGGACATCCTCATCTATGAAGAATTGACATCTGTACTTTCTTCTCGTTCAATCATCAATGATCAAACCAAGGTCGGGATTTATTTATATTTTTTATCACATCCCATGAACACCCCTTCTATTTATTTTGCGGGTTGGGAAAAATAATTGCGGGATGATATGTTTTGATGTTCATGTTCATGTTCTTGGTGAGCTATATGCTACCACCCTAAAGCAGAGGGTATGTTCCAGACCAACATGGCCTGACCCTTCCGCAAATCTTGTGTTGTTCTTTACAATGGAAGAGGATAGAAACCATCCATGAAGAGGCACGATAATGGAGGCCGACACCGATGCCTACCATGATGAAGGCGATAGCGCAGTGGCGCCGCCCCATGACCGCTGCTGCATCCCTAAAATCGGATATCCCCCGTCCAGATGGACCACTGTCCCACAGCTAAGGAACCGTCCCGTGGTTGGACCACCTCTGCATGACCAGACCATTACCCCACATCCAGACCACGACCCCGCGGCCGGACCACCCACAGGTGTCCGGACCACTACCCCGCAGCTGGATCACCACCCCGTGGCCTGACCGCCACCTCGCGGATGGAACGCTTCCCTCCGTCTGGACTGCCCTCGCGCTGTCGGACCGCCGCCCAATGGCTGGGCCACCGCTAAGCGGTCTCGCACAGTCAACGGCCGAGCCGCCCCGGGCTAAGAGGAGCGACCTATTGGGCCATTCCCAACTGGTCGAGCCAAACCTAATGGATGGGAACGCTCTGTGGGCTGGGTCGGTCTGACAGGGTCAGACTAGACCCGGGCCCACTATAACCCATTCATTGTTTTGGCAATAACTTTGGCACCAAAGGTCCATTTGACGAACCGTCAACAGAACTAAAAATCATGGAGTGATATGGATCCTTTGAGTATACCGCAATGGAATTTTGGATTGAGATGAGATACAATCATGTTGGATCGAGCACGAATCCGACCGGGCCCCTGGGACTAATCGTCTAATAACTCAGAGACCAGGAATCCTATTGACGCACTGTCTATTATGATTAGACCTCTATGACGTGGTGGACCATTGAGATACATCTTCATGGGACTTCGTGGCAGTTTGAGTATCGACTAGTAGTTTGTGGAGAGGATACTCCTAGATAAGAGTGAGCATAGTGTGGGAACCCAGCGGCTGGATGAGTCTTGATGACTGCTGATTGTTTTGACACAGAGTGACTTGACAGGACTAGTGGGGAGTGCCTTGGTGATTCATTAGACCCACAGTGGGGAGCACCTTGGTGAAGCTGCAGACCCACAGTATTCGATATGATTAGTACCTCACCACACTGAGTGGGGAGAGCCTTGGTGACATGGCAGACCCACAATGGGGAGTGATTTGGTGATGAAACTGACCCACAGTACTCGATAAGAGGAGTACCTCAGCAGTCCAAGGTTAGTGTGAAGTGCCTATAGGTGATTTGATAGACCCACTGTACTCGATAGAGGAGGATTTATCCAACATATGAGGTGTGTGACGTTGTGACTAGGAATGTTACTTGATACTACCCTTTGAATAAATCCTAGTTTGAGCTGAGTCAGTACCTCTTTTTTTCTCATGATTGAGATGAATTACTTGATAACATAGGTTTATGTATGGGAATATACCTATGTATGGTTTTCTGTTGATTTAATACTTTGTGATATATCCTTGATATATTTTTTGAGACATAGAGGGCCTTTGGGACCCTACTGAGTATCGTTATACTCGCCACTGAATAGGATTTTCCCACACCAAGTTGTGTTGGATGCAGACGATGGACATCACTGACTAAGGCTGAGAGTACCAGGACAGGACGATACCAAGAGGTGGACTGTACGACATGCCAATATGCAAAGGAGACAGGTGGATGTGGAGTGATGAGGAGGCGATCTGTACCTACCTTTCAGGTAGGAACCTCAAAGGACGATCCAGTAACTATATTTCCCTTTTCTTTAGTTGTATTGTACCACTGTTGTACTTGTACATTCCTATTGGGCTTGTATTATGACACCTTTCTTTACTTTTAGCGCACTTTTGTTTATACATTTTTCTTGAGTTCGTATCATTCCATGTGGTTTGTTACTTGAGTTTTCAGGTTCGAAATGCAATGCCATCCCATTTTTTGGGAAAACTCCTTTCCGTGCTAGTTAATAGCCACTGGCCTTTAGAAGCGGTCTTGGGGTAGTCATGGAATGGCCCTTGAGGGATGGGTCATGACAAGATGAGGGTATATTTGTAGTTACATTTGCTGTTGATATGGTGCATATGGTTAATGTGGTTCATATTACCCATCATTATTGTTCTACTATGAGGAAAACACTCAATGTTGTGGATACCATTGAGTTATAGAAATTATATGTGATTTCATTTGTTTTTTTTCTAAATTAGATGGCCATACCTACGACTAGTTAATAACACCTTATAAATAATTAAATATATTTATAATGGGTTATTCAACTTTAAATAGAGATGATTTATAATGCATTGAATGAAAAATTTTATTGGTCTGGTATGAAAATGAAGGTGGATGAAATTAATTAAAGATTCTTAAATTTTAATAAGGATAAAGCATGCAATGAATAAAGAGAAGGTATGTAATTTTCTTTACCTATTTCTATTTGTAAATGGTATCAAATTGAAATTTAATTTATAATAAGTCTCACAAGAATGATTCAAAAACCTGACTCCACATGGGAGGTATTGGATCATCTCCAGAAGTCAACCCATTTCATCCCTAATCATGATTCACATATAGAGTAGCACTAGTTATAAATGTGTAATCAAGAATTCATTAAGAGGAATGATGTAACAGTTTTGATAGTATCATATAGATATTCTAGGTTTACATCATATTTTAGGAAATTATTTCAAAAATTATTTCTTAATTAGTTGAAGATGACAATAGTGTATCATCCTCAGAAAGATAACAAATCTAAAAGTAATATAGAAATGATAGAAGACATACTATATGAATGTGTAATTGATTTTTGTGGCACATGGGTATTTGACATAATATTAGTGTTTTTTCATTTAAAAATGGTTATGATTCCTTGATACACATGGATTATTTTGATGAATTTTATGATCATCTTTATTGTTCTCTACATTTTTGAGTGAAAACTAGTGATAGTTCTATGGTTGGCCCAATCATCATATAATTAATATAGGATAATATTCATTTGATCTAGAAATGAATGGAGATTGTAGAGATTCATTACAAAACATATCTACTTTATATTAAACTTCATTTTTCATTCTTGGTGAGTGATCATGTTTTCACGAGGATCTCAAAAAGGATTGGAAAAAATCATTTTGGGAGGAAGGGAAATTTATATCCATGATACATAATACCATTGTGATATTGAAATTTTTTAGTGAGGTGGAATATTGGTTTGATTTTCCACCACATTTTAATGAAGTGCATAATGTGTTTTATTCATATCATTTTAAATAGAATCATTATGATTCAAACCATTCCCTTTTATGGGATAACATTTAGTTACAACAATATTCATATTTGGTACACTTTAATATATTAATTTTTCAATGGAATTGTAATATATTTTGTAGAAAATGAATCAGTCTACTGTAGGTTTTATGGAAGCATAATATAGTTCAAAAATAGATTTGAGAATAGGATTAGGGAAAGTTTGAGAAATATATAAAACCCGTTTAGAGAAATTAGTATATTCTACATTAAAGGATGGAATGCCCAATGGAGTGGAGAATGTAACACCACCATTTTCAAGTAATTAAACCTTTATTTTTAATTTTTATTTATGTTATGTGTATGGGTGATGTCTTATAGGATATGTAAGACATATAAATTGATTTGCGAATTTTATAAAGGTTCATAGTTTGAGCACAATTATTGGACACTGTGTGACTCTTTTAGAAAATAATTCATAGTAAAACATGGGTTTCTTAGTAGGTGAAACTTATTTCCAGACCATACAACCACTGAGGAGAAAATGTGCAATATTGGATAGATGAATTATGCATTGTTGGAGTAATGTTTGGTTATCGTTGATGGAAAGCAGTATGGTTTTCCACTTGAGGTAGATTCGGGTGCACGGTTCTCACACAATTTTTCAAATCGTGTGACTAACCTTTTAATGTTTAAAAGTGATATCATAAAAAAAAATATCTTATTCATTTTAACAATTACTCATAATTTAACTTATTTTCATCCCAATGGTGGTTTTTATTCCACCATAAGTCTTTGGTATATCTCCCCATCAAAGTAGAGGTCACCTGAAGGAAATTCTCACTATGTGGTATCCTGATACTCTTGGTAAGTCACCATTTTTTGGATTTTTTTACTTTGATCTACTCCACTTCCCACTCAAAGATTATTAAAAAAATTTCTCCATGGATTTATAAATGGGTTTTTATTCCTATAATAATGATATTTTTTGGTGTTGATGTTAGGTAATGATATCTTTGATTGATATTTAGAAGTTGCAAATAGTGTTTTGATCGTTTATTATGAATTTATTCATTTTCATCATAATTCCCAATGTAAGATGATTCACTCTCAAATCCTCTTATTATCACATTAATTATTATTTTCAAATATTATGATTTCTTATAATAGATTTTGAATTTTATGTGCATGGAATGGTAAAAACCTGCCATATTGATGGTTTGTGGATTTCTTCATTTTTGGAAATTAGTCATGCAAAGTGCTCGATTTTCATGAATTTGAAATTATGATTTTAAAATAGGGAATTTTTGGATTTATAAAAATAGTTTGTTGGAATGGAATTAATAAAAAGAACATTTTATTGAAATCAAATGGAATGGAAGATTTGAAATAGTTCTCTCAAAAATGTGTTTGTCTGATTTCATGATTTCAACAAAATACTATAGAAAGGGCGTCTACCATTGGGGTACAAAGGAAAAAGACCATTTATAAGGGGAATCTATCATTTGGATGAAAGGATATATAAAACATATTTTTTACTTTGTGGTCAGATGTGAAAATTTAGATGAGTATGGAACCACCAGTGACGAATGCATATGTGGGTATGTTTGTGTGTGTGATTCATGGAATGGATATGCAAAAAATGAGATATGAAATGTTTTAATGAATATTTTTGTTTTATTAATTTGGAAACTATTTTAGTGGGGAAATGGTTTAATTTATATAAACTATAAATTGATTTCATGTTTCTAGTATAATGATTATTATATAAATGTGATAAGTTATTCAATCCTAGTGGTGGGAGTAGGGATGTTATATAGGGGATGCCTACTAAGTTTCATTACTCTACCAAATGATGGATCATTAGTGATTTTGACAATATTATTTATTGGTTAATATGTAAAGGGGAAAAAGTGAATTTTTCTATTGATTGTTCATTTTTATTTTAATTTATTATAGTTTTGGGTATAGAGCTTGCTCTCAGGTATGTAGTATGTCTTTAGTGTTTGATTTTTTTCATCTTCTTTTGATATTATATTAGTCTTGGTTTTCACATGGCACTGAGATTTTTTTTGTTTGATTTTCATATGCATTTAGTTATCTTACATTGTTGACATTCATCATTTAGTTATTTTTTTATTTAGGTAAACATGGTTTTGGTTGTTTTATTTTAAATGGTAAAATCATCCCCAAATTGTATTGAAGATCTTGTAATTTATTACCTCCTTTGGTGTGTTGGGTATGTAAGACAAGGCCACATAGAAATTCTACTTTGAATCTATCAAATGAGGTGGAGAAGGTTGATAAAAATCATTTAGTAATAATAATATGATTTTTATATTAAAAAATTATTAATATAATATTTTAGGAATCCATGTATCATTTTACTCATTTCTATCTCTACTAGAACATAGAATATTGAATATAAATTACTAGATGAGAGTTGATTTGTATCAATTCAAGATAAATTTAAAATTTTTAATGAGAAAAATGTTATATAAATTACACCATGGAACTAATAACTATCTTATTATAGGAAAAACAAGAGTTTTTAGAAATAAACAAGATGATCATGGTGTGATCACTAGGATTAAGGATTCACTAGTTTCTAAATATTTTAATCAACAACATGGGATAGATTATGAAGAGGCCATTTCACCTGTTTCTAGACTAGATTAATTTAGGGTTCTCTTAGTGTATAAAACATATATGATTTTTTATTGATATTAGAAGGATGTAAATGTAATTTTATAAATGATTTTCATGAATAGGTATATTATTTTGAAGAACATGATTCCTTTTAAAATACACATTTTTTGAAAATTGGTTTAAAAAAATATTAAATCATTTAATGGACTCAAACAAGATCATAGTTCTTAGAATTACTGACTATGTTCTTGATTTTTATGAATTTTTTTCTTAGTTGGTGTGGGAGATCAAACTTTTTTTTATAAAATGTCATTTATAGATATATTATTAGTATAGATTTATTTTTAGGATGTAATTTTCCTTCCACATTCAATAATTATTAAATGAATATCGAAAAGACAACAAAATTTATTCAAATGTACATCCATGGGTAAGTTAAATTATTTTCATGGATTTAAAAAACTTCAAAAAGTCTTCATGAATGTTGTAAGTAAATGAAATAATATAATTTAAATTCATAAAACTTTTTTACATGATATTATAAAATAATATACAATACTAATATTTTTTAATGAATATATTGAAATAGATTATACAAAAACCAGTTGGAAATATCATTTAAAAGGGAATAATTGTCCATTTATTGTATATTAATGCAATTATATTAGAAATTTTGTTTTCAATATGTATAATTTATATATTTTACCAAAACACTATGAATTTTCATTTAAAAACTTCTTAAATGAATTCATATTTCCTAAAAAAGTAATATATATTTCCTTATATTTAAAAAAAACATCATATTTTAAATTAACTTTGTATTCATATATAGAAATTTGATGTTGTAGACTGCTTATGAAGAGTACTTCATGAAAGATTGATTGTCTTTTTAAATAAAATTAATCCTCGACTTTTAATAAAAAATAATCTATTTCATTATATACTACTAAAGTATAATATATAACTATTACTAGTTTTTGCCTATAAAAACTGTGCATGAAATATATATTGACATATTTTAGATTAACTTACTTCAAGATTCATTTTAATGTCACACTAAATGTGCTATAAACATGTATCTGAATCCAATATATCCTTTGAGAAAAATGAATATAGACCAAATGAATCACTTCATGAGATATCATGCTATAAAAGGCTGTATTTATCATGGATTTTTCTCTAATGTGAATATATTTGTGGATACTTTCTCAAATCCACATTGTTTTGAATATTTTGATTTTATAAAATGAGAAATTGGTATATTAAAATTTAAATAAGTATAATTTCTTTTAATTATTTGAATTATTGAATTTTTTCAACTTATTTAAATGTTGTTTATTTTACTTATTCATTAGGTAAATTAATATTTGTTTTCTATTTTAAATATTTTCAGGTTAAAAATTGAAGTATATATTTTTTTATTTAAATTATTTATGTATATAACATTTTAAATTAATCCAAAACCCTTTTCCTTATGTATGTTTTTTTGGATTTGGGTCCATGACCTAATATCTAATTTCCCTAAACCTTTTTTAAATTATCATAAATATATTATCATAGAACCTGAACTATAATCTCAAACCATTTAATGCCTAATCATGCATCAATAGACAATCCCAACCATATGAATATAGAAGAACAATGATGTCAGATGTTCTGGTTTGTATGTGAAATCCAAAATTTGGACACTGTATGAAGTTCAATCTAGAGAGTCCATCAATATGGATTTGATGAAGTTGGTTAAAAATTCCCTAAAATAGTTATTTAATTTAAAGAATATGAGTTTGTGTTTGATGGGATGAATTATAGTTTTACATATGAATAATAAGAAATAAATTTAAAATTTATCATTTTTTTCTAATTTAATAATTTGGAGGATGTGATTTCATCATGATTCAATTGGATTACTATGTTTTTCTCATCTACACTATTTGATAAGTTTCACCATTTTTTCTATGGGATAGAGTATTGTTTTATTTATAATACTATTGGAACATGTTATTTAGTTTTGAGAAAATATTAAATTTCTTCAACGGTACCTCTTCTTTTGAGAAGAAACCTATCAATGATGCACAAGCTTTGTGGAATTGATTTTGATGTTTTTTGTGGAATATGATAAAAATTATTCAATATTAAACGAAAAAGTATTTATTTGAATACATTTAAATTATTAATATTATGATAAAATATTTCAAAATCAATATTTCGATATACATGAGGCAGAAATATTTCTAATTCTCACAATTATATGGGTAAAATGATTTGCTATCTTAATGTAAGACTGATCCATATGGTTTTTAAGAATAAATAATTTTATTTGAAACCCTATAGATAGTTTTTTTAAATTCATTTTGGTTATTTTATGACACTGATTAAAATTCATTCAAGCTAGTTGAACAATAAGTTTTTTCATAGGGGGATCCAGCACAATATTCACTATCTAAGGATGTCACAAATACCATGATTGTTTTTATTAAGGAATTGGAAGAGATATTTGATACAGTATTTGTACATGAGATTCCAATAGTAAGACCTACTGGAGAAGATTCTTCTCATTTTCACTTTTATGATGTTTCTGTAGTTGGTCAACATGTTGAGGTTCGAATTTTTTAGGATACTTTTTTTGTTTTAGAAGAGAGGCCATGTAAGACAACAATAGAATATAATTTTTATTAGGAGTGATTTTATACTAAATTTGTTGCCCATATAGTGGATCCAATTCATCATAGATTACCTATTGATAGAGTTCGAGAGGGTGATGTGGCTATATATACTTTTGGGAATTATCACACAAAACTATCACCATATCTAAGAATTGTATTTCATCAGGATGTTACCATAGTTATTAAAATATTAGGTAACTCATAAGAAATACAATTTTAATATAATTATGTAATTTTTTAATATCTGGAATTATTTTTAAGATTTTAATATAGATCATTATTCTTTTAATAATGAGTTTTGTGAACTCAATTGGTACCCTTTATAGTAACTCTGAACTATAAAGCAAGAGGTTAGTGTCTTCTACTATTACATTGTCATAGAATATAATAAATCACATCCTCAAGGACAATTTTGTTTAGTATAATTGGAGAAAAATATATAAACATGAGTAATAACTAATATTTTAGTAAACTAAGTAAATATTTATTTTTCGCTAAGAATAAAATTATTCAATGTAGTGTATCCCTATATATCATTCAATTTTAATCTCATAGAATATTGACGAATGGAATAAAAACATGGGTGATCTCAAATTCATAGAACTATTATGTACTAAATAAGATATTATTAATCAACACGAATAACATAAATATAAAGGTAAATAACTAAGCACATATTCTATTTAAATAATTCAATGAGTCATAATATATATGGAATGGTAAATGACTAATTATAAACTACATTTGAAAAACATGTTATGGGTCAATCAATATTTATAGTTAAATGTGATTAGAGTGATTTAATTTAATCTATTAACTGAAAAATGAGATGCATCTAGAGATAATTTCACAATGAAAATATCCTAGATAATAACTACTATTTATAAAGGAAATGATTAATTATTTTATCTCATGTTTCCAAGACACATGATATATTTATCATCATGTTCAAACCTAGTGGGTGTTTAAAAAATACTAGGTAGAAAACCAAACTAAGATGTTTCATTCCAACTAATTCAACCCATGAGACTACCATTGCATTGAGGGGATTACATTAACAATTACCCAACCCATGTATTTATTGTCCAAATAATTTCCTATATAATAATATATATATATATATATATATTTAATTCATAAAAAATATCCAATTTCCTAAAATAACCATATTTAGAAGTTGATAGAGATTTATCAACTTTTTCCATGTTAATCAAATAACTACCAATGTTAAAAACCACATGTAAAAATAGTATATGCTTTAGGTAATAAAAATAGCAATGATAAATAATATAATAATTTAGGGAAATTTTAATATCAAATATATTTATAATTTAAAATTTTATATACATTAACAAAATATATGATTTCATTACATAAATAATCTTTCCCTGACATAATTCGTGAAGTATATGTTCAACCCAATTAGTGTGAATTGAGTTAAGAAATTAATTACCATTGGGTAACATTTCAATTAAAATAAAATTAGACAAAATAATTCATATTGAAACATAAAATATAATGAATTATGAATTATTCATTATATTGAACGTAAAAGTGTCATTATATAAACCATATAAAAAATAGGATCATAAAAAAGACAATTACCCTTAATGAAATTATGATTACACAAAAAAACTTACTTTACACTCCCTTTTAGGTGAAAACACTAAACCTCATGTATAGTGGTTTATAAACTATTATTATCTTATCACAGTATATAATAATATATATGATATCAATTTTTATCCTTTTGTAAAATCTTATCATCTTTTCATTAATGATATTTCATTATTTTAATCATTTTGATTATTAATTTCCATGTTTATCATATATTTGTTTTCATGTCAATGTTCACATTATTAAGTATATTATATAGTTATATATTCTCCATAATATTAATACTTACATAATTATAATATTACTACATTAATACTACTTTTAAATAAAATAATGAATGATGGTTATGAAAGAAATAGTTATGTTACAGTCATAGAGATAGTTTGTTGTACGTACAAATGAGTAATATTTTTATTTGTCGTCAATATTTATGGAATTGAGTAAAGTAATATGTTAACAATACATAAATATAATGTTTTTATATATATCATATTTTTTACTTATATATTTCATCCATGTAGTTTGGTGATGGAAATTGGGTCACATCACTTTGCAAAGGATGTATTCTACAAATATACGAATAATGATATCATCATTACTATAGAAAAAATGAAATAAAGAATATGATATATATTATATTTATAAAACTACAAATATTCCAATGATATATTAATTATTAATGTTATATCACATATAATCATTAAAATTATCTTTATCATCATCCATGTGATGTTTTAGTGAAGGAAAAATCATATCACTTAGTGAGTCGGTAGTCTTCCAAACACACTAATGATGTTATCATGTCTCCTATAGTATGGAAGGTGAAATATATATATATATATATATATTACATTAATAACCCTTATATATAAATATTTTATAATTTCCATAGATTTCATTTATACACATCATTAATTCCAACCTTGAGTGGTCGAAATAGAAAATATCATGACATCAATTCACCAGTGGTAGTTCACCTCACACATGAACGATGATTTTGTATCCCATTTTAAAGAGGTAGATATTCTTTTCAGACAAATCACAAATTATAAAAATATTAAAATACATTTAACCTGATTTGGTTATTATATCCTTAGGATTTAATGAATATTGAATGAATTGGATAAAGAATTAGAATAAAGATGTTCGTCGAAGAATAATTCCACCTATTTGGGTATACAAATTAGGATTTCACTATATCCTTAAAAGGATAAATTTATTCAAAAAATAATTATTCATGAGTAGGGGGTTGTTTGTTTGGAATTTATTCGGATAGGGGTTTTCATTTATATAGGTGTTTTTTTATATTATATGTTCTTTGTTGGTCTGAAATTCCTTTTCTAAAAATAGTGTTTCTCCGATAAAATTTCATTTTATTTTAAATTATTTTTATTAATATTAATATTCAATATATAACTAATACATTTTTGTAAAATATAATTATTAATAATTTTTTTAATCATATTTATACTTGAAAACCAAATGTATTAGCAATAAATATCAAAGTAAATAATAATATTACTAGTATGGTGTTGTCAAGTGAAACACGGTCATGCACGTAACACAAGATTTCAAAACCAATCACAGAAGATAAGAATAATGCTACATGAATTAAAATACTTATAATGTATTGAATATATATAAATTTTTAAATTTATTTGAAGTTATTTGGGAGTTATATCCCATTATATGATTGGTGTTGTGTGTCACTCATGCTAATGAATATGATGTTCATTTTTTTAAATCATGGGGTGTTACATTCTCCACACCATAAATAAATTTGTTAAATTCAATTTAAAATTAATATTAATAATAAAATATTTTAAATATATATATAAAATTGTTAAAAAATTTCCATTTTAAAGGGGTTAATGAAATATCTAATTTCCTAGAGAGAAAATGAAGTTCGAATTCCTGCAAGAATAACACATAACTTGGTTTCCGTGTACGAGAACACCCGTTTGAGGTAAAGAAAAGGAAATAGAGGGATCCCATTAATATTTATTGAGAGAGATATTTTTCGTTGATCAAATTAATGTGGATGGTCAATTTAAAGTTAACAGTTTCAAATTTGGAAATTTTTTAATATTTAAAATACCATATTTTCCATCAATCATGAGTGTAATATGATTTGATTTTTTCAATATCATTTTCCAAATTTTTAAGAATTATTTTATTTTGCAAGAATATAAGGATATATATTGAATAATATACATTATAAGGAAATATTTTTGATGCCTAAATCACTAAAAATAACTTTTAATAGATCATATGATCCACAAAGATTCAATATTCCACCATCTGTCTCTAACTAATTTCCAAACACAATATTTATGGCACAAGTTATCCAAAAAAATAAATTTATATCTAATACATAAATAAAACTCTATTTGTTCATCATTAATAATTATTAATCAAATAATTTACATAATAATAATAAAATATTAACTAGGTTATTACATACACCAGTGGTTGGTGTTAAACCATTTTCATCTTTCAATCATGGGTTTATGCCCGATCTCAAAGCCGGATGTTATGGGTTGTCACCTAGGATGAGGGTTTCGCATTTTATAATCTATATTTATATAATTCCATTTATGTTAAAAATAATACGTAGGACAACCAATAAGTAATATTAATCATTAAATAACATTTAATTATTGTTTTTGTGAGAAGATATTTAATTATTTTTAATTTTACAAATTATGCTTATTTATTTACTATTATTAGGATGTATTTAATGATAATTCCCATGATAATGGTTATAAATAACATTATAATTATGGATAAAAAAATTTAAAGGAATTATTTTTCAAATTAAATTCCACTAAAACAAATTATTCATATAAATGTCTCCTAAAATATCATCAATCTGACGACATTACTACCATATATGATGTGAAATGTGGTGGTTATTAATTTTATATGGTTATAAATCATAATATCAATAATGCATGCTGGTATGCATAACTCTTATGTTTATGAATACATAATTTATTATAAAATATAACAAAATATGTAGATTTGTTTTGATTAATTTAATGAAATTACCATTGGTAAATGTATAAATAATTTTATTAATCTAACAAAATAGTTAAATACCTCAACTATATTATAACCACATTGGTCCTTCAATAGTAAATTTTTTACCCATTATAATAGATAATTGACATTGGTAATTCTTAAGTTCCCTACACAAATAGAAGTTAACTATAAATGGATTGTAAGGATGAGATTGATTTCTATCTATCATATTCCTTATTTTTCCTTGAAAATTAATTTTATTATACTATTGTTTTACAAAAATAAATAATTAAAACTATTCATTGAGACACTTTTTTGGGTATTTCCTTCCAAATTATGAAAATATAGTAAATCAATAATTCTTTTATATATGGTCTCCACCACTTGAAATCATTGATAACTCCATTGTTCTCTTTTTTATAGAGTCTTGGAGTTGGTTAGGGTAAAAGTTGTATATTATATTTTTGGAAAGAAATATGAATAAAAAAATATCTACTAATGTAATCTTTCTTTCATTTGATTTCACATTGTCACCCCTTGTTCATCAAAATCAATTTTAACATGATTCATTTGGGATTTTAATTTTTACTAAAACAAATAATAAAATAATGAATAATAAAATTATAGTGGGAAACCATTTGAAAAAATTTAGTTTTTATTCATTGTAATACATTATTTTCAATATAAGATTACATAGGTATAATATAGGGAAATAATCTAAAGAACCAATTCAAATCATTTATATTAGGTTTATGAAAAAAAAATTGAATTATTCTAAGAATAAACACCAGAAGTGTCAATCCAGGAATATGGTATGACATATTTTTTTATATTAGAAAACTATATATTCATGCGTACTATTCCTTTTTTGGAGTTTTTACCCCTAGGTACCTCTGTACTATAATCAAGTCCACATAATGTATCCAAAAATGGATTTATTCCATAAAAATAATACATAATATCTAACGTACCAAAATATTAAGACGTTATTATATACTTATCTTAAAAGTCATTCAAAGAATTATGTTATGTAATCTATGTTTTCTTGAATCTAGTTCCCATTATTTGTACTAAAAATCTAGTGATATTAAACGTAGAAACATACCCCATTAGTCTATATGTGGTTGATTCTACCTTGAAAATGGTATAACATTCAAGGAATCACATCCCAATGTACAAAATATATTAGTATTGTTAGGGAAATATATTCACAATTTAAACTTCTATTAAATAAAAAATAATAATTAGAAAATAATTTGTTTCCAATAATAAAATTTGTACATACAGAATTTCCCCACATATCATTCATAGTTATCATCATGGAATCCGTGGGAAAGGGAAAAAATAATATTGAGATGAAGTGATTATTAATTGTTATGTACAATATAAGAAAACACTAATCAAGAAAAAAATAATATGGAAAGGTAAATAAATAATAAAACATGAAATTTAAATTAAAGTATATATAATAATAATTATGTAAATAGAAAAAACTAATGACAAATTCCATTCAAATAAATTGATAAGGCAAAATAAATAAACCATGGTAAATAACTTGAAAAACATTCTATTTAGTCAATTAAAATAAATATAATAATTTTTATGAAATTTCATATTTAATTTTGTGGATATTAATAATTTTTAAGGATGTAAATTCATAATTATCAAATGTCATGTTTACCATCACATGATACCATTACCATCAGTATCTTTGATCAATAACATTGAAAAAAAACATGGTAAACTTCCCAATTAGCTAAGGCTAGGGAACTAATTTTTTCCCCGAGACTACCAATACACAGCATGTCCTATATTAACAAGTCCACAACCCATGTATTTCATGCCCAATTCATTATATATATATATTAAATAATATATTTAATTCACAAATAATGTTCATTATAATTAAATATTTTTATTGTTTAAAATATTAAAATTTATCAATATTTCCCAAGTGAATCAAATTACTGTCAATGTAAACATCATATGTAAAAATGGAATATTGTTTAGGTAATAAAAATGTACATATTAAATAATATTGACAACAAGGAGAAATTTAATATCCTTATAAATTTTATTAATTCAAAAAAAATGTTAATGATAACAAAAATTAATTAGGGTAGTGAAAAACAATAACATATATGGTCAATATATTCCTTAATAACCCCGAGAGAGAGTAATGATGGTATCATCATATACTCATTAGAGTAATAATTATGGTTTTTTCAATGATGAATATAAATATAATATTAATATCATTAAAATTATTCTTTAGGAAAATATCATTTCAATTGTGAAAAACATTTTAAAAAAAACTAATGAAATTAAAATTTTAAAAAATCATTTAAAATATCATTGAAACCATGATATGGATGACTCAAATTAGTGATGGTCATAAGAGATGGAAATTTCATATAGTCATTACAAGTAGATAAAAATAATTTTCTTTTAGATCTATGAGAAGATTAAGAAAGCGCCCTATCTAAAAAATGACTATATTATTCATTTCAAATTTTTTGAAAAAGAAAAATTGGCATTGGTTTTGAAAATGAAAAAATATTTCTTTGAATTTTTTTGTAAATAGTAAAATAATACTAATAGTTATTTTGAGAAATAATTTTAAAATGGTTGAAAAATTAAAATAATTTCTTGCATACATGGATTTAATCAAAATCAATTACACAAATAATCTTATAATTACATATTCAATGATGTATATGTTTATCTTAATTAGTGGAAATTGAGTAAAGAAATAAGATAACACATGGATATATTAAAATTCAAATCAACGTAGTTGAAATAATTCAAATTGAAACATATATGAAAATGATGAAATTAATTAGTCATTATATTTAATTTCAATGGTTTATTATATATATAATATTATGAAATTATCTTAATAGCAATAAAATATACCCCACAGAAATGAAATTTAGATGAAAACCATAAACTTATATTCCCTTTTGGTTTAATGCGATATGAAATATTGTATAGAGTTTTTATAAATGTTTTAATTTATTCTAAAAAAAATATTATTAATGATATCATATATCATCCTTTCGTAATATCTTTTTCATTGTTAATTTAAAATCTTTCATTTTTTATTGTTTTAGATCTTAAATTACTTATTTATCTAATGGGTTTTTTTTTATTATTCCATTTATTGAGAATATTAAACAATTATATCAGATTTACATTAATAATCATAAAATAATTTTCATATTTATACATTAAATATACTCTTAAAAACAATAATAATTGTTTTTATGAAATATATAATACATTGTGATCATGGAGCCTGTAGTTCATATGTATGCATGAGTAATGTTTCCATTTTTCACTGATCACAATTGAGAGGAGGTAGGTTATATATTACTTTACCAAATATATAATGATATCATATTACAATATTGTATACTTAAATATTTCATTCATGTGGTGTGCTGATGAAAATAATTTCACATGAGTCTGTGAAGGTGGTAATCCCCATACACAAGAGGGTTGTGATCATAATTCTATGAGTGAAAATGAATGAATGAATATGATATATATTATATTTATATAATGATAAATATGTTATGAATATAATAATTATTTCATGAATATACATAAAATCATTAACCTTATCTTTATCACCATATACTTAAATCCATAGTGAAGTAAGGATCACATCACTTCATGGGGTGATATTCCTCCACAAACCTGAGATATGTTATAATGAATTCTATAAAATTGATGGTAAATATTTATTTATAATATATTGAATAAATAATTATAAATATGGTATAAATTTTATATATCTACTTTGTAACCATAATAATATCCAACCTAGAGACGTCAAAATGGAAAAATGAATGACATCAGTTTGCGAGGTAGTCGTTTGTCATACAGTTGAATAATGATTTCGTAAAACATATTATGGATGTGGAGAAAGTTTTAATTCATAAAATTATATTAAAAATATCATTTCATATAAATTATAAATATTTCATATACAATAATGTTCCCATTAAATGTGAAGATGTGGAGAGAGATGAAATATAATCAGTCTCCTATGAAAACAAAACCTCTTCTTCTGGTATCCCCTTATATATTCACTAAATCCTTAGATGGTTGACTTTATGGAAAAAATAAAGACTATAGTATTTTTGGATGGAATATTGGTTTTTATCTTGTAATTTATTTACTGATCCAATATAGTTTGAAGTTGTGTAGTTGAGAGGAAATGCAGTATCATTTTATTAGTGGGATGAGTGGCACCCTTGTAATATTTTTGAAGCGGCGAATTACACTAAGATTTTTTTCATCACACCAATCCAAAATAAAAAACAATTATAGATCCAATGAATTATATGGTAAAAATATGGCTATAAATTCGATTTTAACTAACTTTTGGGTCATTCTAAACATTTATATTCTATGTTTAATAAAAAAGTATACTCATTTTTTTCATAATCATTGTTCGCAATTTTAACAATTATGAAAAATAATTCTGGAATGATATTATTTCAACCATATTATATAACAAATATGATTCAAATTCATAAATTGGATTCTATTTTTACAAATTAATTTGATAAATTTGGTAGAATTTATGTTAAATTTAATCCCACATGCATGATGAGAAAGAAGGATTTTAATGTAAAAAATGTTCAAATCATTAAAATGTTTTTATATCAACAATATATATGAAAATGATTAAAATGAAATATATTGAATTAATAGATGTATAATTTATCTATTATGCCATTAAATATAATTTCAAATATATTTTATCATTATAAATTATTTGGATGACAATGATACATTTCAATTAAAAGAAGCAGTTTTTATTATGCATCAAATAATTAAACATCACAGAGAATACAAAAAATCCAACCTATTATTTTGGTATATAAATTTTAAAAATAAAATAAAATTTTCAAAATATTTTATTTGACATTTATAAATAATATTTTAAAATTATGTGATCTAAATATGACATCACTATCTTTTACAAAAATTCAATCTTCTATAAAACTATATATTTTTCATTTCAATAATTATTATTGTTATTTATAATAAATATGTAACTATTTAATTTATGTAATAAATATGTAATAAAATTTTGTTAATCATATTAATATCAACTTTTCCAATAGCTAGGAGATAACTGTCAAATTAAATAATAATATTAATAATGTATTATTTTTCAATATAACTTGATATTGTGCATAACATAAGCTATTCAAAATGTTTTTTTTCTTATGTAATAGAATATAAACAATGTATTATATGAATTTAAAGCTATATAATTTATTGAATTTTTTTAAAAAATTTAATATATCATAATCTCTAAGGCTTTTGTTTTCCCTTATACACTTGGTGATGCGTGTATTACACACTGTGTAATATTATATTCATGTTTTAAAATCTAACAGTTTTACACAATTGATGCAATGTTTAGATTGAGAAGTTGGTTGGGTATTTGGATAATGAAATAGATCCAATTAATTATATTTAATTAGATCACCCTATTCATCAAGTTGGTTCTCATAAATTTTCTATATAACATGAGGATATGAAAACCCTATTAAGACGGTTGATTGATGTTTTCCCTAGTATGTCAGAAATTGCTAAATATTGTTTAATGGTTTCATAAAAAATATTTATGTTCCTAAATAATCCACTATTAAAGACATATAAATATCATGAAGTTATTTATGAGTTGATATATTTTATTAATGATATGAAAAAACAAATAAAATAATTACAATGTCCGGTGATAATAAAAAATTAACAAACAATTTCATCCATCATAAGCTTCTCTATTAGAACCTATTGTTGTAATATATTTTTATAGTGGAGTTGATAAGGTGATATAAAAATTAAATTCTATGTACTCTCAGATTCATTGTATTTAATGCGACCTAATTACATAGATAATGTTGCATGAGTTGAAGAAGGATCATATGGTTTAGCTCCCTAATTCAATAGATGATAATGGGAATATTTTATATGTATATATATATATATATATTCAGAAATGAAGTATTTTATTCCATTTATGAATTTTATAGAACAATGAAAAATATTCTAGATATATCTATGGTTACTCAAGGTATAGTTTCTCAGTAACATAGTATTGTGATAATGAAACATAAATGTTTACTGTCTTTGTTGTATAATGGCTAAAAGAGTGTTGATGGGATGGTAAATATTTCTACATGAGTAGAATCAAAACAAAAATTTTATAATGGTTAATGTGATATGTTTTCCTCCATAGTAATATTGTTGGTTGTCTAAAAACCTCCAATTTTTATTCATTTGATTTAACATGTTTGTCCTTCTCCTATAATATCATCTCAAATTGAAAATGAGTGTGCTTCTTTTAGTGATAAAAAATTAATCCTCTAATTTGTTATATTATTATTGTGGTTAAATGTTTTTATGGTAATATCAATTAATGGATATAATGATAATTTATGTGAATGGTATAGCGTTCGGTATATACAGTTATGTGGAAATAATTCAAAAGAAAAATTTAGTGGAAATCCCTTTAGGATTATCTATTGCTCACATTGATTATTTTCATAGTCCTCATGAAATCAGTTCTAATTAAGTATGTTCCTTATGAAAACATGAATTGATGAATGAAATTACTAAAAGTGAATTATCTTCTATTTTGTGGTTACATAACCATGCCTCTATCATTATTGTTGAATTGATTATGTTTATAATTACACATAGTATTGACTTTTGTGTTGATGTGTCGATTAATACGAGAAGAAGAACACTTATTCTTACTCATACTCCTTATAATTTCAGGGGTATAATATATAAAATTAATATTTTTTTTACAATTCATCCATTGTATTTTAGAACAACAAAGATAATATTGATAAAACCTTAGTTGTTGAATTTTTTACTGAAATTCAATTAACATGTAAAGACCCGTAAAATTCAAGGGAAATTTTTTCTTAATTTTCTTTAGAATTTTACAAGAGCGCGGTTTCAGACGGCACCTGATTCCGAGGCCCGGAGTGCCCGGAATTATTTTCTGAAGTTTGGCTCGGGTACGTTCAGTGAACGAACGAGCGGGTATTTCTAACTTTTGATATGGTGCTCGGAATTGAAATCCGAGGGAACCGATGAACTCGCAGCGCCGATATTCTCTTAAAGAGACCTTTTCGGGAGTTGCGTTTGTTTCGGGTTGAAAGTTAGTTTTTGGGAGATTTATAAAAAAGTTGAATAAAAAGTGTGAATTCTTTTTATTTTACTTTTTGTAGGTTAACTCCTCTCAAAGGGAGTTAGGGGTGGGACCCACATCCACTTAACCTCCCTTGAGAGGATTAAGTGTGGTGGGGCCCACACGAGACCTAAACCTCTCATCTTCCCTCAAACTCCCTTAACCCCTCTTTAATTAACATGACAACTAGTTGATAAATGTGGAGTTATCTCTTATTTGAATTTCAAACCTTTGAAATTCTTTTTGTGAATAAAATAAGACTTTGTCTTATTTTGTTGGGTTAGAACTCTTAGCCATCTTGGAGTGGTTGAGAGCTTTTCTTTCTTCTTCAACCTTGACGAAGAACACGAAGAACGCCGTTCTTCAACGAAGAACTTCTTCGCCGAAGAACACGGTCTTTCCGCGACGCCATATCCGCGACGTGACGTTCTTCTTCCGCTTCATCTTTTCCGCGACGAACGCCATCGACAACGACTCTTCCTCCGACGTCAAAGGAATCGACACTGATATTCCACGACTCCGTCAACGTGCGACTATCGAGTTCCGACGAAGAACGCCGCTCCACTCTTCTTCGTCTTCGGTGTCAACGAGAGAGAACACCGCACCTTCCTCGGACAACCTTCGTCGGCGTACAAGGATTCGCCAACGACGTGCCTCTTCGGACGCGCCTCTTTGTCGTTGAATTTGACGAACGACGACCGCGACGGCCGACCTCCGCGACGTCGTCTTCCGCGGAACGTAGACAAATCTTCGAACCTTATACCAAGGTAGGGGTTGTTGATTTAATATTTAATTATTTCATTCTTGCTCGTGGTTCGTATAACTAACGTGGGGATGTTGATTTTTTTAAAGTTGCGTTATTATTTTAACGTGAGGGGGCCGGACCGCACGAACACGGTCGAACCCCCCTCCATCGTGTTGTTTAATCTTGCGAGCGGAAGCAAGGTGGCGTGGTGCCGTCACACCACGCGGATAATTGTACGTTTAACTTACGTGATGCCGTCGCACGCGCACCTTGGAAGAAACAACAAGAACGCGACGCCGTCGCGCCGCGTTGAATGAATAACAAGCACGGCGAAGGGGCGCGGTGCCGTCGCACCGCGCCGGACGACGAACGCCGCAGCCGGTTCCGGGCCGCGTCGGGACGAGGAGACCGCGGCCGGTTCCGGGCCGCGGCGGAAGAGAAGACCGGCGGCCGGGCCGCCGGCGTCGGAAGTCGAAGGCGGGACCGGAATTTCCGGTCCCGTTGGTAAAAAACCGGCCGGCCAGCTGGCCGGCCGGATGACAGAAAACCGGGGGAATAAATCCCCCGGACGGTTCAGCAGAACCCCCCTCTTAATGAGGGGGGCGGTTCCATGGAAGGGGGGGGGGGCAGCAGCCCCCCGGTTCGCTTAATAAAACCAGCCCCCCACGTGGGGGCCGTTTGTTGCAAAGGTGCGGACTTTGTGCCGCGCCGCTCCAAATCAGCGGGGGCTTGCCCCCCCCCCCCCCCCCCCCCGCGTGCCGACCACATGCGGGGCCTGCCGCGGCCCGCCACGCCGCCACGCCACCCGGCCGCCGCGCCGCCCCGGGGGGGGGGGGGGGGGGTCGGGCCGGGTCGGCCCGGACCCGGACCCCCCCGTTTCGAACCAGAATCGGTTTTTGGCCCATAACATGAGCCTCGGACCTCTGAATGACGAACCGTCTGCGGCAACGCGATCCTTGGATCGAGACGGTCGTTTCGGTATATCGCACTCAAGGTTTCGGATTACTTTGTGTTCGGACGGGTTGGTTCGTTCACGGAACCAACCGGGCCTTCGGAGCGGAAACGCTCATATCTTGAGCTACGGACGTCCGATTGACGTGCCGTCAGCCGCGTTGTGTTCCTCTTAGTGAGACGGATCTTTTGGCATACTCCGCCCGAGGTTTGGACGCAGGTGGAGTACGGTCGGGTTGGTTTTGCCTTAAAAACCAACCGGGCCCTGGAGACGAAAATGCCAATAACTCTCAGACCGGGCGTCCGATCGACGCACCGTCTGTTGCGTTGAGTTCCTGTTTACGATACGGAACTTTTGGTATCCTTCACCCGAGTTTTGGATACAGTTAGTAGTGGCCGGGTTGGATCGCACCCGAAATCCAACCGGGCCCCTGGAACGGGAATGCTGATATCTTTCAGACAGGACGTCCGTTTGACGAACCGTCAACGGCGTTGGTGTTTACGTTTAGTAACGGTACCTATGAGTATACCCTATGGGGGTTCGGGGTACAGTTGAGATACGGCCGGGATTGGTTTCGCTCTCGAAACCAACCGGGCCCCTGGGACGAAAAAGCTAATAATTCACAGACCGGGCGTCCGATCGACGCGCCGTCTGTTGCGTTGAGACCCCTGTGACGAGACGGTCCTTGTGATACTTGGAGTATCGACCAGTAGCTTGTGGAGCGGACCCTCCCGGAGACGAGCGTGCAGAGTACGGAGACCGTGTAGCCGGCTGAGACCTGACGACTGCTTGACCGACTCGACTTGGAGTGAGTCGACTAGCCCAGTGGATGGAGCGCCCGGTATTTGGCGGCAGACCCACGGCGGACGGAGCCCCTGGTAGTTGGCAGCAAACCCGCGGTACTCGACAGGAGGAGTACCTCAGTAGGCTATCTGGGTAGCGCCCGGTATTTGGCAGCAGACCCTCAGCGGACGGAGCGCCCGGTAGTTGGCAGCAGACCCGCAGTACTCGACAGGAGGAGTACTTCAGCAGTCTTAGGTTAGTGAGCGGCGTCCTCGGAGTCGTGACAGGACCACTGTACACTCTAGAGACGGAGCTCTTCAGCAGTTACGGTTTCGATAATGAAAATCCTGGTTTGAGCTGAGACTTTTGACCTTTGTGTTTCTCATGATTGAGATGGGTTACTTGATAACTTAGGTATATGTATGGGCATATACCTGGGTAGTGGTTATCCGTTGTTCTCATGATCCTTGTGTTTCCTCATGACTGAGATGGGTTACTTGATAACTTAGGTATATGTATGGACATATACCTAAGTAGTGTTTATCTGTTGTGATCTTCTTGTGGTTATCCTTGTTGGTTTTAGTGAGACCTTGAGGGTCTCGGGGTCCCTACTGAGTATCGTTATACTCACCCCTGCACGGGCTATGCCCGCACCTCGTTGTGTTGGTTGCAGACGACGGCCAGTATTGGCAGAGGCCGAGTGTTCGAGGACTGGACGGTACCTGGAGGTGGACTTTACGACGAGGCGGTACCCAGAGGCAGACCACTGGGCGGGACATACTCGGAGCAAACGGCGGGACCCGAGGAGCAGAGGAGCTATCTGTACCCACCCTTCAGGTGGGATTTCCAGTGGACAGCTCGGCGTAGCAGCTTTACTTTTCAGTTGATGTTTTCCCTTTCGAGTTGTACTTTACAGTTGGGCTTGTATTTCCGGCCCCTTTTTACTTTCCGCACTTTTAGTTGTACTCTGTTTTTTCTTAGTGTTACTTTCCGCTTTCTTACTCTGTGGTGTTTGTTTACTTTACAAAGGCAATGCCTTCCCTCTTTACCGGGATTTACGCCTTGGTTCTAGTCGCCAGCCCCTAGCCTATGGAAGGCGGGCTTGGGGTAGTCACGGCACGGACCCCGAGGGCGGGTCGTGACAAATTGGTATCAGAGGTGGTCGGTTCTACCGCAGACTCTGATCTTTCTTTCTGTGAAGCAATAGTGTTAAGGGTACCGAGTGTGGTTTTCAGTTCAGGGAGTCCAGTGTTGGTGGGGGCGGCCGACGTATCCATACACCAGGACCCTGACAACTGATTTCCGACTTTTTGCATGAAAACACTGATTGTGTGTGTGTTTTCAAAGGTTTTTCCCCTTAAAACAGCTCAAACCAGGTCAGCTCACCAGGTATAATCGTTTGATCGTGTTACGTTGTTTCTATCAGGATGGCCCCACGACGGCAGCCAGCTAGGGTTCCGAGAATCGAACGTGACGACAGCCCACCGAGCGACGAGGCCTCGGTGCAGGGCCCTTTGTCAGCAGTGGCACCGGCGGTAGCTCTACCCACCGAGCCCCCGATGCTTCCAGCAGCAGCCGCTGACGATGCACGTCGCCTCAGCGCACTGCATGAGTTTCAGCGCCAACGACCGCCCAGGTTTCGCGGGGAGACGGATCCCCAGGCTGCAGAGGACTGGCTGGAGGCAGTGGTACGAGTGTTTAGGCTAGTGAGGACACCATCAGACCTCATGGTGATCCTCGCTGCGAGCCTACTACACGCAGCAGCAGGACGATGGTGGAGCTTGATGCTCCAGGTGCACGATGAGGCATCTCTACTTTGGACGGACTTTGAGAGCCTCTTCCGCTCGGAGTTCGTTCCAGCCACCCTTCGTGCGGTGCGTATCCAGGAGCTTCTGCAGATGCGGCAGGGCAGCATGACGGTCGCTCAGTACTCGGCGAGATTTACCGATCTCTCGCGCTACTCGACCGACATGGTACGGGACCCATTCTTCCGGGCCCGGACCTTCGAGCAGGGTTTGAGACACGAGATCAGGGCATCGCTGATCTCCCTCAGCTTACCGACTCAGACAGGAGTACTGGAGCGGGCCCTTCTGATTGAGAGCTTCCTTGCTGAGTCTTCACCAGCGCAGCGACCCACCGCAGGGCGGCACGTAGCGGAGTCTTCGGTAGCAGGTAGCCGACAGATGACTCAGGGGTCCAGACAGACCAGACCTTCAGGCAGACGACCTCAGGGCACTGGCTCAGCAGTGCAGGGCACACAGCGCGGAGTCAGTCTTTTGAGTGGAAGACAGTGCTTTGCATGCGGCGGGCAAGGCCACATGGCTCGTGACTGCCCGACCCGCCATGCGGAGGAGCAGCAGACGGATGAGGAACCACCTAGGCAGAGGCAGAGGTTCGACCGTGGCGGTCCGCAGGGAGGAGGCGGACGAGGCAGAGGAGCTGGCCGAGCAGCAGGTGGTGGACGACGCTTTGAGGCTCTGCCACCACCACCACCAGGAGGTCCACCCCGACCACAGGGAGTAGGTGAACATGCGAGAGCACAGCTTCAGGCAGCTGAAGCTTACGATCATGGAGCTCTGGGAGCAGGTGGACAGGGGAGGAACTAGTGGATACGTCTTTTGTACTTCTAGTTCCATGTTGATGTTGCTTTTGTGTAGCGTCTTGTATTATGAGCTGCAATAATAAAAGACGCATCCTTTGTGATGTTTTCATTCCTGTCCTCTTTTGTGATGTTACTAAGAGGTTCCAGTTGACTGTTGACTTGACCCTCACTTGTGAGACATCTACTGGAGGAGACCAGTTACCACACACTGATGCCGACAGTGTGACTCAACCCTTGGAGGCGAGAGTAACGGTTGGATCTCTTAGTAGTAGCGTCGAGGCCTTACGACGTCATCCTTGGTATGGATTAGTATCATCCATGTTAGGATTGACTATTTTAGGCAAAGAATGTGGTTCATCCAGGGGATGAGACCAGGTTTCTCTTATCGGCAAAGAAGAAATCTTCCAGCTCTTGTGGGACCAGAGATGGTCCGGGCCACGTCGGAGGAGGTCCATGTCATCCAGAAGCGGATGAGGACAACACAGAGCCGGCAGAAGTCATACGCTGACAGGAGGCGGAGGCCACTAGAGTTCGAGGATGGTGACCACGTCTTCTTGCGGGTCTCACCTCGACGTGGTATTCGGAGATTTGGCCTAGGCGACAAGTTATCTCCGCGCTTCATCGGACCCTTCCAGGTCCTCAGCAGGGTTGGTGAGGTGGCTTATCGCCTGGCTGTACCACCTCAGTTGCACCGGGTACACGACGTCTTCCACGTGTCTCAGCTGAGGAGATACGTGCACGACCCGACGCACATCCTTGACCATGTGGAGCTTGACGTTGACGATGGGGCGACTTTTACGGAGGTCCCGGTGGAGATAGAGGATCGTCAGGAGCGGGTCCTACATGGGCGATCGATTCCTCTTGTGCGCAACAGATGGCGGCACGGGAATCTCCAGGAGAGCACATGGGAGCGGGAGGCTCAGATGCGTGCTCAGTACCCTCTTTTGTTTCCCTAGTTTTTGATGTATCTTTACGGGGACGTAAAGCCCTGAGGTGGGAGTAATGTAAAGACCCGTAAAATTCAAGGGAAATTTTTTCTTAATTTTCTTTAGAATTTTACAAGAGCGCGGTTTCAGACGGCACCTGATTCCGAGGCCCGGAGTGCCCGGAATTATTTTCTGAAGTTTGGCTCGGGTACGTTCAGTGAACGAACGAGCGGGTATTTCTAACTTTTGATATGGTGCTCGGAATTGAAATCCGAGGGCACCGACGAACTCGCAGTGCCGATATTCTCTTAAAGAGACCTTTTCGGGAGTTGCGTTTGTTTCGGGTTGAAAGTTATTTTTTGGGAGATTTATAAAAAAGTTGAATAAAAAGTGTGAATTCTTTTTATTTTACTTTTTGTAGGTTAACTCCTCTCAAAGGGAGTTAGGGGTGGGACCCACATCCACTTAACCTCCCTTGAGAGGATTAAGTGTGGTGGGGCCCACACGAGACCTAAACCTCTCATCTTCCCTCAAACTCCCTTAACCCCTCTTTAATTAACATGACAACTAGTTAATAAATGTGGAGTTATCTCTTATTTGAATTTCAAACCTTTGAAATTCTTTTTGTGAATAAAATAAGACTTTGTCTTATTTTGTTGGGTTAGAACTCTTAGCCATCTTGGAGTGGTTGAGAGCTTTTCTTTCTTCTTCAACCTTGACGAAGAACACGAAGAACGCCGTTCTTCAACGAAGAACTTCTTCGCCGAAGAACACGGTCTTTCCGCGACGCCATATCCGCGACGTGACGTTCTTCTTCCGCTTCATCTTTTCCGCGACGAACGCCATCGACAACGACTCTTCCTCCGACGTCAAAGGAATCGACACCGATATTCCACGACTCCGTCAACGTGCGAATATCGAGTTACGACGAAGAACGCCGCTCCGCTCTTCTTCGTCTTCGGTGTCAACGAGAGAGAACATCGCACCTTCCTCGGACAACCTTCGTCGGCGTACAAGGATTCGCCAATGACGTGCCTCTTCGGACGCGCCTCTTCGTCGTTGAATTTAACGAACGACGACCGCGACGCCCGACCTCCGCGACGTCGTCTTCCGCGGAACGTAGACAAATCTTCGAACCTTATACCAAGGTAGGGGTTGTTGATTTAATATTTAATTATTTCATTCTTGCTCGTGTTTCGTATAACTAACGTGGAGATGTTGATTTTTTTAAAGTTGAGTTATTATTTTAACGTGAGGGGGCCGGACCGCACGAACACGGCCGAACCCCCCTCCATCGTGTTGTTTAATCTTGAGAGCGGAAGCAAGGTGGCGTGGTGCCGTCGCACCACGCGGATAATTGTACGTTTAACTTACGCGATGCCGTCGCGCGCGCACCTTGGAAGAAACAACAAGAACGCGACGACGTCGCGCCGCGTTGAATGAATATCAAAGCACGGCGAAGGGGCGCGGTGCTATCGCACCGCGCCGGACGACGAACGCCGCAGCCGGTTCCGGGCCGCGGCGGGAAGAGGAGACTGCGGCCGGTTCCGGGCCGCGGCGGAAGAGAAGACCGGCGGCCGGGCCGCCGGCGTCGGAAGTCGAAGGCGGGACCGGAATTTCCGGTCCCGTTTGTAAAAACCGGCCGGCCAGCTGGCCGGCCGGATGACAGAAAACCGGGGGAATAAATCCCCCGGACGGTTCAGCAGAACCCCCCTCTTAATGAGGGGGGCGGTTCCATGGAAGGGGGGGCAGCAGCCCCCCGGTTCGCTTAATAAAACCGGCCCCCACGTGGGGGCCGTTTGTTGCAAAGGCGCGACCTTTGTGCCGCGCCGCTCCAAATCAGCGGGGGCTTGCCCCCCCGCGTGCCGACCACATGCAGCGCCTGCCGCGGCCCGCCGCGCCGCCGCGCCGCCCCGGGGGGGGGGGGGGGGGGGGGGGGGGTCGGGCCGGGTCGGCCCGGACCCGGACCCCCCCGTTTCGAACCAGAATCGGTTTTTGGCCCATAACTTGAGCATCGGACCTCCGAATGACGAACCGTCTGCGGCAACGCGATCCTTGATCGAGACGGTCGTTTCGGTATATCGCACTCAAGGTTTCAGATTACTTTGAGTTCGGCCGGGTTGGTTCGTTCACGGAACCAACCGGGCCTTCGGAGCGGAAACGCTCATATCTTGAGCTACGGACGTCCGATTGACGTGCCGTCAGCCGCGTTGTGTTCCTCTTAGTGAGACGGATCTTTTGGCATACTCCGCCCGAGGTTTGGACGCAGGTGGAGTACGGTCGGGTTGGTTTTGCCTTAAAAACCAACCGGGCCCCGGAGACGAAAATGCCAATAACTCTCAGACCGGGCGTCCGATCGACGCACCGTCTGTTGCGTTGAGTTCCTGTTTACGATACGGAACTTTTGGTATCCTTCGCCCGAGTTTTGGATACAGTTAGTAGTGGCCGGGTTGGATCGCACCCGAAATCCAACTGGGCCCCTGAAACGGGAAAGCTGATATCTTTCAGACAGGACGTCCGTTTGACGAACCGTCAGCGGCGTTGGTGTTTACGTTTAGTAACGGTCCCTATGAGTATACCCTATGGGGGTTCGGGGTACAGTTGATATACGGCCGGGATTGGTTTCGCTCTCGAAACCAACCGGGCCCCTGGGACGAAAAAGCTAATAACTCACAGACCGGGCGTCCGATCGACGCGTCGTCTGTTGCGTTGAGACCCCTATGACGAGACGGTCCTTTGAGACACTTCTTCGCGGGACCTTGTGATACTTGGAGTATCGACCAGTAGCTTGTGGAGCGGACCCTCCCGGAGACGAGCGTGCAGAGTACGGAGACCGTGTAGCCAGCTGAGACCTGACGACTGCTTGACCGACTCGACTTGGAGTGAGTCGACTAGCCCAGTGGACGGAGCGCCCGGTATTGGGCGGCAGACCCACGGCGGACGGAGCGCCTGGTAGTTGGCAGCAAACCCGCGGTACTCGACAGGAGGAGTACCTCAGTAGGCTATCTGGGTAGCGCCCGGTATTTGGCAGCAGACCCTCAGCGGACGGAGCGCCCGGTAGTTGGCAGCAGACCCGCAGTACTCGACAGGAGGAGTACTTCAGCAGTCTTAGGTTAGTGAGCGGCGGCCTCGGAGTCGTGACAGGACCACTGTACACTCTAGAGACGGAGGTCTTCAGCAGTTACGGTTTCGATAATGAAAATCCTGGTTTGAGCTGAGACTTTTGACCTTTGTGTTCCACATGATTGAGATGGGTTACTTGATAACTTAGGTATATGTATGGGCATATACCTGGGTAGTGGTTATCCGTTGATCTCATGATCCTTGTGTTTCCTCATGACTGAGATGGGTTACTTGATAACTTAGGTATATGTATGACATATACCTAAGTAGTGTTTATCTGTTGTGATCTTCTTGTGGTTATCCTTGTTGGTTTTAGTGAGACCTTGAGGGTCTCGGGGTCCCTACTGAGTATCGTTATACTCACCCCTGCACGGGCTATGCCCGCACCTCGTTGTGTTGGTTGTAGACGACGGCCAGTACTGGCAGAGGCCGAGTGTTCGAGGACTGGACGGTACCTGGAGGTGGACTTTACGAAGAGGCGGTACCCAGAGGCAGACCACTGGGCGGGACATACTCGGAGCAAACGGCGGGACCCGAGGAGCAGAGGAGCTATCTGTACCCACCGTTCAGGTGGGATTTCCAGTGGACAGCTCGGCGTAGCAGCTTTACTTTTCAGTTGCTGTTTTCCCTTTCGAGTTGTACTTTATAGTTGGGCTTGTATTTCCGGCCCCTTTTTACTTTCCGCACTTTTAGTTGTACTCTGTTTTTGCTTAGTGTTACTTTCCGCTTGCTTACTCTATGGTGTTTGTTTACTTTACAAAGGCAATGCCTTCCCTTTTTACCGGGATTTACGCCTTGGTGCCAGTCGCCAGCCCCTGGCCTATGGAAGGCGGGCTTGGGGTAGTCACGGCACGGACCCCGAGGGCGGGTCGTGACATAACATATAGACCTGTAAGGAATATACCTTTTCAATCTACCATAGAAAATCATTTTATCTTAGGTTAAATGCATTTTGAGAAAATTCATAGAGTTCATACCAAATGTCTTCATTCAAAATCATTTATTATATCAAGATAAGTATATACAAAAATTCATGGAAAACCAATGTTTTATTAAAAAATATAGACTGAAACCACATCTAAATCAAACACTACAATCAAAATAAATCCACTAAAACCACCATCTTTTTTACGCAATCTATAATCATATCTCTTATGGTTAATTTTTTTTTCTTTTTATGGGTGTTCAGTGGATGTATGATTTTACATATTTCAAATAAATGAAATACCAGTTTAATAATTTTGAATGTCACTCATAGTTATTGTTTTTATATAATTTCTATTATTTTAATATAATTTTCTTATAAATATTTTTCATTTAATTTTTCAAATGTATTTATTATTTTTTCAAATTATTATTTTTTAATTATCACAAATTCAATTTCAACATGATAATTAAATAGTTCATTACACTAAATACTAAATTAATATTGTTTTTACCATCAATACCATTACGTTAAAGGTGTAAAAAAGGTGGCATGTCAAAATGTTTAATAATATTGAGTTATTAGAAATGATTACACTAAAATTAGTCAAAGTTGAGTTCATCATTAATTAATAAAAATGTTAGAAGTTCTTAATCACGGGGTACTAAATCTTCATTATAAAAATATCAATAATTTTATTTAAAATTATTGAAAATCATGTTAAATAATTTATAATTGCCATGGTTAATATCTTATGTGTATTTTATAATAAAAATGTGTGATATTGTTAGACTAGTAATGTAATTACATTATTTCCCATGTACATTAGTTTTAAATGATCTAAAATACACTTTAATATGTTATAGATGATTTTGTGGTTATGTGTATTCATCTAGTCATCAATTTAATTTATCTTTTTTTTGAAACATAATCCATAATTTATTTTGTATGTTATGTATTTATTTATTTTCCCCATGTATGAGGAAAGGATTCATGAGGAATTTGCCTATGTATAGAAAACACTACATGATCATTCAACTATTTAAATTTACAACGTCATGGAATTTCCTTTGTAAATTAGTTACATCATGAAGATTATTATATCAAAATTGCATATGTTGTTCAATATGATACATGAGAAACCATCCATGAAAATAAAATTTTATATGAATCAATTAAATAGTGTAAATATCATCATAAATTAGATAAGTAGTGAAATAAGCTACATGGTTATATCTAGCTACATCAGATTCCACTATGCAATTAAAAAACATTGAATTAGTTTTCATATTTTAAATGATTTACATCTGTCTAATTGGATACATCATAATATCTAACCCACTTTTACATGTTGAAACCTATATTTATTACAATTAAAGAACATGAGGGAGGTTTTAATGATGCTACACATTATTTAAAAGTGAGATTACCAATATATGGTAAAAAAAATTATAATAAGAATCAAATATCTTGAATATAAATAATAACAATAATAATTAACTTTTATTTACTGTTTATGGGGTAATTCATAGGAAATAATGTGTATTTGTAAGAAGGTATTATGGATAAAGGGGTTTTTTTATTATGTTAGATGATTTCTGAGAATTTTACAATATACAGAACACACTCTGAAATAAGAGAAGGGAATGACAGGGAAGAAAATAATAATATATAGAAATATAAAAATAATTATGTGTTACATATGTATCAATTTTTTTTCTCTATTTCACATTGAAAAATAAAAATCATTGTGATCCAAATATGTGTAATATCAATCATGTTTGATGATTCTTTAGAATACTCTCCTTGAGCTACAATATTTTACTATTATATCTAATGAAAAATTCTTTAATTGGATATTTATATATTCAAATAGTTTCCACAATATATAAAATCTAAATTTTTCATTCTCATATAACATTTTAATGTGTCATTGTAAACGATCATTGACGCGTGTTGTTTGAAAATCCTATCTAGAGCCTAGTTATAAGTTCATGTTCTATATTTCAAAGATTCAACTACTTTCACATATTCACTATTTCCCAATAAAATGGATTTTATATTTTTGAAAAATGTCTAGTTTAGTGAAAATCATCAAACTCATGGAGTAGTGGGTTGGTGGAGTGGACTTTGGGACTAATATTTCATCAAACCATAATAAATCTGGGTTCCTATAACAGATCTGTTATAATTTTATATTATATTACTAAATGAGACAAGGGAGTATAATTACTGTGTAATTTAATAATATGATGATCTTTCTATTTGAAGAATGTATTGAGAAGTAAATTCACTCGTTATTGAGTCTTCATGTTGTATAGCTTCTAAAAAATGAATTAATAGCAGTACAAACCTCTCTACCTTTTTTTCACAATAAAAATACATGATAAAGTCAATTAAAGATATAATTTGTAAAATTCCTCACATATTAGTCACAAATTTTCCCCTTTAATGATAATAAAATATTATATGATAGTGAATTCTATTTTTTCATCATTTATATTTGATCATTTGAAAATAAATTCCCTTTTTATCATAAACATGTAAATATATTTCACATTTTATCATGACACTCTTCATTTTATAAACAAAATTTAATTCATTGGGATTTTTTTAAATATGAAATATTTATAATTAATGATCATTTAAAAATAAATCCCACATTCAAGGATGAGTAATTTTTTCATGAAATTATCCAAAAACATCAAAATTCATTTATATATGATTCAATCCTTTCTCATGAATAAAAATAAAATTATTATAAAAAATGTTTTTAATTATCCATTGAAATAATGTTAAGACTCATATTAGATATCATATGAATTTGAAAAAAAATATATTTATTATTTTTATATACCCATGGAATAAGAATAATACATCAAAAAATATCAATCATTGAAATAAGTCTGTTCACCATACCATTTCGGTGGTGTTCTGGTTTTTCATGGAATATAACAATGGAATTACTTCATTACATAGTTCATTCTTCACATAAAAATATTAAAAAATAACCATAGTTGATAAAATAAATATTTTTATAACCTAAACTATAATTATACAATATCTTATTACAAAATTATTTTTTTTATTAATGGTAAAATCAATATTATTGGATATTAACATTAATAGACACTCACTCTTCAATATATTGTGATGATTTTTTCATTGTGACCAGAATTTAATTATCTTGTTTAATTAAAAAAATATTTATTAAATCATTAAATTTATAGATGAAATATTAGTCTTAAATTACACTTATAATATTCTATAAAGTAAAATTAAATCGCCTCGAAAATATCACAGTAAATCATAAAGAATATTAATTTTCACTAAAAAATATTTCATATTTCTAGAATACTCTTACATTGCTTCACCTTATTCATACATATAAATCACAAACCCCTCTATAGTAAATATTTTTATTAATAAACTATTGTATATCCTCATTACCATTGGGATTATATAGAGGAAACATTGTCTAATTATTCCATATTATATGTAAAACAATATATTAAATAATAACTTATGTTTTTAAACCTCATAATCTTTATTAAATTCGATATTATTCTTCCATAGGATATGTTTACATTAAATTGTTTAACAATAAATTGAATATTATTGTTACATATAATTCATGATATTCATATGATTAGATTATATTTTAAAATAATTCAAAATCCTAAACATGTATTTCTCTATACAAATGAACTCATCTCTAATAATTTTTTGAAACTACTAATAATATTATCTCATCAATAAATAATACATATGAAATTATAAAATCTGAATCAATTAAACAATAACATAGAATATCAAAATTATCAAAAAATGATAAACATAAATTCTATTACAATAATATTTAATATGTCTTTATATTTTATCACAAAAATGTAGTGCTTTGGTTCATAATAAGTTAAAAACTTCTCAGTCTAATATTTCCAATATTATTATGATATCAATAATATTAATTAAAATAGTGAAATTTCAATATAGCATTTCTAGTTTTATCTATGTAACCCAATGATAAATACACTTTTCAAATAAATTTTATCTTCATTCATCTTTCCTTTGAAAAAATATCTCAACATCAAATATAATTAGTTAGAAATGATTTCAACATCAATTAATTAGATAATAACATTACATTTAAGGGTTATAAGTAAGAAAATATTTTATTAAATCAATATTTATAATTGATTTTATATGATTTATCATTTAAGGAAATAGTATTATTATTTCAATAACCATTACCACTATATAATTATGTACTAATTAGAATTTTATATTTAATTTTGAAACAACACATATAATCAATAGAGAAAATGTGCTATATAATAAAATATTATTCTCATTATTTATTAACTTATTATTCTGACCCAAAAAACATACAATCATACAAAAATATAAAAAATACAATAACCATCACAATTTATTGAATTCTCATATATAAATTCAGGGAAAATAATGTAATAACTTTTTCAATAATGTATATCATGATTAAAATGTTTTATAATTACGTTTTTTCATAAATTATTTTTAAAATTTTCAATGAAAACATCCATAGGGCAAAAATACAGAAAACTATAATAGAACTAAAGTATAAATACTTATAACTTTGATCGGTATTATTGAATATTATTATAGATTATAAAAATTATCTAGAGACACCACTAATATATCAACATAATGATACATTAAACTATAAATATTGATTCCATTTATAATTACCCCATGAAGCGGAGAAGAAATAAATTTAATTAAATTATATTTTTTGTACAATAATATAATATCATCATAAAAAATATATAAATAATTAAAAAATGATTTTGTAACAAAAATACCTATTGAAAATATTTTTATAATTACATATTTTTTGTAAACATTATTTGTTTAATGAAATTATTTCCTATTTTTATTCCATTTTAAATTGATACAATTGAAGTATATAATATATTACACTCAAGGTGGTAATTCTAAAAATTTAAAAAAAAGTGATAATAAAGACAATGTTATTGTATGGAAGAAATGATATATGAAAACAACTTAATTTTCATGTACCTATTATTATAATTATAGTAAATAATAATATACGAGAACTACAAGTTTTACTGAGAGGCCATAATGGTAAATCAAGAAATCTATTGAATCCTATGCCCATTATAATACTAAATCCACCATATATCTATTATTTAAGTATATGTATATAAACTATGGTCCCTTAAGTATTCTATAATTCATTTTACACAAAATCTAATTATATTTGTTTTATTAAAAGCGTATACTTATTTTGAAACATCTAATTGGGTATTCTAAAGAAATCTAATGAATTTACTTGTAAAATATATTTATATTTTATTATAAGTAGTCACTGTGTTATTATTTTTTGAAAACTAGTAACATAATTTAAATTGTAATGATATTTATGTAAGGTGGATATCTTATTAAATTCATAGTATTGTTATTAGATTGCTCATATTTTTGATAATAACATTGAACTTATAAAATTTGATTGATTATTGGATATTTATATCATTAGGAATTCAATTATATGATTCTTTATGCCATTATTGATGATATTTTTGTGGTAAAAAAATAAATAACAATTATCATGAGATTTTAAATCAATAGAGAAAAAATTATTCATCCCTGTTATAATGTTTTCCTCTTCTAGACGCATTGCCTAATTTTATAGTTGGAGATTAAAAACATTGATTAATTTTTTAGAAGGAGAAAATATACTTATTTGAAGTATTTTTTTCATTATGAGGATAAATTCATTATCATATAACATATAAGGAAAACATGAAAACATAAATTAAGGTGGGGAGATATATGTAATATTCTTATGTATAAAAATCTTGACTACATTTAATTAATTTCTAAATGTTATAAAAATATACTTATGTCCATATTAATTGTTTCTGAATTCATTTGTAAATTTTTTTATGAAATTATAAATAATTTACTAATATAGTTATTATATATTTATGTGATTTTATGAGGATTCGTACTTTATAGAATAATATAATTTCATTATTAATTTTTTAGGATTGTTAAAAAATAAAATGGGGGAGATTGATGTGACTAAATTATTGTAAGAAATTGATGATCTGCTAGATTAATGATGATGTTCTTCTATAATATATTTAATTTATATATGTAGGATTTACTTTTTTATCTCTCTATGTGGTCAATATATTCATACTATAAATTATTTTTATTAGGTTTATATTTTTGGTGGATGGGATCATCATGATATTATAAACTTATTAAAATAATAGATAATTGGTTTTCCAATAAATTCAATTAAGTTATTAAAACATATCATTGGAGATTAAAATAGGAGTTTCAATGGAATAAACTATATGAATAAATGATATATGAGATATTATTTATCTTTAATGGAATAATGATGATATTTGGGTTTGATATGAATTCATAGATGGATTATCATTTATCTGGAACATTTTTTTCTCATAGTGGGATGTAGATATCATACAAAATCTATATTAACTGATGATTTAGTGACACAGACCAATTTTTGGAGTCGGCTAATGATTCTTCAAAAAATGAATAAGAAACCAGTACGTTTTAATAATATATTAGTTCTTAATTGTATTGATTTTCATGTAATTATATTATATTTATTAGTGAAATATGTATTTTGAGTTTAATATTTTTTTTATTTCATGTTACAAAATGTAATATGTGAACATTTATATTACCATTATACATTTAAATTATTATTTTTTACATTTCAAGATAAAAAATGTTTTCATTAATATATAAATATATATTTTTATTATAATTTAATCTTTTTAATATTTAACTATTTATTGTAAAATATTTTGTAATCATTTATCTTAATTCAATTGATTTTTTTTATATATTTATTTTGATAGTTTTTGAAATAATTATGTGTCGGTATGTAATAAGAATGATATATTTTTTACAAAATATAATTATCATATTCTAGAAAATATTTTCTTTTGATATATTATGAGTTTTAGTTGAATTTTTAATATTCAATAAATTTTTCTATAAAAATTATTTTTATTTTAAAATGAAATTTTGTAGTAAAATGTGGATTTTATTAATTAATTTAAATTTCATGGTGTTATTGTAAATAATGAAATTGTTCTATAACAAAAAAAAAAAATTAGACAATAGTACAAAAATATATTAATATATATTTTAATTAAAATCCAAGTCTTATATTGTTTTAATGGATTGATTTTGATAATTAGTAATTAAATTTATAGTTTTTATATGTTGAGTAAAAATTGAAATTATAATCATTTTAATAAATGAGAGGTTGAATTCAAATTGGCTTCTTTGACATATTATAATATAAATTTTTTGATCATTAAAAATAATTATGAAATTTATTAAACATGTTATTTTATGAGAGATATAATTATTAATTATTGATGGCCCAATATTAAAAAACAATTCCATTAGAGTTTGAGTGATAAATTAAATTCAGATTAAGAAAATTAGAGTTCATATTGAATTAAAATATATGAGTAATTAATTAAATATAATTTTATAAATTAATGGAATACATAGGAAAGATATTAGATAATGGTAAAATACATATGATAAATAAGAAATTATATTTCAAAGTAATTTATATAGATTTCATTTTCCAGTGATTTAGTCAAATATATGAACTACATTTAAGAGAATAATTACTATACAAATGTAAATCTATTTCATAATCTGATATTAATATCAAAAAAAAAATATAGAGCATTATATAAATAAAAATAAATAATACATGCTAATATACTTAATACATAATATAAATATTTTGAAATTAACATAATTTAATAGTTATGGAATGATAAATATAGAAGTGATTAAGAAATGTCAATGTAGTACTTTTGTATCATTGGAAACATAAAGAAAAATGTTTCTAAATTATTATATAATATAATTTATAAGAATATGATCAGTAATGAGAGATATATTGTAATTCTAATAAATGATTTTAATGTCAATTCCTAAATTTTAATATTATATAAAATTTGAATTTTTTAACTGATTGTTATATTCTTACAAAATTAATGGAATCTTTATATTCATATATTAATTAATTTTCCATTATAGCAATGGGATCAAAAAATATTTTAAATGGGTTTACATGTTAATAATGAGGCTTAAAAAATTATATTAATGATATAAATTTATTTAAAAATTAAAATTCAGAATAATAATCCCAAACATTAATGTATTTTAGTTGTATTTATTATATAACAAAAGGAACATCCAAAATAGGGACCTTAAAAAATTCAATGTGATAGTGATTATATAAATTATTCCATTTCATTATATGTAGAAATAAACATGATGGGTAATATTGATTTTAATATTAATGATCAAATTTTTTAATTTTTTTATAATAGATAATACCTTTTCATTATGATACATTGAATTATTTTACTAAATATGTTTTGGACGGGTCATAGAGTCATTTCGAAAAAAAAATATCAATACAAATAATATTTTATATCTAATAAGTTATTTTTAATTAATGAAAATGTGTATAAAATATCAATTATATCTCCTTAATTGTTCATCATATGGGAATTCGAAAAAAACATTGATTCTAGAATGATGGGATTACCCTTACAGTAATATTATTTTCTTTCCACTCACGTGATTCTAGGATCAGTCAAGTCCTCACGATTATTAATAAAATACAATAAAAACTATTTTCAAAATCATTATTCCTTTTTACTATCTCTGATAATTATTATACTCTATGAAGGCTAAATTAGTAATTCTGGATAAAGTATAATATTATATCCAATAAAAACATTATCAAAGTAATCAACAATGTTACCTTATAAGACCAAGGTCTTCAATTAAAATTCATCATATCATGATGTATGGATTATTATCATCCCTATTTCCCAAAATTAATTATTTTATGTTATAGTAAATATAAAGATATTATATTATTTAATTTCCAATGTTTTTGAGCCTTATATATATAGTATACATTAATTTAGATAATTTTTGCCTTTATTTGGTCGAAAAAAATGATCATTTTCTAAATAGTTACACATGAATTAATTTTTCACCTAGAACATACAATATAATATTTCTCTAATTCCCCATGCCATTTGAGATAGTTTAGTTACATAAACTATTGTATGTAATGGGTTCATAGAGGTAGATCCTTCGACAACTTATCCCCATTCCCCTTCCCATTTTTTCCTCTCTCATATAGACATAATATGGATTTATTAGCCTTAAATTTATTATAGATGGATTGTTGTTGTGAAAGGTAGGGATTGACCAATAGTGTGGTAGTATCATATGGCTTGATAAGCATAGACATGACACATTTAGTGTTTAAAGTAATGATTGCATCCCAATGGTATGACAATGAGTCATGTGAAAGGGGTAGTTGTGAAAAGGTTGTTTTAGTATAAGCTAGAAGAGTGGAGAGACCATAAATTGTCGTAACATAGTTTTTGTAGGAGTAGACTTTTTGAAGATAATTTTCCTCCCAAAAAATTCTTCTACTAGTAGATATTATAACAACTATACAAACACATAGAAAAATGGATGATGCGATATGGTTGGATTGATCCATCAGTCTGACCCCTATAGTGTGGGACCATTATATATGAATATATAGTGTCCAAGAATTATAGCCTCGGTGTTTTAGTGAATGAGTGTTGGAAATGAATCATTTTCTTATCCCAGTTTTCATCTTCACTACATGGCTGGGTGGTGTGAAATGCCAAGTCTTGTCATTGCATCCCAAATTTGAACAATGAATTGGAATCATAGTTCTTATGTGTCACATATATTTCCACATTACATCTGAAAAGAGAACAAAATGTCAAATTAAATAACCCATACCTATCTCTAGGTATGTGAAGGGTGCTCCCAAAGGTTTCCACCTAACCCAAATATCTCATGCATGATAGTTTTCATCAAAATTTCACATCATTCAATTTTTAGGGAAATATTTTCTCAATAATATTGATTTCACTATATATATATCAATATTATGACCTATTTATCCCAAAAATATAAATTATGGGTTAATGTATACATATTTATATTCAAACTATACATTTTTGACGTCACATATCAGGAGTGTCAAGCACTGTGTACCAAATGGTTAAATATTCCTTTATATTGTTCTATGTAAAGGGAATGTGACCCATGTAGGATTACATAGTTAATTAATAAATTAAATATAAATTAAATATACCATCTAAATTTTTTACATGGGTTTATTATTCCATTTCACCCAATATGGGTAATGTTCCCAAACAAGGTTGATTGTGTTTCTAAATCCTCTAATCGATTAGACATGACATGGTATGGAATAATCCCACTATATTTGGATTCAGGTGATGGTTTATGGAACCAAATTATCTGTATGGAAATATGAGCTTTGATTTTTTTACTCAATACTAACTATATAACAAAATGTATTATTATAAAATGTTGATTTTTAATTAGTTTAACCAGTTCAGAAATTACAATAAATTAAATTCTTTATTCATTGATGAATATGATCTATTTATGACCACTAAAATATCATTATTTGAATAAGGTATATATTCAATAAATATGTGATTAATGTGTGAACCATATACCCTATGATATTACATAGGAATCCATGATTCTTATTGTGAATTACCCTAATACTTTTACAAATCATCTATGATCACCACAAGAATCACATTAAAATATGCCACACCATGATCTATTTATAATGGAGTAGGGAATTGGTGGTTGATCACTCCTTTCTCATGTGGTTTCTTATAGAGAGGATATCTCTATTTCGTGAGAGTATTCTACAGGTATTTGTGAAAAATAAAAACATATTTCAAAAATTAATGATGAAAACAATATAATTGGATATAAATAGTTACAGAGTTATAAAAAATAATTTAAAAGGTAGAATTATTATTACATAAATATCCATATAAATACATTTCAATAGTAATTATTTTATTATAATATTTGGATATGAAAATAGCTAGTGATTTATTGAAATTTTATATCTCAATAATTGATTAAAATTAATAAAAATAATATTTTATATATATTATTTTTCAATGGAACATTGAACTTTGTATCCAATTATTGCACAATATTTATCAGGATATGAATACTGAATATTGATTTAAAAAATAAGTAACAATTTATTATATTATAATAAATAAATAAATATTATATTCTTAATATATAATGTAGACATATATTAAATATATTTCTAATAATTATTTCCATGATTGTCTATTTACTGAATACATGTGATCTTAAAAACATGAATAATTAATAACACATATTTGGGAATAATATGTATTATATAACGTAAATAATAAATAATATTTTATATGTATCTAATGTACAAGATACACATACTGTATGACCCTAAAGGCCTCATTCTTAGTGGAATTAGGTGTTGTCTCCCAATGTCTATAGTTTGGGTTTAGTGAGATGTCAAGGAATCCATAGTGAATGAGATTAACATATCAATGGAATAATACCTTATAAGAATGATCAAATATGTAATATAATACATTTTTATGATATTTATATTCATTTTGGTTTCATATTGTTTCCATTAATCAATATGAATGAAGAATCTTACTTTTTCATTCGGGAAAATAAAATTCCCATAGAACACCAAGTTAATTAAATTAATAATCTTTTAAAATATAATTAAATGATATAATATATAAATTTTTTTATAGAAGAAATGGTAAAATAATTTATTTTAATATATATTGATGAAATTTCCCTGGTGGCACACATAAAGTATCTTATTTTATATAAATAAATTCATTTGTTACTTTTTTATACATATAACTATTAACTAATGACAAACATTAAAAAAATATTAAATTATAATGATAAATATTGATATAAATAACCTATAAAATACAACTAAAAACATTAATATTGATTACATTTTTTCTTTCACTACTAATCATTCTCACCATAAATTACCTTATGCGGACACTGGGTACAAAATCATCAATGTATATTGAGTCTCGTCCCATAAAAGACTTCATAAATCAGTTTTCCATAAAATTATATCAAAAAATATAAAATATATATTTTATGAATTCTATCATGTAAAGCATAGGTCATAATAATCATAGTAAAAAATAATGACCATTTAGTGAAACAATTAATCTAAAGGCATTATCACATAGTATGTCATGTATAAAAATAAACATGATGTTAAAATATTTTTATTAATATAAAAATCAATTATTTGATTTTATCATAATGAAAATATAATTTACTTTTAGAATAAAAAATATATAATGCACCAACTTTTAGTAGTTCTTACTGTAAAATAAATTGATTTTTTATGAACAGATATGATACTCAAGCCTCAACTATGATAAGGGTTAGTGATGGTTTTTTTCTAAACTATTCTATCCATACATCACCCTTCTATGGAAATTCATAAAATATTGACACTTTTATATTATATTATTTTTTTATTTGTGTGATTATAACTTGTTTGAGGTATCCACAATTATAATATTATTCAAATATTATCTTATAGTGTATTTATATCAAGGTACCCATATAGATAAATATTTTTTTATATCCAACTACTTATTTAACTCTATTATGAAACACTCTTCCTAAAATATTATATATTATTAGGAATAATGAGATGCTTTGAACAATTCCAAATCACAAATCATAAGTTTGGACTGAATCCATATCCTTCCATTAAATTTATAACATTTATATATATTTAAAAATATCATTAGTTTAAGACATAATGATAATATCCTTTTATCCTCTGTAATGAAATAACAAATCCTTTATTTTTCATAGTTACTAAATTATGGCCATAATATTAGATTAATAATTTTCACCTAGATAAACATGCAATCTTCCTTCCATTATCATCTCATAAGAAACATGAAACCTTAAATGAGAACACACATACATATCTCAATAAACATAAAATTATATAAAAACAGTCAATTTTTTAGTTTTTGTCGATTTTTAAAAGATAAATTTTTAGGGAAAGATATTGAACACGTCGCACTTGAAGTTTTCATCTGATGAAATTTTCTATATTAAATGTACTTAATTTTTTTTCAATGTGTTTACCTTGTCATAGTCCAAGTATCCAATTATATTTTTCATGAATACTTTGGATCCCATGATTGTTGATTGAATTACATAATTCCATTAGGGGAACCCACTTTTTAACTAACCCTTAATTGAGCATAATATTGTTATATTGTTTATAATACATAATATGTCATATACACATACTACTAAAATAATTAATGTAATGAAACTAGATCCCTTGTAAACCCATAGATCACAATATTTCATAATTGAACTAAATTATTTAATAGATTCATCAAACTGAATATTCCATGACATGGATTCATAATTTAATTAATAAACTGATCATTATAAATTTTAATCAATGTTGGAATTAGATTGAGTCACACGCCCTTCTTGTTTTTTCGTATATACATCTTCTTGAATGTTCCCAATAATTAACATTGTTTTGGAATCCATATTCAAAATTTCATAGTCATCATATGATAATTTAACAAGAATACTCATGAGGTATTTCAAAAAATGATCCTTGAGAAAATGATTTTCCATTGTCAATTCGATGGATCTATTTATCTTCATTTGAAACTAATCATGATTTTTAGTTATTTATATCGAATTATATGTACATTTTTTCTAGTGAATTAATATTTACACACAAATACATAACATAAACTATATGATTATCATTAACCCAAGACTGTTTTTAACACATACAATCAATATCATAATTATTATATCAATTGTATAGTGTATCTTAAAAGATTTTGACTATATAATTTTAGGATATCATTTTATTATTGGATGTCAATAACGTTTCATTATAGTTAATATCATGAAATCCATATCATTTTTTCTCTTACCTATATTGTACTCCTATGAATTACTTATGTTTCAGTATTATCTTCTCATATCATGAATCTTAAATTTGTTGACAAACTTTAAAAATTATTTTACAATTAAATTAAAATACATGATCTAATATTCTTATTTCAATAATTTATATTTCCTATTTCCTCGCCCAATGTGTAGTAATAAATTAAATGAAATCATCATATTTTAAAGAAAATGATCAATAGAATATCTTACAGCATGTTACAACTGAATATTCAACCTGGTTATATATTTATCACTATATACATGCAGTTACATCCAAGGAAGTTTCCATTATATTCAAAACTATATCCCATAGTGTACTAACTCCTTATTCCAACATGAAATTATAAATTACCACATAAACCAATGATTATAATAGATTCCTCTAGTTTCCTATTCTATTAATGATTCATACTAGAGTTTCCCACATATATTTAAATATGATCATGTAATAGAAATTCATCCTTCTATTTCATAGTGATTATTATCAATCATCCTTTAGGATTTTTATTTTATACGTAGAACCTCAAGAATGTTAATTACAGATCCTACCTTGATACACATTTGAGATCAAGTATGATCTAGATTCTTAATTTTTAAATGAATAGTATAGTATTTCTATTGTATTTTGGTCACCATTTAATATCTGTGATAATATATTTATCTATTTATAAGATGATATTTTAATGATAACAAGTGTTATAAATTATCATCATATATTATTTAATACATGATTCTCATATTTATATTATTGTATTATCATTAATATTTTTATCAGCTAGTTGTATTCTTTTTCCCATTTTTCTAATGGAAACTCCATGATCCCCTAATGTTAGGTAATACCATTTCAACCAGTTAAAAAATATATGTTTACTAAAAATTCTAACTGCCATTTGAATATGAACTTTTATATATAGAATATTTAGGAAAAATATTACATGTGATAATTGAATCTCACGATCTGGAAAAATAATTTAAATTTACTTATGTATTTCTCAAATATATCGTATTCCAACACATGTAGTATTTCCATATTCATGTATTCAAGAATCTATATAACATAGAGATTATATTTCTTATAATATTATATTTAGAAACTCATTTGTAGTAAGATAGTATTAAATCTGTTTTTTGGTTCTCAATAGAATACATAAATCCTATATGTGGTCACATGGTTTACATTGACTGTTATTTTCTTATGTTTTAAAATTAGCCTTTTAAAATATTCATCTATCTGACTTTGTAAAAAATTCCTTTAATGAAAATTCACCTACATGATTTGGATATATAAAAAAATTGGATATGTTGTGAAAATGATTTATGATATATATTACAAGTTATCATATATCATTTTTTCACATCATAGAAATAGCTAAGATGCTCACATTTTACTTATGCTATGTCAAATAATTAACTATTTATTATGGTAACATCCTATAACCGACTACATGTATTTATAACATAAGTAAAAAATTTCACATGAATAAATGAATTTTCATATTTCATATAAAATTTATCCTACTCCTCTACAGAATAATTATAGGCCTTCTCAACTACTTTTACACTTCTCAAAAATATTATATATATTTATCCATCTTCCACCAAATGATTCTTTTCACTCATTAAATATTTTAATATTAATAATCACAATTCCATTTTATAATCTTATTTTAATTATATATATAATTTCATTATATTTTGGATTAATGGTTCCTTTTCAAAAAAAAAATATCACAGTAGTCCAATCATCTTGTGGGCATTCATGGAAGATATATTAATCATGATATCTAATTCCTTTCCATTATCCCATAATAACTCATCAGGTATCAGCATAAAATCATATTGAACCATTTATTATAATATTAATTCATATATGGGACAAATAAACACCGTTTTAATTTATTGGGACTACCAATCATTGATATCAATATACATGATTTGATGGAATCTCTCTCCAATTTCATTATTGATAATCCAATGTAAGGGTCAATATGAGGGTCTTCCCAACTCCTACTATTCCATTATAGTCACTTTTGTTATCTATATTTTTTCTATTAGATGGATGATACAATATATCTTTCTTATAATATATCCATTAGTTCTTATTTAAAATTTCTACGCTATAAAACATGAGGAACAAAATAAGATATCCATATTTACAGCTGTTATTTTAGCCAATAAAATTTCATAAAAATCCTATCACACTTAGAAGTTATTATTTTTAAAATAGTGTATATAAAAAATCATATTCTATTAAAATAATTTGGTATCCTAGACACATCTCCAAAACTGATCAAAAGGGTTTATTTTAAAGTCATGTAACTTCCACTTTTCCATAATTTATGACAACTAATTATAAGGACCCATCCATAAACATTAAATAATATTTAATTATGTTAATAATTCTCTTTTAGGATCTTTTAAAGATTATATATTTATAGAACAAGTTCATAACATATACATAAAAATTTGAATATTACATGTAGACACTTCTCCACAGTATGCATTTTTTAATAAAATAAAACTAAATCTGGAAAAAAAGAGTCATGCCTAGTTCCATATTTTAGACATTATGAAATTTCCTTGATCCCATCGTTGATCATATTCATATTTATATCTAGTGAAAAACATTTCCAAAAGAACTTTGGATGATAAAAAAATCTCAGTAAGGGATACATAAATAAGGAAAACTGGTAGTTTTTCAATACCAAAAGTAAACCAAGAATAGTTCATCAGAGGTAATACATTTTACCTTTGTGAAGTCGAAATTTCACTTAACTAAATAAATGGTCATTTAATACCTATTTTTAATAGAATGATTATCATAAAACCTATATAAAGAATTCATAACATTTAAAGGTTACTTGGGATATAAACATACCTAAATGGAATAACCATATAGTCTACTAACACAAACCACTAAATGAAATAGCCATATGGATGACATCCATACCCAATGAATTAAAGATTATAACATAACCACCAGTCCTAGTTTACCATAGCACCACCCATCATTTGGTGTTTCACATAACCACCCGTAAAATTTCTAAGTACAATTATAAAAGCATAACACATAAAATTTTGAAAATATAAACATTTTACTAATTACATTTCATTTTAAATCATAAGAAATAATTTCATTAAATGGAAATAATCAATCCAATTCAATAAAAATTTCATTACCAAAACACCCATAAATAAAATAATTTATTTCTTTTCCTTTTAAAATCATTAATTCTTATAGAGGAAGCTGACTAACGGTTACAATGATGGAGAGGTCATTGTCATCACAGACGTTAAACATATTCCTTTTGTCATTTAATAAAATGATTCATAGAAATTATTTCCTTTTAAAAAAATTAAAAGTGTAATGGTTTCATTATATAACTTATAAAAGAAGGAGGTGTATATTATCAAAGAATGCCTCAATGAAAGGAGATTGAGACGATGTCTATTACCTGATCTCCGAGTTGACCTGTTCGTTCTTCAATTTTCTGAAAGTAAACAGAAGTTAATTTCTACTTGGATAAGATACTTTTTCAAGATTATTAATCTTTTTATAGAACTTATTACCTTTCTATAACAATTAGTTAGTTATTTGAGTTCAAATCAGTCATTTAGTAAATGTTCGGAACATGAGTTAAAAATGAACTTGTTATAATTATAAATTGTCCATGTTTTAGAAATTCCATTATCTCTAGAATGTTAGTCCTGATTTATATATCATATTAATCATATATATCTATTATATATGTATTTCTAAAATTTCATAACGTTTGGATATTTGAAAAATAAATTCACCAATCATGGAGACGGTATGTCGTACGTACGTATGAAGTCTACTTCCATTTCTTTTTTTAATTTTAAAGTGAATGAAAAGAAAATGATACATAGGTATATAATTATTCGACAATATTTCATCATATTTGATAAATTTTACCTATATTAATTAACACTGTCCTTTATAAGTTCCATTTATGATATGAACGAGTCATATCACATTGAGGGGGTGGTAGTCCACACTTGATCAAATGAAAGTATCATATATATACAACATGAAAAGCATAAATTTATGTTATAAAAGTAACTTAATGAAGAATAGAGATAAAATAAATATCATATATAATACAGTTCCATCATAATAGCCACCATAATATGTGGTAAGAGACGATTGAACAATTCTCATTTCCTATGGTGGTAGTTTTCCATACAGAAATACATTATGTTCAATACCCATAAGATGGATGTGTGTCTGAGTGGATTTATAATAATTTTCATAAAAACAACCTATGTTATTAAGGATGTGGGTGTTGTTATAAAATAATGCAATAAACATAGTATATGGGTTTGGGGAAGTAAATTAAAAGGAAGGAACATAATATAAGATGTTACATTTAAATCATGTAACTCCCTTTGGATTGAACCAAAAGGCATTGTTGAAGATCCTTCTACCTAAGGTATAGATTCTAGGAGGATAATATGGATTTAAGGAGATTAATTGGGAAATATATGGACAATCTAAGGGGATAGAGATGTGTTAGTAATGGGTTTGAGGTGATGGTCATTTATAAGGGGGGAGGAGGGACTTTTCAGGAGTGTTTGAAAATATTATTTTATTATAAAATAAATTTGGGATTAAAACTGTCCAAAACTCATTAAATGATATGATAATACGACTATTGTTCTAAATAAAATCATCGAATAATAATTGGAAAGGTTTTGGATAGTTTTTAATGTTTTACAATCTCAATTATTTAAAACATTCATTAATATGGTAATCACTGCATCATCTTTGTGTCTTAAATAATTTCCTTTATTTGATGTCTAAAAATTATAAATAAAATACCATGGTATATGAAATATTTTTATATTTCTAAAAAATATTTATAGTCTAATAGATAATGTCTATATGCCTATGAATAAATTTAATTACAAAAAGATATATGTTTATATCATTTTTGACTTTATGTTAAATTAATTAATATAAAGTGTCATTAACACTATCAAGTGGCTCCATGGGGTCCCAAAATAGACCGATAGAGGACCATGGTTGGAGATGTATCATCTAATAGGAATAGTACACATGTCAGGATAATTTAATATTATTTTGATTTTATTTTTTACCCTTATTTACAAGATTTACCCATTAACCATGTTAAATAAAATATTTGCGGAAGTAAATAATCATAATTGATAAAAATTAATGTTAAAAATTTACACAATTTGAAAATCATGATTCCCAATATGGAATCAAATTTTCTAAATTCAAAACACAGAAGTGGGATAAATTAAATTAAAATTAATTCATGCTATTAAAACAAAAAGGGCGGATTTAAGAAATAATAACTATCAAAGGATTATCACTTATTTATGTCCAATTTCAAATTTATCATACATAAAATAAAAAAATTGGAAGAAATATAACCTAATTAAACTTTAAAACAAAATAAAAAATATAATCTGTCAATATAAATAAATTAGATTAAAATGCAATTTTAAATTAAAATGGAGTACTTTTCACTATTCATTAAAAAATTATCTTTATCAAAAAAATACCAATTCATTACCCAATGTAAATTTTTATGCCCCTATTATAATTAAAAAGACTATTTTGTCAAATAGAACATGTAAATGTTTAAAAAACTATAATTTCAATGGTTTCTCCATCAAAAGGTGATAAATCGTCCTTTAAAAGAATATTTGAGTATTTATGCATAAAATCTGATTCATTCACATTTTAAGCCTATAACATTTCTTGTATAAATGTAAAAACACTTAAAAAAGTATAATCATATTTCTTGTAATTTTTTCATACCCACCAATACAAGAGTTATGTATTAACTACCATTTAAAATAATAAGATTACATTATTATTTTTCAGTATAACTCGACATTGTGTGCATCACATGTTTTCAATGAAATCTATTGTTGTGTATCGAGTATGCCATCAAACATAAAATCATGATTAATGTAAAATTAATATTTAACAATCAAATAATAATAAATATGAAAATTTTAAATTCCATATTTACCTGGGATGTTACATCATTCCCCCATTTTGGAAATTTCATCCTCACAATTTTATTCACTTATCATATAAATGGCGGTATTTATCCCTCACAACATTCTTAGATTCCCGCAATGCCTATTCAAATATATTGTTTTTCCAAAAAAAAACCTTTACCTAATAAATTATATTATTCTATAACACACTCTCTCTTCAGTCATGAATCTGGACTAGTTGTTCTTCATAAGAAATAATTTCTACCAACTGAACTACCACTGGACTAAAAACATAAGATGGATCTGGAATAAACTTTTTCAATGTTGAATCATGATAATCATTTTGTAACTAGGATAAAAAGGGAGGTTAATACACTCTGTAGGAAACTAATACAAAATTTTCTAGGATTTGATAAGGGATAATGAACCTCAAACTAAACATTACATTATTTCCAAAACACATCACACTTTTTCGAGGAGAAACATTGAGAAAGACATGATCACCTACCACACAAGAAATATCCTTCCTCTGGTTATCCATAAAACATTTCTACGTACTCTAATCTTTTCTCTGGTACTTATAAAATCAACTGAACTTCCTTTACAATCTCTTCTACCAATTCTGGTCCAATCATCTTCCATTCACCTACTTCATCCCGAAAAGCTCTCATTCGACGATGATTTATATATAATATCTCAAATGGATCCATCTGTATACTTGAATAAAACTTTTATTATATAAAAATTCAAGGAAAGAAATATGTTCTTCCCAACTTCCCTAGTAATCCATTTAATAAACATGTAGCATAACATCCAATGTTTGAATCGTTCATTCTGACTACCAATCTGGTTTTGGTTGAAAAAATGTATGAAAAATTAATTCAGTACCCAATGACTTTTGAATGCCTTTTCAAATGATAGAATTTAACCTAAGATCACAATCAGATAAAATGGAGAGGGGAACACTATGAAATCTGAAAATATATTTAACATAAAACTGAGAAAGTTGATCTAGAGACAATGTATCTTGAATAGGATGGAAATGAACATATTTAGTCAATCGATTAATAATAACCCATATTGAATTGTTATATCGAGATGCCTTTCGTAATCCCAAAATAATGTCCATGGATATATTGTTTCATTTCAAATCTAGGGCTATTTAAAATTTAAGCATACCTTTCTGTAACTTAAGATCATCTTTAACATGTTAATAAGTCAAACACCTCACAAAAAACTCACCAATATCTTTTTCATTCAATCCCACCATGAATACTCCTGAAGATCTCAATACATCTTAGTACTTCTAGGTTAAACTGAAAACGAAGAACCATGATCTTCACATAAGAACTATTTCTTCGACTGTGAATCACAAGGAACACATAATCTCATTCCAAACCTTAAAACACCATCTCAATCTATATTAAAATCAGGTAACATACCCTTTTCAACCAATTCTACCTTTTTCTACAAGTCGCATTCATATTTCATTTCTTGCATTGTTCTATCTTCTAGTTACTATTGTATTGAAACCTAAAAAAAATAGAAGAATTTCCTACACAAATTACTTCCAATCCAAAATTCGTCAAATAAAAATCCAAAGGATATGGTTCCAAAGATAACATGGTTAGGGTTTCATTACTCTTTCGACTCAAAGCATCAGTCACTTTATTTTCCTTTTCTAAATGGTAATAGATCTTGCAATCATTATCCTTTAATAATTTTAACCTTCTCCTCTATATAATGTTTAATTACTTTGGAGAAAATATATACTTTAAACATTGTTGGTCAACAAAGATTTCACATTTCACTCCATTCAAATGATGCCTCCAAATTTATAAAGATAAAACAATAGCATCTAATTCCAAATCATGTGTAGGATAATTTAACTCATGAGGTTTCAACAGGCGTGAAACCTAAGCAATTACCCGATTATTCTGAATTAATACACAACCAAGTCTATTCAACAACGAATCACTATAGATAACAATCTCACCATTTCTAGATGGTAGTTCCAAAACCGAAGAACTCATGAATCTTCTTTTCAATTTATGAAAAACATCATCGCATTATGTTTTCCAAATGAACATGATAACTTTTCTTGTCAAATTAGCCATTAGGCTAGAAAGAAATGAAAATTGTTCAATAAACTACTGTTAATAACTAGATGAAACATGAAATATAAGATTCATTAAGATATTGGTAGGTCTTTTCCATTATTTAACAACATTTGTTTTAGAAGGATCACATGTTAATCCATGTTTTGAAAAAATGTCACCAAGTAAATAAATTTGTTGTATCAAAAACACACACTTGCTGAATTTCCCATACAGTCTCATATCATTTAATTTTTGAATAAACATTCTTAAATGACTTATGTGTTCTTCGATACATTTAGAGTAAACTAAAATATCATACATAAACACAACAAAAAATTTATCATGGAACTCATGGAAAATTCAATTCAAAACATCCATAAATATAGAAGGTGCAATGGTTAACCCAAAAGGAATAACTAAAAATTCATAATGTCCATTTCTAGTATGATATGTGGTCTTCGGTATTTCTTCTTTCTTTACTTTCATTTGACGGTAACCCGAACTCAATTCAATATTCGAAAATTATAGAGCTCTCTAGAACTGATTAAACAAATCATTGATATGAGGAAAATTATATTTGTCCTTAGTATCTATGTTATTTAAGGCTCAATAATCAATGAAAAATCACATTGAACCATCATTATTTTCAAAAAAAAGACAGGTTCACCCCATGGTGATGTGGTAGGTCTAATGAAACCATTATCTAATAACTTTTTCAATAGATTCTTTAAGACTAAAAGTTTAATTTGAGCCTTGCATAAGGTGGTTTTGAAACTGGATTAGCATTAGGAACTAAGTCATCGAAAAATTAAACTTCCCAATCAGGTATTATACCTGGAAACTCAAGAGGAAAAACATAGATATAGAAATTTACTACTATCACACCGTCAATTTGAATAGTTCCTTTGTTTTCAATAATATGTGCAAGGTAACATTCATTTCCATGTTTTACTAGTTTCTCATCTTTCTGATATGTTATCAAAAGTAAGGGTTGATTCTTGTAAAAAAACTGAAATTATTTATTAAGAGAAACCTCTTTAACTCTGTATTTGATCGTATCATAATAAACAAAAGTCCAATCCATGCACAAAATACCATCAAACTCTTCTAAAGGCAATATAATTAGGTTTTCATGTATATTCTATCCACACATAAGGACACGAATGTTACTATAATTTATTTTTGTATCAATACATCCTCCTGGTGTTTTTAAAATAATTTTATGATTAATATCATGATATGGAACTCCCAATTTACATGAAAACATCTCAGAAATTAATGAATGTCTATTCACCAAATTAAACAACACATTAGAATAATCTGAATAAAAAAATAGTGTACCTAATGCTACATCATTCGATGGCCCAAAAAATTGTTGATGTAGTAGCAACGAATTTAACCAACCCTTTCTATATGTAGCCAGGCTTCTTTCCTTCATTGGAGATCTTCATTGGACACTAATTTTCATAATGAACCATTTAGTTTCACTTAAAACATATTACTGCTAGAAATTCATTTCATTCTTGATCATCTTATTTAGACTTATAAGAAATATGACGAGGCCTACCACACCAAAATTCCTTTCCAGGCCCAGATAAACATTATCAAGGATACTTTTTACCACAATTCTCACAAGATAGATATTTAATTTTCATACCTTCAAGCATCTTTGATCAATTCATTATCTTTTCCTTCCAATTGGACCTCTTCATTTGATTATTCTCTTGGAACACCTTATCATCATAAAAATAAATTTCTACATTCTCAATACATATAACAAGATTCTCATAGATTTTGGAGTCACAAGGGGCTAAAGATCTTAGATATCATGGATTTAGTCCTATATATAATCTATATATCATATTATCAAGATCTCAGCTAAAATTTGGAGCATACCTTTCTAGTAAAGTGATCATTTCTTCTTATATAGCCATTGATTCATCCTCCTCCCTCAATTCAAAGAAATGTTTTTCCATACTATGTCGTACCACCTTAGGAAAATATTTCTCATGAAACATACCTTTAAGTCCATCCCAATCAAGAAAAACAATCTACTCACTATACCTTATATATTTCAGCATATACCACCAATGACCGACATCACCTTCAAAATGGTAAATACCAATACTAACCTTTTTATTCTGTGTACAACGCATGACATCAAAAATATTTTCCACTACTTTGATCCAACATTCATCTTGTATATTGTCAGATGATCCACTAAATGATGTGGGACATTGCCTCATGAAATGTTCCACTACTGACATGTTCCTCTGTGGTTTTTCTGGCTAATCACGTGCATAGATACCACCACCATTTATAGCCCGATGCAACTAATCAATCACTACAACATAATGTTCACCCCGTATTCGGACCATCTCAGAATACTGATTTGGAAGGTCAATTTCCAATATATTTTTTCATATCACAGTTTCCCTATTTCCACTACTAAAAACCATTCCAAACACAGAAATATCTTAGGAGAAGACACATGGTAATATTAAAATGCTATATCATCTCAATATTACCATAAATTAATTTATGGATAGTAATTAAACAATACTATAACTCCTAATTTTTTCTAAACTGAACTCTAATACCAACTACAAGGACCTGAACATAAACATTACAAAATAATTAATTAAATAAATAATTCAAATTGATGATATTTTAATGTTTATATCATTAGATAATTAGGTCATAACATATACATAACAATTTTACTATTACATGTATACATTTATACTCAATATTCATTTTTTCAAAAAACTCTTAAAAAATATTCATGTCTATTTCAATATTTTAGACATCATGACTTTTCCTTTATCCCATCCTTGAACCTATTCATATTTATTTCCTGTGAAAAACATTTAAAAAAAACATTGGATGAGCATAAAAATCTCATTAAGTGATACATAAAGTAAAACTATTAGTTTTTCAAAACAACAAAGAACCATTAATACATTTTCATAAGTAATACTTTTAAACTTTATGAAGTAATAAATACTCATCACTAAATAAAATATCATTTCTTACCCTTGTGTAACCAAAATGTTACCTTGAAACCCATAGAAAGAATACATAACATATAATGGTTACTTAGGACATAAACATACATAAATGGAATAAGCATATAGGCAAACACTACACGTATCACTAAATGGAATAGCGATACGAGTGACATCCATACCCAATGCATTTGAGGTTATAACATAACCACCCATCCCTGTTTATCAGGGAACCACCCGTCATTTGGTTTATAATGTAACCACCCTTCAAATTTCCATGTACCATTATAAAATAATAACACACAAAATATTTCCAATATAACCATTTCAATAATAGCATTTCATTTCAATCACAAGAAATCATTTCAAGATATAGAAATAATCAATTCATTTCAAAAAAAATTTTAATAATGAAACAATAAAAAATATAATAAGGGATTTCATTTCCTTTTTAAACCATTAAGGTTTATTGTGGAATCCATCTAACAATTACGGTAGTGGAAAGGTCATTGTCGCCGCAAACGTCCAAAAAAAATCCGTTTATAGTTTATTTAAATTATTTCTAAAAAATGATTTCCTTTTGAATGAAATTAAATTGCAAATGTGTTTATAATATATCATATAGTATAAGGAGTTGTATATTATCAAAACATGCCTAAATGAAAAGAAATTGAGACGAAGTCCCTTACATCGTGTACAACATGAACCATTTGTTCATTAATTTCTTGCATAATAAACATATGTTAATTTCAAACTGTTTAAGAACCTTTTGGAATCTTATTATTCCATTCATCTAACTTTTTACCTTTCTATAACAATTTTCTGATTAATTGAGTTTATATCGGACATTTTTTTGATGTTCGGAACTTGAGTTAAAAATTGACTTGATATAATTTTAAATTGTCCATGTGGTCCAAATTCCATTTCCTCAAGAATGATATTAATGATTTATAAATATTATATATAATATATATCCAATATATATGTATTTATAATAGTTCATACCATTGGGATATATGAAAATTAAAGGCACCATTCATGGAGATAGTATGTCATACGTAAGGAAGATCACTACTTCCATTTCATTTTATTCATTTTAAAAGGAATAAACCAAATGATACATTGTAATATTATTATTCTATTATAATATCATCTTTTAAATACAATATGTATCTTCATTAACACCATCCTTTATATGTTCCATGTATTATTTGAATGAGTCATATCACTTTGGTTGGGTGGTAGTCCGCACTTCCTCAAATGAAACTATCGTATATATACAACATGAAAAGCATAAATGATTGTAATAAAAGAAAATTAAAGAGGCATAAAGATAAAATAAATATCTAATATATCATATATAATTACATTTCCATCATAATGGCCACTATAAGAGGTGGTAGGATTAGATTAAACAATTACCATTTCGTGACGCAATAGTCCACAATCCATAGAAATATTAAGTATTATACTCATTAGATGGATGTGTTTGTATGTGTAGTTATAATAATTCTCACAAAAACAACCTAGTATATTGAGTATACTAGGGTAGTAATGAAATAATAGAATAAATAGATTTTATAGTGCTAGAGTAGTAAAATAAAATAAAATAAAATAAGAGAAGGTGTTACTTTGAAATAGGGTAACTCCTTTGGGTTTGTACCACAAGGATTAATTGATATGCCTTATGCCTAAGTTAAAGATTATAGGAAAAATAAAGGAATGTAGGGATATTAATTGGGATGATTTTGGATGAGCCAAGTTTATTGATAGGTGTGATTAAAGTATTATACCTGATGGCTTTTTATAAAGAAGAGGAGGGGCCCTTTAAGAATGTTTGGAAATAATATTTTATTATATTCTAGTTTTTGGATTTAAAAGGTCCAAAACACATTTAATTTCAATATAAGATGACTAATGTTAGAAACATAATCATACAATAATATTTGGACAGGTTATGGATCATTGTTTTAAATTAATAATCTCATTTATTTTAATCATTCATTAATAAGGTAATCATTGCATCATCATTGTGTCTTATATAATTTCATTTATTGGATGTCTATAAATTATAAATAAAATTCCATGAGGTAGGATATAATTTTATATTTATAATTAATTTTTTTAGTCTAATAGATAACTTATATATTCTTAGGTAAATATTGATTTACAAACAGATATATTTTCATCTCATTTTTGTTATTACATTTAATTAATTATTATAAAGTGTCATTATCACTCCCATGTGGCTCAATGGGGTCACAAAATCTACCAAGGATGAACATGGTTAGAAATTATAAACCAATAGGAATAGAACACATTTTCGGGAAATTTAATATTATTATAAAAATATTTAATTTCCCTTATTTACCATATTTTCTTTTTAAATATGGTAAATAAAACATTTACTGAAATAAATATTCATAATATATTAAAATAAAATTTACATATTTACACAAATTTTAGCTCCTGATTCCAAATATGGAATCAATTTTTCCAACATCAAAACATAGATGTGGAAGAAATTAATTGAAAATTAATTCTCATTTTCAAAACAAAAAACGTGTTTTTAAAAAATCATAACTATCAAAAATTTACTCTGGTTTAGGTCCAATTTCAAAGTGAAATTATTTACAATGAGGAAAATCAGATAAAATGGTTAAATTATAATCTAATTTCACTTTAAAACCAATTAAAAAGATAATCTATCCATATAAATAAATTATATTAAAAGTTAAATGTTAATTAAAATGCAGTATTTTTCAATATTAATTAAAAAATAAACTTTATTTAAAAAATACAAAAACATTAACCAATATTAATTTTGATGCCCCTCTTCTAATGAAAAAGTTTATTTTTTAAAATAAAAAATATAAAAGTGACAAAAACTATATTTTAAAATGATTCTCTATCAAAATCCATTAAATTGACATTTATAAAAATATTACAGTATTTTTTATTAAAATTGGATTCATAAGAATTTTAAGTCTATAATGTTTACTAGAAAAATTTAAAAATATATAAAAAACATGTATAATAAAATCTTTGTTAGTTTTTTTAATTCCCTCCAATACAATGGTTATGCATTGACTACAATTTAAAATAATAATATATTATTATTATTTTTAAGTATAACTAGACATTGTGTGCAATGAAAGTTTTCAAATAAACCAGTTATTGCGTATCGACTACACCATCGAACATAGCATTCCATTTAATGTAAAACTAATATTTATTTCAAAAATATTAATTAGTATGAAAATAGCATATTCTTTATTTACCTGGGATGTTACACTAATAATACAAATAAATATGCTTATTTAAAGAAATAATAATGAAGGGTTATAAGTTTGATTATCATTCCTCAACCATCATGTTTAAAATATATCAAGATTATATAGATTCAAAATAGTTCATAAAAAATTAATTTTCTTACAAATTTTTTAATACACCATGATTTCATAGTATGTTATCTCTTTAATGTAATTTAATAGCTTATATTGCACGCAACACCTAATTGGCATGCATTATATATATGATTGAGTTTCTGTGAAACTACACATTAGTTTTTTAATTATTTAAACTATCTATTTATTTATCAACTAAATAAAGTAATATGAATATAATTAAATAAATTTTAAATGTTATTTATAATGTTTTCACATAAATAAAACATATTTATAATGAAATCTATATTTTTTAAAAAAATATATATATATATTTAGAAAAAAATTCGTAAAAGAAATACTTTTTATTAAATTTTTGAACAATAATAAAATTGATTTTAGACACTAATAAAAATTTAGCTTGGTAAAATTGACATCATTTTTCAATTCAGAATATAAAAAATTATATTATGGTAAATTTTTGGTATTTTTCTTAAAACATTTAATTTTTGATAAATAGTGAAAAATACTATATATTACTTGAAAACCGAAATTTTCATTTAAATAATTATTTTTAGTTGAAATTAATTATAAATACAAAATATAAACATAATAAATATATTAATACAATATATGTCATATGATTTAATTTATAATAATTTTTGTTATATAAAATATTATTGAACTTTTTAACGTCTTTTTCCCACCTTCTAGGAACATTTAAAAATTGAAAAAAACTCTAAATTTACCACATATGATAATTTAATTTCAAATATATAATAGGAATAGTTTTAAATAGTATGTAAAATGTGGTTCAATAGGATGAAAATAGTTTTTGATGAATTGTATCATATGAATTTTATTTTCCTCATTTAAAAGTGAATAGGGTATTCAAAGGAACGAAACATATTACAATAATATAAAATTATGCCAAAAGATGTACTAATCCTATTGGTTAAGTGTTTTTCGACCAATATAATCCTTAGGACCAAAATATGATCCTTTTTGATATATATTGATTAGGTTAAGAGATTTATTATATTTTATATTAATAAGAGTTAAAAGTTTTAAATTCAAATTATAATAACAAAACCATTTTTAATGTAGGGATCTAAAAAAGATAAATTAGTCTATAATTATTAATTAGAAATATTAAAATATTTTCTACATCATGGTATTTTATTTTTTATTTTTAGATTATATATAATTAAATTTATTTATGACACAACAATGATGAAGAAATTACCTTATAAATGAATGATTAAAATAATTGATATTATATATATTAAAAAAATGTAAATTGAATCTATTGATTATATATCTGAATTTTCTATTTTAATATTAAAATTTGGGGTTTATTAAATGTATTTTGTTCAATGTAATCAAATTGTTATAACTTTCACACAAACCAACAACTAAATAATGTCAAAATTGAGATAAATGAGTTTTTAAAACAAATATTATTTTATTAAATATTATAATTTTACTAATATTATATGATTCTTCCAAAGAACCTAGATAATGATAGATATGTCATTAATGAACTTCTTGAGGTTTTCATTGAATTTTATTTTAACTATATCAACCATTTAATATAAAAATACAAGAATACATGGTAAAAGTTAAACAATTTAACTAGGAGATAAATCTAAATTATATGGTTTATATGGTGAACTAAAAATATATAAAACCTATTGTTTGAGATTATTTCTACCCATAAACACATTATCCTCTAAATGAATTCATTTTTAGCTATTAGAAATAGAAAAATATTTTATAATACATTAATATTACAATATTTTTCTAAAGTGCCCCTCACCTCTCTTATAAAATTCCACATCAGATTATTTTAATTCACACCTCCATTGAAATTCTGATCAGCCAAACCCTACCCATCATTCCTCTAATCATCCCTAAAAAAAACTAGAGGCCTTAATATGAGTATAAATCCAACATAAGGATCTCTTTTTTTCAAATCAAAAGGAAACACCCGAATAAGATGTAATTACTTTATCACCTCTTTCAATGTTCATTTCTACTTATTCATCCTTTTTATTTTTAGATAACTAATAAAATAATTACTATAGTACCATATACATTATTTGATTTTGTTATAAATATGGAATGACCATATTCATTATTCTATCCATCATATGAATGGAAAAGTCACCATACAGGCATACGTATGACTTACCAACTCCATGTCATGGTGTAGTTTTGTATTCAACACTTATTATTTAGTTACATATAATAATGAGTATAAATAATTTAAATAATGAATAAAACATTGTAATTATTCTCTATATATAATATAACATCCAATTAAACAACACATCACCATCAATAGAATCTTATTTTTTCTCGTGCGTACGTATGACTTACTATCTCTACGACGCGATGAGATTAATCTTCAACGATCACCATTCATGAATTTTTATAAATATATATTGATTATGTATGAGATATATGATATAATATTTATACTTTAATAATATAAATATATTAGATAAATATATTTTGTTGACTTACTTAAATACTATAAGTAAAAAAATTAGAATCAACGTTCATGCGTATGTACAGACAACCATCTCCATGAATAGTGATTCCACAACATATATCTATCGAGTATATATATATATATATATATATATGTGAATATATTTGGAATATATATGATGTATAAATCATGTTTTATATTATGTAAGTATGAAATTCATGATCTATTTGATAAGAACAAGAATAACAAGTTAAAAAACATACGATAAAGAAAGCGATTATTACCTGAAATGTTATTTTAACATTGAAATTATAATTAAATGGTTAGTATAATTTTAAAAAATAATCATATATGATATAATAAATATTAATATTATTCTAGTGTAGTTTAATAACATTATATGGTCATTATACAAGAGGTTAAATTTACCCTCTACTAAACATAATTACATGTTAAGAGTTAATTCCTGAATCTCATTATTATCAGATATTTTTTATGTGAAGGTATTTATTGGGACATGTTATCATCCTTGTACATGATTCATAAATTATATATCAATATGAATTGTTTATGGTTTATATAAGGGCATATTTTACTTGAACATCATATTTATGTTTTAATGTTTTATTCATCTAAATCTATTTAATTTATGTCCATACATTGAAATTTATTTAAAGGGTTTATTTATATGGACATGATTGTCTTAAGATATTAATTCCTTTCAAAATATTCAATGTTGAATGGGACACATTGATTCAAAAATCTCTTTTAAATGAATTAGTTTATATATATTTTGTCACTTTTAAATGATTTCATTAAAAATGATATTTCTCTCAAAGAGTTTTACTAATAATTATCAACTTTTTCAACATTCTTTACTGGATATTATTCATGACTGAGGGTGACTTATTATAATGAAATATTATATATTATATTGAATGAGTTATGATATATTTTATTTCAGATGTTCTTTTTTATACCATTCTTTATATATGGTTATGGTATGGACATTTCATATTCTAGTTTTAATTCGAATGATTAAGTTATGTTTTACCCTTTTCATATAAGGAATCAATAGTACATAGAATATGACAGGAGGGCCCCTCTATAGCCACTCAATGCAATGGTAGTTCGCATGAGACAATCTAGTGTCTTCGCACAAGGCCTTGAAAAAATGTTTATTTAGTGTCTTGGCATGAGGCCTTGACATTACCGTTAAGAGGCCCGAAATTATGTATTCCATAATTATGAGATCAGTAATTCATGTTACATGTTATTTTTAAACTGGTAAAATATCCACATGAATAAGTAAATGGTAGTATTTTATTTACCTTTTCCATATTGTGATGATGATTATGTTTGTTGGGATTGTGATTCAATTTTGTTCCTATCCATAAATTATTATGATTATTTGTGATACCTCCCTATATATTGTTTATCCTTACTGAGAATATGTTCTCATCCCTTTCAAATGTTTCATTTTCCTATGATTTCAAGAAGTGTATTATGATTTATATGTAGGTTTAAGATAGGATTATAATGTAATTGTCAAAGGGTTATCTATGTTGTATTTTACGTTTGAAATTTTAATGTGAAGTTCATGTTTGTAATCTATTTTCCAGGACACTTAAACTGATAATTACATCAGGACTTGATCCCTTGTAATCATGTCAATGTTATGTAATAATGCACTTACTATGGGTAATAGGGAAAAGGTGTTACAATTGGTATCATAGGATTTTAGAAAAAACCTTGTAAATAGATTTAGAAAACATATACTATATATAAAAACCCTATTATAGTATCTAAGGATAAGTATAGAAGACCCCATAGATTTTCAGTAAAGCAGGGATTACATTGAAATTCCAAGACGTACATTCACATCTGGATATTGGATATGGATGTGGTTCTAGAACCGATGTACCTTGGGGTGAAAAATCTGACATGGTGTTCCACGCTTGACTTAGGGCGATCGGGTACCCTAAAATGTGGATTACTCTGAAATTGGTTTTACAATCCAATGGGAAATGTTCATAATAAATCATGTTTTAATTACAAACCATTATAAAGTATTTATAATTAAATATGCCCTCAATGAATCAATTTTTATTATTATGATATTATATATGGATAAATTTTTCAATTTATGATAATTATTTCAATAGTTTAGAATAATGAATAATGAATAATAACCTAATCTAGTGTATGAAATTATTTTTAAATGGTTCCTAGTACAAGGAATTACTAACCAAACAATGCACGTGTTATATAGAGTAATAAGGATCCAATCATTCATGGTCTTAAGCCAATGTTTTGAATAGAAATAGTATCCCATGAATTCTCATAATATTATGAAGTAGTATAATGTTTTGATAAGATATGTAAAAAATTCTTTTAAGTCATATGGTTTCTAATGGAAGCCAGAGAAGAAAATGATGGCAGAGAGAAAGATGGATAAAGGGATGGAATGAAAGAGGGGTTTTCCCATATGTGATAACTATTTAATGAATCACCTTCGGAAATTATTGAAATGAATAGTTGTTGTTATAAATGTGGATAAAAGGGTCATCATGGAAAATAACACAAATGTAAGATATAAAAGACTAATATTTAGTTATATAACTATATTGAAATGGGGAATTAGGAAAATAAATTTCACAAGCATCAAGTAAATATAGCTCATAAGAATCGAAGGGACCATGGTCAGTCATAAGTTGTTACTACAGTCGACATGGAATAATAAATTTATTTGTGTTTCTAGATTGAATAAAAATGTCATTTGAGTGTTGTATCAATGATATACTGGTTATATGAATTATAAAAATAAACAAGGATCATACTGCAATACTATTTCAATAAGGATTTGTGATTATATGGTAATATAAAAATAGACTCAATAGAAAGTTTAACATTATGGGAAATCCATGGTTTAGTGAATGATAAACCATAATATAGTCTTGAAACTGAGATAGTAATTTTGTTATAATAGATGATGTATTTGGGTAAATTATATTCGATGTTATTAACCAACTTAGAACTAATTAATTGTTTGTTAATTCCATCAATGTAGGTGATTTAAACTATTTTTGATTTAAAGAGTAAATCTTGTCTTCCATATTAAATATGGGAGCATGAATGTTTCAATACGGTTTTATGTTAATTCAAGGTGTTATAATTTTTTATGAGAATAAATGATGTTGGTAGTGACATGTTATTATGTGAAAAATGTTATCTTCATTATGTTTACCTCTCATATAAATTGTTTCACTGTGAGTTTGGACAAATGAATTATGGATAAGTCTAAAGGTTGGAATGGAGTAAGATTAGCATTTGATATTTGGTTTGAGGTTAATTATATTTTATTCGATACATTTAACTAATATTTTGGATTTTAGTAAAAAAATAAAGGACACAAGAAATACTTTTGAACATTATGATCTATCAAATTAACTTAAAGTGAAAAAAATATTTTTGAAAATTCATTTCCCAGTGAAAATAGAACGAAGCACAACCAAATGATGATATTATAATTAATCCTAATACCTTATGATTTATTGAAAAAATGATACATTAAATAATCATAGATTTATGTCTTTGAGGCCCTCAATTTTCCAATAATTTTTCAATTGATCGTGATTGATAAATTCAATCACTCTATATAAATATTTAATTTGTTACCCTAATTATGTTTCTCTAATTTCCATCAATTTTATCCTATAAAAATAATAATTTGGTGGTTACTTTTTCATTTATCATTCCCTTTTATTATGACTAAATTTTATTAACCATATATCTTATATGGGTTTTTAACAAAGGTATTTTCTATTTTGAACCATTTATTTTTGACAAACAATGTAAAATTGCGAGGAAGAAATATATTTATTTAGATGATAATGTAATAACCTAATATTTCCTAGTAATTTATATCTTTAAAGTAGTTCATTATCCTATATTTCAAGAAACACTAAAATGTCTTGCATTATATGCATGATTGAGTTTCATTGAAACAACACATTATTATTATAATTATTTAAAAGATGTATTCACTTATCAATTAAATATTCTAATATGAATTTGAAAAAATAAATTTTATTTTTTATTTATAATGTTTTCACATAAATAAAACATATTTATAACGAAATGTATATTTTTTGTTAAAATAGTTATATATTATGAAAAACTATTTTCTTATAAGAACTACTTTTTATGTCCTTTTGAAAACAATAATTAAATTAATTTTAGACACTCATAAAAATTGAGTTAGGTAAAATAGACTTCATTTTTAAATTTTTAATATCAAAATTATGTTAGGGTAAAATTTTGGTATTTTTCTAAAAGATCCAATTTTTGATTAATAGGAAAAAACAATGCACAGTACATAAAAACCGGCATATTCATTTAAATAATTATTTTTCATTAAAATTAATTTTTATTTATAAATATATTCATAATAAATATATTACTCCAATTTAATACATTTTATTCATCTAATAATAATATTTGATATATAAAATTGTATTGATCTATTTAATGCCTTTTAACCACCTTCTAGACCCATTTCAAAATTTTCATAAAACTTAATTTTACCACTTCTATGAATTGAATTGCAGAAATCCAACATGCACAATTGTCATTAGTAAGTAAATTATGGTTCAATAGGATGATGTTTTTAGGTGAATAGTAACTTTTGATTTTTATTTACCACAGTTAAAAATAAATATGGTAATTAAGGTAAAAATAATATTATAATAATATAAAGTTACCCCAACACATGTCCTAATTATATTGGATAAATGTGAATTTTACCAAATAAACCTTTCGACAAAAATATTATCTTTTTTGAAACACTTGGATTGGATTTGGACATTTATTTTATTCTATTTATAGAATACTTAAAAGTGTTAAATTGAAATTTTAATAAATAAAACAATTTTAATATAGGGTTATATGTAAGATAATTTTGACTAGAAATATTCATTGAAAATATAGAACTATTTCCTAAATCATGGTATTTTATTTATAATTTTTAGACACAAATAATTAAATTTTTATGACAGAATGATGATGTAGTAATTAACTTACTAAAGAATGATTAAAATTAGGGATATTATTCCATCCATGAATTTTCTAGCCTAATATGTCATTTTATGGCGTATTAAATGTATTCATTTCTATGTAATAATGTTTTTGTGACTTTCAAAAAAACCAAATACGAAATTGTTTTAAAATTGACATAAATATGTTTTTTCAAAAAATTCTATTGTATAAAATGATTTAAATTTTTTAGAAATGTCACGACCCGCCTTCACCAAAAGGAGGGAAGGGTCAGCAGATTGCCAGGCCCTTCCTTCTTTAAGTTGAAGGAGAGATAATGACCCCCGAAACCCGCCTTCAATAGGTCCCGGAGTGGCGACTAGCACCAAGGGTTTAAGAAATCCTCGCAAATGGAAGGCATTACCCTTTTTATTTTATAGGATCGAAAGATAAGGAGGAGAAAACCCAACAACACCAAGGTAGAAAGAAAAGTAAAGCCAAAAGTAAACCATTCCCACATGCATGTTTCAAAAGTGAAAGCCACAAGGTGCAAAAAGTTGTCTACAAAGTAAGTACGAAAAGAATAGAGAACAACTGCAACTGCTCCAAAAGTCCGAGCTAGTAAGGTTCTGCGTGATCCCCGAAGTCCTCCTGGAAACCTGAAGGCAGTTTTATATACGTAGGGTGAGCATACAAGTACACTCAGTAGGGAAAACCATGACTCTCGTGCACAAGTGGGGGAACGTACTAAAGTCCGGTGAGAAAAGAGTAAACCAAACACCTAACAAGGCAAACTATCCATCCCAGGCCTCACCAAGGCTCGCTCCCCAAATAACGCATGTCAAGTATTATATAGATAAGAGCACATCGATGTTTGGGTACCCCGCGCCACTTTACCACTGGTTATTGAGACATCCTACGCATCGGACCAATCCTGCCATTCTCACCGCAGTCCCACTGCCACACCCGCCCGCACACACCTGGGCCACAACCACACGCAGTCCCACTGCCGAATCCCGCCCGCACAGACCTGGGCCACAACTATCACATGTAACCATGCCTGTAAACACCTAGGCCAGAACAAGCACCGCTATGCCCGAAGACACCTGGGGTAAAGGATCCACTGCCACGCCCGAAGACACCTGGGCCTCATCCCGAAGACACTTGGGAAACCACCTGCCGCACACACCTGGCCAACCACCACAACACCCTGCCCGATGGTTCTTGGGCTAATAATGGACTTCAGGCCATCACAGCCTGCCCGAAGATACTTGGGCTATCCGGGAAAGGGAGCAAAAAAGGAGCTAATAACCAGCCACTAAGTATAGTGTTGGGAAAAACACCCTTCCCCCATAAATGGGGGTGTTCAACACTAAGTGCTCAACTTGGGTTGGGCGCGAATAAGAAACAAAAAGCTTCATGTATAGATATAGGTAACAAACACTCACCCAAAACATAGGTTTTCCTAGCCAAACTACAGGAACACAACACCACTGAGTCCGAGTCACAATTCACAACCCTTTCCCACAAAACCATTTGTCCCATTCTTGTTTCACATTCAGTCAAAATGTTTGATTAATTTTAAGCACTACTAGGCAACTACCATAAGCATAACCAAGGAATGAGTCAAAATCATAGATCAACCAAAACACTCACACCCGGTTCTGCCAACAGAGGATCTCTCCCCAATTTGTGATAGAAACTCACAACCACTGAAACCATACCAACAGGAGATCCCATCCCCCAAATTCACACAACCACCGAGAGTATAAAAGAACAGGGGATCCCATCCCCTCCCACATTTCCATCAAACGGCCCGAAGGGAAAACAACCAACTACCACTACCAACACAAGTCAGGGATTTTCAGATTTAAAAGATTTAACACACTCCATAATTTCAAATTTCCATGTGTTCTAACCGGGAGTTATCACAGAAGGGTTGATCCTAGTACTTTCAACTTATTCAGCCGGATATACGTGATTAACCAATTTCACAGTAGGAGTTCACAACTTCAGCAACCCATTTAAAACATCACGAGGGGATTCAAGTGCACACACACGACCACCAACGGCCTCAATTTTCAGAAAACATAAACCAGTACAACAAGAGGGATGATCACAAGATAAAGCATAAACAACGATCACAACCCCTTCCCCTTCTTTCATTAGAACTTCGTTTATTATCTTCATTAGGTTTCGGTTCAACCAGTTCCATAAGAACAAAAATAACGCCCACCCCGCATGATACACAAAAGTGAGAGATGAAAGAAAATTCCCTACTTGTTGATAGATGATCGACGTTTAGGCCGGGGGCACGGAACTTTACGGATAACGACGTGGCGGTCCCGATGCAGCAGAAGAGCCACTATCGAAGAAGGGGGGAAACCACGGCTTAACACTTAATTTATAAGAGCCGGGGAATGGTTGAGATAAAAATGCCGAACCGCGTAAGACGTGGAAGTCGTGGGTTGACCACACGGCTTGACTCATCATTAAAGGTGCTGAGTGGTTTAAACCGACACATGAGCCGATTCAGTATTTAATTAAACTTTTGTGCGCGTTACTGGAACAACTTGGCAAGGTCGGGTGACGTCGGCCGGTTCCGCCGATCAGTCACACCGATCGGTCTCACCGATCGGTCGCACCGATCGGTCGCACCGATCGGTCTCACCGTTCGGTCTCACCGATCGGTCTCACCGATCCGTACCCCTTAAGGATCCGGATTTTGGCAAAGGAAGGGACCAAGGGGGGTCTGGGTCATCACATCAGATACCTCTTAAACGATTCTCGTCCTCGAGAATCACAACAAACCAGAAGGAAAGAGAGGGTCCGAACAACCATCTTCGAAAGATACCTCTTAGGAGTGAACCTCTGCAAACTAAAAACACTCTCCTTACAAGAACTAAGCAACATACCATGCCAAACAGCCCAGTCATGTGGGTTTGGGGAGTTCCCCTCCCCCATGTCAAGATATTATCCGCTTTGGGCGGCACTGACTCGCCCGCACGAGTTCAATCGCATCCACCTTAATGCGTCTTGATTAGGGGTCGGGTTCCCTCTTCCCTTTAGCCGGGGCTTTTCACACACAACAGAAGAAAGGAACTAGCACATTTCATATCCAAAAAGGTCAAACGTTCTACCACAGCAGGTTCAAAAGGAACAAAGCTCAAAACAACTCGGGGTATTGGGCACGCATCTGTGCTTCCCTTTCCCACGTACTCTCCTCGAGCCCGCCATGTCTCCACAACACACGAACCAAGGGAATAGCTCACCCACGAAGCACCTTCTCCTTGCGATCCTCGATCATCACTGGTTTTTCCACAAAGGTTGCGTCGTCCTCGATGTCCAGTTCACCCCAATAAAGGACGTGTGAAACGTCGTGCAGATAACGACGGAGCTGGGATACATGAAAGACATCATGTATCCTTAGCAGCGGCGGAGGTAACGCTAGCTGATAAGCCACTTCGCCGACCCGCCGTAACACTTCGAAGGGTCCGACGAATCTGGGGGAAAGCTTACCCCCCTTGTCGAACCTCCGTTGTCCACGCCGCGGGGAGACCTTCAAGAACACGTGGTCTCCAACCTCAAACTCCAAGGGCCTTCTCCTGGTATCAGCATACGACTTCTATCGATCCTGGGCCACCATCATCCTTTCCCGTATGAGCTGAATCTTCTCTGTCGTGTTCTGAACTACCTCCGGGCCAAGGATGCCTGCCTCTCCTACTTCGGTCCAATACGCAGGTGAACGGCATGGCCTCCCGTATAGAGCCTCAAACGGGGCCATACCGATGGTGGAGTGGTAACTATTATTGTAGGAAAACTCTACTAGAGGCAAGTATCGCACCCACGACTCTCCTGAGTCCAGAACACATGCCCATAGCATATCCTCCAAGATCTGGATGGTTCGCTCCATTTTTCCATCTGTCTGGGGATGGAAAGCAGTGCTAAGGCGTAACTGGGTGCCAAACGCATGCTGTAATCCTCTCCAGATTCGTGAGGTAAACCGTTCATCCCTATCCGAGACTATAGACCTCGTAACTCCATGCAACCGCACAACATCATTCACGTACTTCTGTGCCAAAGCATCCACAGTACTTGACTCCCTGATTGCCAAAAAGTGAGCTGATTTCGTCAACCTGTCCACCACCACCCAAATGGCATCGCACCCTCCATGGACCTTGGGTAGTCCCGTGACGAAATCCATTGAGATGTCGTCCCACTTCCACTCGGGAACAGCTAAAGGCTACAGTAGGCCGCCTGGAACCCGGTGTTCAGCCTTCACTTGCTGACATACTAAGCATTTGGCCACAAAATCTTCCACCGCTCGCTTAACTCCGGGCCACCAGAACTGCCTTTTCAGCCCCTGGTACATCTTGGTAACTCCTGGGTGCATTGCCAGGGGTGAGTTGTGGAACTCACTGAGAACCTTGCCACACATCACTATTGGAACAAACTACCTTCTCTGGAAAAGCATCTGGTGCTGACCATCCTCTGTCCATTCTCTCGGAGCATCGCCCTGGTCAACCCGATCACGCATCACTTCGCACTCGGGGTCTCCCCACTGAGACTCCTCCACTTGTCGAAACAGAGACGACCACACTATCATCTGATATAGGCTGCCTCTGCCACTATCCATCTTTGCATCCAGGTGTAAGGAAGCCAACTCCTCCATTTCCTTCCAGGTATTTGCCGACTCTCGGACCGCATCCTTCTGCGTCCTCCTGCTCAAGGCATCGGCCACCACATTGCCCTTGCCCTCAGTATAAGTGATTTCAAAGTCGTAGTCCTGGAGGAACTCCACCCATCTCCGTTGTCGCAAGTTCAAGTCCCGCTGAGAGAAGATGTACTTTAAGCTTTTGTGATCTGTGAAGACCACAAAGCATTCCCCGATGAGGTAGTGCCGCCATAACTTTAGCGCAAAAACGACCGCTGCAAGCTCCAGGTCATGGGTGTTGTAGTTACGCTCATGGGGGCGTAGCTACCTGGACCCGTAAGAGATCACCCCTTGTTGCTGCATCAACACGCATCCCAGACCCTGTCCTGAAGCATCACAAAATAACTCATAGGCCATCCCTTCTTCTGGTAATCTCAACACTGGGGCACTAACCAGCTTTTCTTTTAGGTATCTGAAGGACGACTCGCATTGCTCGCTCCACACGAAAACCTATTCCTTCTTGGTCACAGCCGTTAAAGGGGATGCTACTCGGGAGAAGTTGGGTACAAATCTCCGGTAGTAACCTGCCAGTCCGAGGAAGCTCCGGACATCCGCCACATTCTTGGGTGCTGCCCAAGAAACAACTGCCTCAACCTTTGATGGGTCGACCGCTACCCCCCACTCAGACACTACATGCCCGAGGAAGTGCACTTCTCGTGTCCAGAACATGCACTTTGACAACTTCCCGTAGAGCTGGTGCTGTCGGAGGACTTCCAAAACTGTCATCAGGTGATCTGCATGGTCCTTTTCTGACCTTGAATAGATCAGGATATCGTCGATGAATACCACCACAAACCGATCCAGATACTCCCGAAAGATGGAGTTCATAAGCCCCATGAACACGGCCGGGGCGTTCGTAACACCAAAGGGCATTACCACGAACTCGAAGTGCCCACACCTGCACCTGAACGCCGTCTTCGGGACGTCGCTATCCTTTACCCTTAGCTGGTGGTATCCAGATCGCAGGTCGATCTTCGAGAACCATCCTGCCCCCTTCAGCTGGTCAAAAAGATCATCTATCCTCGGAAGAGGGTAGCGATTCTTGATCGTTACCTGATTCAGACTCCTGTAATCGATGGACAACCTGAGGCCACCATCTTCCTTCTTTGCGAACAAGACTGGGGCACCCCACGGTGACGCACTTGGACGAACATAACCCCTCTTCGTCAGATCGTCAATCTGTATCCGCAACTCTCGTAGCTCCGAAGGTGCCATCCGGTAAGGAGCCATCGAGATTGGTCGAGAGCCGGGCTGCAGGACTATCCCGAACTCGATATCACGTCGAGGGGGTAGAGTCGTCACCTCCTCAGGAATAACGTCCATAAATTCACGAACGATCTATGGTACTTCCACCATTTCCGCATCTACTGATTCTATCGTCAGTTCGGTCAACAAGGAGAGGAGAGGTTCCTCCCTCCTGTTTCCCTTCGGACAGCTCCGCTCGCCGGTGAAAGTAACACGCTGGCCGTCCAAACTGGAGAACACCACCCTTCTTTGGAAACAGTCAATGATGGCGTACACAGAATATAGCCAGTCGATGTCTAGGATGACATCGTACGGCTGAATCTGTAGCAGAAGGAGATCCCTAACCGACTGATGTGGTCCTAACATCAGTCTACATCCCCGACAAACGAACAGCAAGTCGGTCTGACCTCCAACTGGTGTGCTCAACAACAGGGGAACTGGAAGTCTCTCGGCATCTAGACCCAAGGCGCGGGCTAGACTGGGTGCAAAAAAGGAGTGCGAAGCTCTGGTATCGAACAAAGCATAAGCAAGAGTGCTAAACACAATGATCGTACCTCGAACAACCTCTGGCCCTGCTGGAACTGTTGCTTCTGCGGCGTGTAATTGTCCACCCCCAGCTCCCCTGCCCCTCGGCTGTCGGCCACCTCCCCGACCACGCCCTGGTCGAGGTCCCTGGGGAGCGCCCTGAGGTTGGCCTCCCCCTCCTATGTCTGCCTGCGGAGGAGAGGGAGCTCGCTGTCCCTGCTGCTGCTGCCGGAAGGGTCTGGCTGGAAACTGCTGCTGCGGCGGATGCTGGGGATGACTGCCACTGCTGTACTGCACCCGATCGGGGCACTGACTCCGGAGATGTCCAGGGCTCCCGCAGATGAAGCACCGTGGTCCCGAGCCTGAAATAAAAGAACGTGGGCTAGGGGATCGAAACTGAAACTGCTGCGGCCTGCTCCCTGTGGGTCGGAACCTGGAGGGTCCTGATGCTGGAGGCCTGGCGCTGACGGCCTTCCCCTTCGATGGTCCCAGCTGGATCCCTTCTCGTGACACTCCACCCAGATCATGTATCCTTTCCACCACTTCGGCCTTCTTCTGAACCTCTATGTACGTCGGAAGGGTAAAGGGGGTAACAGCATACTGGAGGGAGGGTCAGAGCGCCTCCTCCAAACGTCTTGTCCGAGACTCCTCATCGGGAAAGAGGTCCGGAGAAAAACGCAGGAGGTCCTTGAACTTGATTCCAAGTTCCCTCACGGACATGCTCCACTGCTGGAGGGAGAGTAGCTCCTGCCTCTTCTCCGCCTTCATTGTCGAGGAGAGAAACTCCGCCCGGAACTCCTTCTCGAAATCTGCCCAAGCAACCTCAGACTCTTTCCTATTCCCCAGGTGAAGCATCCACCACTGACGTGCCGCTCCTCGCATCTGGCTAACAGCCAGAGGAACCCAGTACTCGGTCGGGGACCGAATCAGGCCGAAGGCTATGACTAGATCCTCTAGCCAGCCTTCCGTCTTCATATCGGAGGTGCTTCCCTCATACTTCTCGAGGTCCTGTCGCTGGAAGGCTCGAAGAGTCTTCTGCCACTGGTCGTCCTCTTCCTCTCGATCAGCTCTCTTCCGATTGGCCAAAGTAGTCTCAGGGGTCTCGATCGCCTGTACCACACGTGGTCACCTTCCAGGTGCCATAGCTGCAAGGTAAACAAGGAATTCCTAAGCCTAGTAGTGCAAAGAAAATCGTTCTTAAAACTTATTAAGATTTAATTTATTCTTAGTTTCCCAAGACATCCCAGAAACACAAGAACACAAGTCATTTATGATGCATGTACCTTTCCTAGGGTCTCTACCCTGCAATCAGTGTGGCCTCACTTGGTCGTTCGGTAGGTCCAGAGTCCTTGCATCGGATCACAGGGGGCCCTAAAATCCCGTGTCCTAGCCGGTCCTCCCCGGCCTAATTCACGCACCAAGGTCACCCAACACTGTTGCCTTACCATCCCATGCAATCCTTACTGTGCCTAACTCCAGACTCCGTCCTATCTCTCAACCTCGCCTATGATACCATTCTGTCATGACCCACCTTCACCAAAAGGAGGGAAGGGTCAGCAGATTGCCAGGCCCTTCCTTCTTTAAGTTGAAGGAGAGATAATGACCCCCGAAACTCGCCTTCAATAGGTCCCGGAGTGGAGTGTAGCACCAAGGGTATAGGAAATCCTCGCAAATGGAAGGCATTACCCTTTTTATTTTATAGGATCGAAAGATAAGGAGGAGACAACCCAACAACACCAAGGTAGAAAGAAAAGTAAAGCCAAAAGTAAACCATTCCCACATGCATGTTTCAAAAGTGAAAGCCACAATGTGCAAAAAGGTGTCTAAAAAGTAAGTACCAAAAGAAAAGAGAACAACTGCAACTGCTCCAAAAGTCCGAGCTAGTAAGGTTCTGCGTGATCCCCGAAGTCCTCCTGGAAACCTGAAGGCAGTTTTATATACGTAGGATGAGCATACAAGTACACTCAGTAAGGAAAACCAAGACTCTCGTGCACAAGTGGGGGAACGTACTAAAGTCCCGTGAGAAAAGAGTAAACCAAACACCTAACAAGGAAAAATATCCATCCCAGGCCTCACCAAGGCTCGCTCCCCAAATAACGCAAGTCAAGTATTATATATAGAAGTGCACATCGATGTTTGGGTACCCTGCTCCACTTTCCCACTGGTTATTGAGACATCCTACGCATCGGACCAATCCCGTCATTCTCACCGCAGTCCCACTGCCACACCCGCCCGCACACACGTGGGCCACAACCACACGTAGTCCCACTGCCGAATCCCGCCCGCACACACCTGGGCCACAACTATCACATGTAACCATGCCTGAAAACACCTAGGCCAGAACAACCACCGCTACGCCCGAAGACACCTGGGCTAAAGGATCCACTGCCACGCACGAAGACACCTGGGCCTCATCCCGAAGACACTTGGGAAACCACCTGCCGCACACACCTGGCCAACCACCACAACACCCTGCCCGATGGTTCTTGGGCTAATAATGGACTGCAGGCCATCACAGCCTACCCGAAGATACTTGGGCTATCCGGGAAAGGGTGCAGAAAAGGAGCTAATAACCAGCCACTAAGTATAGTGTTGGGAAAAACACCCTTCCCCCATAAATGGGGGTGTTCGGCACTAAGTGCTCAACTTGGGTGGGGCACGAATAAGAAACACAAATCTACAAGTATAGATATAGGTAACAAACACTCACCCAAAACATAGGTTTTCCTAGCCAACCTACAGAACACAACACCACTGAGTCCGAGTCACAATTCACAACCCTTTCCCACAAAACCATTTTTCCCATTCTTGTTTCACGTTCAGTCAAAATGTTCGATTAATTTTAAGCACTACTGGGCAACTACCATAAGCATAACCAAGGAAAGCGTCAAAAGCATAGATCAACCAAAACACTCACACCCGGTTCTGAAAACAGAGGATCTCTGCCCAATTTGTGATAGAAACTCACAACCACTGAAACCATACCAACAAGAGATCCCATCCCCCAAATTCACACAGCCACCGAGAGTATAAAAGAACAGGGGATCCCATCCCCTCCCACATTTCCATCAAACGGTCCGAAGGGAAAACAACCAACTACCACTACCAACAAAAGTCAGGGATTTTCAGATTTAAAAGATTTAACACACTCCATAATTTCGAATTTCCGTGTGTTCTAACCGGGAGTTATCACAGAAGGGTTGATCCTGGTACTTTCAACTTATTCAGCCGGATATACGTGATTAACCAATTTCACAGCAGGAGTTCACAATTTCAGCAACCCATTTAAAACATCACGAGGGGATTCAAGTGCACACACACGACCACCAACGGCCTCAATTTTTAGAAAACATAAACCAGTACAATAAGAGGGATGATCACAAGATAAAGCATAAACAACGATCACAACCCCTTCCCCTTCTTTCTTTAGAACTTCGTTTATTATCTTCATTAGGGTTCGGTTCAACCAGTTCCATAAGAACAAAAATAACGCCCACCCCGCATGATACACAAAAGTGAGAGACGAAAGAAAATTCCCTACTTGTTGATAGATGATCGACGTTTAGGCCAGGGGTGCGGAACTTTACGGATAACGACGCGGCAGTCCCGATGCACCAGAAGAGCCACGATCGAAGAAGGGGGGAAACCACGGCCTAACCCTTAATTTATAAGAGCCGGGGAACGGTTGAGATAAAAACGCCGAACCGCGTAAGACGTGGAAGTTGTGGGTTGACCACGCGGCTTGACTCATCATTAAAGGTGATGAGTGGTTTAAAACGACTCATGAGCCGATTCAGTATTTAATTAAACTTTTGTGCCCGTTACTGGAACAACTTGGCATGGCCGGGTGACGTCGGCCGGTTCCGCCGATCAGTCACACCGATCGGTCGCACCGATCGGTCGCACCGATCGGTCTCACCGATCGATCTCACCGATCTGTCGCACCGATCCGTACCCCTTAAGGATCCGGATTTTGGCAAAGGAAGGGACCAAGGGGGGTCTGGGTCATCACAAAAAATCACTGATTTTACCCAAGATGAAGATAATGTTATATATGTCATTAATTAACCTCTTGAGTTTTTCTTGGAATTTTATATTAACTATATTTACCATGTAGTATAAAATATAAAAAAGACATGGTAAACGTTAATAAATTTGTTTATCCATTAAATCTAAAAGATAAGGTTAATATTGTAACCTAATAAAGTCTAAAACCAATTGGTTGAGTGTATTTGGACCCATACCTACAATATACTCTATATAAATCCATTATGAGCTAGTAGAAACTGAAATTAATTTTATAGTAAATTAATATTTAAAACTTTTCCTTAAGATCCATTTACCTCTCTTATAAAAGGGAACCTCCCTTTATATTAATTTACACCTCCAAACCCATTTGGCTCAGCCAAACCCAACCCAAATATTCTCCCAACATCCCTCAATTTAACCTAGAGGCCTTACCATGAGTATAAATCCATCCTATGGATCCCTTTTATTCAAATCAAAAGGAAACACCCAAAGAAGAGGTAATTATATTATCAACTGTTTCAAAGTTATTTACTTTTTCTTCTTCATATTTCTTTGTTGTTAACATACTAAAATAATAACTCTAGTACATTATACAATCTGATATTTTATTATAAATTTTCTACAACCATATTCATTATTCTATCAATCCTATGAATGACAATGTCACCATACATGCCTACGTATGACTTACCATCTCTACATCATGGTTTACTTCGTTAGTCAACACTTGTTAATTGGATGGGTATAATAATGTGTATAATTAATGTAAATAATGAATATAAAATGGTAATTAATATGTATATATATATATTTAAATTAAATTAAACACCATTTCACCATCAATAGAAAGATATTTTTGCACGTGCGTACATATGGCTTACAATCTCCACGACGCGATGAGATTCTTCTTCAACTATCTCCATTCATGATTTTTTATAAACATATATTGATTAATTATGAGATTTATGAAATATAATTTCAACTATAATAATATATATTTATTTAGATAAATATATTTAGTTTAGTTACTTCAATTCAATATGATCAGAAAACAGAAACAACGTTCATGCAAACATATAGACTACCACCTCAATTAATTGTTTTTCCAGTTCATATATTTATTTATCATAAATTTTCATATTCTAAATATATAGGATATATAAATCATCATTTATATACTAGATGAATGTAAATCATTGTCTTAGTGATACGATCATGAATAACATGTTAAAACATGTACGATAAGTAATGTGATTATTAAGTGAAATGTTAGTTAAACATGTTAAATATTATTAAATGGGTATTATAAAGTCCTAATATAATCATATTTGATATCATATTTATGAATATGGTTCTGGTTTTATTGTTACATAATAATATACTATGGTAATTATAAAGGATGATAAATGTACCCTCAACTGAATGAATGTATAGGGTATGTGTTAATTCTTCAATCTCATTATTATCAGAGATTGGTTATTTGAATGTATTTATTGGGAAGTATTTATCTTAAATGTCCATGTTTCTTAAAAATGTTTTCAAAAATAATCTTTTATGGTTTTATAAAAGGGTATTATTTACTTGATCATCATTTTAATTATTTTAATTATTTATTTTTATAATTCTATTTAACTAATGTCCATACATTCAAAATGATTTTAAGAATTTATTTATATGGACATGATTATTTTAAAATTTCCATTCTATTCAAAAGTTTCACACTTTTCTAGGACAATTTGATTTAAAATTTTATTTTAAATTAATTCATTTATATATTGTGTAACATTTAAATGATTTAATGAAAATGAATATTTCTCTCAAAGAGTTTTACTGATCATTTTCTACTATATCAACATCCTTTACTATATAGTAATATTGATTAAGGTTGATTTATTATAATAAAATATTCTATATTTTATTAAATGATTTATTTCTGTTTTACTATAAATTTGATATTATTATACCATTCATGGTTTATGGTTAAGGTATAGACATTTTCTATGCTAGTTTTAATATGAATGATTATGTTATGTTTCACCCTTTTCATATGAGGAATGAATTTTACATAGTATGGGATGGGTGGGGAATGCTATATACCCTCGATGATTTGGTAGGTCTAATGAGATGAACAAGTGTCCTGGCATAATTGCTTTACAAAATTTTTATTTATGCTCATGGCATGAGGCCTTGACATTGTGGTTAAGATGACTAGAATTAGGAAATCTATCATTATGAGGTTTGTTATAAATGTTACATGTGATTACTAGAATATTATAATATCCATGTGAATATGTATGTAATATTATTTTATTTCACTTTTCCATATTATGTGGATGTTTATGTTTAAATGAAATGTGTTTTAATTTTATACCTTTCAATAATATTTTATAATTATTTCTAATATATTTTTTTATATTTTTTGACCTTTTTTAGACCTTGAGCTCACCAATTTTTATATTATTATTTTCCTTGTATACCATGATGTTTATTCTTAATTATATGAATTTTTATGCTATGATTATAATGGAATTATCAAATGATTATATATGTTGTATTTTATATTTGAAATTTTAATTTTATGTTAATGTATGTAATCTATTTTCCAAAACTTCTAAACTGATCATTCCCTCGAGACTTGATTCCTTGTAATCATGCTAATGTTATTTAATAATGCACTGACATTGGGTAAATTGGTCACAGTGTTACAAATTTCAATCAATATTTAGAGATGAATTCCCCAACATCCATTTCCGATAAGTCATTAGACCCCATAATGGAAAATAACTTCATCCAACCAAATATATAATGAATAACGGAATCTCCATAAATTACATTTATTTTATTTACAATAACATAAATTAGTAGGGAATAAATGGATTCATAATTATTTATTATAAACAATAATAATGAAGATATTTCATTCAAATTATATACCACTCTTTCCATATTATCTAAAATTTTCCATTTAATGAAATCTTCTTGTGAGTTATTATCATTATAATACATGATATTCCATATTATAAGAATTTATTCATTAATAATTCTATCTATACATGAATCCAAGTTAAATAATTTTTGGTTCTATGTCCTTTCCTCTTGTAATTTGAATGCACTTGTCTAGCGGTGTTCATGTTTCAATTGATAGGAATATATCCTAATATCTTATAAATTTTGTGAGTTTCCGATTTTACACTATTATTTTATTTTTATACCTATAGGAATATATATGTGTCTACTATTTTATAGTATTTTTCTTAAAATGTCATATCGTCACTTTAGGTTTGATTCAAATTGTTGTAGGCTTTATATGAGTTTCATGAATTAATATGTTATCCCATCACCACACAACATTATTTATGAACATCGAAAAACATAATGATAGTCAAGGAATCTTATTATTATAATTCATGATATAGTCTCTCTAGTTATCATAGGATGATAATGAAACTATATTTTAGGGATACTACCATTATTTCAGACACTTCATGGAGAACAACAGTTGATAAATAATTTTCATCCTCCCTTTAGGATGCTATTTGTTTATCAATATTTTAAACCATTCATGTATTCCGTATATTTTTTTAATCATTTACTAGATAATGAATCTCAATAGTACATATTAAAATTTCAAGAACACTAGATACATTCTTTTTTAAGGATGGTTCCTTTTCGTTATGGGATGGTCTCATGCACTAATTTCAATAATAATTATATTTTAGATTCATTCAATTCAATGAAATATTTTTAAAAAGAATATATTTTATAAATTTCATTTAAGGTCATAACATATGTTGATTCCTGATACTAAAATCTCACCATCATGTAAAAACACTTCTTATAGAGGGAGTAATTGCCATCTAAAACAGATATAATCTTATTATCATAATCCCCATTAATTATTTTTTTTCTTCATTATTTTTCAAAATTCATGCAAAACATTATCATTTCCAATTACCTTTTATACCTTAAATTTTTATTTAGATAATTGGACAGATATTAAAATATTGATTATTTTTTTATATGCACTTATGTCTTATAAAAAACGACAATAGAAACAACATTAAAAAATGAATATCATAAAAAAATTTCTTCACCAAGGTGAAATAACTTATTTCAATTTAATATTCATTTTTCAATTTCATCAATAATTTTTTTGATAGAGAAACTCTTTTACAACATAATATATAGTGCTTCCTTTATCTCTATAACATATTATTCGTGTTTTTTATTACAAATAAGATGTACCTAAAAATACTAATAATAAATATTTTGTGTCACTCTAAAAATTTAGTTTAATGTAACACTAAATATGACTGTTTTTCTACACTGAGCAATGAGAACTGAAGAATATAAATATTGTATAATACTAAAATTCAAATATAAGAACCTTATATTCAAGATCATGCATGATTTAAGACACAAAGCATGTAAGGGGATATAATACCATGATAAATAAAATTATATTTAATATTTTTATATTTTTATATTTTTATATTTTTATATTTTTATATTTTTTATATTTTTCAATTCACGCAACCTCATGTTAGCATGTGTTACTCTAAAGTGAAAAATTTTTAGATGGCTTTAGTTATCGAAATATTAATTTTTTCCGCATTTTAATAGAGAACCTATTTTAAAAATAAAATTTTATACATTTCTGAATTATATTTTAAAAATAAATGTAATTTTTAATTTACAATGCTGAAATTAAATAATGTTTTTTTCAGAGAAACATTATTTTTTGATGAACACTAAAAATTAAATCAATTTATTCACAAATAACTAATTCGTTTAAATAAGTATTAGTGTAAAATTATATTTTAAATTCGTATTTAATGTTATAATAGAAAAATTATCAATATATTAATAATATTTAGTTCATTAGTATTATTTTAATATTTATATTTGATATAAAAATTTATTTAACTATTGAATGTTTCTACATTAAAAAACTCTCACCACGTGTGCGAGATTAGGATTAATATTATTTTTCCCAGTTCTGGGATTTGTAGTTTTAAAAATAGACATACACAGTTTTAATCATATCAATAATTGTGTTCTTATATGATAAACATGATTTTTAAACAAGATTATTAGTGAATGTGATTAAAATCAATTATGTTGATAAGGGTAATGTTAAGCTTAATAAGGGACTAAACCATAATGATAAGGACCAAAATGACCAGGAAACATATCCAAAAGTCATTAGATTCTAATAATTCAACCATATCATCAAATGAGTTAATTTTTTTGTTTTTTAGGATATTATAAGTTGTAATTTCTCCAAATAATTGGCTAGTAAGGAAAAATGACAAATGGAAAATTTCCATAAGTTTAATATTTATAAAACATTGATATTTTTGCAATACATCATATTTTTAGTTATATATGTCCATTTGAAATAAAAATAGGTTATTTTTATCATAATTATTTATCAATAATTTTTAGATATATTTTAGTTACTTAAAATTCTTAAGAAACTCAAATTTAGTGATTATTTAGTTAATAATTAACAACAAAAAATAAAACATTATGTATATAATGTGAAGTGAATTGATTGAATTATTATCTCTATTTATTTATATTTTATGAATATATAATTCTTATAATCTGTAAAACTAATATATTTTAATTATAATCATAGATTTATATAGTAATATTAAAATTAAAAAAATCCTGTCAAAATTGAAATTAATTTTATTTTACAATAAATAAAATTTTATTTAATGAATTAAAATTAATAAAAATAAAATATTATACTATGGAATTTTATGATTTAATCATATTTAAATATGATATTATAATGTATGGGTTTATATTTTATGATGAACATATTGGCTAATATATCGTAATTTTTTCTAACACAATACGAATTTAAGTAATCTTTTAGCACATCACAAGGACATGTTTTAAAATTAATTTCCCAAACAAAAGAGATTTGAATTTTATATAAAATATTTCATATTAATAATTATGTTTCTCAATATTTTTTAATACATTTTTGTTTATTTTATTATTAATGATTAAATTACATAGGTTAGAAAACAAGATTATTTAATACAGTCCTAAATTTTAATATCAGGGAGTCATTAAATTTAATGAAAAAATTAATATAATGAAAGTATTATTGTGTGGTTTTGTTTTGAATCGATCATTATTCCCAATTAATCCACTATTTTTTCATTTATAGTCATTTGTGGTATGGTAGACCACCCATTAATGAATTTCACATTGAATTTAAAAGAGTGTTACACTCCCTCCACTATAAAAAGCAATGAACTATACCCCTTCGTCACATATATCAAGAAACATTTGATCATTCAAAATATACAAAAATTGTATCCAAAAATCCCACCCATAGACCTAGACGCCTTCAATTTATCCAAAATAAATCCAAATATCCTTTTGTTACAAATGAAAATTCGTTACACGATTAGGTCATAACATATTCACTTAGGATCTAGAGTTTTATTTCCACTATCCACTGCATCTAATATCATTATTACATGATTATATAAAAAATAGTAAAAATACTAGGATATTTTTATGTAATGGTTTTTAACTACACATACACACTCCTTCCTCAAATGGGTAAAAAATATAATGTTTCTATGTATGGTGAACTAGAGTCTCATAAAATAATGATTGTTTATCATTACTTTAAAACCAATAATGGTGGCCACTATGATGGAAAATGTCATTATATTATATATATAATTCACATTATTTATGTATACTTCTTTAATACTTTTATTTATTACATTCCATTTTTTCATTAATATGATAACATCATTTGATGATGTATAGACTAGTGACCCCTCGAACCGATGTGATTCATTCACGATATACATGGAACATATTAAGGAATATTTTAAAAAACCTATGTAATATGTAAAACATAAATATGATTCTAGAATTATAATACACATATATATATAATTTTGTTTCCCAATCATTTAATACGACAATGAAATGAAAGTCCCATTCAAGCGAACATATGACCTACCATCTCCATGAATGGTGAACTTCATTTCATATCTCCAAATAATATGGAACTCTATAAATACATATGTAATGAATATATAGGATAATTAATTCTTCTTTTACATTCTGGATATGATGAAATAATGATCTGTGATAGAGGTACAAGAAGTTACATGCCAAAACATAATCCTGAAAACATTGAAATGAACATTTTAAATAGATAAAATAATGAATGTATTTTAACAAAAGGGTAATAATATAATGAAATAAGATAACATATGATATTATAAACATGTTGATTGTTCTTATATAAATTGATATCATATATTAATCCACAATACAGTTTGATAAATACCACAAAACAATATCATGTTTATTGTAAGGGATTTCATCTAAATTTATATACAATTTATACATTTTGGTTATTATGCAGCAATTCTCTATTTTTTGGTGTATTTAATAAAATATAAAATTTTATTTCAAATATATCCTTAAACTAGTTATATTATATGTTTCTTAATTTATTATTCCTTCTTGGGGTTAATTATTTAAATCTTTTAATGTGGTATGTGACCTATTCGATGGTTCAAATGTCATTTCCCTCGAGATTGTTTTTATGATATTTCAATTGTATTTCAATTAATTATTATCATCATATTTTATTTTTAAATATCCTACATTAGGTAATTATTGATAAATATGTATCTGTAATATAATTGAGATATTTTAATAAGGAACATTCTTAATGAATATGTGGAATACATTGGACTCGTATGACATGGGTGGGGCCTGATTATAGTTTTCCCTGATACAAAAATAATCTCCTGAGACAAATAATTTTCCCAAATAATATGGGTTTAGATGCTATATATTATAAAAAACATGTGAAAGTTCTTCATGGTAAAGGAACCAAGTACCTAGGAATCATGGAATCAAATAATTAATCATTAAAATCATGAAGATTTAGTAGTTATTCATCCATGACATTTTACAAAAACATATATATATATATATAAGTACATTTTATTCTCAGTTTATTGATTTAGATGGAATGAGTTTCTCTTTCTTACATTTTCATATTGATATTTCCTTTTCTAGTTTTTAATGGCATGTGTTATCAGTTATCTACCTTTCCATGTAAAATGTTTTATATTGACTCGATATTTCTTCCTCTTTACAAAACTTTATAGTGAATTTGAGCTCACCATTATTATGTTTCATTTATCCAAGTAATGAATAATAAATAAACGAATAATATTTAAAGGAATTTGTTTATTTAATTTATTTATGTATCATGTTTTTAATTTCTATTTCCATATCTATTATTGGCATTGGGTACATAATTTGGATTTCAACGACTGAAAAGCTAATTGATCATTGGGGATTTGAATCCTCCTAATCATTCCAATATAATAATATAACGCACCAGAACATAGATTTTATGGTTGGAGAATTATTGTTGGATCAAAGGAAGTTTAGCAGCAACCTTGCAATTACTATTTAGAAAACTATTTAAATAGAATATAACCCTTAGATATACATTGGGTATGATTATAGATGAACATCCTAAAATAATGGTATTGTAGATATTATATGGGAATTACTAGAATTATATCCCTCTCTAAACCTTACTAGTGGATGTGGTTCTGGAATAGATGTACCTAGGACTAATAACACTAATAAGTTGTTCAAATCCTAACCTTGTGTAACCTGGTACACGAAAAGAGGCCTCACCATGCAGCTGGTTTGAAAATCTTGAGGACTAGCCATAGGAATGATTTTTTTTCCATTTATACCATTTCATTGGATTTAAAAGTAATTTTTTACCCATTGTAGCCAATTATTATTATTCTATTATTCCTAATGTACAAAATAATGATATTTGTTATTTTATATTTTGAGTTATAAAAATTTCATAGCTTTGTGTTAATTCTAGGGTATGGCATTGTTTAGAAATAAAACCTAGAAGGAATAATGGTATCAGTAAACACTGAAAATATAGAGATTTTTATGATATGGAATCAAATATATCTGGTTTTGGAATTGATCATGTTATGAATATATTTGGGTAGATTAGTCGGGTTATGAAAAATAACCATTCCTGAATGGAGAAACCTATTCCCTGGATAGAGTCTCATATGCTAGATCACTTTATGTGATAGATTCCTCCAATCAGTTAGTTGGACTAAAAATCCAATTGTAGCTATGAAATGGATTATGTATATAAATATGATATTTATAGCCATGTGATGTAGCTAAAAAGAAATTGTTTCTCTTTTAGTCTATTATATTCAAGGTGACATTGACTAGTAGTTGTATCTGATACACAATTCATGGTAGGAGGAATAAACTGAACTCATGGAGTAGATAAAATTTAGGGATAAATTTTTTGGATAAATACATTCCTCATGATAACAAAATTTAGATGAAGAGAAATATAATTTATAATGAAAAAGGATGACGATAGTTTTGCTGATTTGGAAACAACCGTTAAATTGTTTCTCAATTTTGATACAGATTATATATGCAAGACATAGTGCAAGCTCAAAAATTTATTTGGTGGAATTATTCCATGTTTCCAATGTGATTTATTTAATCAAAACTTTTTATCATATCATTAAATAATTTTATTTTCAATAAAATAAAAAAAATATCTATGCCGATTGGCTTTAGGGAAAACAATGATTTGAAGTGGTGTCAAGAGATCCATGAAAATGGAATTGTGTCGAAGAAGATGAATTGAAATAAGTAATTTACAACATGTGGTAAAAATTTAATGAATCATCCTGCCAAAGGGTTAATATTTTTTGGATATTTTTAGTACAATTGGTAAAAGTGATACAAGGAAAAAGAATTCAATGTAAATAAAGAAAATATTATGATACAATGATAAAAATACAAAGAGATAGTGGCACTACACAATCATAATACCCAACTATCAAATGAATATACCTCTAAATAATAAAGAGGATAAAGTACAAGAACATATAATTGACACAACCATTGTGGAATGATTAATGTATTTATTTATTTCAATATAAAAATATGTTTTAATAGAATTTTTTATGATGTTCTCATCATATGATTTATGAATTGTGTATGTATTATACTTTATTAATTTTTTTTATGGAATTGATGTCATATAATTAATGGTACCAAGAAAGGTTATTTAATAGGTAATTAATAGTTTCTTAGAAAAATTATTGAGTTAAATAATTCCACTAATATGTTCATGATGATGAGATAATGAAGAAGAAATAATTGATTTGGAATAGAGCCGACAACCATGGATCTGATAAATGACTTTTTGACAAGTGGTATATCCAATTATTGATGGAATATACAACAAATTTTAATTAAATTAATATATAAAATAAAATATTTCTTATATAAGGAATAAGGAAAAATTCTTGTTTCTAATAAGATTTTATGGTGATTATTTTTTTATATTATATTTCAAGAAGATACATGATGAAGTTATTCATAGGTTTGGAATGTGTAAATTTAGTGTTAATAAAAATTAATTAGTGGATAATGATATGTCAATCCTAAAAATTATGTGACCAAAATTCCAATTTAATTTAATCATAATCATATAAAAAATTTAATAGTTTAAAAATCATTTAAGATCATAATTGGGTGATATTTTGGAGGTTAATGTAATACATCACAATTTGATGCATCGTGTGAAAAAAATTGAAGTAGAAATATTTCAACACGTAATCAAAGGAAAATGTTTTCTTTATAGATGCATATATTTACATTATTCTAATATAGTGAAAGAAATTTATAACTATTGAAAAATTAATTTTGTAAAAAAATGTTTTCCTATTATCATCATTTTTATGATATTAAGGAATAGCACTCACACATATTGTTTTGGTTTAGTGTTCAAAAAAATTCATGTAAACATGTTCCCTAGCACACTACATCACAACTTTTTTACTATCCATTTTATTCATTATCCATGTTTTCATTACCCATCTATGTTCTCCTACAATGTAAGCAAGTTATGTGACCATTTTACTTTACATTCTCTTTTACTAGGAATGTGGGAAAATAACATTTTTTGTCATGTTAGTCCTGAAAAATAGTTTATTTTCAATCACTCTATCATAAATATAAATTTTAAATTGTGATTAAATACTTTAATTATGGTGGGGATAATGTTACTCACAAAAATTCAATAATAAGAACCATATATTCAATTGCATGCCTAAAACGTGACAATAAGAGTGTAATGTGATATAATATAAAAATAATTTAAAATGTATTTACTATGTTAATTTTTTAATATATTTTATATGATTTTTAATTCATGCAACCTCGATTTATCTTGCATTACACTAAAGAGAAATCTTCTTCGATAGATTTTATTACACACAATATCGTGTTTTACAACTATTTAATAGATAAAATATTTTAAAACTAATTTTTTAGAATATTTATAATTTATTTTTTAAAATAAATATCATTTTTCAAAAGAGAATTTGGAAATTAACTTAGAGTGATTTTTTGGGATTTATCAAAGAAACATCATTTTTTGTTCAATAGTAAAAATTACAGCAATTTAGTTAAAAACATATTTTTTTCTGAAATAATGGTAAGTTTTCAATTATATTTTAAATTCTTTTTTATGTTAAAATAGAAAAAATATTCTTTATATTAATAAAATTAATTTCATTGGAATAATTTTTATATACAAATTAGGTATGATAACATATTGAACTTTTGAACTTTTCTCCATCAAAAACTTACTATCTCCCAATATATGTGTGATTAGCATTATTGTAAATTACCCCTCTTATACTATTTGAATTTAGAAAATTAGAAATAAAAGTTTGTAATATGTAAAATATTTTTGGTTTAATAATATCAACATATTTTATGACTTAAAATATTATTGGATGTGGTTAAGATTAATTACATTGATTAAGTTAAGATTAAGATTAATAAATGACTAAGCCTAATTCATAAGGAAAACAATGACCTAAATATTGTATAAAATCCATTAGATTCCAATAATGTTACCATATCCTCATGGGGTTATAATTTTCTTGGTTATTGGGATATTATTCAATGGACTTTCCCTATATAAAAGGACACGAAATGATAAATACAAAAGGCGAACATTAATTACCATTAACAATTATAAAATTTTGAGATAAGTAAAAAATAGAAAATATACAGTTATAAATGTCCATTTCATATATATATAGTTTATTAACATCATAATAATTTGTAGATATGGTTTAGTTACTTAATGTTTTTATGAAACTCCTACATAGTTATTATTTAGATAATAATTAACTAAAATAAATGATCATGTAAATATTAAAAGTGTTGTGAACTAATTTAATTAATGTATTTATTTACATTTTATATGAATATATCATTTTACTCATATTTAAAAATAATATATTTGAATTACAATATTATATTAATATTTTATTATTTAAAATATAAAATTAATGTCAAAATTCACATCGTTGTTATTTTACAATAAATGATAATTTATTAAGTTATTTTAAGTTAATAAAACAACATTATATGTTAATAAATTTTTAATATTTAAAAAATACTAAATATGACATATTATTAGACCAATTTATATTTTATGACAAACATATTGACCCATATATTGTAAAAACACTGTTAACACGGTTCAGTTTTATGTTTTGTTTTAGGGAATCTCATGCAATTGTTTTAGAATTAATTTTGATAGAACATTGGAATTTAATTTTATAAATTATATAACATATTAATAATTACATTTCTCTATTATTTATAATATATTACCCTCTATTTTAGTCTTAAGTTGTAAATTAATTTGGTTTGAAAACAAGATGTTTTAATATAAACAACGCTGATAAAACAGGGAAATATTAGATGTAATGGAACTGAATTATTATAATTAACATATTTTTGGGTGGTGGAGGTTTTAATAAACCATGATTCCCATGTAATTAATTATTTTTTCATTTTAAGTCACTATAGGTAAGGTATACCACCGATTAATGAATACCTATCGGTATTCAAAAGAGTGTCACTCCCCTTCCATTACAAAAATCCAAGAACACTACCCTATCCTCTCACCTCTCACACCACATCCACTCATCCAACCAATGCCTAAATATTTTAGAATTATCAATACAATAATCTTATAATCCGAAATTTGTGATGGAATAAATTGAAGGAATCTTTTTGGTATAAACCAAAAACAATAACCTGATTAAGAGGTAACGTCTTCTCCCAAGATATGTAGTTTCATTTATATTCTCCACCACTAAAATAAATTCAAAAAATTTTTATATAGAAAAACTCTATCATACATATACTATAACAGATTTATGTAATTTTTTTACCCCCACATACGTTCACCTCAATTTAATGGGTATCAAACATACTATTTCTCTGAACGACGAACTAATACCTTACAAAATGATGATTGTTCATTTTTTAATATTACCACCTATCATGGTGGAAATTGTGATATAAATTATGTTTATATTTGATATATATGATAATATGTTTGACTTTATACTACCTTAATACTTTTATAACACATACCTTTATTACATTAAATTTTTTCGTTATAACGATAACCTCATTTTTGGAAGTGTGGACTACCTCCCCCTCGAAGCGATGTGATTCATTCACGCTATTAATGTAATGTATTTATGATGATTTTAATAAAGGTATGAAGAAAATATAACATATATATGATACTAGAATTATAATATACATTTTTATAATTTATTTTTAATTTTTTTATATTTAAAATAAACTGAAAGTAGCTTATATGCGTACGTATGGCCTACCGTCTCCATCAATAGTGAACATAATTACTTATATCCAAATATTATAGAAAATTATAAAAACATATGTATTGCATATGTAATATAAAAAATTAATTTGTGAAATTTTGGAGATAATTAAATAATAACATAATAAATAGTAACATCATGTAACAAGAGAAAACATACTTTAGAATATTTTACTCTTAACATATAAAATAGATAAAATAATGAATGTTTGTTAACAAAAGGGTAATATATTATTTTAAAAAGATAAATATGATATTATAAACATGATTATGGTTATTGTATAAGTTCATAACATATTTTTAACAACTATACAAGAAGATAATAACAACACCACAAAAGGGAAGTTAGGTTAATGGATATCATCTCAATTTACAATCCACTTAGGCTTCTTTGTTATTATGAAACAACTCTCATTTAATTAAGCGTTTTTAAATAAATTATATATTAATATAATGAATATATATAATCTAATTATATTATTTGTTTCATTTAATATTATTCTTTCATTGGGTTTATGAATTCAATGCTTAAATGTGGTATGGGACCCATTGGAATGTTTAAAATGTCTTTTCCCTCAAGATTTTTTTTATGATCTTTCAGTTGTGAATCCATTTATTAATATCAATGACCACTATTTTTACGTATCCTCAATTGGGGAATTAATGATAATTAATAATCTTATTTTAATGTATATGTTTTTATAAGGAACAATATTCTTGAAAATGAATAATGCATTGGACTATCATGACATATGTGGGGCCCAGTTAAAGATACCCCCCAATGCATACGTTGTCTTGTGAGATGAATAATTTTAAAAAATCATATGGTTATTACCTTATATGTTGTAATATATATTGTGAAAGGCCTTTATGGTAAACGTACCACGTACTTAGGTAACACGGAATCCAATAAATAATCACATCCCTTATTTATATTATCTTTTTATCCACCCTTGAAAATTTGTGTGGACATATCAATGGATAAATTTCAATATCGGTTTATTTTGTTTAGATGGAAAGTGTTTAAGTTTTTTATATTTCGATATTGATATTACCTTATCTAGTTTTTAATTCCATTTTTTATTAGTTAATTCCCTTTTCATGATTATTTATTCATATTGATTTTTTTATTTCTTCTACATTACATACCATTATTGAGAAAATGATCTCGCCTTTATTAATTATAATATCTCTGGGCCACGAAGAACAAATATTGGAATAATCACTCAATGATGCAGTTTTTTCATTTATTTATGTATCATGTTTTTAATTTTTTTTCCAAATGTATTATAGGCATCGTGTATGTAATATGGATTTCCAAGACTAGTAAACATATTGGTTCTTTGGAATTTGACTGTATGTAATCGGGCCATTATAATAAGATAATGCACTACCACTATGATTCTGAATAAATTATTTAAAAATATAATATAACCTACATGGCAAATTTTTTGAATGAAAAAAATAAAAAAATATGAAAAAATATGAATAATGGTTTTGATTAATTATTTTTTTTATTAATTCATAATTATAATATAATTTTTTATTAATATCATTTCATGATTAGAAAATATATGTTTCCAATATAAATGGTTTCAATTCATCAATCATGTGGAAATTATAATAAATTCTTAACATGTTTATTATATTCATTCATTAATATTAATATAATGTTTTAAATTATTATAGAAATATTATCTTCTGAAAAATTTGTTTTTTTTACTTTCATACTGATTTATACTTCACGGAATTGTGTAAAATAAAAATTTAGAAAATTATTTCATTATATTTCCTGTAATTGATAAATTTTTCTTATTGAAATAAATCATAACATAAAGATAATTTCATTATAGATAATCAAATTAATTACAAATGAATCAACTTTTTCCTAATGTTGTAAATTTAATTATTAAATACAAAAGTGAAAGGAAATTTTGTATTAAAATAAACCACATGAATGAATTTACTCATGAAAAAAACTACATCATTTTAATATCTCTGTAATATTAATTATTTATATATTTTAAAAGAAATAAATTTCAATAATATTTTAAATTTTTTTAGATTTTAAATTATTTATTTCATAATGAAACGTATATTATAATCCTACAATGTTCCAGTGATAATTTAAAGGTATTATAATATATAACAATATGTTTTAATGTTTCACATGATTTAATATATATGTGGTCCATTGTTACCAACATTTTTCTTTTTTTAGAAGGATTATGATTATGATGATGAAGTAATTCCGAAACATGTATCATTTCTATGGGTTTTTTATTTGATGTTATGATTAATATTTTATGATTTATAGAAAATATATATATATATGGTTTCAATTTTGTATAGGGTGATACTATAATTATATATGACACCCCATTGAAAAAGGAATAAAAGTATCTATTAAAATAATTTATGGATGGAAATATGGTGTTGATACATTTTTGTAAGGGATAATAGTAAATCACCACTTATAAGGGAATATTCATCACATTTTATTTGAGTTCAATGAGAATAGAACTAAGTGATATATGATGATCAATTTCATATAATTATTCCTCATAAATTCATAATATTTATAATTATTTCAACATGTACTACACAAATCACATTTAGTTAGTAGTGTTTCTCTATTAAATATTATCTTTATTTATTACATCCTTGAAACTATTTATATCATGTTGTCTTTATAGAAATCTATATATATTTATCTGATAGTGTGAGATTATTTTAATACATATGAGAAAATAATAAACATACTAAATGTAACGGCCCGGGTTTTGTGGGGAACCTTTACTTTGAGAAAATCTTGTGTTGGGTTATCGTGTTGGGTTTTCTGGTCTTGGAATCACAGTGGTGTAGAACTATTAGTAGCCTTATCCTATCGGTAGCAGGCCTACCGGTAGCCTTGGCCTACCGGTAGCCATGGCCTACCGGAAGCCTTGGCCTACCGGTAGTCGTGGCCTGCCGGTAGCCTTGGCCTACAGGTAGCCTTGGCCTACCGGCAGCCCTAGCCTACCGGTAGTAGCCTGGGCCTACCCGTAGCTGTCACCCACCGGTAGCCCTCAGCCACTGGTAGCTCTGGCCAACCCTTACGTGTTCCTTCCAGTGGCATTCCCTCTTGCGCAATTATGGGTTTTAAACCCTATTTTTACCTATTGAGCAGGTTTTAAAGACCCATAACACCCATAAGAGTTTTAATTAAATGACTTAATGAATTAATGAGTCGGTATAAACTACCAGACCCCTTTAATGATGTGTGGAATGTATGGTCAACCCATTACCCCTGCCCTTATGCCGTATCACATTTTTATCTCTACCGTATGTCGGTCTTATAAAGCAGAGGGTTAGGCATGGTTTCTTCTTCTTTCCTCAATCACGTCTTTTCACGAACTGCTTTGGATGCATCGAGCGTGCCGAATCGTTATCTGTAAATATCCTCACCTGGCCTAAGCGTAGATCGTCGATCAACAAATAGGGAATTTCTCATCGTATCTCTCTTTTGTGTATCATGTGGGGTGGGTGTGCTTTTGTTTCTGTAGAATTGGATAAACCAGACCTAAATAAAGATAATGAACGGATTCTATAAAGAAGTGGGCTATGATCGTTGATGCTGTTTTATATTATGATCTTCTTTTAGAATTGTGTGGGATTACGCCTACTGAAAATTGAGGCCATTGGTGGTCGTTTTTTGTGCACTAACAAACCCTTACCTATGGTGATGTTTAAATGGATCATGTTTGTCGTGGATAATCCTTGTTGTCTAAAGGAATTTTGTATAATTACATATTATTCAGCTAAATGAATTGGAAGCACCAGGATAAATCCTTTTCTGTGATAACCCCGGTTAAAGCACACAGAAATAGAAATCATGGAGTGTGTTAAATCGTATAAATCGGAAAATACCGGCATGACCTTGCTTTGTGTATGTGGTAGTGGCTTGGTTGATCCCTTTTTCGGGCCGATTGCTGGAGATGTGGGAGGGGATGGGATCCCCTTTTTTTATACTCTCATTGGTTGTGGAATCGGGGATGGGATCCCCTGTTGTTATGGATTATTGGTTGCTTGTTTTAAGACCGGGTGGTTACCTTGTTTATATCACAAATTGGGGTGGGTTCCTCTATTGATGAGAAACCGTTTTGGGGGAGGGGACACGGGCCTATATCTCGGGTTGTCTGGTTCTAGTACTTCGAGGGTTCTAACTTTTCCTTTGTTGTTGTGACTTTACAAGAGAATCTGGTGTGGATGCTTAGTTGACATTTGGCTGGTTACATTCCATGGTTATGCTTATGGTTTAGTTTCCTAGTAGTGCCTAAACTTATTTGAACATTATTACTGAACATAAATACAAGGATGTGATAAATGGGTTTTGGTTTGGCGTGAGTTGTGACTCGGACTTGAGTGATGTTGTGATATGTAGGTTGTCTCAAGAAAAACCAAGCTTGGGGTGAGTTATTTCTACCTATGTATATATATATTTTGTAGTTTTGTGTTTCTTATTCGGACCCCACCCAAGTTGAGCACTTAGTGCCGAACACCCCCATTTCATGGGGGAGGGTGTTTTTCCCAACACTATTATTAGTGTCTGGTTATTAGTTCCTTTTTTTCTCCCATTCCTGGATAGCCCAAGTATCTTCAGGCAGGCTGTGATGGCCTGAGGTCCATTATTATCCCAAGAACCTTTGAGAGGGGTTGTGTGGTGGTTGGCCAGGTGTGTGCGGCAGGTGGTTTCCCATGTGTCTTCGAGATGAGGCCCAGGTGTCTTCGGGTGTGGCAGTGGATCTTTTAGCCCATGTGTCTTTGGGCGTGGCGGTGGAAGTTCTGGCCTAGATTTTTACAGGTGTGGTTATGTGTGGCAGTTATGGCCCAGGTGTGTGTGGGTGGGTTTCGGCAATGGGACTTCATGTGGTTGTGCCCCAGGTGTGTGCGGGCGGGTGTGGCAGTGGGACTACGATGAGAATGGAGGGATTGATCCGATGTGCAGGATGTCTCAATAACGAGTTTGAAAGTGGAGTGGGGTACCCAAACATCGATGTGCTCTTATTATATATTTTACATGACTTGCGTTATTTGGAGAGTGTGCCTTGGTGGGGCTTGTGTGGATAGTTTCCCTTGATAAGTGTTTGGTTTACTCCTTTTTCTCAAGGGACTTTAGTACATTCCCCCACATGTGCATGAGAGTCTTTGGTATTCCCGACTGAGTGTACTTGTATGCTCACCCTACGTATATAAAACTATTTTTAGGTCACCATGAGGACTTCAGGGATTGTGCAGGGTCATACTAGCTCCGACCTGTGAGACAGTTGATGTTGTTGTTTTTCTTTCTATGGTACTTATCTTTGTAGCCGCCTTTTGTACTTTGTGGATTTTACTCATTGGAACATGCATGTGCGAATGGTTTACTTTTTGGCTTTACTTTTCTTCTAGTTCTAGTGTTGTTGGGTTTCATCATCTTATCTCCTGATCCTATAAAACAAAACGGGGTAATGCCTTCTATTTGTGAGAAATTTCTATACCCTTGGTGCTAGTCTCCACTCCAGGACATATTGAAGGTGGGTCTCAGGGGTCATTATCTCTCCTTCAACTTAAATAAGGATCTTCTTGGAAATCTTCTGACCCTTCCCTCCTTTTGGTGAAGGCGGGACGTGACAGAATGAGTCTCAGGCAAGAGGTTTGGAGGAGGCGCTCTGACCATCCCACCAGTATGTTGTTACACCCTTTACCCTGCCGACATACTTGGAGGTCCAGAAGAAGGCTGAAGTGGTGGAGAGAATGCATGCTCTAGGAGGTGTTTCATGAGAGGGGATCCAGCTGGGACCATCGAAGGGGAAGGCCGTCAGCGCCAGGCCTCTAGCGTCGTGACCCTCCAGGTTCCAACCCACAGGGAGCAGGCCGCAGCTGTTTCATTTTCGATCCCCCGGTCCTCATCCCTTTTCTTTGGGCCCAGGGCCGTGCTGCTTCGTCTGTGGGAGCCCTGGACATCTCTGGAGTTAGTTCCCGGACCGGGTGCAGTACAGCAGTGGCGCTCATCCCCAGCACTCGCCCCAGCAGCAGCTTCAATCCAGGCCTTTCCAGCAGCAGCAGTAGGGACAACGAGCTCCTGCTCCACCAAGGGCATACGTAGGAGGAGGAGGCCGACCTTAGGGAGATCCATAGGGTCCTCGACCAGGGCGTGTTTGAGGGGGTGGCCGACAGATTAGGGGCAGAGGTGCCAGGCGTGGGAAGCTACACACCGCAGAGGCATCATTTCAAGCAGGGCCGGAGGTTGTTAGAGGTTCGATCAGTTTGTTTAGGACTCTTACATATGCCTTGTTCGATACTGGAGATTCGCACTCATTTTTTGCACCCAGTCTAGCTCGTTCCTTGGGTCTAGATGTCGAGAGACTTCCAGTTCCCCTGTTGTTGAGCACACCAGTCAGAGGTCAGACCGACTTATTGTTTTTTGTCGAGGATGTAGATTGATGATAGGGGACATCAGTCGGTTAGGGATATTCTTCTGCTACAGATACATTCATATGATGTCATCCTAGGCACCGACTGGCTATTCTCTGTGTGTTCCATCATTGACTATTTCTAGGGAAGGGTCGTGTTCTCAGACTTGGATGCCCGGCGTGTTGTTTTCATAGGCGATCAAAGTAGTCAGAAGGTAAACATGTGAGTGGAACCCCTCCTCTCCTTACCAGTTGAGCTGTCAGTAGGGTCAGTAGATGTTGAAATGGTTGAAGTGATAGAGATCGTTCGTGGGTTTATGGATGTCTTCCCAAAGGAGGTTACGAATCTACCCCCTCGGCGTGATTTTGAGTTCGGGATAGACCTGCAGCCCCGTGCTCGTCTGATCTCGATGGATCCTTACCGTATGGCACCTTCAGAGCTACGGGAGTTGCAGTTCCAAATTGACGATCTGATGAAGAGGGGTTATGTTCGTTCGAGTGCCTCACCGTGGGGTGCTCTAGTCTTGATTGCAAAGAAGGCAGTTGGTGGCCTCAGTTTGTGAATAACTACATGAGGCTGAATCATGTGACGATCAAGAATCGCTACCATATTCCGAGGATAGATGATCTTTTCGACCAGCTGAAAGGGGCAGAATGGTTTTCGATGATCGACCTACGGTCTGGGTACCACCAGCTAAGAGTGGAGGAGGGAGACATCCCGAAGACGGCGTTTAGATGATGGTATGGACATTTCGAGTTCGTGTTTATACCCTTAGGCATTACGAATGCCCCACCCCTGTTCATGGGGCTTATGAACTCCTTCTTCTGGGAGTACCTAGATCGGTTCGTAGTTGTGTTCACCGACGAAATCCTGGTCTACACTAGATAAGAGGAGGACCATTCGTATCACCTGAGGATGGTTTTGGAGGTCCTCCGACAGCACCAGCTCTATAGGAAGTTGTCGAAATGCAAGTTCTGGACATGAGAAGTGCACTTCCTCGGGCACATGGTGTATGAGTAGGGGGTAGCGGTGGACCCATCAAAGGTTGAGGTAGTTGTTTCTTGGGTAGCACCCAAGAATGTGGCGGATGGACGGAGTTTCCTCGGGCTAATAGGTTACTATCGGAGATTCATACCCAACATCTTCAGAGTAGCATCCCCTTTGATGACTCTGACCATGAAATACCAGGGCTTCGTGTGGAGTGAGAAGTGCGAGTCAGCCTTCAGTTATCTAAAGGAGAAGTTGGTCAGTTCCCCAGTGCTGAGATTACCAGAAGAAGGGGCGGCTTAAGAGGTGTTCTGTGATGCTTCAGGACCGGGCCTGGGATGTGTACTGATGCAGCGACAAGGGTCAATCTCATATGGGTCCAGGTAGCTATGCCCCCATGAGCATAATTACGCCACCCATGACCAAGAGCATGAAGCGGTCGTTTTTTTTCTAATGTTATGGCGACACTACCTCATTGGAGAAAACTTTTTGATCTTCAAAGATCACAAAGGCTTGAGGTATATCTTCTCCCAGTGGGACTTAAACTTGCGACAGCGGAGATGGGTATAGTTCCTCCAGGATTATGACTTTGAGATCTCTTATACTAAGGGAAAGGGTAATGTAGTGGCCGATGCCTTAATCTGGAGGATGCAGAAAGATGCGGTCCGAGTGTCAGTGGACACCTGGAAAGCGATAGAGGAGTTGGCTGCCTTACACCTAGATGCGAGGATGGATGGTGATAGAGGTTTCCTATATCAGATGATAGTGCAGTCATCCCTATTTCAGCAAGTGGAGGAGTCTCAGTGGGGAAACCAAGAGTGCGAAGTGATGCATGACCGAGTTGACCAGGGCAATGCTTTGGAAGGATAGATAGAGGATGGTCAGAACCAGATGATTTTCTAGTCAAGGTTGTTTGTTCCGGGGGCGATGCGCGGTGAGGTTCTCAGTGAGTTTCACAACTCACCCCTGGCGGTACATCTAGGAGTTTGTAATATGTAGCAGGGACTGAAGAGGCAATTTTGGTGGCCTGGAGTTAAGAGAGTGGTGGTAGAGTTTGTGGCCATGTTCTTAGTATGTCAGCAAGTGAAGGCTGAACAACGAGTTCCAGGCGGCCTACTACTGCCTCTAGTTGTCCCCAAGTAGAAGTGGGATGAAATCTTAATGTATTTCCTCACGGGACTACCCATTGTCCAAGGAGGATACGACGCCATCTGGGTGGTAGTGGGCATGTTGACGTAATCGGCTCACTTTATGGAAATCATAGAGTCAAGTTCAGAAGATGCTTTGGCACGAAAGTACGTGGATGAGGTGGTGCAGTTGCATGGGTTTCCGAGGTCTATAGTCTCGGATAGGGATTCACGGTTTAGCTCACGATTCTGGAGAGGATTGCAGCATGCTTTTGTCACACAACTACATCTTAGCACTACTTTCCATCCCCAGACCAATGGATAGACAGAGCGCACCATCCAGACTTTGAAGGATATACTGCGGTCATGTGTTCTGGACTCAGGGGGATCATGGGTGCGATACATTCCTCTGGTAGATTTTTCTTACAATAATAGCTATCACTCTATAATCGGTATGGCCCCATTTGAAGATTTTTACGGGAGGCCATGCCATTCGCCTATGTGTTGGACCGAAGTAGGAGAGGCAGGCATCCTTGGCCCGGAGGTGGTGCAGAGCACGACAGAGAAGGTCCAGCTCATACGGGAAAGGATGAAGGCTTCCCAAGACTGACAGAAGTCGTATGCCGATACTAGGAGGAGGACCTTGGAGATTGAGGTTGGAGACCACGTGTTCATCATGGTCTACCCTCGTAGTGGGAAATAAAGGTTCAACAAGGGGAGTAAGCTTTCTCCCAGGTTTATCAGACCCTTCGAAGTGTTGCGGCGGGTCGTCGAAGTGTATTATCTGCTAGCATTACCACCGCCGATACTAAAGATATATGATGTCTTTCATGTCTCCCAACTTTTTCGGTATCTTCACGATGATTCACATGTCCTTGATTGGGCTGAGCTGGACATCGAGGGCGACGTGACCTTTGTGGAGAGACCAGTGCTGATCTAGGATCGCAAGGAGAAGGTACTTCATGTGAAAACAATTCACTTGGTTCGTGTGTTGCAGAGACTGGTGGTCTTGAGGAGAGTACGTGGGAGAGGGAATCACAGATGTATACCTAGTACCCAGAGTTGTTTTGATCTTTGTTGCTTATTATACCTATTGCAGTAGAACGTTTTGTCCTTTTTACTATGTAATGTGTTGGTTTCCTTTCCTCTGAATGTGTCTAAAGAGCCCTGGCTATGGGGGAGGAGGGAACCTGACCCCTAATCAAGACGCATTAAGGGGGATGTGATTAAACCCGTGCAGGCAAGTTAGTGGCGCCCAAAGCGGAAAATATCTTGACATGGGGGAGGTGACTCCCCAACCCACATGCCTGGACAATTTCCATGGTATATTGCTTGGTTCATTACATGGGAGTGTTTTAGTTAGCATGGGCTCTCTCCTAAGAGGTATCTTTTGAGGTTGTTGTTCGGAACCTCTCTTTCCTTCTGGTTTGTTTTGATTCTCGGGGATGAGAATCGTTTAAGAGGTGTCTGATGTAACGGCCCAAGTTTTGTGGGGAACATCTACATTGAGAAAATATTGTGTTGGGTTTTCATGTTGGGTTTTCTGGTCTGGGAATCACGGTGGTGTAGGCTTATTGGTAGCCTTAGCCTACCGGTAGCCTTGGCCTACCGGCAGCCTTGGACTACCGGCAGCCTTGGACTACCGGTAGCCTTGGCCTACCGGTAGCCTGGCCTACCAGTAGCTTAGGCCTACCGGTAGCCTAGGTCTACTGGTAGCATCAGCCTATCGGTATCCTTGGCCTACCGGTAGCCTTGGGCTATCGATAGCATGATCCTACCAGTAGTCGTCACCCACCGGTAGCCCTCAGCCACCTGTGGCTCTAGCCAACCCTTATTGGATCTTTCCAGTGGCATTCCTTCTTGCACAATTAGGGTTTTTAAACCCTATTTTGACCTGTTGAGCGTGTTTTAAAGAACTATAACACCCATAAGAGTTTTAATTAAATGAATTAATTAATTAATGAGTCGGTTTTAGCTTCCCGACCCCTTTTATGACGTGTGGAACATATGGTCAACCCTCGACCCCCGCCCCTTATGTCGTTTCACGTTTTTATCTCAACCATATGTCGGCCTCATAAAGAAGAGGGTTAGGCATGGTTCCTTCTTCTTTCCTCAATCGCGGCTTTTCACGAATAGATTTTGGTGCATTAGGCACGCTGTATGGTTATCTGTTATGTTCCGTGCCCAGCCTAGGCGTCGATCGTCGATCAGCAAGTAGGGAATTTCTCATCGTCTCTCTCTTTTGAGTATCATGCGGAGTGGGCGTGCTTTTGTTTCTGTAGAATTGGATAAACAAGCCATAAATAAAGATAATGAACAGATTCTATAAAGAAGGGGGCTGTGATCGTTGTTTCTGTGTTGTATTATGATATTTTTTATGAATTTTGCGGGCTTACGCTTACTGAAAATCGAGGCCATTGGTGGTTGTTGTTAGTGCACTAACAAACCCTTACATCTGATGATGTTTAAATGGATCATTTTTGTGGTGGATAACCCTTGCTGTGTAATGTAATTTTTTTAATTACGTATTTTCTAGCTAAATGAATTGGAAGCACCAGGATGAATCCTTTTCTGTGATAACCCCTGTTAAAGCACACGTAAATTAAAATCATGAAGTGTGTTATATATTATAAATCTGAAAATACTGGCATGAACTTTCTTTGTGTCTGTGTTAGTGGCTAGATTGTTCCCTTTTTTGGGCCGATTGGTGGAGATGTGGGAGGGGATGGGATCCCCTGTTTTTATACACTCAGTGGTTTTGGAATCGGGGATGGGATCCCCTATTGTTATGGATTAGTGGTTGAGAGTTTTAAGACTGGGTGGTTACATTGTTTATATCACGAATTGGGGTGGGATCCTCTGTTGATGAAAAACCTTTTTAGGGGAGGGGACACAGGGCAGTCTCTCAGGTTTTCAAGTTCCAGTACTTCGAGAGTTCTCACATTTCCTTTGTTGTTGTTACTTTACAAGAGAACCGGGTGTGGAAGCTTAGTTGACATTTGGTTGGTTACATTCCTTGTTTATTATTATGGTTTAGTTTCCCAGTAGTGCATAAACTTATTTGAACTTTATTACTGAACATAAAAACAAGGATGGGATAAATGGGTTTTGGTTTGGTGTGAGATGTTACTCGGACTTGAGTGATGTTGTGATTTGTAGGTTGTCTCAAGAAAAACCTAGATTGGGGTGAGTTCTTGTTACCTATGTATATATATATTTTGTAGTTTTGTGTTTCATATTCTCCCCCCACCCAAGTTGAGCACTTAGTGCTGAACACCCCGATTTCATGGGGGAGGGTGTTTTTTCCAACACTATTATTAGTGTCTGGTAATTAGATCCTCTACTGCTCCCTTTCCTGGATAGCCCAAGTATCTTCGAGCAGGCTATGATGGCCTGAGGACCATTATTAGCCCAAGAACCTTCGGGGCGGGGTGGTGTGGTGGTTGTACAGGTGTGTGTGGAAGGTGGTTTCCCAAGTGTCTTCGGGATGAGGCCCAGGTGTCTTTGGGCGTGGCAGTGGATCTTCTAGCCTAGTTGTCTTCGGGTGTGGTGGTTGTTGTTCTGGCCTAAGTGTTTGCAGGCATGGTTACATGTGGCAATTGTGGCCCAGGTGTTTGCGAGCGGGTTTCGGCAGTGGGACTGCGTGTGGTTGTGGCCTAGGTGTGTGCGGGAAGGCGTGGCAGTGGGACTACAGTGAAAATGGTGGGATTGGTCAGATGCGTAGGATGTCTCAATAACTAGTGGGAAAGTGGTGCAGGGTACCCAATCACCGATGTGCTCTTATTATATATTTTACATGACTTGCGTTATTTGGAGCATGTGCCTTGGTGAGGCTTGGGAGGATAGTTTCCCTTGATAAGTGTTTGGTTTACTACTTTTTCTCACGGGACTTTAGTATGTTCCCCCACTTGTTCACGAGAGTCATTGGTTTTCCCTATTGAGTGTACTTGTATGCTCACCCTACGTATATAAAACTGTTTTCAGGTTACTAGGAGGATTTCAGGGATCGCGCTGGACCATACTAGCTCGGACCCTTGCGGTAGTTGTAGTTTCTGTTTTTCTTTATTTGGTACTTATCTTTGTAGTCACCTTTTGTACTTTCTGGCTTTTACTCTTTGGAACATGAATGTGGGGATGGTTTACTTTTTGGCTTTACTTTTCTTCTAGTTCGGGTGTTGTTGGGTTTCATTATCTTTTCTCCCGATCCTATAAAACAAAAAGGGGTAATGCCTTCCATTTGTGAGAAATTTTTATACCCTTGGTGCTAGTCGCCACTCTGGGACCTATTGAAGGTGGGTCTCGGGGGACATTATAACTCCTTCAACATAAAGAAGGTATGGCTTGGCAGTCTGCTGACCCTTCCATCCTTTTGGTGAAGGCAGGTCGTGACACTAAAAGTTTCATTTCATAAGTAATACTAATAATAATTTGGTGATGAATTTTATTATTGGACGGACCACCCTCTTATACCACTCGATGTGCCCCATGCCTAGTGGAACAATTACAAGTGGGGGTGAATTAGTGATATTCTTTTATGAAATGTTATCTATTTAAATATAACAACAAGAACTATATGGATATCTTAATTCACTAAATTATATTTATCATAGCCTCACTATATCTGTATTAATAAATTGAGTGAAATTAACACATGACACTTACATGATAAATCATAAATTCATTCTCCTTATAGAAATAAAATTTTCACCTATTAATAAATTATTAATTAAATATATGTGGTATTGTCTAATGAAATTCTCATTCGCATCAACATGGATTCTTATAATTTGAGTACTCTATAGTCCCACTATAGATAAAATATTTCCTACAAAACAATTTATCATCACATATTTACACTATGTCTTCTATAACATAAAATTTCTACTATATTTTGTCACATACCAATATGTTTTTCATAGTAATATAATGTCATAATTATTAATCGGAGTTTATTTTATGTATGGGCATATTAGAAAAAGATTTCTTATTTACTTATTTAAATGTATTTATAGTGGTGCTAGTTGGATGTGTATTTCTAGATATTTTTTTATTTACATTCTCTAAAGATTCTTTTAATACTTTTTTATGTAAAATGGATTCATCTCTCTCTTTCCTCTCCCAAAAACATGATATATTGGTCAGTTATATTACCAGTGGATAGGAAATTTGAGTTTGATATTCTTAGAATTATTTCATATATACGTACACCAAAAATTTATATTCAAAAAATCAATATGAACATTATTCTAAAATTATTATATTCAATATTTCAATATTTTTATCGCGAAACTCCAAGATATTTTCTATCAAGATCATCCTTATGAATCATTTAATAAAATTATGAAGCCTCCCTATTTTTTAATTCTAATTTTAATAATCATTTATGTACAATTATTTTGAAATAATTTTCTAAAACATTATATATGAAAATTAAATACTCTTCAAATCTTTTATATGAAATTGAATATTCCTTATATTCTAGTTATTCAAAATCATCAACGATTTCCACATTTGTGGACTCATGAATGAAATCCACATATAACATCTATTATTATGAATTTGTTATTATAATACCCTCAAAATATATTTTAGAATAGAACATGTTAATCAGTACTCAAAATCCTACTTGAATCCTATTCAGGTTTGTGATGTTAATTTAATTTATTTTATTTTCGTACATAATGATATCGTCCACATTATATTTTAAGGTATGAAAAACCAAAAATACAATTAATGTAAATGAAAATTAATTTTTAATAAACCAATAATATAATTTACATTTAAATATTTAATGGAAGAATAATTTAAATTTCTTTGGATGAATATTAATTATGTACATAATATTTCCAAAAATTCTTAAGAAACTTTTGAAAATATAACCGTAGAAATAATATTTTATGAGTAATATAACGAGTTGAAATTATCTATAACTCAATTTATTAATAAAAATGAGTTAAATTATATATAAAGAACTTTTTATTGAAAATTTATTTGATATATATAATTATTATATCATTTTGAGGTATAAAATGATATTTTTTAAAAAAAAATTAAGGAATAATGGATCTTAATTTCTATAGAGTAAAATTATAATTACAGATGAATAATTTCAATGATTTTTTATTAACTTCTTGAACATATTAAATTAAACTCGTTTCATTAATTTTAGGTTTCATGTAGTTAATGTATGACTGTGTTATACGTGAAAAATGGGTTTGCTGAAATTTTGTTTTTGGACATGTTTTTTGGATTATTTTAATATTAGATTATTTCATATCTAAACATGGAGTTTGAAAAAATTGGTTATATATTTTAAATTATCATATATAATTTTAGGTAATATAGTAAACCTAAATTGAGGATATAATTAATATTAAAAAAATAAAATAGTATGGTAATGGTCAAAATAGGTTTACATGGGGGTTAACCTAAAAATGTATTGGTAATAATAAATGAAGCACTTGTTGAGAACAAACTAACTGGATTTATTTTGATCTTACACTTACAAACATTGAATATGAACCACATTGGGTCCATTTTTTAAATAATGTGATTTTACATTAATGTGAACCATTGAAAAATTTAATGTGATCTAATGACCTCAATTATAAGATAGAACCTCCACCACTATCATTTCACACTTCAGAATAAATTTACCATGAGAATCCCAAATAAAAATATTCTACAAAAATACATATACATGTACTATAGCTAATAGTCTTAAAAATATTCTAATTGTAGTTTCCTTAATTTTATATCTCGATGGGGAATTTATATATGAAATTAAATTACCTCATTAATATCTCTTTTATTAATTATTCCATTAACACCATCAATTAGGTATTAAAAATTAATTATATTAACACCTATGTAAGGTCCCGTGCTTATATAGAGTCATATCGAGCATGTTTTCAGTTCTTTTGGATGTTTTATATACTTTTATTTGGAGTTACGTATTGGGGTGACTTTGGGAGTGGTTTTAAAAAAGATAAAGGACATGGGGGATGGGTATGGATTGAAAGTAGTAATGAATATTTTGCAGGTAAACCCCGATAACTATAAGGCCCCAGACAATAAGGCCCATATTGTTAGTGCACAGTTTTCCAAACAGTGTTCCCCTGTCATGAGAAATTGCACACATAGTTTCCATTCCTCTGAAATTTCTTTTATAAATTCTTTAAACCTTAAAAAATATCTGCATTTCAACCAAGGATTCAGATTGACATATTTTGGATGATCCCATAGGTATTTCTAGGGGTTCCAAAGGCGTTCGACCTCCATTCTTCATGATTCAATTCCCAAATTGAAGATCCTATCTTATCTCACTAAATGGATTTCATCTGGATTCCTATCTCGAGCATTTCATCATCTTCTCTTGATCTTTTCATTAAATATATCTCTTATTTACTTGTATCTCCACCAATTAGGTTATATTTAGATCAGGGATGTTGGATCTAGATATTGATTTATATGATCTTGTTGTCATTGATCTTGATTTTTATTTAGGGATTTTGATTAGGAATCTCAAATCTATGTAATAGTGATGCTCAGATTTTAGGGTTTTTTATTAGAAGAACCTCAATCCACAAACCAAGGTGGTTTGTCTAAATATAATTCCCACTGTAATGGATATAAAATTTATATGAAAAATTTTAGAATTTTTAGCATTCTTTAGAAATTTATTTTCAAGAAATTGGTAAATTAGATTGAACAACTGATTTATCAATGCAATGTGGGAATATGTGATTAATTAGGGAATTAATTATGAGACTATGCGGTGGTCATATTATATAATTAATTTCTATAATTTATTATAATAGGTAGAGGTTATAATCTTGGTAATTAATTTTGGGATAAATTACAGGATGTTTAAATGACTTATTTGAGATAATTAATTGTGGAATAATTTTTTTACATTTATTAGGTATATTATATATTTTGTTATGGTATTAGTTATGATGATTTTGGATTTATAATGTTATAATTAATTCTATAAAATTAATTATAGGAGATGTGTTGTGGTTTTGGAAAGTTAATTAATGAATAAAATAATATGAATGAAGCATTGAGTTAATTGTTTTATTGACTTTTGGTTTTGATGTGTTTACCAAATTTTTGAATTTGTAATGGGATTGGTGATGATAATTAATTTCAAATTTGTTTTTGATATAAATAATGGGAACATGATCATTCCAAATTGAGAAGTACAAATGTAATAGGGTGATCATACTTATGGGTAATGAGAATAGGAACATGGTAATTCTAAATTGAGGAGTAAACATGGTTAAATGGTCATTCTAATTATGAGTAGATGGAATGGGAACATAATAATTATATTGTAGATTAAGCATGGTGACATGGACATATAACATATTTTTTTTGATATTGGTAACTATGGAAATGTGACTTTTAAATTTGAAATTAATGAATGAAAATAATGGAACTCCATGTTATGGACTCACATCAGAATATTCGAACCATGTCATTAGTCAAATCCAATATTGAGATATCATAATACATTGTATAGTTCAAACATTGTCAAGAAGGAGGTATTAATATATGTTATTAGCTAGGGAAGCATCAGGCTCCTGTACGAGATGAAGTTATTAATGAGATATGGGTATCATTGGGAACACTAGAGTTTATAAAGTTAGATAAGAATAAATGAAAATGTGGGAAACTATTTATTATTACATTGTACATATTTCTTAAAAGAACTACATGAACTATATCTTTACTTGACCTATTTTAGACACCAATGGTGGTGGCCTACTGAGATTCAATCACACCATATTTGGGATACATGATCGGTAAATAAAAGGATTAAATGGTTATTGGATAAGATAATGTAAAATGCACTAGGATAGGTTTTTTTACTAGGGATAAATCATGGATTAGGGAACCAAACAAGTTTCAAAACCCATTTAATGAATTGCAGTGTCTTTACATTCAATTGTGTTATAGACACTCGACACTTGTATCAGAATTTCATGTTTTCCCTTTATGGTTACTACTGTATTTCATTTTTTGTAATCCTATTACATTAGAATTTTTCTAGTTATATATTCATCCACATTTGATTATTTTTTTGACTAATTTTTACTATGATAAATGACTGTATAGTCTTCCCATAACTGACATACCATACACTATCTGCTATTTGGAATCCTCTAGCATATGAGGAGGTGCGCTTGGGGTCATGTGACTAACTAGCATGGGATGCTGATGTGTGGGACCTTGGGAATTATGTTAAAAAGTAGTATTAGAGGACCTATTTTCATTCTTCTTATATAGTCTTACAATTTATAGAAAGGTAGATAGGATTCTAGGATGATTTTTGGATTGATAATGAGCTCCTTCATGAGAATAAAAAACCCATGTATGGGGGGAAACCTAATTACATCGGGTGGGATTGTTGTTATTATTGTTAGCATTTACCATTGAATATTGATAAACCTCAAGTGATTCACTTTATTTGTGATGTTATAATTTTTTTCTGAACATTTTTTGTATTGATTCCTGACCCATAGAGAAATGATATTTTTGTCTTCATACATCATTCTAGACAATCAGGGTTATCGTGACATGCATAATTTTAGGCATGAACAAGAGTATATGTTATGAGTAAGTTGCCATTCTTGAACTATTTTCCTTGTTTTTGAGATTAAAATTAAAAATGTTGCCTAAAATTTGTTGAGTATGATTTTAAGATGATGCAAAATGGTAATAATTTGGGGTGTAAATTAGAATCTTGATTTTGATGGTGTGAGTGCCCAAGTTAACAAAATTCTAGGTGCAGGATGGTTAAGGGTAGTGATAGAACCATAGTTTGGGCAGTGTGGTGAGGTGGGGGAAAAGATTTTTTTGATTGTTTTTTCTCTTATGTAAATATAATAAGGTTGTGTTATGAGACCTAATATGTGTGTTTGTCCTGGTAGAGAGTATGCCTCTCTAATAAAAGATTTTTAGTTATAGAACCTTCCAAAATTTACTAGAGAGTGTACCATAGGGAAAAAAATACTAGAATGAGTCCATAGAGACAACACTATAACACTTGGTGACTATGGATGAGAGGTAGGTCATGTTATCTATTTATTTTCTTCAGGGATCAACTAAGAACTGGGTGGATATTCAGGCACAAACTGGATAGATTGAAATATTTTATAGGACTTCATGGATAGGTTCTTGGAACACATTTATCCAGAGACGTAAGACAAGATAATGTTGCAGTGTTCATGCATCCTACATAGGTGAGCATGTAGGTGTTGGGCTATACTATACACTACAAATATCTTAAATTATTTTCTCAAAAATTCACTTGAGATTGGGACGCTATGGAAAAATGATTTCAAGATGGATATAAATGTGAGATTAAGACAAATGTGTTCATATTTAGGCAATATAATTTTAAGAAAGTGGTGGATTAAGCTATCATAGTTGATGGGAACACGATGGGGGCTTCCAGTACTGAACAAGTAGTTGTTAGTGGATGATCAATAAGTGTGGCTTCCAAGAGCAGGAAGTTCCATTATGGAAACATTAACCAATTCAATGGGAATTATAGTATGAAGATAAGAGGGTCAGTTAGACATTACCTTATTATGGTTATTTTTCATTAGTGTGTATAGTTGGGAAACTATCGTCAACACTATTAATCTCCACCATTAGAATGTTGATCTTGTAGATAGATGGGACATCTATAGATGTTCTACAAGTCACACCGGCAGATTGATACTGTAGAAGCTACTGTGTATATCTAGACTATGTGAAGACAATCCTCAACACAAAATCAGGGTGGTAGTTTCAGTTCTACTAGCCGAGGTTGTAGAGGTAGTGGACGTTGTGCTTATGGGAATGAGCACCTGCATCCCTAGGGTGGTGCTAGTTAGGGGAGACAATCTATATCATATATGATAGGGGAAACACATTTATATGATATAAAACCTACACATATTGATAGAGAGTCATGGACATCGATATTGATAGGTACTATTCTATTATCTTATACTTTATCTAGTTCTGTATTTGATACTGGTTTATCTAATTACTTTATAATTGAAAAAAATGATAATGGTTTGATCGTGAAAATGGATTTTGTCAGTGGGGAATGACTATTGATACACCATTGGGAGTACATTATAGAAATATTGGCCTTTCCAGGGGATGTTCTCTAGAGATTGGGGAATATCATTTCCTATGGGATCTCAATGTTTTTGATATTAGGGGGTATAAAATAATTATAGGTATGGACCAAGTAGTTCCATACTGAGAACACATCAACATTTACTATAGTAGTGTGAACATTGTGTCTCTTAGTGGTGACTAGTATATTCATCAGGGAGAGTGGAATTTCTATGATGGTCAATCATGGCCAATTACTTAGCAACTAGGAGAGTTCACGACCCATGTTTCTTGAATTTTTTTGATAAATGGGGTGTTGGGAAAGATTTCCTTTCACCAATAGTGGATCTATTCCCGAATTTCATTCCTCTGTACATCTCAGGGATAATATTTGGGAGTGATATAGATTTCACTATTGATCTCATGTTAGGGGATAAGCAAGTATCTATTCCATGATACAAAATGTTATTGTCTATGATTCAATAGTTTAAGAATCAGTTGGAGGAACTGGAGGATAAATTATTAATCCATCCAAGTATATCGCATTGGGGATCACATGTTTTTTCACAATGAATGCTGATGAGAGTATATAGTTATGTGTTTATTACAAGAAGATTGACAAAATTACTGTGAAGAACCTATATTCTCTTCTTCATATTGACGATATGTTTGAACAATTTAAGGTAGCTTATTTGTTAGAAAATATCGATCTGAAGTCAGGGTATCATCAACTGAGATTACATAATCCTAATATATCAATGATGAATTTATGAACTAGTTATGTCCTTTATGAATTTATCATAACGTTATTTGGGTTGAAAAATGCACTAATAGTGTTTATGGATTTGATGAATAGAATCATTCATCTGTATCAAGATATGTTTGTTGTGGTTTTTTTGATAACATCTTGGTGTACTCCAAGACTCATGATGATCATGACAAATATAATTAAATCATTCTATATTTACTGAGATAACATCAGTTATTTTCCATGCTATGTAGGATTCAATTTTGTATTGATCATATACACTTTCTGGGAATCATCATATTAGAAGAAGTTGTTTTTGAGGGCCCATCGAATGTTCATGAAATGGTTTCTTGGCAGCATCCCATGATTACATTTGATATCTGAATCTTCCTAAAATTTGTTTGTTATTATAAGAGATTTATCCAATACTTTTCTTGTTTGATAGAACTCCTTTTGTTCTCACTAGTATAAATATGACTTTTAGCGGCCTCCAAAATCCATCGCTAAAGGTCTATAGCGGCCGCCTAGAGTCCGCCAAATGGTGGCTGCTTTGTGTCCATCGTTGTTGCTATCAGCATCCACCATTAAGAGGATGTTGAAGGCCAGCAGGTATGACCAAAAGCGGCCGCCAATTGGAAGCCTCTTTAGCTGACCTGAAGACAGGCTACAGCGGCCGCTAAATGGCTGCCGCTCTAGCTTTTAATTTTTTTAAAAAAATATATCAAGAATATTATGAATACCACATAAATATCATCTTCATATTCCATGCTCCGCAACCCACATCAAATGTAACTACATATCAAAATTTAATATAAAATTAGTACCAAATAAAACCTATAAAAATATAATTGAATCAAATTAACATACTTCAATTCAAACTTACTATAACCGATCGAAAGTAAGCAATTTTCAAAATATATTCATAATCTTGATTATCGTTTTAAAAATATAAAATCGTTAATTCTAAGGTTCTAATTACAGTGTTCCCCCTATGATTTCAAGTCAATCTGATATCATAGGCTCTGAATTTGACAGTTTGAGGCCCATTTTGGCCGTTTATGGCACCAGAAGTGCGTTCTCGGTCACCACGGGAACACATCACCTCTGATTGGCTTGAATTCTGCCCAACCACTTCACAATTCACTGACCTGTTGTTGTTGTCCGATTTCAGGCCAATCTGATGTCGTTCGGCTGGTTTGGACCACCCCACGCCCCTTTCAGAAGCACGTCCAACACATAACAAGCACATATTGTGCCGTTGCATGAAAACCACACGTTCTATGGACGTGTCGTCTCCTCGTACTTGTCATGAATAATAATTACAATGTTCCTCTAAGATTTCTGGTCAATCTGATGTCGTACGCTCTGAATTTGACAGTTTGAGGCCCGTTTTGGCCGTTTATGGCACCAGAAGTGCGTTGTCGGTCACCATGGGCACATGTCACCTCCAATTGTTGTGAAATATACCCGACCACATCAAAATTCAATCAATCATTGTCGTTGTTGTCTGATTTCAGGCCAAACCAACGTCGTTCGGCCGGTTTGGACCACCCCACGCGTGTTTCGGATGCGCGCCCAACACTTAAAAAGCGCATATTGAGCCATTGCGTGAAAACTACACATCCGATTGACGTGATGTCTTCTTGTACACATCAATAATAATAACTATAGTGTTCCCCCTATGATTTCAGGTCAATCCGATGTCGTACGCTCTGAATTTGACAGTTTGAGGCCCGTTTTGGCCATTTATGGCACCAGAAGTACGTTCTTGGTCATCGCGGGCACACGGCACCTCTGATTTGTGTACTGTCTACCCGAACACTTCACAATTAACTCACCCATTGTTGTCATCCGATTTGAGGCCAATCCGACATCGTTCGACAGGTATGGAGCACCCCATGCGCCTTTCAGAAGCGTGTACAACACTTAAAAAGCACATATTGAGCCGTTGCGCGCAAACCGCATGTCTTATTGATGGTCCATATTCTCGTACATGTCAAGAATAATAATTACAGTGTTACCCTCTGATATAAGGTCAATCTGATGTTGTACACTCGGAATTTGACAGTATGATGCCCGTTTTGGTCGTTTATAACACCAGAAGTGCTTTCTCGGTCAACACGGGCACACAGAACCTCCGATTGGCATACCATCTACCCGAACACTTCACAATACACTCACCCATTGCTGCCATCCAATTTCAGGCCAATCTGACGTCATTCTTCCAGTTTGGACCACCCCATGCGCATTTCGGAAGAGCGCCCAACAATTAAAAAAGCGCATATTGAACCATTGCTGGAAAACCACATGTCCTATTGATGTGATGTATCCTCATACACATCGTTAATAATTACTACAGTATTCCCCCTATGATTTTAGGTCAATATGATGTCATGCTCTATGAATTTGACAGTTTCAGGCCCATTTTGGCCATTTATGGCACCATCAGTGCGTTCTCAGTCAGCGCGGGCACACGAAACATCTAATTGGCATGCCTTCTGCCCTACCACTTCAAAATTCACTCACCCACTGTTTTCATCCGATTTCAGTCCAATCCGACGTCGTTCGGCCAGTTTGGACCACCCCACGCGCCTTTCAGAAGCACGTCCAACACATAAAAAGTGCATATTGAGCCGTTGCATGCAAACTGCACATCCAATTGACGTTCCGTCTTCTCTTACACGTCCATAATAATAATTATAGTGTTCCCCTATTATTTCCAGTCAATCCGATATTGTACGCTCTAAATTTTACAGTTTGAGGCCTGTTTTGGTCGTTTATGGCACCAAAAGTGCGTTCTTGGTTAGCGCGGGCACACAACACCTCCGATTGGCATTCCGTCTACCCGACCACTTCAAAATTCACTCACCCATTGTTTTCGTCTTATTTTAGGCTATTACAAAGTCGTTTGGCCGGTTTGGACCACCCCACGTGCGTTTCGAAAGCGCGCCCAACACTTAAAAAGCGCATATTGAGCTGTTTCATGCAAAAAGAACATCGAATTGATGTGTCTTCTCCTCATACATGTCATGAATAATAACTACAGTGTTACCCCTATGATTTCAGGTCAATCTGATGTCTTACGCTCTGAATTTGACAGTTTGAGGCCTGTTTTGGCCGTTTATGGCACCAGAAGTGTGTTCTCGATCAGCGTGGGCACACAGCACCACCAATTGGCATGCTATCTTCTAGAACACATCAAAATTCACTCACCCATTGTTTTCGTCCGATTTCAGGCCAATCCGACATCGTTCGTCCGGTTTGGACCACCCCACACGCCTTTCTGAAGCGCACCCAACACTTAAAAAGAGCATATTGAGTCGTTGTGTGCAAACCTCATGTCCGATTGATGTTACATATCCTTGTAAACATCAAGAATAATAATTACAGTGTTCCCCTATGATTTCAAGTCAATCTGATATAGTACACTTTGAATTTGACAGTTTGAGGCCCGTTTTGGCTGTTTATGGCACCCGATGTACATTCTCGGTGAGCACGGGCACACGGCACCTCCTATTGGTGTGTTGTCTGCCCAACCACATCACAATTCAGTCATCCGTTGTTTTCATTCGAATTCAGGCCAATCTGACGTCGATCGGCTGGTTTGGATCAGCCACGCGTGTTTCGGAAGCACGCCCAACACATAAAAAGTACATATTGAGCTGTTGCGTGAAAACCGCACATCTGATTGACGTGTTGTATCCTCTTACACATCATGATTAATAACTATAGTGTTAACCCTATGCTTTCAGGTCAATCCGATGTCATACGCTCTGAATTTGACTAATTGAGGCTCGTTTTGGCCATTTATGGCACCAGATGTGCGTTCTCAGTCAGTGCGGGCACACGACACCTCCAATTGGCGTGCCGTCTACCCGTCCACTTAATAATTCACTCACCCATTATTTTCATCCGATTTCGGGCCATTCTGACATCGTTCGGCTGGTTTGGACCACCCCACGTGCCTTTCGGAAGCCCGCCCAACACTTAAACAATGCATATCGAGCCATTGCACGCAAACCGCATGTCTGATTGATGTGCTATCTCCTCATACAGGTCAAGAATAATATCTACAGTGTTACCCTATGATTTCAGGTCAATATGATGTCGTATACTTTGAATTTGATAGTTTGAGGCCCGTTTGGGCTGTTTATGGCACCAGAAGGGCGTTCTCGGTCACCGCGGGCACACGACACCTCTGATTGGCATTCCGTCATCACGACCACTTCACAATTTACTCACTCGCTGTTTTTTTACGATTTCAAGCCAATCTGATGTCGTTAGGCCGGTTTGGACCATCCAACGCACGTTTCGGAAGCGCGCCCAACACTGAAAAAGTGCATATTGAGTCGTTGCACACAAAACGCACGTCCGATTGATATGTCGCCCCCTCTTACACATCAATAATATTAACTACAGTGTCCCCCCTATGATTTCAGGTCAATTTGATGTCGTACACTCTGAATTTGACAGTTTTACGCCTGTTTTGGCCGTTTATGGCACCAGAATTGCGTTCTCGGTCAGCACGGGCACACGAATCCTCCGATTGGCGTGCCGTCTACCAAACCAATTCATAATTTACTCACCCGTTGTTTTCGTCCGATTTCAGGCCAGCTCGACGTCGTTCGCCCTATTTGGACCACCCCATGCGCATATCGGAAGTGTGGCCAACACTAAAAAAGAAAATATTGAGTCGTTGCGTGCAAACCACACGTTCGATTGACCTGTCTTCTCCTCGTACACATCAAGAATAATAACTACAGAGTTCCTACAGTTATTTCAGGTCAATCCGAGGTTTTACACTTTGAATTTGACTATTTGAGTCTTGTTTTGGCCATTTATGGAACCAGAAGTGCGTTCTCGGTCAGCGCGGGCGCACGACACCTCCGACTGGCATGACGTCTACCCGACCACTTCAAAATTCACTCACCTGTTGTTGTCGACCAATTTCAGGTTAATATGTTGTCGTTTGGCTGGTTTGGACCACCCAACACGCCTTTCAGTAGTGCACCCAACAATTAAAAAGCTCATATTGAGCTTTTGCGCACAAACCGCACATCCAATAGATGTGACGTCTCCTTGTAAATGTCACGAATAATAATTACAGTGTTCCCATGTGATTTCAGGTCAATCTGATATCGTACGCTCTGAATTTGGTAGTTTGAGGCCCGTTTTGGTTGTTTATGGCACCAGAGGTGCATTCTCGGTCACTGCGGGCACACGAAAACCCCGATTGGCGTGTCGTCTTCCTGATCACTTGAAAATTCACTCACCTATAGCTGTCCTCTGATTTCAGGCCAATCCGTCATCGTTCGACCGGTTTGGACCACACCATGCGCGTTTCGGAAACACGCATGACACTTAAAAAGAGCATATTGATCTGTTCGTGCAAACCACACATCCAATTGACATGCCATATCATTGTACACATCAAGAATTATAATTTCAGTGTTCCCATGTAATTTCCAGTCAATCCAATGTCGTACGCTCTGAATTTGACAGTTTGAGGACCGTTTTGGCCATTTGTGGCCCCAGATGTCCGTTCTCAGTCACCGTGGGCACACGACACCTCCGATCGTCTACCCAACCACCTCACAATTCACTCACCCATTGTTTTTGTCCTATTTCAGGCCAATCCGACATTGTTCAGTAGGTTTGGACCACCCCACGCACATTTCGGAAGTGCGCCCAACACTTAAAAAGCACATATTGAGCCGTTATGAACAAACCGCATGTCCGATTGAGGTGTCATCTCCCCTTACACATCAATAATAACAAATAAAGTGTTTCCCTTGTGATATCAGGTCAATCCGATGTCATACGCTCTGAATTTGAAAGTTTGAGGCTCGTTTTGGCCGTTTATGGCACCAGAATTGCATTCTCGGTCACTACGGGCACACGTCACCTCCGATTGACGTGTCGTCTGCCTGACCACTTCACAATTCACTCACCCGTTGTTTTTGGCTGATTCCAGCCCATGCCGACGTCATTTTTCCAGTTTGGATTACCCCACGCGCATTTTAGAAGAGCATCCAACACTTAAAAAGTGCATATTGAGTCGTTGCGTGGAAACCGCACGTCCGATTGACATGTCGTCTCCTCGTACTCATCAAGAATAATAATTACAGTATTCCCTCTAAGATTTCTGGTCAATCTGATGTCGTACGCTCTAAATTTGACAGTTCGAGCTGTGTTTTGGCCGTTTATGGCACCAGAATTGCGGTCTCGGTCAGCGTGGGCACACGACAACTCTGATTGGGATGTTGTCTGCCCGACCACTACACAATTCACTCACCCGTTGTTGTAGTCCGATTTCATGACAATCTGAAGTCGTTAAACTGGTTTGGACCACCCCACCCGTGTTTCAGAATCGTGGCCAACACTTAAAAAGCACATATTGAGACGTTGTGCGCAAACCGCAAGTCTTATTGACGGTCGTCTCCTCGTACATGTCAAGAATAATAATTATAGTGTTCCCCCTGTGATTTCAGGTCAATCCGATGTTGTACACTCTGAATTTGATAGTTTGTGGCCTATTTTGGCTATTTTTGGAACCAGAAGTACGTTCTCGGTCACCGTGGGCACACGGAACCTCCTATTGGTGTGTCGTCTACCCGACCTCTTCAAAATTCACTCACCCATTGTTTTCCTCCGATTTCAGGGCAATCCGACATTGTTCCGATGTTTTGGACCACCCCACATGAATTTCGGAAGTGCGCCCAACACTTAAAAAGCACATATTGAGCCGTTGCGTGCAAACCACACGTCCGATTGACTTGTTGTCTCCTCATACACATCAAGAATTATAATTACATTGAATCCTAGGAATCCTAGAAAGCTATAGATATCGAAAGCGTACATGGGATTCTCCCAAGAAACAACTACCTGATATTTCTCTCCATCCACTGAAACACCTTCCTCTATGATTATTTGAACCCTTAACTACACCTAATCAATACAAAATTGACATTTATATAGTTTGATGTATAGTCGATGCTCAGTAAGTGTAATCTGGATGATGTCAAGATGTGGGTATGATAAAGTCAGTTTTGGAGTGCACAAAGATGTCATCCAAAAATACTAGATAGTTTATCCACATAAATGAAATTACCTCTTGCCTAGGGTTCATCCTCATCTGGATCACCAATATCACAATGATGTCCACCAGCTATATTCGGAGCCTAGAATATATATCAATATTATGTATCTCAAACATATCAATAAATGTCAATCTAAGTATGGTTTGTTTTAATGTTTAACTGTGGCGTCACTTGTTGCGTCGTCATTTCAACAATACGTGATGACATCTGTGACATCCTCTCCTAATACACTGCACGCAATTGCTAAAACTGCGCATTCATATTGCGCAGCATATCCTGCATGGCAGCATCTATCTCAGTCTATGTGTGCTTCCATGAATCTCTGCATGCACCCATCGCATTTTCTCTAACAACTGCACGTCATGGGACACCACCTACATAAGTCAAAGTATAACTATGACCGTCACACCCCACGACACGGTGAAATATTTCATCTCTACGCACAGTACTATAATGCTACTTCTCTGGAAACTCTACTATTTGAGCATCAAACTAAGCCTATAAGATATAATTAATAAATTTACAAATATGAATAATTTATATAAAATAAAAATACATTTATTAGTAAATAATTTTCTTACTATAAGAGAGGAAACATCGGGATTACCCGCCCTACGAGTCCTCAGCCATATGGACATCCGATCGATCGTCTCACTGCATTGGTGTAACTATAATAAATGGGTTCACCATGTTATACTACAACATTTTTAAAATATGAATGAATTGTGAATTTTAAAATTACATCATGTCTGAGCTGTGACACATGTGGAGTGCCATGTCTAGAAGGCATGCCCTACATCACCCGATTATGTGAATGACGAGCAGACTCGGTCTACATTCATTATATTTAATTAATCGGCATTTGAAAAATTAGTCATTTATAAACTAAATGTAATAAATCTTAACATCGCCACCTCACTCGACCAAACCGCAACCCAATCCTGCCACTTCTCGGGAAGAATGCCCAGAGGGACTCACTGTAGAATGTTAGGCACACCTGCAAATGGTGTCCAGTGATCTCTATCCACCCTTGACTAGTAATCCTTCGATAATTTTCGGCATTTGGACATACATACAGATCGAAACTCATCTGGACATGATGTAAAATTATCCTATTAAAAAATATTATCAGTAGATGGGAAAATAATAATAATAATATCATGAAAAATTAAACAATGAATTTACTTGAACCTGCCTCTATAATTTTTCCATCGTATCCTAGGGGAAAGAACTCCATTAACGAGTCATCAGAGGAAATCCGTGTGAGTCTGGTATCATATGCCCAAACTGAAAAATCAATACAATACCACCTTCTCTGACTGGATGAAATGTGTCATCAAATAACACATCCAATCAGGCTCCAGAGTTCCAGGATCGAACCTCTCTACCAGGACCCCTACGTCTACTAGAATATGCACTAGATTCTGATAATCATAGATTCTAAATTCAATTACAATATAAATTAATGATTATAAATAGTTAGGGAAATATATACAGAACATTACAATCAATTAATTTAAAAAATTGAAAAAACATACATACCAACAACATCAGGTGAACCACTGTGACCACCCTGTGACATGACTACATTAAAAGAAATTATAGTTAAATCAAGAAATTTGTATAAATATACAACTTATAAATATTTTTACAAACAATAACTGGGGATATAATTACAATTTCCACTAATCATGAAAGTCTATCGTATCTCCTTCAACTGTTTGTATTTAATAGAAATCAAAAGTGAAATATCTTATTTAAATTCTAAATAAACACATATCATTAAATTTAAAAACCAATGAGTTTGAATCTAAATTTGAATGATAACAAACATTAACTACAGGGGACTCGACTGCGGGGGGTGCGACTCGATTGCGGATTCATGACGGCGCATCGACTTGACGACAGGGATTCGGCGGTCCGAATCGAAAGCGGCGGAATAGCTGGACAAAGAATGGGAGGGTTCTACATGGCGGGGCATGAATAACCGGATGCGTCTAAAGGAGTCGGGACATAAGGACTCACTGTAGGGTTGCAACGGGGCTAATAGGGGACAAAGGGGGCAGGATTGTCTGAAGGTGCAGCATAGGCTGTTGGGGTTGCGGGTGGCGCAGCACGAGGTTAGGGAAGGACTATACGAAGGTGCATCACAGGCTATCGGGGTCACGGGTGGCGTAGCGCATTGTTGTGGTCGGTGTATCACGGGGTTGTGGGTGTCACAGGGGTTCATCAGTGTTGCGGGTAGTGCAGCATGGAGTCGGGGTCATCGGGGGTCGCTGGTGGTTGGGGTAGCTGGGGGTCAGGTCGCCGGGGGTAGCCAGTGGTCACCGGGGCTTGCAGGGGCTCACCAAGAGTCAGGGTCACAGGGGTCGCCGAGGGTGGGGTTTCCAGGGTCGGGGTCACCGGGGTTGGGGATGGTCGTCGGGGTCAGGGTTGCGGGGTTAGGGAGGGGTCATCAGGGGCGGGGTCACCGGGGTCGGGGTCAAGGGGTTGGGGGTAGGGGGGGGGGTTAATTTGGGGGGGGGGGGGTCAGGAGGGGAAAAGTGGTAAAATTATTATTATTCTGTGCGGCGGCTACCATTTGTCGGTCGCTGCTGGTAGCATTAGTGGCTGCCAAATCGTGGCCGCTATAGGTCTCTCCCCTCCAAATGAAAAAATTATAGTAGTGTCATTACCATAAAGGGAGTAAATATTGAACAATCGGAGGAATGTGAGTATACCTTCTAGAAGATGAAGAATATCTTGAAATCGACATAGATATTGATCATACCTACTTATGGTGAGAATCATAAGGTTTATTATTGCACATCTATGACTATAAATAGTGTTTTTCTGATGTAGGAAGATCGAGTTGTCGTGTATGGTTCTCGGCAGTTGAAACCTAATGAACGAAATTACACTACATATGAAATCAAGATAGCCGTAAGGGATTATGATGTAAAGTGTTGGCGATGCTATCTTTTAGAATAAAAACTTACAGTCTATTCAGTTCACAAGATCATGATGTATATTTTATCAAAATAGGATTTGAATCTTTGGCATAGAAGATTGGATGAGTATATGTTGTCTTTAAATTTTGAACTAGAATATACGACCTAGAAGGGAAATATTTTGGCTGATTCCCTGAGTAGGGAAACTCATACATAGATTTTTAATGTGTCAAGTGTTGTGTGGAAGATGATAACCCTGTTTATTGAAATGCATGTGGTGGTTCAGGAGAGCCATGAGCAGATGGTTGTGGTTTTAGTTATAGTAGAGACTACACTTTTGAGACAAATCAGTGATAGAGAGTGTGAGGATATAGAGAGCAATGGATTTGAGGGATTTCAATGAATGTGGGGATACATCTTCATAGCGGATGATAGTTTAGGATGAGATAATGGATATTAGGAACTGAGTTGTTGAACCTATGAGAATGCGAGAGGAGGTCGTGCGGGAATTTCATGCCTCAAAGTGGGTGGTGCTTCCATGTGTAATTTTTTACTATTTCCTATGATGATAGTTTTGGGGTCCATGCATGAAAATGGAGACATCATGTTTTGTGACAATATTCATCACTAATCATTAGCTGAAGGTAAAGAATCAATTACTTAGAGATTTTCTATAGCCATTTTCAATTCCAACATGGAAGTGGGTTGATGTCACCATATAAATTGTGGTGTGTCTCCCAAAGACACATATGAATAATAACACTATTTGGGTCATTTTTGATCGACTAAAAAATTTAGAACATTTCTAACCTATAATAAAATTCTTTATAGCAGAAAAGTAAGGAGAACTGTACATTCTAGAGATAGTCCATCTGCAAGGAGTTCTAGAAACTATAATTTAGATCATGATTCACACATTACTTCACACTTTTGGTAGGACTAGTGGAAAGCACATGGAACACCTGTATAATAGACTATGACTATCCACCCTTAGAAATATGGGAATTCAGAAAGTACTATATAGGTTCATAAGGATATCATATGGGTATGTGTTCTTGAAATCACTGGATATTAGGAATAAAACGTAGATTTAATGTAGTTTTCTGTAATAATAGTTGCCCTAAAACTATAGATATGTAACTATATAAAGATCTTTATGGTAGTCCTTGCAGATCGCCACTATTCTTTATAGAGGTTGGTGAGTCAGAGTTGTTGGGACCGAGTCTCATGCTAGAGACATCAGAGAAGGTATAGTTGATTTAGAAACTTATAGATATGACACTGAGTAGACAAAAGTCATATATTGATAGAAGGAGACGACCTCTAGAGTTTACATACGGTGATCGTGTATTCCTTAGGGTGTCACATAGGTTGGGTGACTATAGGATATATAGGTCGGTCATGTTGGAACCAAGGCTTGTTGGACCATTTGATATAATGGGGAGAATACGGTCGGTTTCAAACTGATTGGCTCTTCAACAGTTATTCAACGATATGAATGTTGTTTTCCATGTATCACAACATCAGCGATATCATCGTGACCCGTCTCAACTGATAAATGTTGATGATGCTGACCTTATGATTGATGTTTCCTTTGTGGAGAACCTGATTCATGTGTAGGATCACAATGAGAATGTGTTTTGGGGAATGACATTGTTGATAGATTGTTTGTTATGGAAACATGGATTCATACAAGAGGAAACATGGGAACATGAAAAATACTTGAGGTCTCACTGAACCAATCATTTTAGCTCGAAATATTAATGATTCATGGAATTTTTGTTCAAGGGAGAGATGTTATATGGGGAGGGATTATAAGATATTGAACTTCTCTTGAGTTGTCTCGAGCACTTTTCCACGAACTTTTGGTTGTTTTATGTACTTTGGTTTGAAGTTATGTTTTAGGGTGAGTTTTTGCGGGGTTTTAATAGTGTTGATAGATATAGTGGAGATTAACAGTTTGTGCATGGTTTCAAAAACTGTGCACCTAACACAAGGTAACCATGTGACAACCGACAGTATAGTCTACAATGTTAGTGCACATTTTCCCTAAACAAACACTCCAAAGTGGTCAAACCATGAGCATGGTTTTATTTATTCTGATTTCTTTCTAAAAATTTCTCAAAACTCAAAAACATCCCATTCTTATATAAGCATAGGTTAGATATATTTTCGATAATCCTAAAACATTCCAAAGGGTTTCCATGGTCGATAGAACTCCATTCTTCAAGATTCAATGCCTGAATCAAAGATCATATCTTCTCCTGTTATGTATATTTCATCCTGATTCCTATCATGATAATTCTTTCTTTTACTCTTGATATTTTTATGGAGGATATAAATTTTTTCCGTGGATCAAAACCTATGTGGAATGATCTAAATACGTGATTTTGGATCATGATCTCAGTTTTGCTGAGATCATGATGTCATTGATCTTTATTTCAGTTTAGGGGTTTAGATCAAGAATATCAAATTTATGTTGTTGTAGTACTCATATTTTGGGGATTTATATTTGGAAAACAACATTTAGTGAACCAAGGTGGGTGGTCATAATCAAATTCCAATAGTCATGGATTTGATAAGTTTATGAAAAAATTTAGAATTGATAGCATAGATTAAGAACTGATTTTCATGAATTGGGTTAATTTGATTCCCCATTTATTTAACAAATCATTATGAGAATAAGTGATAAATTGGGGAATTAATCATAAGACTAAGGAAATTTTCATACTATATAATTAATTAATGGAATTAATAATAAGTGTTAGGGTTATAATCTAGTTAATTAATCAATGGATTAATTATTATATTTTGAAATGGCTATATTGAGATAATTAATAGTTCATTAATTATATTCCACTGATAATGTGTTTTAGATAAATAACTAGGGGATTAATTTGGAATATATAATATTAAAATGAGATAACTAATTATGGAAAATTAATTATACAAGAGGATTTGTGGTGTTGGTAAATTAACTAATGAATTAATTTATGGGATTGGTATCATGGTAATTATACTTATGAGTAAACAGAATGAGATCATGGCCATTAAATTGATGAGTGAGCTTGGAAACATGATCATATTACTTAGGTTTGTGATATTTGTACATTTGGAAATGTATCTTTTAAATGAGAAATTGTAGAACATAAATAACGGAACTTCAACTTATTCCCCCACATGAGAATATTCAAACTCTAACATGAGTTGAATCAGGTACTGAGATAATTATAGAACCATTAATACATAGCACTTTGGCTAGATGAAGGTATTACAATATGATATTTCCTAGGGAACACATCAGGATACAGTATGAGATGAAGTTAGTATTGAGGTACATATATAATTTGGAATCCTATAGCTAATGTAGTTAAATAAGAATAAATTAAAATATGATACAATTTTTATTATTGAATTGTACATTTTTTCTGTATAGAACTCCAAGAACAAAATTTTAACTCTAATTATTTTGGACTATGTTTGTTTTGGCCAACTGAGTTGTACTAACATCCTATTCAGCATACCTAATAGGTTACCGAATTGATTATATTATTTTAGGATTGTATAATGGAAAAGGCCCTAGGATGGGTGGACAATTGGGGATGGATCTTGGAGGAGGGATCCAGATATGATTCAGAACCGGTTTGGGGAGATGTAGTGTCATTACATGCAGATCTGATATAGACACTTGACACTTGTATTAGCATAACATGTTTTCTCTATCATTTGAGTATTGTATATCCTGTTTGGTTATATTGTGACATGAGTATTTTTGAGGATATATATGTTTATCTATTATTATGTTTATTTACACAGATTTTTTACTCTGATAAATGTGGTTATTGTCTCCCCATGACTAACTTACCAGACCCTTGCTACTAGTTAGTAGCATCTAACATATGGGTAGGTGCGCTAGAGTTAATGGGACCAACTTGCTCAGGGCACTAATGCGTGGAACTCATGCTAGGATGTTACAACCTATATCTCCCATATAATATTATGTAATATGTTTTTGGAATATAATATATTCATATACTTATCTATAAAAAGGTAAATTTCACTCTTGTGTATGGAGGACTACAACTTCACAACCAAATGTTATTTTTAATCCCCAACTTTCGTAGATATAAATAATCAAGGTAATAATGAATAAATATGATAATAATCATATTATATTTATTCTAAAAAATTAGTATACCATACAATTCATTGCCATTTCAACAAATATAGAAATTATAATATTTATCATGAAATTAAATGAACTACTCTCTCTAAAAAATGACCTGTCTCATTTTTCATGTGAAAAATTATAAATTATTCTATAAATGTTTATAAAGAAAAAAAGTATATTATATATTTAATGTAATTTTTTTTAATTATTAAATATTTTCTATGAATAATAATTGGAAATTCTATGATAAAATATCAATTAAAAAATTAACCAATGAACATCCAAAAAAATTTTAATAATGGAATATTATTAACGAAAGAGTTATATGATGTTATAAGAGGATCATATAAGATATTATAAAAATAAATATGGTTCTATAATAAGTTTATAGAATTTTAAATATCATAATACATGAAGTTAAATCACTCTCATATAAATTGAAGTGTGAGATAAGGGACTTTGATGTCAATATATACTCTATTAAGACATACTTGTCTTTATTCAACTATATGCATTTGATGGTTTATATACAACGCATTACATATACATAATCTGATTAAAAATTTCTTCATGAATAATTTTTTTTAAATCATGATAATAATTTAGTTTTTTGAAATTAAACTTTTCTAAAGATGGAAATATTTATTTTACAATCTCATTTGTTGGACTACCTTAATTTTCATTGATGGAATCATATATTTCAGTCTTTAAAAATCCATCTATGTTAAAATCTTATATATATATATTTATAGATCTTTAGTTTTTTCCAATATTAACTTTCATAATAAAATGAATCATGAAAGAAAATGTTTAAAATAAATAAAAATTTTATTTAACTTTTAATCTGATTTATTTTTCATCGAAGTTCATATTCTCAAAAATTATTTTAAAAGGTATTTTTTATTAATAAATTAATATTTTTTGGAATTTTTAGGTTTTCTATTTTAATAAAATCGTTAAAAAGGAATAATTTTAATGTTCCTATAAATAATAAATTCTTTACATTCTTAAAATAATGCCAAAATGAAATTTTTTTATATTTTGAATGTAAATTTAAATTATTTTTACCTCAATAATTTTATGATTATTATCTAATCGTAAATGTTATCAAGGGGTCATCCTTAAAAAATCATAAGTGGTAGTTTCTTTCATTAATTTTCTTCTAATTTCATTATTACTCCAAATAACATGATTCTAAATCAAACCATATATTTCCAATGAACCTATAGTCATCTCATATATCAATTTTATATTTTTCTTTAATAGAATTATAATGAAACAATAATATTTATATGACTTCTAGAAAATTAAATTATAAAAAATAATAATTTTATGTATATCAAGGATATGATTAATAAAAAATGTGTAATATTTTTACATATGGTGTTATTCACAATATGTTAATTCATCAAAAAAATAATGATACTTTCAATAAATTAATAAATAAAGTTATTTCTTGATATGGTGTGTTGTCATTAATTAAATCGATCATTCAATAAATGAATAGTGTCCTGTATATGTAGTAATTTCTAGGTTCATATTAATATAGCCCCTCAATGCATTGATATGTCTCATGAGATTTAGTTTTTGTCCAAATTAAATGTGGTCATTTATGCTCACCCATCTATTAAACAATCGTGATAAATGTATTTATGGTTTATATATCATTATTTATTTTAAAATGACATTAAATATTAATAATTTCTTTATGGATAATTTTTTTATAATTATCCATGATATTATTTCATTCAGATTATCCATGTATTCATTTTTTTCAAAATTAATTAATTAAATAATTTTTTTTTTCATTTATTAACCTTCACATATTGATTATTCCTTACAAATTTATAATATCATCCTCTAGATAGAACCATTACTTATAATTTCATCACAATTTTATTTTGTTTCCTCTCTATGAGATATAATAAGTAAATAATTGATGGAGTCCATGGTTGTCAAATGTGTTCTATTACTAGGATTAGTATTTTTTCAAAATAAAATAAGTACCATGTATATAGATTTCTCTTCAATTCTACCAAATTGATCAGTCCTTAATGTTTATAGACCTTCTATTTATGAAAATTTTAAAATGTAGAAACCTACTTTTGGTTAATGGGTTTTGGATTTCTATAGTTGGTATCTGAGAATGATAGTAAAATCCTTGGGAACTAGATTTAGAAAAATATAAATTATGAAACATTGAACTATTAATTACACTGAGGATAAAAATATGTATAGTATAAAATATTACTATTTTATAAAAATAGTGGTAATGCGGTTTTCCTATAAATACATTTCTTTGTGGAAAAAACAGGACATATTTGTTTTTGAATAGATACATCTACTTGAAATAATTTTAGAAAAACCGGTTTAGTATATCTTAAACATCATTCGAGGGAATGGTGTTTGGGATATAATAGAAACCTGGTTTATATAATATAGATGGATTTACAATTGACAATACACAGCTTCTTTCAAACAATTAATAAATGTTGGAATACATTTTTATGATTTACTGAAATTTTAAACGTAGTGTTTTTTAAAATATAAATTTTACCACGAATCAATTTTTAAATTATTTTGAGTGTTACACCATGTTCATATTTATATATATATTCATTTAAAATTAATTATTTGATTTTTGGAATTGATAATCATATGGTGATAATTATTAAGAATGGTATGGGAAAATATATATATCAGTAGTTTAAATTTTTTGAATTCTTTCTATAGAATATTTTCATAGTAACATTTTATTTAAGGATTGAATAATAGTTGATAATATGAAGAGAAATGTAGTGAAATAATTACATGCCTTAATAAACATAACAAGTAATTATAGCTTGATTGGTTTTAGAGGTTAGTTTTGGATTTCTATTAAATAATTCAGGATTGGATAACATATTATTAATTTATCCATGTAATGTGTTATATTAATATAGAGATATGGATGTGAAGATTGTTTATGAGGAATTGGATAGATGATTGTTCAATTATCTTAATTTGACACAATCACCATGCAATGATGGATTTTTGATATATGGTGATATCTCGAAGAAGGGACTTAGATTTGGGTTTATGAAAAATGATAAATATATTTATAATACATCATTGTCATCATAGGACCTATTATATAATTATGAAACTATTCATATCTAGTTGGAAGTTGTAATTTTTTCATTAATGATTCATAGTCATTTTTTAGATGGTAAATGTTTTTAGATATAAATACAACATATGAGACTAAAATAAGTACTATTTAATAATGACATCAATATATTACTAATGGTTTGGCTCAATATACTTATGGATTATGATTTATCAATACCTTAAAAACCATGGAATCCATATACGGTATAATATGCATTGGGGATTAATGATCATAGATTATTGTCAAAAATGAGGATTAATATGGATTCTATATTGAGGGGTCTAGTAAATGTGGCAATGGTAATTATATTTGAATGGATGACATCACAATATTTTCAGATTATTTTTTATAACATATTTATTTGAATGGATAAATGTTCTCAACCTGATATTGAGAATTTTTAGAAGAAAATTAAAGTAATGATTGATAAAATAATGACAAACTATTAATATAAGGACCAAATTATAAATTCTGAAAGAAGTAATGTCTTAAATCTAAATATTAGATTAAAAATGAACTATTAGATGAAGCTCATCTCTAGAATTTCCCTATACCTCTTTGTATTACAAATATGTAATTATATTTGAAGAATTGTTTTTTGATAATATAATGTGGGAAATTGTGAATAACGAGTTAAGATGATTTTTTAATATATAAAGGATGATAGATAGTATATTGGTGGTGTAATTTAGCCACTACATATTCCTATTATGGTATATGATAAAATTAATATATAATTTTACACATGATTACAGGAGTCTTCTAGAAATAATGATTAAATAATGGTTATTATTGATAACTGAACCAAATCTACACATTTCACTAAAATAATTTGAAATTTTATCCCATCATTACATATAATGATGTTATTTTAATGATGATGAAATACTTTTTGGTGAACCTCCTTCAATTATTTATAAATTTCATCCCTAATTTACATTGAAATTACAAAACAAATAAGAATGGTTTAAATATTGGGATTATGTTGATTGTATCTTATGACTGTTAAACAGAGAAATAGACTAAATAGAATATTCATATAATCAGTGAAATTTTGATTTCATTCTTACATGAATTTCGCGGTATGTGTTATAATGTATTAATTTTGTTATATTATTCCTATAATAATTGTTTATATTAATTTACTCAAATAGAATTGTATAAACGTTTATGTTTGAATAATGTTGTACTTCAAAAAGTTGGGAACAATACTGTGAAAAATACATGTTGGCATGGCACATGTTGTGGAGAAAATTAAAATGGTAAATACAATCTAGACTAATAATAATTAAACTTAATGTGGGATGAATTATTAAGTTGTTAATTTGAGGAAAATATAGAATATCTTGAATGATGACATGTTTTCATGAATGTATCTAAATGGAAGGGTGTTATAGTGTTCAATATGAAAGGGGTTATGATCCCTAGTTATATCTAATATTTTGGAATCATGAAATATAGTAGATTTGTGGGTTTCCATTTGATAGTTACACCATGTATTTATAAATTAAATGAATTGTTCCATATATCATAATCAATGAATTATATTCCAATACCATAGTATGTGCTCGATTTTAATGAAATACAATTTAATCCTGATCAATCATAATTTAATGATCCCATCAAGATTCATGAAATATGATAGAAATAATTTTACGAATTCAATGAATTTATTTTAATAGTACGTTAGAAAAATCATAAAATCCCATAAGAAACATTGGAACAAGATTATTATTTGAAGAAGATCCACCCACACTTGTTTAGAAAATAATATAAATTGAAGTATTTAGTAATTATATTTTGTATGAGAGAATAATCTGACTTCCATGAAATAATTGTATTAAATTTTCCTTCTATATTAATATAAGTATAATACAATTTATAATTAAATTTTTACTGGATCAAAAATCTAATTTCATAAGATAGATATCAAATTTGATCATAATAGTTAAAAATATCCATCAAATGCTTTTTTCAAAAGGTTTTATGATAATTAATATTATTTCAATTATAGAAAATATATTATTTACATAATCATACTTATATTTGTCATCGTGTGTTATGAAATATTGATTTTTAATTTTATTGGTTAACAATTCAAAATAAATAACGATATGTTCATTTTAAGGTAAAATGGATATTTTTATATAATGTTTTCATGGAATATATATTTCTATTTTACATATTTAAAATAATAATTAATAACGTATTAGATAAAAATAAATTAAATATTACATATCAAATTATAATAATTTATCTAATTATACTGATTAATACTAGTCACATATTTAACAAAATAAAATCTTATTCCTAAAAATGAATATTTGGAAAAAACATCTGCTATAATAATTTTTATGTTAATAATAAAATATAACTCTTATAATTTTATTAATTGAATCCAACAAAATGGATTCAATATTTTGAATCTATATAATTACTATAAGAAAATATATTGACCAGAATAATTTGTCACAATAAATTTTTCAAACTGTAATAATTATTTTCTATAGTAAATGTTTAATGTTTTTTGTGGTATTAATCCCAATGGATAAGAGAAAAAAATGCCCTAAAATTTATAAACCATTTGTTGGTTGTAATTATAATATAATCATTTTAACCTTGAATATGATCCATATTGGACCATTTTTTCTAGTAATGTGAGTTGAAATTATTGTAATTCACAAAATAATTTGTACTTTTCCAACAACGTCTAAATGGAATTCTCCCAAAAATTTGGTATAGCACATAATACAATTAGCTCAACAAAAACCAATCATAATCTCTCCCCAAATTCCACATCCATTATTTTTATATACTTTTTAATAATATAATTCCATCCCTACGGTAAAAAAATAATTTATCCAATTGAAGGTTTTATAGGCAATGTTATCTATCATCACCAAGATATTATTTTTTACATTTTATTTTACTATATTAAATTTTGTCATGAAAATTAAAATATAATAAAACATGTACCACCCATATAGAAAAATTTTATTTACCTTATGGGTTAATATATATACATCTACGTCCTATTGAAATGGGAAACAAAAAATTGCTCTTGTGAACGTCAGACTAAAGCCTTATGAACTGATGTATCTTTCTTTCCATCACTGACTCATATGAAATGGGATAATTTGGAAAATATTATATTTAGAAGATAATTTTGACATTATATTGATTATATAAATTTTACATATCATAAATTTACCAAAAATTTCACAAATTTAAGAAATTTAAAGGAAAATGGTCCATATGTACAAACTACCATCTCCACAGAGAAATGTGATTCATTTTTAATTCCAAACTCTATGTAATTACTAAAAAAAGGTATCTAATGGAATAATTAAATTTTAAAATTTAATATAATTACATATAATATAAAATTTTATAAATTGAAAAAGAAAATGATATTATATTGAAAAACATTACTATGATGTTGAAGCAGGAAACATAAAGAATAATGGTAATAATGAAATATTATTAATGAATAGGTGATGATAGGTTATAGGAGGATTATATAATATATTTAAGATATGAGTATTTTTTTGAATTAATAAAATTTTTATAACAATTATGTCAGAGGATAATTCATATTCATCCAATGTGAAATGTGAGGCCTGTGAATTTTCTCTCAGTTTTGACTTCATTGACCTATATCTTTTATTCTAAACCTTTTCATTCTATGGGGTGTTTGTACCATCCCACTAAAATATATAATAACAGTTACTATATATTCTTGATGATTGTATTCTATTTATTTGTATTTTTTCAAATGGCGTCAATTTAAATATAAATAAGGAGGTAAGGATATATTTCAAAATCACATTTTTTGTATCGCATAAATTTTTAGAGAAGGAATCGTATTATCCATATTTATAAAATCCATATATTTTTTTATTATCTAAATATTTAATGAGTATCAATATTTTTTTTTACCTATTTCTCTATATTTAATTTCACTCAAAAATTATAACTTATTAATTAAAAACAAAATTTTTAAAAATATTAATTGGATATATTAATATTTCATGTCTATATTTTAATAATTAATTTATAAAGTTCATATTGTTATTAAAATGATTTTTAATGATATTTTATGTTCTCCTTGACATATAGATTTTAGGAATGGATTCATTATAATGTTTTATAAAAAATTTATTTTTTGATTTCATTACAAAAAATCAAAATGTATATTTATTTAATATATATATATATTTTGTTAATAGAATATCATACTACTAAAACTATTTTATTATATATATCATCTTATATATGTTTTAAATTATCCATAATGAAATATATTAACTATAGGATTATTTTAATATTTATATTCCACTTTCATTATTTCTTTAAATCCCATGATTTTATTTCAAAAAATATATCTCGAACAAATAAATGGTAATCTATAATCTCTTAATAATTTATTGGTAAATATATTACTCATGATAAAATCACATTCATGTTATAATTGGTGGTTATATTTATTTAACATATTATTTTTTTTATCTGGGATATCATTATTTCCAAAACAATATACCATTTTTACATATTGTGTTTTAATTTGGAAATGATTAGTTTGACCAAGAAATATTTATTATATGTATTCATTTTTCAATAAGGATATTAATTTATATTAAATATCACAGAACAATTAAATTGGTCATTTAATATAATAGGAATTAATTTTAAAATAAACAATGATTTGTGCTCATAAATATATATATCCACATGATGCATCAATAGGTCTCCATAGACAAATCTGTTGGTAAAATTAAATTGGTATTCTTGGTATACCTAATCCACAAATTAAAATGCCCCTGCACAAGGACATACTATTATAGATATCTTCATGTAAGTGTTCTTGATGTCCAATTTTAATAATTTCTATCATTTAGAAATCTATAATTACTACTGATTATATTATTACATCTATATTATCCACGAATTCAATTTTTAACATACTATTCATTAAGTGCAATGTTTGTATAATTATTTACATTTTCATAATAATTATAGATTATTTTCCAAATTGTATTCCCATTTATGTTTCACTTACAAATAATTTCATTTGGCATATGTTATTTTACCTTTCCAGGGAAATGGATAATATTTCAATAAATGAGTTTGAGGATACCAAATTTTTAATATTACTATGTTTTATATTATATTCCCAAAGTAATATTGGTCTCATTTATGTATTTCTCTCTCTAACATTAATAAATTCCTCATTCCATCAGGATTAGAGACAATGTATCTATAGACATGTAATAAATTTGGAATGCCCATTTTCTTACTAGTGTATATGTTAATATTGGTCACATTACTCTGTTAAAGATGCATATAATGATGATTTCCCCATTTATTTGGAAAAATAATAGAATCGGCAATATAGGTTACATTTTAGATCGGCTACATTGTCGATTTACCTTAAACAATTTTTAAATGATGAAATACATGATATGTGCCTCAAATTTTTATTAATCTACAACCAAAATTAACCTATGTCATTTTTGATACACTACAAAATCAGTTTTGTATAATCGGTTATGTTCTAAAAATAGTAAGGTGAGTCTACGAATTTACTTATATCACATAAAACACATTTAGACCCTCTTTATGTGAATTCTAGGATGTATTAACTTCATAGAAAATTCTCAATAATGTTTTATGTAGTTATCTATAATCCTCAGACACATGTATTTACTTATTTTGATTATCATTTTATCAATCATTAAAATTACATTTCCACATTATCATGAACTTCTATAATGATTTTTTTCAAGATGTAGCATCATCTTTCATTCCCTCAAGAACATAGTTGTAGCTAAATCATCATATGAACTAAAAAGTTTACCTTATGATGAATAAAATTCAATAATAGTTCTAAAATACTAAAAATACTATAATAATTATGACCAATAGATCATAAAATTTTTTATTTAAATGAAATACTTTTGTTATAATAATATGTTCCAATTATTTATATTTTTCGTAATTTTGGTGATAGTATCGAGAAATATTTCAAAACCTATTTTTCCATAAATTGGTTTTTTATGATGTAGAGTATGAATCTAATTCCACCCTATGGTTTCTAAGGATATTATGAATTATTGATATCTTATATAACACATGTTAATTGGTTTTCATCAGTTGATGTTATTGAATCACAATGAATTCTAATACATTGGGTAATGTAACACATCTCATTAGAAAACATGAATTTAGTTAAGATGATGAATCCACCGTGATAATTTTTTTATAAAACATGTTTAGCCATGTTAAATATTTTAATTTAATCATGATAAGCTATTGAAAATAGGTTTTTTAGATCATCCTTATTATTACAATTCATATTATCATGTTTTTCTATATAATTATTATCAATAATTATTTATTTTATGATAACTCATATAATTTTATCCATGTTTTATATTAGCATATTTCAATATTTTTATGATCATGGATATGTATTATGATATCATACCCATATAATTATATTTTTCTCACTTATGATCATTATTTTATATATCTATTGTTTCCTTCATTGAGAATTTGTATTGACCCCAATATCTTTTCTCCCCCGGATATAAATACAGACCTTACATGGGATTAGATTAGTTGGGATATATAGTTTATAGAATATGATGAAATGTTTATTAGATTTATAAATATTATTTATTTTCATTTAGTTCTATAAGATGATAAAAAAATATGTTATTTTGGTTGTGCAATCATTTTTTAGATGGAATGATTATTCATTTTAAAAAATTAAATCAATGATTTGTAAACTGGTTTGCATCACAGGTCACATAAAATTATATTAAGAATGTGTTAGTATTCACCCCTATATTTTATTTATCCACATAAATAGATTTTTAATACATGAGAGATATATCATTTTCAAGGATGTGTTAAAGGATTAAATTTTAAGGAAACAAGTAAATTTCAAACCAAAATATATCATCTTATTATATGAGTATTAATTTTCATATCATTATGATCCATGAAATAAATATAATTTAGTTGGGAAAACAGAATCTTGGATACCTAAAAACACGTCTCCCATTATGTTTCATACACATAAATCCCAAATTAAGCTTAAAAAAAACATTTCATAAAATCTTATAGAAAAGGAAACCTCATAAAAATTCATATTTGAATCTATATAAGTACAAACATGGGAGATATCAATAAATGATACTTTTTTATCATAAGATAAGAATAATTATACAATTATATGAGTTTTTTTAAAATAATTCCAAAAAATTCATAGATTATTATTTTTGATGATGGTTTAAATTGGGGACATTCAAATGAAAAGAAATATGAAAGATAAAAATAATATGATTACTAAGTGAATAACATCGACATAACTTCAGGTCATAAATGTATGTAATTTTTTTATCATAATCATAATAAAATAAATAATATTTAAATCCAACCCACCATGAATTTAATTACATGTTTTTTGCACTTGTGAAAAATCATCATTTCACATCACATTTCATTATTTCTAATATCTTTTAATATGCGATGACATTGTAAGAGATACTGAATACAATTTTATAATGTTTTTTGAAAATATATGTAATTTAAATAATTTTTTTGGTGTTCTTCAAATCAGATATTTACTAACTGATGTGAAAACATTTTACCATGTTTAAGTTTTAAAAAATCCAAGGTTTATAATTATTTTTCTCATCGGTAATAGAATAACCAACATGAAAAAATAATTAGCTAAGTTACATTTAATTATTCCCTTAACCAGAATATATTACTTGAAAACCAGTACAAAACATTTATAAAAATAGTACAATTACAGCACAACACCATCTAAAAACAACATAATAATCACATACAACTTGAACATTCATTTTTATAATGCATATTACAAATATAAAAAATTATGACTAAACATATCAAATGATTATCTCATTCATTTAGATGGTGTATCTGATCTTATGAAATATCATTCCCAGGGTGACTAAAATGATACATATTAAAAATAAATATTTTAATAAATATTTTGGTTAAAATTAATGAAATACTATTGAAACTTTTATAAGGAATTATGTCCTTATAAAACTTAATAACAATCCAAATTGAAATTATTTCAAAAATAAATTTTAATAAATTGTAAGAACATTATTTTGGTTCTTATTTATGATAATTTTTTATAATATAAATTTTCAATTAAAAATAACATATTTAACTAATATATCTGAAATTTAGTAACAGTAAATGAAATTCAAAATTAGATTTTACATATCATATTTTTTCTCACATTATTATTATGATCTCTCTAAAAAACATTACATGACTCATGAAATGGCCCAGGTTTTTGGGGTCCATTACTTTGTGAAATATATCGTGTTGTGTTTTCTGGTTTGGGAATCTCGATAGAAGTTTGGCGTAACGGTAGGCCTACCGGTAGCTCGGTCTACTAGTAGGTGCAGTTATCGATAGCTCTGTCTACCTATAGCTCGGTCTACCTGTGGCTGGAGCCTACCAGTAGCTTGGTCTACCGGTGGCTGCAGCCTACCGGTAGCTCGGCTACAAGTCGCAGATAGCCACCGGTAGCTCAGCTACCAGTGGCTCTGGCCTACCCCGCGGGATCTTTCCAGTGGTGCTCTTTTGTAATTAGGGTTTCAATTAAGCGTGTTTTAATGCCCGGTAACTCCCATAAATGTTTTAATTATGTATTTAATGATTTAACCCGGTGTGTGCATCAGTTTAAACCAATCGACCCCTTTAATAATGTGTGGGACCACATGGTCAACCCACGACCCCCACTCACGCGGTTTCGCGTACTTATCTCAATCATCCACGACCCTTATAACTAAAGGGTTCGTTGTGGGTATCTTCTTTTATCGTTCACCTTGTGCTAGATTACCTTTCCTTCAGGCGAGCTGCATCACTATGCGTGATGTTCCGTGCCCGACCTAAGCTTTGATAGATGGGGTGTGCATGGTTTTTTCTGTAGAATTTGATGAACCAGACCTAAATAAAAATAATGAATGGATTCTTTAAAGAATGAAAGGGGGGATGTTAATTTTGGTGCAGTTTTATATTATGATCTTCTTTGTGAATTGTGCGGGCTTAAGAATTCTTAAAATTGAGGTCGTTGGTGGTCGTTGTCTATCCACTAATGGACCCTTGCCTATAGTGATGTTTAAATGGATCATGTTTGTGGTGGATAACCCTTGATATGTAAAGGAAATTGGTTAATTACGTATATTCATCTAAACGAATTGGAAGCACCAGGATAAATCCTTTTTTGTGTTAACCCCGGTTATAGCACACATAAATTGAAATCATAGAGTGTGTTGAATCTTATAAATCTGAAAATAAAGGCATGGCCCTGCTTTGTGTTGGTGGTAGTGGTTTGGTTGTTTTCGTTTACGGGCCGATTTCTGGAGATGTGGGAGGGGATAGGATCCGCTGTTTTTATACTCTCGGTGGATATGAAATTGGGGATGTGATCCCCTATTGTTATGGATTCGGTGGTTGTGAGTTTAAAGATTAGTTGGTTACCTTGTTTATATCACGAATTGTGGTGAGATCCTTTGTTGATGAAAAACCTTTTTGTGGAAGGGGAAACAGGGCAGTGTCTCGGTGTTGCCTTGGTTCTAGAACATCGAGGGATCTCACTTATATCCATTGTTGTTGTGACTTTACAAGAGAACCGAGTGTGGATACTTAACTGCCGTTTGTCTAGTTTCTTTTCCTTGGTTATGCTTATGGTGTTAGTTGCCCAGTAGTTCATAAATTTATTTAAACTGAACATGAAATAAGAATGGGACAATTGGGTTTATTAGATAGAGTCTTAACTTAGACTCGAGTGATGTTTGTGTCCTTTAGGCTGGCTGAAGAAAAACTTAAACTTTGGGTGAGTGCATGTTTCCTATATATATATACTTGTAGTTTTGTGTTTCTTATTCACACCCCACCCATGTTTAGAACTTAGTGCTGAACACCCTCATTTCATGGGGGAGGGTGTTTTTCCCAACCCTATTATTAGTGGCTGGTTATTAGCTTCTTTTCTGCTCCCTTTCCTGGATATCCCAAGTGTCTTCGGGTAGGCTGTGATGGCCTGATGTCCATTATTAGCCCAAGAATCTTCGGCCATGGTAGTGTGGGGGTTGGCCAGGTGTGTGCGGAAGGTGGTTTCCCAAGTGTCTTCAAGAAGAGGCCCAGGTGTCATTGGGCATGGAAGTGGATATTCTAGCCCAGGTGTCATTGGGCGTGGTGGTTGTTATTCTGGCCTTGTTGTTTGCAGGGATGGTTAAGTGTGACACTTATGGCCCAGGTGTTTGTGGGAGGGATTCGGTAGTGGGACTGCGTGTGGTTGTGGCACAGGTGTGTGTGGGTGGGTGTGGCAGTGGGAATGCGGTGAGAATGGTGAGATTGGTTCGATTCATAGGATTTATCAATAACCAGTGTGAAAGTGTCACGGGGTACCCAAACAACGATGTTCTCTTATTATATATTACTTGATTTGCGTTATTTTGGGAGTGTACCTTGGTGAGGCTTGGGAGGATAGTTTAACTTGTTATGTGTTTTCTTTACTCATTTTCCCACGGGACTTTAGTACGTTCTCCCACTTCTGCATGAGATTCTTTGGTTTTCCCTACTGGGTGTACTTGTATGCTCACCCTACTTATATATAACTACTTTCAGGTTTCCAGGAGGACTTTAGGGATCACACAAGACCATACTAGCTTGGACCTTTGGGGCAGTTGTAGTTGCTATTTTTCTTTCATTAGTACTTACCATTGCAGTCACTTTTGTACATTGTGGCTTTTACTTTTGAAACATGCATATGGGAATGGTTTACTTTTGGCTTTACTTTTCTTTTAGTTTTGCTGTTGTTGGGTTTTTTCATCTTATCTACCGACCCTATAAAACAGAAAATGGTAATTCCTTCTATTTAGTGTGTGATTCTATACCCTTGGAGTTAGTTGCCACTTCGGGACACATTGAAGGTGGGTTTCGGGGGTCATTATCTCTCCTTCAACTTAAAGAAGGAAGGGTGTGGCAATCTGCTGACCCTTCCCTCCTTTTGGTGAAGGCGGGTCGTGAAAGAATGGTATCAGAGGTGGAGGTTGAGAGATAGGATGGAGTCTGGAGTTAGTAATAGTGACGATTTCATGGGATGGTAGGGCAACAATGTTGGGTGACCTTGGTGCCAGATTTTGGCCAGGGAAGACCAGCTAGGGAATGGAATTTTAGGGCCCCCCATGATCCGATGCAAGGACTCTGGACCTACCGAATGACCAAGTGAGGTCATGCTGATTGCAGGGTAGAGAGACCCTAGGAAAGGTGAATGAATCATAATGACTTAGGTTCTTGTGTTTATGTGGTATTTTGGTAATGAAGAATAAATGAAAAGTTTAAGAAGTTTTAAAGAACGACATTCTACACTACTTGGGCTTAGGGATTCCTTGTTTACCTAGCAGCTATGGCACCTAGAATGTGACCAAGTGTGGTGCAGGCGATCGAGGCATCAGAGACTACCTTGGACGATCTACAGAGAGCTGATCGAGAGGAGGAGGATGACATGTGGCAGAAGAAACTGTGGGCCTTCCAGCAATAGAACCTCAGGAAGTATGAGGGCATCACCTCTGATATGAAGACGTAAGGCTTGCTAGAAGAACTAGTGATAGCTTTCTGCCTGATTCGGGCCCCGACCGTGTACTTGGTTTCTTTGGCCTTCATCCATATGCGGGGAGTGGATCGTCAGTGGTGGACACTATACCTCGGGGAGAGGAGAGAAGCTGAGGTAGCATGGGCTGATTTCGAGAGGGAGTTCCGGGCGGAATTCCTCTCTTCGACGATGAAGGCAGAAAAGAGACATGAGCTAATATCACTCCAACAGGGGAGTATGTCAGTGAGGGAGCTAGGGATCAAGTTCGAGGACCTCCTACGTTTTTCTCCCGACAACATTCCCGACGAGGATTCTCAGGCAAGGCGTTTGGAGGAGGCGCTCCGACCCTCCCTCCAGTATGTTGTTACCCCCTTTACCCTACCGACGTACTTGGAGGTCCAGAAGAAGGCCGAAGTTGTGTAAAGGATGCATTCTCTAGGAGGAGTGTCACGAGAGGGGATCTAGCTAGGACGATCAAACGGGAAGGCCATCAGCACCAAGCCTCCAACGTCAGGACCCTCCAGTTTCTGACCGGCAGGGAACATGCCGCATTAGTTCCAGTTTTGATCCCATGGTCCTCGCCTTTTTCATTCAGGCCCGGGACCGCGGTTCTTCATTTGTGGGAGCCCTGGACAACTCCAGAGTGAGTACTCGGACTGGGTGCAGTACGGCGGTGGCGGATAGCCCCACCACCCGCCCCAGCAGCAGTTTCGAGCCAGGCCTTTCCAGTAGCAGCTGCAGGGACAATGAGCTCCCGCTACGTCGAGGGCCAATGTAGGAGGAGGAGGCCCACCATAGGGCACTCCTCATGGAACTCGATCGGTGCATGGTCGGGGAGGTGGCCGACAACCAAGGGGCAGAGGAGCTGGGCATGGACAGTTACACGCTGTCGGGGCAGTAGTTCAAGAAGGGTCGGAGGTTGTTCGAGGTATGATCAGTTTGTTTAGTGCACTTGCTTATGCCTTGTTCGACACCGGAGCTTCACACTACTTTGTTGCACCCAATAAATCTCATGCCTTAGGTCTAGATGCCGAAAGACTTCTAGTGCCCCTGGTGTTGAGCACACCACTCAGAGGTCAGACGGACTTGTTGTTTGTTTGTCAGGGACTCATAGAGATGATAGGGCCACATCGATCAGTTAGGGATCTTCTTCTGCTTTAGATACAGCCATATGATGTCATCCTAGGCATCAACTGGCTATTCTATGTGTGTTCCATCAACAAATGCTTCTAAATAATGGTCGTGTTCTCAGACATGGTCGTCCAGCGTGTTGTTTTCACCGGTGAGCGGAGTAGTTATAAGGGCAACGGTCAAGAGGAACACCTCCTTTCTTTGTTAGCTGAGCTGTCAGTAGGGTCACAAAATGTTGAAATGTTGGAATTGACAATGATCATCCATGGGTTAATGGATGTCTTTCCTGAGGAGGTGACGAATCTACCCCCTCGATGTGATATCGAGTTCGGGATAGACCTACAGCCCGTCACTCGCCCGATCATGATGGCTCCTTACCGGATGGCACCTTCAGAGCTACGGGAGTTGCGGATCTAAATTGACGATCTGATGAAGAGGGGTTATGTTCGGCTGAGTGTGTCACCATGGGGTGCTCCAATATTGTTCGCAAAGAAGGAAGAAGGTGGTATTAGGTTGTGAATAGACTACATGAGGATGAATCAGGTGACAATCAAGAATCGCTACCCTCTTCCGAGGATAGATGATCTTTTTGACAAGCTGAAATGGGAAGGATGGTTCTAGAAGTTCGACCTACGGTATGGGTATCTCCAGCTTAGAGTGAAGGAAAGTTACATCCTGAAGACGGCGTTTAGTTGTAGATATGGACACTTCAAGTTTGTAGTTATGCCCTTCGGTGTTACGAATGCCCAGTTGTGTTCATGGGGCTTATGAACTACATCTTCTGAGAGTACATGGATCGGTTCATGGTTGTGTTCATCGATAATATCCTGATCTATTCGAGATTAGAGGAGGACCATCCAAAGCTCCTGAGGACGGTTTTGGAGGTCCTACGACAGCACCAGCTCGATGGTAAGTTGTCGAAATCCAAGTTCTGTACATGATAAGTGCACTTCCTCGGGCACGTGGTGTCTAAGAAGGGGGTAGCGGTGGACCCGTCAAAGTTTGAGGTAGTTGTTTATTGGGCAGAACCCAAGAATGTGGAAGAGGTTCGCAGTTTCCTTGGGCTGGAAGGTTACTATCGGAGGTTCGTGCCCAAATTCTCACGAGTAGCATCCCCTTTGTTAGTCCTGACCAAGAAGGACTAGGGTTTCGTGTGGAGTGAGCAGTGAGAGTAAGCCTTTAACTATCTGAAAGATAATTTGGTTAGTGCCCCAGTGCTGAGAATACCAAAAGAAGCAGCGACCTATGCGGTGTTCTTTGATGCTTCAAGATAGGGCCTGGGATGTGTGTTGATGCAGCGACAAGGGGTGTTCTCTTATGGGTCCAGGCAGCTATGCCCTCATGAGCGTAATTATTCCACCCACGACCTAGATCTTACATCGGTTGTTTTTGCGCTGAAGTTATGGCGGCACTACCTCATTGTAGAACACTTTGTGGTCTTCACAGATCACAAAATATTGAGGTATATCTTCTCCCTGTAGGACCAAAACTTGCGACAACGGAGATGGGTGGAGTTCCTCCATGATTGCGACTTTGAGATCTCTTATACTGAGGGCAAGGGAAATGTAGTGGTAGATGCCTTGAGCAGGAGGATGCAGAAGGATGCGGTCTGAGAGTCAGGGGACTCCTGGAAGGAGATGGAGGAGTTGGCTTCCTTACACCTGGATGTGAGGTTGGATAGTAGTAGAGATTTCATGTATCATATGACATTGCAGTCGCCTCTGTTTCAGCAAGTGGAGGAGTCTCAGTGGGGAGACCCAGAGTGCGAAGTGATGTGCGACTGAGTTGACTAGAAAAATGCTCCGGAAGGATGGACGGAGGATGGACAAAACAGGATGCTTTTCCAGGGAAAAATGATTGTTCTGAAGGCGATGCGCAGTAAGGTTCTCAGTGAGTTCCACAACTCACCCCTGGCGGTACACCTAGGAAAAAAGATGTAACAGGGACTGAAGAGACAGTTTTGGTGGTGGGGAGTGAAGTGGGCAGTGGTAGAGTTTGTGGCCAAGTGCTTAGTGTGTCATTAAGTGAATGCTGAACACCGAGTTCCATGCGGCCTACTGCAGTCTCTAGATGTCCCCGACTAGAAGAGGGACGACATCTCGATGGATTTTTTCATGGGACAACCCAAGTTCCAAGGGGGATACGACGCCGTCTAGGTGGTAGTGGACCGGTTGACGAAATCGGCTCACTTTCTAGAGATAAGGGAGTCGAGTGTAATGGATGATTTAGCATGAAGGTATGTGGATGAGGTGGGGCAGTTGCATGGAGTTTTGAGGTCTATAATCTCGGACACAGATGCATGTTTCACCTCACGAGTCTGGAGGGGTTTGTAGCATGATTTTGGCACCCAGCTATGCCTTAGCACTGCTTTCAACCCCCAGACAGATGGGCAGATAGAGTGCACCATCCAGACGTTGGAGGATATGCTTCGGGCATGTGTTATGGACTCACGAGGATCATGGGTAAGGTACTTTCCCCTGGTAGAGTTTTCCTACAATAATATCTAACATTCTACCATGGGTATGGCCCCATTTGAAGCCTTATATGGGAGGCGATGACGTTCTCTTGTGTGTGTTACCAAGGTAGGAGTGGCAAGCATCCTTGGACCAGAGGTGGTGCATAGCAGGACAGAAAAGGTTCAGCTCGTACGGGAAAGGATGAAGGTGGCACAGGACTGACAGAAGTCATATGAAGATACCAGGAGGAGGCCCTTGTAGTTTTAGGTTGGAGACCACGTGTTCTTGAAGGTCTCCCCTCAGCCTGGGCAGTATAGGTTTGGTAAGGGGAGTAAGCTTTCTCCCAGGTTCATCGGATCCTTCGAAGTGTTGTGGTGGGTCGGCGAAGTGGATTATCAGCTAGCATTACCAATGCTTCTACTGAGGATACATGATGTCTTCCATGTGTCCCAACTCCATTGGTATCTGCATGAAGATTCACCAGTCCTTGATTGGGCTGAGCTAGACATCGAGGAGGACGTGACTTTTGTGGAGAGACCAGTGATGATTGAGGATCGCAAGGAGAAGGTGCTTCGTGGGAAAACCATTACCTTGGTTAGTGTGTTGTGGAGACATGGTGGGCTTGATGAGAGTATGTGGGAGAGGGAAGAACATATGCGTACCCAGTACCCAGTGTTGTATAGAATTTTGTATTGTTCGGTTTATAGCTGTTGTGGTAGAACTATTTGTCTTTTCGGCGATGAATATAATGGTTTTCATTCATATGAATGTGTGTGAAAATACCTAGCTATGGGGGATGAGTGAACCGGACCCCTAATCAAGATGCATTAAGGTTGATGCGATTAAACTCGTTCGGGCGAGTCAGTTCCACCCAAAACAGAAAATATCATGACATGGGGGAGGAGACTCCCTAACCCACATGCCTGGGCAGTTTAACATGGTATGTTGCTTGGTTATTAACAGGAAAGTGTTTTTAATTAGCATGGGTTCACTCCTAAGAGGTATCTTTCGAGGTGGTTGTTTGGACCCTCTCTTTCCTTCAGGTATGTTTTGATTCTCGAGGATGAGAATTATTTAAAGGGTATCTGATGTAATGCCCTCGGTTTTTGGGGTCCATTACTTTTTGAAAATATCGTGTTGGATTTTTTGGTCTGGGAATCACGGTGAAGTTTGGAATAATGGTAGGCCTACTTGTAGCCTTATCCTACCAGTATCAGGCCTACCGGTAGCTCAGTCTACCTATAGCTCGGTCTATCGGTAGCTACAGCCTACCAGTAGTTAGGTCTACCCGTAGTTGGAGACTATCGGTAGCTCGGTCTACCAGTAGCTGCATCCTACAAGTAGCTCGGTCTACCGGTGGCTCTGGCCTACCCCGCGGGTTCTTTCCAGTGGAACTCCTTTGGAATTATGGTTTTAATTAATCGTGTTTTATATCCCGGTAACGCCCATAAATGTTTTAATTAATTATTTAATGATTCAACCTGGTTTGTGCATCAGTTTAAACCACACGACCCCTTTAATAATGTGTGGGGCCATGTGGTCAACCCACGACCCCTGTTCATGCAGTTTTTTCATTCTTATCTCAACCGTATGCGACCCTTTTAACTAAAGGGTTCACCGTGGGTTTCTTATTTTCTCGATCACCCTATGCTAGATTACTCTTCCTTCAGGAAAGCCGCATAGCTATGCATGAAGTTCCGTGCACAGCCTAAGAATTGATAGATGAGGCTATTTTTGTTCAGGAGATCTAGATCGCTATCTGTGAAGTTCCACGCCAGGCCTCAGCGTCGATCGTTCACCAAAAAGTAGGTAAATTCTACTTCGTCTCTCTCTTTTGTGTATCATGCGGGGTGGGCGTGATTTTTTTTCTGTAGAATTTGATGAAGAAGACCTAAATAAAGATAATGAACAGATTCATTAAATAATGAAGGGGGGGCTATGATCGCTGAGGCTGTTTTATATTATGATATTCTTTGTGAACTGTGTGGGCTTATGCCTTATGAAAATTGAGTACATTGGTGGTAGTTGTCTGTTCACTAATGGACCCTTACCTCTAGTGATGTTTAAATGGATCATATTTGTGGTGGATAACCCTTACTGTGTAAAGGAAATTGGTTAATTACGTATATTCGACTAAACGAATTGGAAGCACTGGGATAAATAATTTTATGTGATAACCCCGGTTAAATCACATGGAAATTGAAATCGTAGAGTATGTTAAATCTTATAAATCTAAAAATACTGGCATGGCCCTGCTTTGTGTTGGTGGTAGTGGTCTGGTTGTTTTCTTTTACAGGACGATTGCTTGAGATGTGGGAGGGGTTGGGATCCCCTATTTTTATACGCTCGGTGGTTATGAAATTGGGGATGGGATCCCCTATTGTTATGGATTCGATGGTTGTGAGTTTTAATACTGGGTAGTTACCTTTTTTATATCATGAATTGGGGTGGTATCCTCTGTTGATGAAAATAAATTTTGGGGAAGGGGACACAAGGCAGTGTCTCGGGGTTTCCTTTGTTCCAGAACTTCAAGGGATCTCACTTATTTCCATTGTTGTGGTGACTTTACAAGAGAAACGGGTGTAGATACTTAATTGATGTTTGGCTGGTTTCTTTTACTTGGTTATTCTTATGGTGTTAGTTTCCCAGTAGTGCATAAAATTATTTAAGCTGAATATGAAACAATAATGGGAAAAATGGGTTTGTTGGCGACAGTCGTGACTCGGACTTGAGTGTTGTTTGTGTCCTTTAGGCTGTCTTAAGAAAAGCCTAAACGTTAGATGAGTTCTTGTTACCTATATATACATACTTGTAGTTTTTTTTCTTATTCGTGCCCCTCCTAAGTTGAGCACTTAGTGTCGAACACCACAATTTCATGGGGGTGGGTGTTTTTCCCAACACTATTATTAGTCACTGGTTATTAGATTCTTTTCTGATCCCTTTACTAGATTGCCCAAGTGTCTTCGGGTAGGATGTGATGTCCTGAGGTCCATTATTAGCCCAAGAATATTCGGGCAGGGTAGTGTGGGGGTTGACTAGGTGTGTACGATAGGTGGTTTCCCAAGTGTCTTCATGATGAGGCCCAGGTGTCTTCAGGCGTGGTAGTGGATTTTCTATCCCAAGTGTCTTTGGACGTGGTGGTGGTTGTTTTTGGCCTAGGTGTTTGCAGGCGTGGTTACGTGTGACAGTTTTGGACCAGGTGTTTTTGGGCGGGATTCGACAGTGGGACTGCGTGTGGTTGTGGCCCAGGTGTGTGTGGTCGGGTGTGGCAGTGGGACTATGGTGAGAATTGCAGGATTGGTTCGATGCGAAGGATGTCTCAATAACCAGTGAAAAAGTGGCACAAGGTACCCAAACATCGATGTGATCTTATTATATATTACATGACATGTGTTATTTGGGGAGTGTACCTTGGTGAGGCTTGGGAGTATAGTTTACCTTGTTAGGTGTTTGGTTTACAGCTTTTCTCATGGGACTTTAGTACGTTCCCCCACTTGTGCATGAGAGTCTTTGTTTTTCCATACTGAGTGTGCTTGTATGCTCACCCTACGTATATAAAACTACATTCAGGTTTCCAGGAGGACTTCATGGATCGTACAGGACCATACTAGCTTAGACCTTTGGGGTAATTGTTATTGCTGTTATTCTTTCTTTGGTACTTACCCTTGTAGTCACTTTATTACATTGTGGATTTTACTTTTGAAACATTCATGTGGGAATGGTTTACTTTTGACATTACTTTTCTTTTAGTTTTGGTGTTGTTGGGTTTCGTCATCTTATCTCCCGACCCTATAGAATAGAAAAAGGGTAATGTCTTCCATTTAGTCTGTGATTCTATACCCATGGCGCTAGTTTTTACACCGAGACCTATTGAATGCGGGTTTTGGGGGTCATTATCTCTCCTTCAACTTAAAGAAGGAAGGGCGTGGCAGTCTGCCGGCCCTTCCCTCCTTTTGGTGAAGGTGGGGCATGAAAACTCATATAAAAATATTATGAATAAATTAAATATAAAATTTATTATAATATAGAAGAATATAAAAATACTCAATCTTATGTATTCAACAAATTAACAAAACTTTTATACACTTCACCATTGATAGAGGATATCGTTAAATTGGCTTCTCCCCCAAATAAAAAACAATAAAAATCCAATTGACACTAATGTATAATAATATTTAATATGAGTGGAAAATATTTTAATATATATATTATTATTTATAAGACAAGTTTAATTCTATTTTTGATAAATAATCATAAAACACTAAATAATTACATTGCATTTAAATAGATTTTCCTTAGTATAGTTGAAATAATATTTGGTTACATAAATCCATATAATTATATCTTTAAATGATCCATAAAAATTGTATAATGATATATAATACAAAAACATACATAATAATACTATTTTAATAAATTAAAGAAGATATTCTTAAAAAAACTGACATGAAAAAAATGCATCACGTTGATGCCCAATCGATCTCTAGGTACAATTTAATGACTGCAACCCTCAAAATATTCCTTGTTGGAGCTAGAAATGAAGAAAGGGATAAAATGGCCCTTGAGTCCGACCTCAAATAGGCCTTTGGGAAGAGACCAACACCAAGGGTATACAATCTCAACAAATGAGAGTTATTTATATTTTTAAAGAATCAAGATCGTCAGATAATATGGTCCATCCAAAAAAATACCAATATATATATATATATAAATGTAAGAAAAAAACCATGCCACTTGAATTTTTATAATAAAAACATTACAAATACTAAGACAAATTTCAAGTAAATACCTAAATAAAGATAAGTAGTTACACAACAACTATCCCAAAATTATGAGCTAGTAAGTTCCATCACGGTCCCCATAATCCTCCTCGATAATTGAATAATGTTTTATATACATATGGTGAGCATATTGGTACACTCAGTTGGACAAAAAATGTATCTCATGAACATGTGAATGAAGAATACAAATTCCCCTGTGAGAAAACATCAAAACCAAACAACATCAAACAAGTTATACAAGCCATCCAGACATCATCAAGGCACACTCACCTTGAAACTCAAGTCATGTAATGTAATATAGTAAGAATAAAAATGATTTGGGTACCCCTACAACATCCTACTCGATTATCAACTCTTGCCTAATTTATAACGTCCTTGTTCTCCATCCTATTTTGAAAGAACCGTGTCAGAACCCGCCCACACACACCCGATCCTCACAAACTACATATTGTCGCATCTAATGAGACCTTAGACACATAATATTCCACTACATAAACCTGGTATAGATCCACATAACACAGTACCTGCACACACCTAGACACACACAATCTAAACCACATCCCGCATATTGACACCACGGATGGAACCACATCATATCCAAAAAACACTTGGGAAAACATAGCTCATATAATTTCCAAGACACCCAGTAAATAAAAACTCATCTCATCCCCAATACACAGGGAAAATAACAAATAACTCAAAAACACCTTGGCCCTAAAATCAACAACATACCTGAAGAATATGGGCTACCACAAAAAACAATTTTGTATAGGGATGAGCGGGTGGATAAACATACATCCTACCACTAAAATTTTTGGGAAAGAAACCCTCCCTCGGGATGATGGGGTGTTTGGAAAATATTTATCAACTAGGATATTGTGAAAATTTAAATTATAATGAAAATTAAATTAATAAAAATATATAATACCAAACACTCATGGCCAACCTATGTGTTCTCAATGCAATAACCAGCTCAAAATACCACCCTTGGTACAACCTCTAAATGTACGACCACACGACCATCCAAAATACTATTCATACACCCAAAAAATTTATTTAACCAACTATAATTATTTTTTAAACATGAAATGTATTCATTATATCATTACCCAAGAAACTATTAAGCATAGCACACAACAATCAACACAACATACGTCAAACAAAGGAACAATACCCAGAGAAATAAATCTAACATCATGTTCCTATATATTTATCAAAAACTCCATCCACTAACTTAATCAGTATTGAAATTCATTCTTCCCTGTCCATAATATCAATAGGGAAATCCTATAACTCACAACTGAACCCAAAAACACATAACCACACAACACGATAATGGGCATGTTGTAAATACATTTCCATCCATTCCACAATCAATCATACTCTAATCTTGACATTACATTATACCACCTTAACCACACCAAAAAACCATAAACACCACCCTATTACAGAACATGTTAGAAAAACGTTTGAACATAACACCAGCAGGTAAACCAAGGTAATGTATATTCACATTTAACAAGGTATTCCTCATTTAATTTCAACGAGTTATGTTAGGTGTTCTTGTAGAAGGTATGATCCTACATAATCCATTTAATATATCCAAATTTACATCTTTAGCATATTAAAAGGAATTTTTAATGGTACGTAGGACAATATGTCTTTACAAACATTCTATGTGTACCCAAGGACCTCAAACGTACCTGATTTTAAGAATGGAGTTTAAATTGTATAATTCACAACAACAATCAAACAGAAATAACAATTAGATAATATGTCATTTTCCCCCACCCCAACATATTGATCTTATAATGATTCAATTATATTTATTTAAATTGGATTCAACTATATTCACATAGTATACATTCATAAAACCACACTACATGATTAAAAATTGAGAGGGATGCATGAAACATACTTGGAAGGTGAGATGATCGACACATCTGTGTTTCACTAAATAAGGGGTCGCACATACAGCTGGATGAGACTCTATGGAAAACAAGATCCAAGGGATACAAAAATATATTATGACTCCATGGGGGAGGTTTTGGGATTCTCACACCAAGAGAAATGAAATTTCAAAAAAAATATAAGATCTTGGATTTAGAATTTACACATCCTAAATCAACAAGACAAACATTTTTTTTGGAAAAGTCATTAAAGGTGGATTTGGACAAATGACATAGTTTCTAGAAGTCAAAAGATAATTCATGGTTTTAGAAGATATATATGATTCGAAACTTCTAAAATACCATTAAACTTAGTTTTTAACTCATTTTACATGAATGAAATCATTGAAGGGGTAAAACTTTAAGAAGTAGTAAACATTGTGCATAACTCACCATTAGAATGACCTAAAATTCGATGAATCACCATTAGATGACTCACTCCTGGATGAGTCACACATGGATGTGCTTCTATTAGAAGACTCACCATAGTAATATTCACTATTCATTGAGGTACTATTGTGAGTCACCTTCATGAGTCTCCATCATGAATCTCTATCCGGACTCACCATTAAGAGTCACTATCGGGACTCACTGTAGAGAGTCACCATCATGACACTCCTTCATGTGTCCCCATCATAACTCACCTTTAAGAGTAACTATCTCAACTCACTATCACTTAACTCTATCATGACTGACATCCACAAATCGCTGCCTTGAGCTACAGTCATCAACCAATCATTGGAGAACCTGTTAGAGTATAAATTTTGAAATGTGTTTAAATAAGATATAATGACCTTCCATAATTACTCCACCACCGAATTTTCATGAATTAATGGATTAGAGTGGAATGAGACATGTCATCATATACCTCTCAAAATATTTGTACACCAGATAATTCAATACCAAACCTAGATGGAAATTATGTCTCGGAACAATGACCACTTAAGAAACCCCTCAAGGATTATGCTATACTAGAAACACCACTACCAAAATCAATGTTGAATGATAAACCGAAATTTGTTTTTAGAACAATGTAGTAAATTATCATCATAAAAGAAAACCCCCGTCAGACACTCTCCAACACAACATACCAGAAGACATGTCGCACAAGCATAACAACAATTCCTTCCAAAACAAACAAAATAGATATTCAATTTTCCATGTTGAGATACTATCTGATCTAGGAATCACTAACTCTCCCACAAAGGATAAATCAAATCACAATTAATTCAACTCGATTAGTTGTTTGATCTTCCAATTTTCACATGTGATGACATTAATACAAATTTCACCGCACATAGCTCATCATAATGGGGAAAATTAATTTCATAAAAATAAGGTTCAAGCATTACATTTCAATGAAAAAATTAATAATACAATACATAGAATAACTCTAGGTACTAGGAGAGCATATGTGTTTCCCTCTCCCATGTACTCTCATATTGAAAAACATTCCTAAAAAATACTTGAACCAATGGAATGCTCTTCTCCTGTAGCACCTTCTATCCCTGATACTAGATATCTACTAGACACTACACATATGTTTGGTGATATTTAGTATATAATTATACCTAGTCTATAAAATGGGGGTCATTGTAAAGGTTGCAATGGATCTGAGAGACATGAATGAATTTTGGGATCCTCTCCATCTATGGTGGAAACACCAACTGGTATGCCACCTTTCCAACTCGCCCAAACACCTCAATTGTCTGATGAAACTAAGAGAAATATTACTCCCCAGCTAAACCCTGACTTCCCACATTGAGAGGAAACCTTCCATAACACATGGTCCCCTAAATTGAACTCCAAGGTCCTTCTCCCATGATCAGCATAAGACTTCTTCTGGTACTCTAGTACTTTAATCCTTTCATTAACAAGCTGATCCTTATTTATCATGCTCATTTCATACATGAGACCAAGAAAAAATGTATCTCTAACCTTTTTCAAGAACAAAGGTGAAGAACACAACTTTCCATACAATGAATCAAATAGATAAATTATTATTGAAGAGTGATATATATTCTTATATGTGAAATCACCCAATGGTTGATGTTTTACCCAAGATTCCCAAATGATTATGATTCATACTCATAATATATCATCCTGTTTCTAGAATGACCTTTCTGTATACCTATCTGTCTGAGGGTGGAAGGTAGTTCTCAATCATAACTACATTCCAAAAGTGTGTTGCAATACCCAATAGACAGATTAGGTAATCCATGTATACCGATATAGGACAATGTCTCTTAGAACATCATGCAGCTACACTACCTTATCCACATACCACTTTTCCAATGAATCCACTATTCCTGACACTCTAATCTCTAAGAATTGTACTAATTTTGCTAGTTGATCCACTTCTAACTAGATATCATCATACCCTCCCTATTTTATAGGTAAATATTTGATGAAATCAATTGATATTTCATCCCACTTCCACTCAGGGGTATTTAAGGGATGTAATAAACCACTTGGAAAACAATACTCATCTTTTACCTACTAGAATACTATTTATTTATCCACTTACTCAACCACTGCATGTTCCATCCCTTACCACAAATACATCATCCTCATGCCATGGAATATCATGGATACTATAGGGTTTTATACTAAAGGTGAGTTATGAAACTCCTGGAGGAATCCCTCACACATATCCACTAGAACGAATTGCCTTCCATGAAACAACATCTTATTCTAACCACCCCTATCCATCCCTCAGGATCATCATAATGGTTAACACAATCGTGCATCACCTATAACTCTGAGTCTCACCACTGATAATCATCCATTTAATACATCAGAGAGGAATGTACAGTCATATAGAACAAAAAACCTCTACCTCCATCCTTTTATGCATCTATGTTCAAGGATTCCAAATACCTCATTATCTTCAAAGCATTCCTAGTTTCCCAAACAACCTCTTTTCATGACTTTCTAATCGAATCCTAGGCCACCAAATTTCCCTTTTATGAGTTATTTGAGATATCAAATTTTCATTCCTAATGATAACCCGTCCACCTATGATGTCTCATGTCTAGATATCACATAGAAAAGAAATTCATCAGACTATTTTGATCCTTGAAGGCAATAATGTGCCCCCAAATAACATAATTTTTCTAATTATTTACTGAAACAACAACACCTTCAATCTCCAAATCATGGGTGGCATAGTAAGATCATGGGGGCATAACTTCAAATACCCATAAGAGATCACACCCTAGTGCTAAATCAGTAGACATCCCAAACCAAGTTAAGAACATCAAAAATAACCACAAAAATATCTAGTTGATCATGAAATCGAATAACTAGAGCACTGACAAATTAACTATCAGATAACAGAATGCTTATTGGAACAAAATTATCCACAAAAAAGAATGGTCTTTTCTATTAAAAGCTGCCAATTGAGCTGTAAATAAATTGAAATTGGGTAGAAATTTGCATTTATACGTCACCACATCATGAAAACTATGATCCTATTCCATATTCAAGGGTGCTTACTGAGAAACAACTGCTTCAACCATTGATGGGTCAAATGATACACCATATGGTAACACCACATTTCCAAGTAAATGTACCTATCATTTCCAAAACATGAACTTGGAAAGATTTTTATAGAGATACTTTCATCAAAGGATATGCAAGATAGTCCTGAGATGATACTTATGCACCACCTATAACTCAAGTAGACTAAGATATCTTCGATGTACATGATAATGAAATAGTCAATGATCTCAACAAAAACAGATTTCATTATCTCCATCAACATAGCTGGGGCATTCAGAACACCGAACGACATGAAAAAAAACATTTTTTAGTTACCTACATCACACAAATGTATTTCAGATTCCACTCTCCTTAACCCCCAGGTGGTGATATCTAGACCATATATTGATCGTACAAAACCAACTCATCCAACTCAATTGGTAGAAAACAATGTATATCCTTGGAAGAGGGTAACAATTATTGGCTATAACCAGATGTAACCTCAGGTAGTTTATGAACAATATCAAACAACCAACTATCATCTATTCAATCAACCATGGGGATCCCCACAACACTCAGTTTTGATAAAACCCTTCTTCAATAGATCATGTATCTAAATACTTAACTCCCATAAATCATAATGTTGCATCTCAAAAGGATCTATTGAAATTAGGGAAGCTCTAGGCTACAAGCCTATCCTGAACTCAACATCAGGTCGAGGGGGTATTGTCATGACATCATCATAAAAACAATATGGACTCTCTAATAACTCTAGTAACCTCCACTATCCCAACATCTACTAATTCTTTTGATAGCTCATCCAAGAAAGAAATAAGGGGTCCCACATTCACACTTCCCACCTAAAAACTCCGCTCACCAATGAAAACCATAAGACAAACATCGACATCTATAATCACAAATTGTAATACCCCTTGAATTAATATTATGTTATCTTATTAATGTAATTCAATAACTTGTGCTACATGTAACACTGAGTTTGAGCGCAACACAACATACTAAACTAACAGTTCAAAAAATGGTTATTAATAGTATTAACTTCATTTTCAGTCTTTTAAACTCAAAAAAAATTTATAATCTATATAATTTGTTTCGTAGACCTAATATAAGAAAAAATTTATTTTTTCAGATAAAATAAGTATTTTTCAAAAAATGCAATATTACAGACTTTTAATGGAAAACCATTTTCAAAACCAATATTTGACACTTTTATATATTCAATTTAATGAAATTAAATTCTTATTTAGGATAGATACATAAAAAAAATTTGGATAAATTTTTTGTACTTTTTTGATAACTTTGATATTTTGATGAATAGTGAAAAATAATATGTTTTAATTGAAGAATTTTTTTAATCGAAATAATTTATAGTGATTAATTATAAATTAGAATTGTTTGGAAGAATAACTAGATTATATTTTTATCATTTAATATAATTTAGGTCATTATATGTAATTTCACATTAAAATTTGACATAAACATATGTCAATCTTTTGATAGTTTTTAATTTATAAAAAGTCACTTTTTGGTTTTGACAAGAGGAATTAATTTTATATTAATAAATGAATCTTATTTGTTTTTAATATGGTAAAATAGACTTCATTTTTTAATTCATAAGATCAAAATTATCTTACGGTAAATATTTGGTATTTTTCTGAAAACATTCAATTTTTTATAAATAGTGAAAAGACCGCGTTATTATTTAAAACCGACTTTTTATTAATAGAAAGTTATTAAATTTTATTTTATTTTAAGTAATAATAGATATTTAATACCTATATATGTTCAATTTAATTCATTAGAGTCAATTTATAATAAATTTTGATATATAAAATTTTATCGAACTTTTTACCATCTTTTACCCACCTCCTAGGAGCGTTTTCAAATTTGAATAAAACATAATTTTACAGCTTCTGTGAGTTTAATTTAAAAAATCCGAGAGACACATTTAATATTAGTAAATAAAATTTGGAAAAATAAGATGAAAATAATTTTTGGTGAATTGTAACTTTTGACTATTATGTACCACGGTTAAAAGTAAATAGGGTAATTAAGGGTAAAAATGATATCATAATTACTATAACACATGTCCTAATTATATTGTACAAGTATAATTCGACCAAAAACAACCATAAGAATAATATATGATACTATTTGGTCTATAAGGATTAGATTAGGATGTTTATTATTATTTTATTTAAAGAAGAGTTAAAAGAGTTAAATTCAATGTTTAATAACTAAACAATCTTTTATATAGGGTTACACACAAGATAAATTCAACTATAAATATTCATTATAACTATAATATTGTTTCTTACTTATTTATTTATTTATTTATAATTTTGATACTTTAAATAATTTAACTTATTAATGACACAATGATGATGCAATAATCATTTTATTAACAAAATATTAAAATAATTGATAATATAAATATCCAAATAAATGTAAATCGATACATCTGATAAATTACAATAATTTCTGATGTTAATATTATATGTTAGTATTGGTTTAATAAATTTTATTCGAAGTGATAAAGTTATTATGAATTTAAAAAAACACTAAATAGTATCAAAATAGACATAATTGAGTATGTATAACAAATATTACATTATTAATTGATATAATAGTCTTAAATATATAAGGGTTGTCCAAAAGACTTATATAATAATATATATGACATTAATGAACCACATGGGTTCTATTGGAAATTTATAGTATGTTTATTTACTATATAATATAAAAATACAAAGAGACATGGTAAATGTCGAACTATTTAACTAAGAGTTAAATTTAAGGGATAATGTAAATATGGAGAGCTAATCCATTATAAAACCTATTATTTTAGAGTTTTTAGACCCATACCATCTTTATCCTTTAAATAAATCATTTTGGAGCCATTAAAAACCTAAAATTATTTCATTATAAAATTATATTTCAAGCTTTTCCTAAAGTGACCCTCACCTCTCTTATAAAAGGGAACTTCCACTTCTCTTAATTTCACACATCCAAATCATATTGGCATGGAAAAAACCTACCCTAATATCTCCCCAAAATTCCTCCTGTCATCCCAGTAGACTTTATTTATTCATAAATCCATCTTATGGAGCCCTTTTGATTAAATCAAAAGGAAGAACCCAAAGAACATGTAAATATTTTATCACCTCTTTCAAGCTTGTTTCTTCATCCACATCCTTTTTCTTATTTTTTCCATTATAAAATAATATCTCATGTATATTATATATAGAGTTATGTTATTATAAATATTTTTCAACCGTATTTTTTATTCTATCTATCTTATAAATGACAAAGTCAGTATACATGCGTACGTACGGCTTATCTTCTCCACGCCGTGGTGTCATTTGTTATTCAAACACATCATTATTTGGATTGGTATAATAATGAGTGTAACTGATGTAAATAATAAATATAAATTTTTAATTATTTTGAATATATTACATTCCATCAAATTACATTGATTTCACCATCAATATAATGACATTGTCGCTCGTGCATATGTACAGATTACCGTCTCCACGACCCGATGAGATTTATTTCCACATTCACCATTCAACGATGATTATAAAAATATATATAATTAATAAGTATGTAATATATTACATAATAATTCTACAATATATATATATGTACTTTAATATATCTTATTCACTTAGTTCTGTTCAATTTGATATGAAAACGGAAACAATGAGTATTCGTACGTACGATCTACCATCTCCATATACGGTGTTTTCCATATCATATATATGTATATTATAAATATTTATATTATAATATATTATATATATATATATATCATGTTTTATATTCTGGAAGTATTTAAATCATGATTTAAGTGATAAAATCAATAATTACAAGTTAGAACATGTATGATAAATAAAGCGATTATTACACAAATTGTTAATTTAACATGGAAACTACTATTAAATGGGTAGTATAAAGTCATAAATGAATCATGTATGATAACATAAATATTAATATGGTTCTTGAATAATTTAATATCATTTTAACGTCTTTATACATGATGTTAAATTTACCCTCGACAAATGTAAAGTACAAGATAAGGGCTAATTTCACATTCTCTTTATTATCTGAGGTTGTTTTGACGTATCTATTGGGACATATTTATTATCAATTTCCATGTTTCATAAAATAGTTTTCAAAGGGATTATATTTATGTTAATTTTTTAATAAAACATCTTTATATATGTATTAAATATTTATTCTTATGAATCATTCTCATTAATTTCTGTGTGTTCAAAATAGTTTTTACAGATTTATTTATACAGACATGAATGTTTTTAAAATGTTAATTCCTTTCAAAAGGATCAAAATGGTATGGGACACTTTTATTCAAAAATATATTTAAATTTCTTCATTTATAAATTGTGTGACTTTAAATATATTCATGAAAAATGGATATTTCTCTCAAAGAGTTATACAAATAATTTTCATCTATATCAACATCATTTGATGGATTTTAAACTTGTTTGAAGTTGATTTATTATGATACAAATCTTCCTTACTATATTAATGGTTTTGTGATTTGTTTGACTATGGATGTGTTATTTTTATACCATTAATGGTTTATGGATAAATTATTGACATTTTTTATGCTATTTTTAATACGAATGTTTACGTTTTTTTAATATTTTTGTATGAGGAATGCATTGGTCTTTGTAAGTGATGAGTGGATCCCACTATAGCTCGTCGATGCATTGGTAGGTCTCATGAGGAAAACTAGTGTATTGATACAAGGCCTTGACTAAATCTTATTTGCAGTCTTGGAACAAGTGCTTGTCAGTGTGGTTTTGATGTCTGACATTATTTATTCCATCATTATGAAATTGGCTATTTATATTGCATGTGATTACACGACTAGTAGAATATCCACGTGAATATGTAAATGGGATTACTTGGTTTTTTCTTTGTCATATTATTCTGAAGTTTATGTTGAACAAGATTTTTTTTAGTCTTATACATTTCGAAAAAAATTTATGCTTATTTATGAATGTTTCCGCAATATTGTTATCCTTACTGAGCATCTGAGCTCACCCCTTTTTATGTTTTATTTACCCAGGATTCTAAGAAGTGTATTATGATCGATAAGTAGGGTTATGCTACAAGATTAATGGAGTTCTCAAAGGATACTTGATTATGTGTTTTAATTTCTAATGTGTAATGAAGTTTTTAGGTATTTAATCTTTTTTCCATGATAGTTAAACTAATCGGTATTTCAAGACATGATCTATTTTAATCATGCCAAAGTATTAAAATATTGCAACAACTCTAGGCTTTTGGGGTGGGGCATTACAGTTGTTATCAGATGAAATTTAGAAACAACCTTGGAAATAGATTTAGATAAACTCTGATTATGAAACATTACCCTAAGAAAAACCATGAGGATTACGATAGAAGAACATCCTAGAATTTCGTTCTGTAGAGATTTTGTGAGTTTTCTAAGCAATATATCCCTATATGGATATGATCAGGAAGAGGTAGCTCTTGCACAAATGTACCTAGGTGTAAAACCCAAAAACACCACTTTGAGCTAGACTCAAATGGGAACTGGCGCACGACAACGGGCCTTGATGCACTTTTTGTTACGACACTTTTGTGGGATATGCTTAATAAAATTCATATTTTCTTTAAAAGAAATTTTGAATGATTTAGGTGTCAATAATTTTTCAAAGAAAACATTTTTATGATTATAGATTATATTCATAATCTTTTAATTTTATGTTAGGTATTTTACATGTTTGGAATTATGAATTGGGATTCATAAATTAACCTAGTGTATTCCATTATTTAGAAAGGTGACCTGTAGATAAAAGAAGAACCCCATCCATACACATGATCCGTAGATTAAGAAGGATCATATCTTTCATGTCATTATGAAAACATTTTGAAATAAATATTATCCCACGTATTATCATCATAGGAAGTAATAATATCACGTGTTAATAAGATAATTAAAGAATTCCTTGAGTCTTATGGATTTTAATGGAAGCCATAGAAGAAAACGATGGTAGAACGAATGATGGATAAAGGGAATAAGGGAAAGAAGGATTTTACCACATGTGATAACTATAGAATGAATCACATTGGTATATTCATGAGGGGAATTGGAGTTTTTTATATGTGTGGAGAAAGAGGACACCATGTACGTTATTGTAAGGGTAATAAAAGGTTTCAAATTTACAATGCCTCATCTGTAAGGATTTGGGACACTACATGAATCAATGTCCAAATCATCAGAGTATACCCAAAATTCTGCTATTGGATAATAATTAAGTTATGATACTACCAATGATGAAGTGGAATGTTTCAAAGTTATTATTTTGTTATTAATGTATTGTGTCATATTTGTATTGTATTAATGATGTAAATGTTATAAGAATTATAGAGTACATAAGGATTGTACTACAGTTCTATTTCATTAACGACATGAGATTGTGCGGAACCAAGAAAACTGACTCAATGGAAAGTTGAACTTTTTGGATAATATATGGTGGAAGGAAAGTCAAAACATTAATATGGTAATGATATTATGGTTATGATTTTATAATAAGAGATGATTGATTTTGATAAATTATATTGGATATTATTTACATCCTTGGATGTGGTTAATGGTTTGTTTATTCCATCATTGTTGGAGTATAAAACATTTTTGGATAGATGGAGTGTATCCAATATTCTATAATGAATAAGGGATCATGAAAGTAATCAATAAAGGTCTATGGTAATTCAAGGTGTTACAGTTCTTCAAAAGAATACATGATAAAGGTATTCACATGTTATAATGTGGGAAAAATGTTTTTCATTTTGTATACCCTCCTTATAAATTTTTGACTGTGAGTTTGGACAGAAGTATTTTTGATAATTATAAAGTTTGAAATCAATTAATTTTGACATTGGATACTATTATTACTGATAAATCATTTCTTGAGATTATTGTTGAATTGTCATACAAGGACAACCTGGAGGTTGGGGGACAACCCGTCATATCTAGCAAGGCCTCAAGACTTGAACACGCATCCGAATGGCGACAAGGGTGCATCACCTATGACATGTCTACTTGATGTCCATTTTTATATAATCTATTTTTTAAATACTCTGAAAAATTAATATAAATTAATTTTTTCCCCTATACGAGTAGGATAAATAGAGTATATTGAATCCTATTATCTTTGGAGTGAAATATGTGTTTGTGGTAGGAATTATATGAAGGATGAAACTCTAAAGGTCAAGTATATATATATAGTTTCTTATTATTATTTGAATAAATTAATTCATAAAATTTATGGAAGGTATCTTAAAACCAAACATTTGATATCCTAAGACCATATATTTTTTGAAACGATGAAATTTTACATCATCTTAGATTGATGGTTTTGAGGCCCTCAATTTTACACTTGTTTGTGATTTATGAACTCAATCATTCCATGTAAATATTTAAATTATCCTACAATTGTGTGTATTTAATTTCCACCAATGTTCTCCTAATAGAGATCATAATTTGATAGTGAATTTTTAATTTCCCATTCCTTTATATTAATACTAAATTTTATTAAACATGTTTCAGATGTGGGTTTTCCACAAAGGTATTTTTCTATTTTTAACCATTTATTTTCGAAGAACAATTTCAAATTGTGAGGACACAATTTATTGAAAGAGGGGGGAATATAACACCACAAGATTTCATAGTATGTTTTCTCATTAAAGTAATTCAATAGTTTGCGTTACACGCAACACTGAGTTCGAGCGCACCACAACATACTAAACTAAGAGTTCAAAAAACATTTATGAATAATATAAACTGAATTTCAAATCATATATACTCCATATAATTTTAACATCCATATTTTGTGTTTCTTAGACATAATATAAGAACAACATCATTTATTTGGATAAAATATGTATTTTTTCAAAAAATGAAATTCTAACGCCTATTAATGGGGAAACCCTTTTTAAAACCATATTTGACCATTTGATATATTCAGGTGGGACATTAAATTTAGTTTTGATAAATTTTTGGTACTTTTCTGATAGCATTCATATATTGATGAATAGTGAAGAATTTTATATTTTAATTTAAAATAACTTTTTTAATCGACACAATTCTGAGTGATAAATTATGAATTTTAATGGTTTGGAAGTATAATTAGATTATATTTCTATCTGTTAATAAAATTTAAGTCATTAAAAGTAATTTCACATTTATATTTGACCTAAACATATGCCAATCTTTTGATAGTTTTTACTTTTTAAAACCCAAATTTTTGGTTTTGACAATGGAAATTAATTTTAAATTAATAAATTAAACATATATGTTTTTAATCTGGTAAAATAGACTTCATTTTATAAATCATAATATCAAAATTATATTAGGGTAATTTTTTGGATTTTTCTGAATACTTTCAATTTTTTATGAATAGTGAAAAACAATGTGTTATTATTTATAACTGACATTTTATTTAAATAATTAGTTATTTTATATTAATCTATTTTAAGTAAAAATAGATATATTACCCCTATATAAGTTCAATTAAATTCATTGGAGTCATTTTATAATAAATTTAGATATATAAAATTTTATCACACTTTTTACCGTCTTTTACCCACCTCCTAGGAGCATTTGATAATTTGCATAAAACATAATTTTACCACATTTGTGAGTTGATTCTAAAAACTCTGAGACACATGAAAAGTATTAGCATATATAATGTTGTTCAATAAGAAGAAAATAATTTTTGGTGAATAGTAAATTTTGACTTTTATTTACCACGGTTAAAAAAAATTGGGTAGTTATGGGTAAAAATGTTATCATAATTACCATAGAAATTGTCCTAATTATATTAGTTAAGTACAATTCAACCAAAAACAAAATTAGGAATAAAATATGATCCTATTTGGTCCACATGGATTAGATTCAGACATTTATTATTATTTTATTTAAGGAAGAGTTAAAAGTGTTAAATTCAATGTTTAATAAAAAACCATATTTAATATAGGGTTACACACAATATAAATATGAGTATAAATATTAATTATTAACATAAAAAATATTCCTAAATAATGGTAATTTATTTATAAATTAAAAACATTAAATAATTTAATTTATTTCTTACACAAGGATGATAGAGTAATTACATTATTAATGAAATATTAACATAATTTTTATTATAAATATCCCAATAAATATAAATCGATACTTTTGTTGATTTCGGATAATTTTATTTATTAATATGACATGTTATGTTTGGTTAAATAAATCTTATTCGAAGTGATAGTGTTGTAATGGATTTCAAAAATATCAAATACTAAATTGTGTCAAAATTGATATAATTGAGTTTTTAAAAACAATATTATATTATATAACTGATATAATAGTCCTAAAAATATATGGTTCATCTAAAAAAATTATATAAAAATATATATGACATTAATGAACCACTTGGCGTTTTATTTTCATTTTATAGAGTTTTTATTAACAATATAATATAAAAATACGAAGAGACATGGTAAATGTCAAACTATTTAACATAGTTAAATCTAAATGATATTTTTAATATAGTGAGCCAAAACTGTGTAAAATCATTTTTTGAGAGGATTTTGATCCTTAACCACCTTATTCTTTAAATAAAAAATGTTCGATCCATTATAAACATAAAATTATTTTATTATAAAACAATATTTCAAACTTTTCCTAAAGTGACCCTCACCTCTCTTATAAAAGGGCACTTCCCCGTCTCTTAATTTCACACATCCAAAGCCATTTTTCATGGCCCAAACATGACAAAATTTCCTCATAACATTCCTCCATTCATCCTCGAGGCATTACTTTTTTCAAAAATCCATCCTACGGGGTCCTTTGGATCAAATCAAAAGGAATTACCCGAAAAAATCACTAAATATTTCATCACCTCTTTCAAGTTCTTTTCTTCTTCCACAACATCTTTCTTGGTTGTTTAAATTATAAAATAATATATCCAGTATCTTATATATACTGTGATGTTATTATAAATATGGTACAACCATATTTTTTATTCTATCCATCCTATAAATGAAAAAGTCACAATATGTGCGTACGTACGGCTTATCATCTCCACATCGTGGTGTCGATTGTTATTCAAAAACTTCATTACATGGATGATTATAATAATGAGTATAAATGATTTATATAATAAATATAAAATTTTAATTATTCTTTATCTATTATATATCATCCAATTATATATGATTTCTCTATCAATATAATGATTTTGTCGCTCAGGCATACGTACGGATTACCGTCTCCACGACGCGATGAGATTCATTTCCACGTTCATCATTCAATGATGATTATAAAAATATATATCATTATTAAGTATCTAAGATATGACCTAATAATTATACTAGAAAGGGATATATATATCTATATTTATGTACTCACTTATATCTTATTCACTTAGTTTTGTTCAATATAATATGAAAACAGAAACAATGTTTATGCGTATGTACGGCCTACGGTCTCCATAAATGTTGTTTTCCATTTAATATATATGTCTATTATACATATTTATATTAAAAATATATATGATATATAAATCATTATTATATTGTGGAAGTATTTAAATCATGATCAATGTCATACAATCAAGAATAATGAGTTAAAACACGTACGATAAAGAAAGAGATTATTACCTGAAATGTTAATTTAATGTGGAAATTATTATTAAATGGGTAGTATAATGTAATAAATGAATCATGTATGATATCATAAATATTAATATTGTTTTGGAATAATTTAGTAACATACTATGGTTTTTATACATGAGAATAAACGTACCCCCAACTAAAAGAAAGTACAAGGTAAGGGTTAATTTCATAATGAAATTATTATCCGAGGTTATTTTTATGTAAGTATCTATTGGGACATATTTATTATCCATTTCCATGTTTTTTAAAAGAGTTTTCAAAGAGATTCATTTCAATGTACTTTTTTTTAATAAAACATCATTTTATATGTTTTAAATATTTATTCTTCTTATTCATTCTCCATAATTTCCATGTTTCCAAAATGGGTTTTATGGAATTATTTATATAGACATGAATGTTTATAAAATGTTAATTCTTTAAAATGTCCCTATGTGGTATGGTAAACTTTAATTCAAAAATGTCTTAAAATTTATTCCGTTCTATATTGTGTGACTTTTAAATATTTTCATGAAAAGTGATATTTCTCTCAAAGGGTTTTACAAATCATTTTCATCTATTTCAACATCATTTGATTGATTTTAAACTTTTATTAAGTTGATTTATTATGATAAAAATCCTCCATAATATACTGTAGTTTTTGTGATACGTATGACTATGGATGTGTAATATTTATACCATTCATTCTCTAGGGATAATGTTTTGACATTTCTTCATCTAGTTTTAATAAGAATGTTTATGTTATGTTTAATTGTTTTCATATAAGGAAAGCATTGGACATAGTAAGGGATGAGTGGAGCCCGTTATAGCTCCTCAATGCATTCGTAGGTCCCATGAGATAAACTCATGTCTTGTCATAATTCCTTGACAAAATCTTATTTGTAGTCTTTGAACAAGGCCTTGACTATGTGGTTAGGAAGTCTGGGATTATGCATTCCATCATTATGAAAGTGGATATTGATATTTCAAATGATTATTTGACTTGTAGAATATTCATTTGAATATGTAAATGAGATTACTTGATTTTATATTTGTTATATTATACTGAAGTTTATGTTTAAAAGGCTTTTGTTCTAGACTTATACATTGCCTTAAATTCTTATTCTTATTTATGAAAGTTTCTGCTATATTGTTTTCCTTAATGAGCATCTGAGCTCACCCCTTTCTATGTTTTATTTCCAAGAATTCCAAGAAGTGTTTTATGATTGATAAGTTGGGTTAATATAGGAGATTAATGGAATTATAAAAGTATAACGACCCATACTTTACATACATTTTTAATACTTCAAAATTGAAGCACACTTATTACAACATATGACAAAACCACAAAGGACCGTATAGGTATAGTGTCTTTAGAAACTGGGAAACATAAACAACTGGTTCATAAATCTTCTACAGTGTCTCCCATTTATTTCATCATATCTAGGGTCCCTTTTATCATATTCTACTTAATATCCATCTTCCTGACCTGGGGAAAAGAAAACATAAAAGGGTGAGCTCAAATGCTCAGCAAGGGCAAATAAAGGAAATAAAAATCATATCATATCTTTTTGAAAATCAAAACCTGCAAAAGAGATCATAATATCTTAACATGGAATAAATCATAGAAGTGAAAATGAGATCCCCATAATCATAACATAAAACTTGAAACTATGTGGCATGCACACATAATCATGGAAAATCATTTCTTGTTAGTCATGACTCATTGCCAAGACTATCTTAGTGGACAAAGTCCCTTTCTGAACCGAGTTCACTCCTCGTTTCAGTCCTGTATCACTGAACCGAAATAACCTTCCGTTCCAGCCATGTCTATCTCATGAGATATAAAATCTTTACCCAATGCATTGGAGGGAGATATAGGTCCCACCCATCTTATAATGAATCCTTTCTTATGTGTTCCACATAATCATAAATCTTACATCATCACATAACCCATGTAATAAAAATGGGATTCTTAAACAACATGACTTCATAAAACAATTCATATAAGATAAAGGAATTCATAAAAATAATTCCATCACAACATGATCAAATCAATTTAATAATAGGGATAAAAACAGAACCCTTTATTATCTTAGATGGAAAATAATTTTGATAAAACACTTGAACTCCATTCTTGAGGAAAATATCCTTTCTTCTTCAAAAACATTTTTCCTTTCATAACATGTCATACAACATTAAAATAAAAGAAGTTGATTAAAAATAATCTTGAAAACTTGTAAAGGAAGCTTCTTGGAAATAATGTTTTAAAAATCCATTCATGCCATATAAGTTAAAAAAAACATTCTTCGTACTTTTGTCGGAAAAGTCAAAAAGTACCTCGTACGAAAAACTACAAAAGATTCCTTTCATACAAATTACTAAAAACTCACCGAAGGGTAAAAATGGATTTAAACAATTGTAGGTGGATGGAAGTAATATTACATATTGATGAAACATGGATGTGGATGATAAAATACACCCCAGTAAATACTTACGAATAAACAATCTCGGATAAAAATGAGATTGTGATATTTCCCTTACCTTAGGTCCAATTTGCCTTGTATGTGTCCGAAGCTCCTGTATAATGGTTTAAATAATGTTATTGACTTATTCCAGAATCATACATATTGATATGATATCATATATGATCATATTCTTAGCTTCTTGTTAGTAATATTTCATTGTTACTTGTTACTCGGGTCTTTATTGCCTTTTGTTCTTACGCGTGTTTTGCCGAATAAATTCTTATTATTATTTCGAGGTTATAGATACCTTATATCCAGAATGGTATTAGTGTAACATATATCATATTTATTCATTCAATTCATTTATATAATTACTATGTAAGGATGATCATGTAGAACGAGTCGCATCACATCGTGGAGACGGTATTCCGTACGTACGCACGAGTGATGATATCGTTCCTATGATCGTGGAAATGTATTGGAGTATATATATATTATTTCAGTATCAATATTACTTTATAATAATCATAAATAGTTACTCATTACACCATTATACCCATCCTTGTAAAGTGATGGTGGAAAAATAGATCACACCACGGCGTGGAGACGGTATTCCGTACGTACGCACGCGCGGTGATTTCATTTTTCCGTAGGATGGATAGAAGGTGAATTAGGGTTGTTTCATATTTATAATAACATATCAGTATGTAAGTAATACTGATGTTATTACTTCATCATGAAACAACTAAAGAAGAAGAAGTTGAAGAAGAAATAAATTGAAAAGATCGGTAATGGATATTACCTCTTCTTTGGAACGCCTCTTTGAATCCTCCACTTAAGGAACTAAGAGTGGTCTTTGGAGAAGAACAGGACCTCTAGGACTATTCTAGGGAAGTGTAGAGGAGAAAATGGCAGGGGTTGGCCGAGCTTGAGTGCTCAATTTGGTGTGAGGAGGAGGGGGAGGAGGTGCCCTTTTATAAGGGAGGAGAGGGGCACCTTAGGAATATCTCAAAATATTATTTTATATTAAATGCAAAATCGGTTTATAATGGTTCCAAAGGGTCTTATTTCGAAGTTAAAGTGGGGAAGGGTCGAAATCCTATCAACCAATAGGATTTAGACAAGTTTAGGGTATTATTTTAACCTTATCAATTAGATTTAACTCTAAGTTAAATAATTTAACTTTTACCATGTCTTTTTGTTTTCTTTCACTATATGGTTAATACACTTTCTATAACATGCCAAACGAACCTCAAATTGTTTATTATTAAAATATATATCCTTATCTAAGTCATTTGGCCGAACCTTAGATTTTTAGGAATACAATAACAATTAATAATATAATATTTGATTTAAAAACTATTTTGTGTCAATTTTGACACTATTTGATATATGATTTCTGTGAAAGTCATAACAGAATTATATGTTCGAACCAAGTTGATTAAATCAACACTAATATATCATAGTAACCTAGAAAATTAGTGGAATTCATAAAAAGTCTTATATTGCATTTATTTTGGTGTTTATAACATCAATTATGTCAATATTTCATTAATAAGATAATTACTGCATCATCATTGTGTCGTAAATAAATTAAATTATTTAAAGTCTAAAAATTACAAATAAAATACCATTCTGTAGGAAATCTTTTTATCTTTCTAATGAATGTTTATAATTTAAAATCCAACATATATAACCCTATGTAACAATTGTTTTTATAAAAGATATATGCTTGTGTCATTTTTTGTATTCATTTTAACTTAATTAAAATAAAGTGTCATTATCACTTACAAGTGGATCAATGGGGTCCGAAAATCGACCCAAAGATGCCCATGGTCGACCATGTATCAACCAATAGGTTTAAGACACGTTTTAGGGTAATTTAATATTATTATAATATTATTTTTTAACCCTTATTTACCGGATTTACCCTTAACCATGGTAAATAAAATATTTACCGCAGTAATTATTCAAAATGTCTAAAAATAAAAGTTACCTATTTACACAATTTGAACATCCTGATTCCAAATATGGAATCCATTTTTCTAAATTCAAAACACAGAAGTGGCAGAAATTAATTTAAAATTAATTCCCGCTGTCAAAACAAAAAGCGTGTTTTTAAGAGATAATAACTATCAAAAGATTGACACTTGTTTATGTTCGGTTTAATTGTAACATTGTGTCCAATGACCAACATTATATTAAGTGGTAAAAATATATTCTAAATATACTTTAAAACCACTCAAATTCATAATTTATCACTATTAAATGTTTTGATTAAAAAAGTTGTTTTTAATTAAAATTTAGTAATTTTCACTATTCATCAAAATATTAAAGTTATCGGAAAAGTACCAAAATTTCACCTTAGGCTAAATTTGATATTCTGAGTCCAAAAATGAAGTCCATTTTGAAAAATAAAATTTATAAAATTTCAAAAAGTGGTTATTACTATTTATAACGGCTAGTTTTAATAGCATATTGTTATTTAGTGAAACTCGGTATTGCGTACGACGAAAGCTATCGAGGAAGGTCGCGATTGCGTGTAAAGCAAGCCAAGAAAGTGTTGTGTAGAAAAAGATTCCTTTGATGATTTATATAACATAAAAGTCTCGGGTGTTACATTCTACCCCCCTTAAAAAGAATTTCGCCCTCGAAATTCGTCACTTTGTAACAAACAGATGAGGATACTTCTCCCTCATCATATCCTCAAGCTCCCAAGTAGCTTCTTCAAGTTGGTGGTTCCTCCATATAACTTTCACCAATCGAGTGGTCTTGTTTCGTAGAACTTTTTCGCTACGATCCAGAATCTCTATCGGCTGTTCTTCATAAGAAAGATCTTGCTCCAGCGGTACAACTTCTGAGCTGAGTGCATGTGAAGGATCAGGTATGTACTTTCTCAGGAGAGATACATGGAACACATCGTGAACTTGAGAGAGATTCGGTGGAAGCGCCAATCGGTAAGCTACCTTCCCAATACAATCCAGTATTTCGAAAGGACCGATATATCTAGGGCTCAACTTCCCCTTCTTTCCAAATCTCATAACCCTCTTCCAGGGAGATATTCGTAAGAACACTTTATCACCCACTTCAAACTCTAGGTCTTTTCTTCGGTTTTCAGCATAACTTTTCTGTCGACTCTGAGCTGCTCTTATGTGTTGTTGAATAGATCTGACCTTTTCTGCCATTTCATCAACGAGATCAGGTCCTAATAGCTTTCTTTCCCCAACTTCATCCCAGCAAGTTGGAGTCCTGCATTTCTTTCCATAGAGAGCTTCATAAGGAGCCATCTGAATACTAGAGTGAAAGCTATTATTATAAGAAAATTACACCAAAGGTAGGTGTTGATCCCAACCTCCTTTGAAATCCATAGAGCAAGCTCTCAACATATCTTCTAGGGTTTGAATTGTTCTCTCAGACTGACCGTCTGTCTGGGGATGATAAGCAGTGCTGAAACTCAACTCTATATCCAGAGTATGCTGAAGACTTCTCCAGAACTTCGAGGTAAATCTCGGATCCCGATCAGATATAATAGAAAGTGGTACTCCATGCAATCTTACCACTTACTTTACATATATCCTGGCAAGCTGATCTAGAGAGAAATCCTCTCTAATAGGAATGAAGTGTGCATACTTTGTAAGACGGTCAACTATGACCCAGATAGCATTATTGCCTTTGGATGTTTTAGGAAGTCCTGTGACAAAGTCCATAGTGATGTTTTCCCATTTCCATTCGGGTATGGGTAATGGTTGTAACATCCCCTTAGACTTCTATCTCTCAGCTTTAACTTGTTGACAAACCAAGCATCGAGAGACATATTCAGCAACATCTCTTTTCATGTCATCCCACCAGAAGTACTCTTTCATGTCCCTATACATCTTCGTGCTTCCAGGATGAATAGAGAATGAAGAACTATGAGCCTCATCCAGCAGCTCCTTCTTTAATTCGGGGATGGAAGGAACAAAAACCCGATTCCTGAACTTTATTATCCCATCACAATCAAGGTTGAATTCAAGAACATTTCTCACCTTCTTTTGTAACTCGACATCTTCTTTCTGTGCCTCTTTAATCTTCACATGTATAGATGGTTGAACATTCATTTGAGAAAGATAAGATTTTTCCCCTTCCATTATAATTCCAAGATCTATCATTTGTAAATCCATAAATATTGGATCTTTTGTGATCCTCATCATGGATAAACTAGCATGGTCTTGTCGACTTAATGCATCTGCCACCTTGTTTGCTTTCCCAGGGTGGTAATGGATTGAGCAGTCATAATCCTTAATCAGCTCCAACCATCTTCTTTGATGCATATTCAACTCCTTTTGTGTGAAAATATACTTTAAACTTTTATGATCAGTATAAATATCACACCTTTCACCATAAAGGTAATGCCTCCAAATCTTTAATGCAAAGATTACCGCAGCCAACTCCAAACCATGTGTTGGGTAATTTTGCTCATGGATTTTCAACTGTCGTGAGGCATAAGCTATCACCATATCATTTTGCATAAGAACACACCCCAATCCCTTCTTGGATGCATCACTGTAGATCACAAACCTTTCTCCACTACAAGGCAGTGTGAGCACAGGTGCACTGGATAACCTTCTTTTCAACTCCTTGGAATTCTCTTCACATTCCTCTGTCCAGACAAACTTAACTCCCTTCTGAGTCAACTTGGTGATTGGATTAGATAATCGTGAAAAATCTTTTACAAAACGTCGATAATATCCAGCCAAACCAAGAAAACTTCGGATCTCAGTTACTGTTGTTGGTCTCGACCATCTTTCGATAACCACTGTTTTTGCTGGATCCATAGATATCCCCTCTTTTGAGATTATGTGACCCAAAAATGCAACTTTTTGAAGCCAAAATTCACACTTGGTAAATTTGGCATAAAGCTTCTCCTTTCTCAGGGTCTTCAATATAATTCTCAAGTGATCTTCATGTTCTTCCTTGCTCTTTGAATAGACAAGAATATCATCTATAAAGACTACCACAAATTGATCAAGATAGTCTCTAAAGACTCTATTCATTAGATCCATGAAGATAGCAGGGGCATTAGTAAGACCAAATGGCATCACTATAAATTCATAGTGTCCATACCTTGTACGGAAAGCCATCTTTGGTATATCCTCCCTTTTGACCCTTAATTGATGATACCCTGAACGAAGATCAATCTTGGAAAAGTATTGAGCTCCGCGTAGTTGGTCAAATAAGTCATCAATGCGTGGGAGAGGATATTTGTTCTTGATAGTGATCTTGTTAAGTTCTCGATAATCAATGCAGAGTCTCATTGATCCATCTTTCTTCTTAACAAATAGAACAGGTGCTCCCCAAGGTGACGCACTAGGGCGTATGAATCCCTTATCAAGATTCTCTTGGAGTTGCTTCTTCAATTCCTGCAACTCAATTGGGGCCATTCTATAAGGTGTCTTTGAAATAGGAAAAGCACCCGGTACGAGTTCTATTGAAAACTCAACTTCACGATTTGGTGGAAGACCTGGTAATTCCTCCGGAAAGACATCATCAAACTCCCGTACAATGGGCATATTCTTAATCGTAAGTTTCTCTCCAACCATTTGAGATAAATAACCTTCATTTAGTGGAATCATGACCCATAAGATGGAAGGAATTTCCACTGGAAGGTTATGTTCATCCTTGCATTGATAGACGATCGTAGATTGATCTGGAATATGAAATGTGACTTCCCTTCTTTGGCAATTGATATGAGCTCCATGTAGAGAAAGCCAATCCATTCCAAGAATCACATCAAATTCTACTAAAGGAAGGATCACAAGATTTGCAGGAAGCACTTTCCCACAAACTTCGATCGGAGAAGAATTATAAACTTTTGATGCGATTGATGTGCCATTAGGTGTTGTCACAGCTAACTCAACATCTAATTGTTGAGGTAATACGGTGATACCCTTAGAAAATTCTTCAGAAATAAAAGAGTGGGTGGATCCAGAATCAAATAAAACATTTGCTACTTTAGAGTGGATGGTAAGTGTACCTTTCACCACTTCGTTATCGTACTCCAAATCGCTGATAGAAATTGCATGTGACTTTCCTTTGTCTTTAGCCTTAAGATTTTGTTGACGTCGACCATCATCATCACCCCTTGGATTTGGGCATTGATTGGCATAATGCCCCATCTCCTTGCACTTGAAACATTGAAGTGTAGTAGGTTCATTCTGTGTATCCCTTCCTTTGTTTGCGTCATTAGACATCTTCTTCCCATTATCACGGCATTCAAATGCCCGATGACCTTCCTTTCCACATTAAAAACATTTACTTGTCCCTTTAAGACAACTCCCTCCATGTTTCTTTCCACACTTTGAGCATAAGGGAAAGTTCATCTTCTTTTCAGTGTGCTCTTTAGAGTTTCCTTTGAATTCCATCTTCCTCTTCTTATCAAACCCATGTGACTGATGGGTTACTCCAATCTCCATCTCGACTTTGAGAGCACATCGAACGATTTCCTCGTAGCTATTGAAGTCCCTTCTGGCTAACGCCCTTCGAAGACTTGGTTTTAAGCCACTAAAGAATCGATCGATCTTACTCTCAGGTTGGATAATAATACCAGAAGCGTACCTTGAAAGTCTTGTAAAATTTGCTTCATAGGTACTAACAGATTCATCATCCCTTTGCTTCAGTTCAAGGAACTCTTTCTCCATCTTTGTTCGGAGAATACGAGGGAAGTACTTATTGAAAAATAAGTTCTTGAACTCGTCCCATTCCATAGACTCAATTTCATCCCTTTGCCTCGTATTCTTAATAAGATTCCACCATTGATCAGCATCTCCTTCCAAACGATACACTGCTAGGATGACTTTATCATGTTCAGAACATTGAAGAACTGAAAATATCTTTTCAGTAGTACTAATCCATTGTTCAGCAACTAATGGATCAGTAGACCCACTGAAAGAAGGTGGACGCTGCCTCATGAAGGATTCAACAGAATGTTGCTCCTTCCTTTGCTCGTTTGGAAGTCCTGCATGATTCATAGCTTGAGAAAGTTGTGTGAGCATGGCTACAAGATTTTGCATTCCCGCTCCCATATCGTTTGGTTGCTCAGGGGGACAATCATTTCATTGCCCATCGCATTCCTCATTAACACGGTTCCTTCGGGTTCCAGCCATTGACTAAAACCAAGGAGAATAGTGTGAGCAACACTAATTATAATAGGAAAACCACATAATTCAAGAATAAAATTTTCATGCTTAAGGTCTTATCCTAGGTTATTCAAGGACATTTCTAAAACACTAAGATTGTGTTCTATGCTTAGACTTATCCTTAGGGTTCTTACTAAGGCTTTCACATACTAGTTTCCAAAGGTTGACTATACCTTTCCTCTGATACCAACTATAACGACCCATACTTTACATACATTGTTAATACTTCAAAATTGAAGCACACTTATTACAACATATGACAAAACCACAAAGGACCGTATAGGTATAGTGTCTTTAGAAACTGGGAAACATAAACAACTGGTTCATAAATCTTCTACAGTGTCTCCCATTTATTTCATCATATCTAGGGTCCCTTTTAGCATATTCTACTTAATATCCATCTTCCTGACCTGGGGAAAAGAAAACATAAAAGGGTGAGCTCAAATGCTCAGCAAGGGCAAATAAAGGAAATAAAAATCATATCATATCTTTTTGAAAATCAAAACCTGCAAAAGAGATCATAATATCTTAACATGGAATAAATCATAGAAGTGAAAATGAGATCCCCATAATCATAACATAAAACTTGAAACTTTGTGGCATGCACACATAATCATGGAAAATCATTTCTTGTTAGTCATGACTCATTGCCAAGACTATCTTAGTGGACAAAGTCCCTTTCTGAAACGAGTTCACTCCTCGTTTCTGTCCTGTATCACTGAACCGAAATAACCTTCCGTTCCAGCCATGTCTATCTCATGAGATATAAAATCTTTACCCAATGCATTGGAGGGAGATATAGGTCCCACCCATCTTATAATGAATCCTTTCTTATGTAGGCCACATAATCATAAATCTTACATCATCACATAACCCATGTAATAAAAATGGGATTCTTAAACAACATGACACCATAAAACAATTCATATAAGATAAAAGAATTCATAAAAATAATTCCATCACAACATGATCAAATCAATTTAATAATAGGGATAAAAACAGACCCCTTTATTATCTTATATGGAAAATAATTTTGATAAAACACTTGAACTCCATTCTTGAGGAAAACATCCTTTCTTCTTCAAAAACATTTTTCCTTTCATAACATGTCATACAACTTTAAAATAAAAGAAGTTGATTAAAAATAAACTTGAAAACTTGTAAAGGAATCTTCTTGGAAATAATGTTTTAAAAATCCATTCATGCCATATAAGTTAAAAAAAACATTCTTCGTACTTTTGTCGGAAAAGTCAAAAAGTACCTCGTACGAAAAATGACAAAAGATTCCTTTTATACATATTACTAAAAACTCACCGAAGGGTAAAAATGGATTTAAACAATTGTAGGTGGATGGAAATAATATTACATATTGATGAAACATGGATTTGGATGATAAAATACACCCCAGTAAATACTTACGAATAAACAATCTAGGATAAAAATGAGATTGTGATATTTCCCTTACCTTAGGTCCAATTTGCCTTGTATGTGTCCGAACCTCCTGTATAATGGTTTAAATAATGTTATTGACTTATTCCAGAATCATACATATTTATATGATATCATATATGGTCATATTCTTAGCTTCTTGTTAGTAATATTTCATTGTTACTTGTTACTCGGGTCTTTATTGCCTTTTGTTCTTACGCGTGTTTTGCCGAATAAATTCTTATTATTATTTCAAGGTTATAGATACCTTATATCCAGAATGGTATTAGTGTAACATATATCATATTTATTCATTCAATTCATTTATATAATTACTATGTAATGATGATCATGTAGAACGAGTCGCATCACATCGTGGAGACGGTATTCCGTACGTACGCACGAGTGATGATATCGTTCCTATGATCGTGGAAATGTATTGGAGTATATATATATTATTTCAGTATCAATATTACTTTATAATAATCATAAATAGTTACTCATTACACCATTATACCCATCCTTGTAAAGTGATGGTGGAAAAATAGATTACACCACGGCGTGGAGACGGTATTCCGTACGTACGCACGCGCGGTGATTTCATTTTTCCGTAGGATGGATAGAAGGAGAATTAGGGTTGTTTCATATTTATAATAACATATCAGTATGTAAGTAATACTGATGTTATTACTTCATCATGAAACAACTAAAGAAGAAGAAGTTGAAGAAGAAATAAATTGAAAAGATCGGTAATGGATATTACCACTTCTTTGGAACGCCTCTTTGAATCCTCCACTTAAGGAACTAAGAGTGGTCTTTGGAGAAGAACAGGACCTCTAGTACTATTCTAGGGAAGTGGAGAGGAGAAAATGGCAGGGTTTGGCCGAGCTTGAGTGCTCAATTTGGTGTGAGGAGGAGGGGGAGGAGGTGCCCTTTTATAAGGGAGGAGAGGGGCACCTTAGGAATATCTCAAAATATTATTTTATATTAAAGTCAAAATCGGTTTATAATGGTTCCAAAGGGTCTTATTTCGAAGATAAAGTGGGGAAGGGTCGAAATCCTATCAACCAATAGGATTTAGACAAGTTTAGGGTATTAATTTAACCTTATCAATTAGATTTAACTCTAAGTTAAATAATTTAACTTTTACCATGTCTTTTTGTTTTCTTTCACTATATGGTTAATACACTTACTATAACATGCCAAAAGAACCCCAAATTGTTTATTATTAAAATATATATCTTTATCTAAGTCATTTGGCCGAACCTTAGATTTTTAGGAATACAATAACAATTAATAATATAATATTTTATTTAAAAACTATTTTGTGTCAATTTTGACACTATTTGATATATGATTTCTGTGAAAGTCATAACAGAATTATATGTTCGAACAAAGTTGCTTAAATCAACACTAATATATCATAATAACCTAGAAAATTAGTGTAATTCATAAAAAGTCTTAAATTACATTTATTTTGGTGTTTATAACATCAATTCTGTCAATATTTCATTAATAAGATAATTACTGCATCATCATTGTGTCGTAAATAAATTAAATTATTTAAAGTCTAAAAATTACAAATAAAATACCCTTCTGTAGGAAATCTTTTTATCTTTCTAATTAATATTTATAATCTAAAATCAAACATATATAACCCTATGTAACAATTGTTTTGCTAAAAGATATATGCTTGTGTCATTTTTTGTATTCATTTTAACTTAATTAAAATAAAGTGTCATTATCACTTACAAGTGGATCAATGGGGTCCCAAAATCGACCCAAAGATGCCCATGGTCGACCATGTCTCAACCAATAGGTTTAAGACACGTTTTAGGGTAATTTAATATTATTATAATATTATTTTTTAACCCTTATTTACCGGATTTACCCTTAACCATGGTAAATAAAATATTTACCGCAGTAATTATTCAAAATGTCTAAAAATAAAAGTTACCTATTTACACAATTTGAACATTCTGATTCCAAATATAGAATCCATTTTACTAAATTCAAAACACAGAAGTGTCAGAAATTAATTTAAAATTAATTCCCGCTGTCAAAACAAAAAGCGTGTTTTTAAGAGATAATAACTATCAAAAGATTGACACGTGTTTATGTTCGGTTTAATTGTAACATTGTGTCCAATGACCAACATTATATTAAGTGGTAAAAATATATTCTAAATATACTTTAAAACCACTCAAATTCATAATTTATCACTATTAAATGTTTTGATTAAAAAAGTTGTTTTTAATTAAAATTTAGTAATTTTCACTATTCATCAAAATATTAAAGTTATCTGAAAAGTACCAAAATTTCACCTTAGGCTAAATTTGATATTCTGAGTCCAAAAATGAAGTCCATTTTGAAAAATAAAATTTATAAAATTTCAAAAAGTGGTTATTACTATTCATAACGGCTAGTTTTAATAGCATATTGTTATTTAGTGAAACTCGGTATTGCGTACGACGAAAGCTATCGAGGAAGGTCGCGATTGCGTGTAAAGCAAGCCAAGAAAGTGTTGTGTAGAAAAAGATTCCTTTGATGATTTATATAACATAAAAGTCTCGGGTGTTACAAAAAGGATTATTGATGTTGTGTTTTATTTTCTAACGTGCAATGTAGCATTCGTTTATGGAATCTATTTTCCAAGACTACTAAACTGATCTGTTTTTCAAGACTTGGTCCCTTTTAATCATGACAATGTAATAAATTAATTCACCAACTCTGGTATTCTGGGGTCAGGGCATTACACTAATATTATCTAGAAGCATTCGATAATAGTAGTAATGGAATAAAAAGTTTCTATGCCCAGAATTAAATTGTATGTTTTCATCTTCACTAAGACATTTTCCCCACCATACTGATACACCCCCATCATCATTCTATATCATAGTAAAACACCAAAAATAGTTTGGCATTTAATGGATGTACATAACACTTGGGGAATTATAAGCCTCTATACATCTTTTCTAAGAGCATGGGATAGAGTGGGTGCAACAAAAGAGGGAGAAGCTCATGAATCAATCAGAGCGCAAGCCAGGGTACTAATCAACCTGATTGTACCTCTAATTTTTTCTCCTTCCAAAACTACTACCTCTAGTGCATAGAACTGAACATTCCCATATCCTTTCACCCACTACTGAAAACCACTTATTGGGCCACACCTAGTTCAAGTTCACTGATGAATAACCTATTATCATGCTATACCTAATCCATCTCTCCTCTATGGAGAATGATCCTACTGACCTTGCTACTGAAATGGAAAAGCTGTTAACTACCAATGAGGCTAGAATTTTATTTTCCCACCAACACCATACAAGGATCAAAGGGCAACTAGGAACTGGTTCAAAAAATTACCATGGACTACACAAGTGAAACACATTGGTCCCAATTTCATAGGAAAGGCATGAGGACCAGAAGGTTAAAACATAAGATGTCTTGGTCAAATCCCTGTGGGTAGAAACTGTGAAGTCCCTATTTCCTGAGACCTACAACTGATAATCCTACCTCTCAAATAACCTTCTGGCTCCCCTCTCATGGTATATATACTCATGAGTGCATCTTGTTAATCACTTACACCTTTTTCAAAACCTCCATGTACATCAGCAATGTAAAATTATTAACTGTGTACTAGATATAAGCAATATGTTCCACCTCTTTGTGTCTTGCATGAGACTCCTCAACCAAAAAAAGTTATAAGGAAAAACCAAGAAGATCCTTGAACATATTCCATAAATCACATAAAAACATACATTCCTACTTGAGGGATAATAACTCCTAAATTTTTTCATCATTCATTGTCGATGAAAGGAATTCTGGATGGAAATCCATCTCGGAATCATCCCATATAACATTAGCCTCTCTCTTCTCCCACAAGTTCATCATACACCACTAATGCATAGCTCTCCATATCTAGATCAAAACAAAAGGAACCTATAATCTGTTTTAGCCTGAAAAATAATGTGTGTGATATCAAGATAAATAATACATCTCTCAATATCCATGTCTAAAACACTACCCTTGTATTATACCAACGATTTCTACTAGAAAAAACAAAATTTTGTCGTCCACTGGTCATCCTCCCCCCACTAGATCAACCCTATGCAGATCGATTGGATCAACATGCTAAGCCCCAACTACCTATGAGACTTGCAGATGATGCTTGGGTGGCATTTCCAAAACATATACAAGGAATATGAATAATCAAGTAGTATGAAAAGTAATTTAAGATTCACCACACCCATTTTAACTCATTTATTTAACCCATTTAATTTCCTCATAGAACCATTTTAGAAAAGAATATAAGTAATTATGATTCATTTGTCATTCCTTGTGTCTCTACCCTACAAACAGTGCACCCTTACATGGTCATTCAGTTGACCTACAGTCTTTGCTTCAGATCATAAGGCACCCTAAAATATAATCTCCTTGCCAGTCTTCCCTGACCTATGTCATTATTCAAGGTCACCTAACATTGTTTCCCTAACAAACCATGTAATAATAACCATTCCAAACTCCAAACTTCATCTTATCCCTCAATTATCACCTATGATACCATTATGGCATGACCCCCTCTATCCAATGAATCCACTAATGGGAAAGAAATGATGAGAACCATAAAATGTACCCCCATGTCCAACCTTCAATAGGACTTGAGGTGGATACCTGCACCAAGGGTATAAAATCTTAGAAAATGAGAGGAATTTCCCATTTAAAATAAAAAATAATGAAGGATAAGATGGTTCATCCCAAAAAAACCTCAAGATATATATATAAAATAAATGTAAAATCAATCCCATATTCAAATTTAAAATATAACCATTTCAAATAAAATGAAAACTATAATGTCAATAAAAAAAGAAATATATGAATCTTAAAAAGAAAAATATTCAAAAAAACAAAGGTATCTTATGAACATCTAAAAGAAGCATACTAATTCCTCTATGAGAAAACAAAAAAACCAAACAGCCCCTAATAAGGTATACTAGCCATCCCAACCTCACAATGGTACACTCACCATGTAATGGAAGTCTATTAATGTAATACATTAAGAAAATAAATTATTTGGCTACCTCACACCACATCCAACTAGTTTATCTTCCCTTTCCTAATGTCGAACATTCTCATGCTCCCACATCCTAAGAAATAACACTGAAAAAACCCAAAAAAGAAGACCTAGGCCACAAAAACTACATATCACCCCATCACCTGGGCCCATACTATAATAACATACCTTCTGAAGACACCTAGTCCACAACAGCATCACATCCATTCCCCAAAAACCTTATCCCTCACAATCCACACCACATTCCACCCACAGACACCTGGTCAAAAACCACATAATATCTTTATAACACATTGGAAATAACAATTTATATAATTAAAAATACACCTAGGAAAGTAGAACTCCTCTCATCCTAAAGAAATCTAGTAAATAACAACATTCCTACACATACCTAGGCCCCATAGACCATAACATTATCATAGAATCTAGGATACCACCACATGGAAGAAAGATCATGGGAGAGCGGGTGGTGATCCATCCATCCTCCCATTAAGATGATTTGGAATGAAACCCTCCCACATGATGATGGGGGTTTTCAAAAAATAGAACTAACTAGGATGGGGTGTGAATAGAAATCAAAAATAACATACATGTAATATTTATATATATATAGTACCAACCACTCCATCCCCACCAATGTGTTCTCAAAACTACAACTAGATCCAAATTCATCCCTTGATTGTACCTCTAAATTCAAAACCACATTACCACCTAGAAACTCAATTCATACACCCTTATAATTTGTTTAAAAAATTACAATTCTTTGTTAAACAATTTATTTATTCATTCCATCTCTACCCGGACAACTAATATGAACAACACACAATAAATCACACAGAAAGTACTCACACGGAAGAAGAAGAACCATAGTAAATTAACAAAATTCATATTCTTATCTATTTAACACCCATGAAAAACACTGCAATCATCCTCCTTCAGATCCATCCCTCCCAATCAATCCTCACAATAGTGAAGACACTGAACTCACATCCACACCCACCAATACAAAACTGCACAACCCGTTCTAAACCCTATTGTACAACACATTCCATTTAAACAATTCATAATTAAATATATACTTTTTAGTAAAATTTTTATCATAAAAGGTATAATATTATATAATCCATTCATTTTATCTCAATATATATTCTTAACAAATTCAAGGTATTTTTAATGAAAAATATAAAAAAAACTAGTATTTACAATCACTATGTGCACCATCAGGTACCACTAATAACCAAAATTTTTTGTGGGACGTTTAGCCATTATAATTCAAAACAACAACTAAAAACCCATAAAAATAACATAACACATAAATTTTCCCCACCCAAGACATATTTATCTTAAACCGGTTAAATTATATTTATTTTTTGTATTCAACTATCTTCTCAAAGGATAAATTTGTACACACTCCCTGCATTATACATATTTGAGTGGGATGAAGAAAATATACTTAGAAAAAGTGTGGATCAACACTTCTAGATTTTACCAAATTAGGGGGCATGCATGTAGCCTAAAAATAAACTAGCTAAAACATGGTACAAATGCTACAAAACAATTACATGACTCTAAAAGGGTGGGATAATGGGTCAGGGAGTCTCGTACTAGGAAAAAGGGAATTACACAATGAATATAGGATTTCAACTTTAGAAATTATATATCCTAAATCAAAATGATATATAGTTTTTTTGTCAAAAATACAATATTGGGAAATCATTACCAATACCACACTGTCTGGATGTTAAAGGATGCTTCATGGTATTATAAGAGAGATAATATTTGAAACATCTCCAAAAAACATAAAATATTTGATTAAAATCATATTACATCAATGAGAATGTTAAAGGGGAAACAATATAGTGAGATGGAAACATTGTTCATGAATTACGATTATAATGAACTACTATTAGAAAATTCACCATTAGATGTCTCCCCATTGGAAGAATCACTGCTGGATGAGCTACCATTGGAAGAATAATTGCTACACAAGTTACTATTCAGTGAGATACCCTTGTGAGTCACTATCATGAATCACTGTCGCAACTCAATTTTACAACCTACAGTAAGAAAATTACAGTTGGTGAACCTAAAATACTATAAATTTTGAAAAGTGTTGAAATAATTCATCATGACCTCTTATAACACATCAACAACAATATTATTGTTATATAATGGGCCTGAAAGGTCTATTCCATTACATAAAAGCTCCATAATACTATTTTTCAAATGTTCAATAGTCATTTCACTCCCACAAATGTTGGGTTTTGTATGATTCGTAAAATAATCCAACAAGAAATTTTAATATGATGACAATCTTTCAAGAATAGACAAATTGTATGTGAATACATAACACATTATATTTATTGTTATCTATATAGTATTTATTTTCCATTAATGTATTCCTAGAAAAATAGATAAATACATATACATTAATAAGATAAAAATATTAATAGTGAAATAAAAAAGAGTTATTATAAACATTTACCTATGGTAATATATTGAACATGTCTAGATTGAAAAATGAAAAAAATTTACAAAAAATTGTCAAATGATACTCACCTCAGCTATAAAATTTTTTTTCTTACTTATCTATAATAATATCATGTAAAGATAACCTATAAGGAACTATCTCAATTAGCTTTCTATAAATGGTATCACTAAAATAAAATATCACCCCATATGAAATAATATGATACTGAGTATCAGGAACAGATAACTCATAATAACTAGGAAGGATTGAAGGAGGGGTATAGGAGTATGAAAGAAGGTATGGGGTAAAATGTTTGAGATTTATGATTACAATATATATGACTAGTGGGGTCCACTGGTGGAGGTGGATGAGCTGGTTCAGTAGTTTTAAACAATATTCACATTGTCTTCAAACATTGATTGTACTATATATATGATCAATTCCCCTATATTTATAAAAATTTCATAAACATCAACTTCCAAATATTCTAATTTTATAACCTTCCTCAAAATAAAAATATTCAAAAAGTGGGAATAGTTTTTTACTGACATGTGAGACCAGTATCACCATACACAACACTAGTGTTCATGATTTACTAATAATGTCACTACGACAACATTCCTACCTTTTATAATAACTACCTATTATGATCTATATTAATCAATAGAATCTTGTATGAAATATTATTAAAAATACATATTTTTTTTCAATATATAAATTATTGATTCAACATAAATAAAAAAATGATGTTAACATAACATAATTTTATTAGCTAAAACCCTCATTTATTTCTTAATATTTTTCCCATTTTTTCTCAAACTGTCCATATTTCATTTTCTTCTCTAGAAGGGGAGATGATTGTCATCCTCTATGGATCCTAAAGATAAAAATTTTAATTATTGAAAATGTCCATATATCATTTCATCTTCCACTTATATAAAATATCCCTGAGATAAAGTATAAGGGTATACATTCTCGATTAAATATCCAGATGAAATATCCTCAATTTATATAAAATTATAATAAATAAATCATTAATATGATCATTAATATAAAAAACTATTATATACTAATATTAAACGTAACAAAAATTATTCTCAACATTAACAGTTTATTAAAATAATCCATGTCTGATCATCTATATATGGATATCAATCCCATGGATTATTATGTTATCTTTTCCAAAAAATGATCTTTTATGTCATGGTTCACTTAAAATCCCTCCAACACCTAGTATCCAAGGATAAACCATTCATTCTTAATCATCCAATATCATGTATATTATACATCATTTGATAAGAAGTGTAAAATATATATTATAATAAAATATCAATTATAATTTAAACAAAAATCATACAAAATTGGTCACTATTAAGTAAGGTATTGTAAATTTCTAAACACTGCACCAATCATACTTCAAAATTCTAATGTTGATTGTAGCCTGCACTGTAGTAAAAACATTGAATTGTTTTAAATTTAGACCTTGTGGAATATCATTATCATTAATGTGTACTTATATCCTCCTATATGATATAAGGTAAAATGATAATTTTCTTAATTGTGCACTACCACATTTACTAACCATTGTAATATTTTCCCCAATGGAAGAAGATGACTCTAAGGAATAATGAGGAAGAGGATCATCAAAAGTAACACCTCTATATTCCACTCAAGATGCGTGACTATGAAAAACTCATATTGAATGTGGAGTATTAGATGATTTTTCTTCCATTATATAAAAAACCAATGCAATAAACAATTACTAAATTAATATAAAAATATAAATATTATATAAAAATGTAAATACAAAAAAACGTTATAAAATAAAAAAGAAACTGAACTAAATAGAACACAATTTTATTTACATTTTTAAGTGATAAAAAAATTTCTAACAACATTAATGAGAGATGAAATGACATAGATGAAATAAATAAATCCATAATTGTGTGTGAATAGTAAGAATACACCATCCTTTTAATTAATTTTTTATAAAAAAAGAATAGTGTTTGAATAAAATATTATAAATATTTCCATTTTTGTATTATAGATTATATTTTAAATAAATTAGTTTCACGGAAACCATTTTATAGATTAGATATGCAAGGGTAAACACAGTAAACTAAAAAAACTAATCTAATTTAAATAAAAAATAAAACATATTAGTTATAATATGAGTTTTAAAAAAGAAAATAAATTTTATATATCAAATATTTTATTAAATATCCAAAAGTAAGAAAAAAATAACCATCTTTAAACATTAATATTATGAATTTACTAAAATATTAATATCCCAAATTCAATCATCATGGTAATTCCATATGGAAAATACAATGTCAATGGCATGCTAATAATCATTTTCAATTAATTTTTACATAGAATTGGGGATATCAAATAAATTTGAAACATCTTCATCTTTATCATCACCCAAATGAATTTTCCCATTGTAAAAAATTATACCACTGCATATCAGATTGAAAAATAACATTTAAATTTTTTTCAAGGAGTTTCCATGATATGTGGATCATATCTGTTTTATAATTTATTTTAATTAACTAGTGTAATTAAAAATTAATCATGTCTCAAATAAACAATTTTTATATAAACACAATGACATGAAATATAATAAAATAACCATCTAATATTACTACAATGATTCCATAATATGTATTTTATCTGGAAATAGGGTTCTTAGTATTCCTCACTCGAAATGTTCCCTTATTCTGTAAACACAAATTCAAAACTATTCTGAACATCACTTTTGTTGTCCAAATATTTTATATGAAATGTAGAGCCATTATTGTCATTAAAATTCAATTTTATAAAATTTAAACAAATAAATCCTTTTAACCATCTCAATGTTTCTAATGCATCTTTTAGACCACACAATGTGTCTCTAAACCATTGGAAAAATGGTTTCTTATTCTCATTCAAATCCAAACATCTTTGTTCAATGGATGTCATCATTTGAACATATTAATATGAATATTTATATATTGGAAAGAATAATCTATTTTATTCGAGATGGAAAAATAATCCTTGATATGTATTAAGATTTCAATGACTTGAGATTCAACCCATTGATCCCAAATATCTTTTTTTCCATTTTCAAAAATCCGCTTTTTAGATTAGTGGGGACCTCACAATAATCAATATTAAATTCAAACATCATCCACATGAAATCCATTAAAAAACCCCTCATGATTCAAAAACCACATTCAAATTTCAAAATTCAAAATCAATTTGTGTAAATCACAAAATACAAGAGAAGACAGCTTCCCAATAAACCCTCCAAAAAGAAAACTACTTTCATCACAATTTTGACCTGTTATCACATTATCACATCGTCAGACAACATCTTATCACTTTCAACTCCATCATATCGTCCCTTCACTATAGTCTCCATTCTCATCTGATAATCATCACTGACCTCTTCTTGGATATCAACCAACTCCACTAAACACCATCACACTATATGACATGAAATTCCTCATCATGACCATCATAAGTGCCAATACCCCACTACCACCATTATCATCATTTTAACCTCTCCCAACCAAAATGGCATCCCACATTCACTTGAATATTGGACGAGGCACCTAGAATCTCCCTAATACAACACATCCCAATTCCTCTTGGAAACATCTGCATCATATATACCTATAAGAGAGCATTAGAGATGGATTCCATAGAGGTACAAGTTTCCAGGACTTCCATAGCATTACCTGATTAATAAAACACTATGTGATTAAAAGACTCCAACAAAAACCAAAACTCTATCAGAACCATAACTAGTAAAATATAAACCAAAAAATCATCAGAACACCCCAATAGAAACAACATATAGACATATAGATACCATGGAACAAGGAAAGGGAAAATGGGAAACCCTAATACGAACATAGAAAAAGGTTTCTAACCAGTAAAAACCATGAACAATAAAAATGAATGAGGGAGAAAACCAAAAAAAATAATGGAATTGAAACCCTATAAATAAGAACCTGCATTGATAACACCTTGAAATCAGTCATCCGACAACCCAGATGCCCAAAACCTCATCATATCCATTGCTAAAAAATTTACCAAGAGAGGGGATATGGAATGAAAAAGAACAACATAAAGCGAAATATGGAGAGGAAAAAATACCCCCATCACTTTTCCTAGTGAGTCATGCGATTGAGCAAGAAAATATGAGAGAGAGAATAGTCTAGAGTAAGAGAAGGAGAAGAATAACCCGATAGGAGCTGCGTGGAGGAACCATTACAATCAGGAAATTTCAAAAACCTAGGAAGAAATCCAAGATCTCCAGAGCTTCGTAATGAATGCGGTTCCATTCCCCAGTAATTGATTTGTTCATAATGAGATATAGGAAATTTTTTTTCCCACAATTCATCCATGTAACATTTAAAAGGCTCTATAAAATCTTATAAAATTAACTTCTAAATAATGGAGGCACCAGGTTGAAAATAATTTATAATAAAAACCATCAATATCCTCATAATCCTTTAAAAATGATTCATCTATCGTATATATACCATTATGAAAATATAATTTCCCAAAAAAACCATTAATGAGACCATGATATATAAAAATATGGAGGAAAGTAAATTTCTAACCGAAAAAGTATTTAAACTGATTTGTACTCAAAATTATTGAAATCAATCAAATAAAAAAACATACTAAAAATTTAAATGATCAGATAATGAACCTTCATGATTTTCATTTTGATATGAATTTTGAATAGTACAAACAATGTTACTTGTAGGAGATATTTCACCATTACCTGATAGTAATGAGATGACATATGTAGGATTTTCAAATCCATTAATGATATAAATTTTTATTATTTGTAGAATGGCCGTAAATTATATTAATATCTTGAAGAAAATGAAAAATATATCTTTCTCTCTCTTGGATTATATAAGACAAGATAGTGTTAGGAATGTTATCCTTCCCTTAGGATTGGGAGATAACACAAAATTATTCTTATTGTGTGTTAGTATAAGGTTTCATTCAACTAATAATTAGTTCTTCCTTTAATATCTAAAAAATTTCAATTGATTATATCATAGATATTATTCTCTACTTACATGAAATCAATTTTTTACCACATTATATCTCAAATTTTATTGCTCAAAAAATTTACAATTTCTTCCAAATATTTTATCATTTCCATATTTATTCATCCATCAAAATGCCAAAAAAATTATTCGCACTATACAAATACAGATTATTAGAAAATTGTTTTGTAGAAATATTAAATTTTAATCATTCTTTGAATTACTTCTTTATAATTTCATATGAGTGATCTATAGAAAAAAACATTTTATGATCAATGTATACTAATATTTCTACCAAGATGTAGTCGATAATATAATTTGTTTTCTTAAAGAATTAATAAAGCTTCATGACACATAAAAATATATCAAGAAAAATTCTTATATATTGAAAACTCATTTGCATTGAAAATATTAATTTTAGGGAGTTGATAATATTTCAATTTATAAGAATAATACACCCTATTAACTCCCTAAAATAATAGATTAAATCATAAACTAATTATTAAATAAAAACATCAATATCTGTTTAGGGTTTTTAGTGTTTAGAGATCATTATAATCAATATGAAATAATTTTGAATCATATATAATTTTAGAGACTAGTTATAAATTTAAAATAAAATAGTCCATAAATGATGTGAGCTATTAAGGTATTGATATGTATTCATTCCATTCATAAACATTATAAGTCTTTGATTTTTGTCTTCATTATGAAATATTAGAAACTGGTGATCAATAATCATTCCTTATTGATATTCAACAAGATTCTGTAATTTTCAAAAAACATATCCTCTCATATTCATGAAATCTTAAACATTTTTCATCAACATTTGTTTCAAAAAAATATTTTAACAATTAATTATAGAAAGGTACCAAAATTCCGTGCTAGGGGACTCTATAATTACTAAATAGGTCTGTGATATTTCAATCATCATATTTTATTATATTCCACATTGAGGACCTCGTAACATAAATTCATATCCTTCATATATATTACATAATCATTCAGGTAGTCATTTATTTTCATTTTACCAAATACCAATAGGAATTATATTTAATACATTTTATAATATAAATCTAGAATATCATATCTTTAGGAAGTATGGATATCAAAAATTGTAGAAATTGATTAAAAAATTGGCCACTCCATCCATGTTTGGACTTCATTTAAATAAATCTTAACACCATAGAAATATCATGAATTATTACTCTAATGTTATCAGACTTATCAAATTATAAAACAACTTCATCTAGAGATATGAAATTTTACACAGTTTAACCATGTCGTATTGAATTGCGGTAATTTATATCAAATCCATGATAAATTAAATGATCATTTATATATACTCTGAAACATCATCATATTAAAAAAACATGGAATAGATAGAAAAAAATTTCTTTGTTTGGAACATTTTGTTAATAAAATGATAAAAAATTATCGTCACTTTCAACATATTCATCTATTATTCAATGTGTAGTAATAAAATATTGAATCATTATTATCTATAAAAATAAAAAATTAAATTCCATTACAAAATATTATAGTGGACATAAAAGTTAGTTAGAGTAGGAAATTGTAGATTATTTCAATAATAATCAAGTAGAACCATTTATGATATAATTAATCCATACAATATTGCAATGAATTTATTGAAAGTGAATATAATCTAATAAATGTTAATAACATTGGAGGTAAAATTAAATTTTAATTGAAATGATTATAAAATCCAGTAAAAACGAGGGAAATAAATTTATATCAGTTGAGTGTAAATTTTAGTATTACTAAGGAAGAATATTTAATTATGAAAACATCATAAGTGAGATTAAATTTCTAGAATCCTCAAAGGTAAAAAAATTAAACAATAACATATGATAATTATTAACTGTAATAAAGTTCATGAGTAGAAGATATTAAATATATATGTTTCATAAGTAATAATTTCCTTCAAAAAATAAGGGTTCATTCTAAGGCAGTCACCGATAAAAAAATTTATAAAATTAATAACAACTCTAATGAAATGACAAAAACAAATATTAATAAATAATTTCAATTTTGGAGGAATATATTTACATTGAATTATATAATTTCTTTCAAATATGACTATCAATTTTTTACTCATTATAATAAGAAATAAATTATTTAATTAAAAATGGATCATTATTGAAATGTAATCAAAGGTAAAATTTCACTCTAATCACATTAATATAAATGTGGTGATAAATAAAAAAGCATATTCCAAATAAATTGGAGATATATAAAAAAACAAGCATAAAATAGTTATAAATGTTTGATATTTGGTGAACATGATTCTTATTATGATCATAATCCTAATATATCATATAGAAAACAAGATAAATAAATTGAAATAAAGGGGATTCCAAATAAAATTATCATAATCCATACAAAATTTGTTTGGTTCGGTAAATAGTGTAAATAGAATGTGGATAATAAAAAACATTAATTGAAGTTGACATAGATGAAAAAAATATAATATCATTAAAAAATAAAAATAAAAATTTATAAGATATTACATCTAAAATTTTAGCTAACCATTATTTAAATGTAAATAATTTGAAAAATATATAAAATTCAAACAATAGTGAATAATATTGAAACAATTTAACACATTATATGAAAAATATAAGGTATTTTTTAGAAAATTCATTCATGTCAAAGGAAATAAATAACATATTCCTTTAAAAAAATTAAAAATTATAAATAAAAATAAAAAAAGTTATGGAATTATAAAAAAAATATATAATGATATCCATAATACAATATATGGAATATAAACATAGATGATAATGATTCCAAATATTAAAAATTAGATTTGGAAAGGTTAACATATATGAAATGTTTAATTTTATTTCATAAACAATGATATTCTAAATTGTTAGATGATATATAAAAATAAAATTGTAATAAAACATCCAAGAATAAAATTTTATCAAGTATATAAATAAATTATTCAATGATCTATAAATCTATGTATTCTAAGGGAGTGATTTGTCAACAAATATTAAAACAATAATGGGAATCAAGCATCTAATTTCCTAAAATTTTAGCTCCAATAACATGAAAAAAGTAACATAGTAAAACTGAAACACTAAAAATATAATGATAATTAATAATAACAAGTTTTATTAGGAATAATACATAGAATTACTGAAATATAAGATCAATAATGTGTGAATATTACATGATTTATTATAATATCAATAATTAAATGTGTAATGGTGAAGAAAAAGAAAAACAATGTTGTATAATGACAGTAACACGAGAATAGAGGAATATATAGTTGGGGATTCTGTTCAATGGAATGAATAAAAGAGCGGATCAATGTGTGAAGCTTAATTTAGAGATTATAATTCCTTTATTTTAATATGAAACAATGAGGAAGACAAAATCTCATATTGTAAAATGATTATAGAGCAATATTGGTGACTACATGATCAAAATAACAAGGGTTGGGTCTTTTTCATAAGAGGAATGAGATTAATGTTATTTGTATCAAAAACAGTGAAATCAATCAACCCAATGATTCATAAAATACTAAGTGGGATATGACATCAATTATAATAAAATCAAGGCACAAATCCATTCCAATTTTGATTTCACATCAGATATTTATAACCAATGTTATGAGAAAATTATTGATATTGATTAAAAATAAACGGCAAGAAAAAAATCTATTTTAATTAATTTTTTAAATAATTTTTTTAATAATTGATGTGAACAAATAATTTGACATCATGTTTTAATGCTAGTAATAAATAATTAAAGTTAAAAAAGTGATGTGATAATTAGATTTTGTACCATTTGTGTAGGCTAATTACCATTTTTCCTTCACTAGGACTGGGATAACATCCAATATACCCCTACATGAATTGTTCAGATTCTCATTTACCCTTTTATATCATAATAATTAATTATTAAAATATTTATTACATGCATATAACAGACCCACCAGTCATATAATCATAATCCATTTTCATGTATTCCATAAGGTCATGAAAACACTTTCAACTTTTTCATAGCATAACCCATATAATAGAATATGGGTTTCATCAAGAATTAATCATCATAATCAATAAACATATATATAAGAAATAAATATATACCCATTATATAATATCCCCATTAATTTATATGAAACAACAATGGGAGTTTTTATAGATAAAAACATCATCAAAAGATCACATGAACAATTTTCTGATGAATATAAAAATTTCATTTTTAATCAACGTTTTTAATTCAGAAATTTAAAAAAAATTATGAATGTATTTTTTATTTAATATAACTATTTTAACATTGATAAAATAATAAATAAAAATAGTATTCAAAATATTGCAAAAATTAATTCATGCGGTATATGTTAAAAAAATTATCTTCACTCTATTTGTAAAAGCTACCTCGTTCAGAAAATTGTAAGGATATTCATTTTAAAAATATATATCGAGATACAATAATGGTTAAAAATGAATTTCATATCTCATTGGTAATTATTAAATATAAGAACTAAAACATTTTAATAATAACATAAACCATTAAATTTTTTTAACCAAATTATTAAAATTGTAAATTTTCATTTAAAACAACATTTAACAATTTAGAGTAAATATATACAGAAAAAACTAATTAAAAATCTTAATATTTATATGTAACCATATAATTATGTTCGTAATAATATTTTTTTAGATATGTTGAATAATTTCATTATTATAAATAAAAGCATAAACGTACCAATTGGAATGTTTAATTGAAATATAAAACCAAAATAATCTGTACCAATTTTATTAGAAGCACTATAAAATCCTATAAAATAAATTTTTATTTATTATAAATATATTAAGAAACATATTGTAACATAAAATAGTATAAAGTATTTACATATATCATATTATCACAGATTTAGTTACAATTTTTCATTAAAACCAATGTTTATTGTTATTGTTTTGTTTGTTAGACATGTGTCAGTTCTGCAGTTCCAATCCATGAACAATGAATATTTTTCCATCATTAAATAAATTATAATTATTATATAACAATTTTATATATTAAATTTTAAAAAATATATTACCTTCCAAAAAATTTATCCATAGAAAAATGAATTATATCATTAATGAAGAAAATAGTTTGTATATAGGAATAAAATTTGCCTTAATTTTCAAAAAGAAATAATAAATGGGAGGTAAAAAATATTTTATCATTATAGATTAATTAGAACAACGGAATAATCATATGTATTTGTTAAAACTATCAGTATATTCAGTAAAATTTGGTGTTTATTGAAAATTAATCATATCACTATGCTGAGATAATAGTCCATAAGTACACATTCACAACATATTCATTTCCTATTTGATATAGTGGAGGCATAAAAATGTTTTCTCATTATCAAAATAAAGTATCATTATAATGACATGTTTTTATTAATCATGTTGTGATTTATAAAATTTTGTTAGATATGGTGGAAGATGAAGTGAAATTGAAATAACACGGTTAAGATGTACACATCTACTTTTAGAGGGCTCCATTGGATTACGGCATAATCAATAAATATTGGTCATAATAGTAGAACATGGAATATATAAATATATATATATATATATATATATATATAAATTTATTGGGTTTGGTATTTTTTATGCTATTTGGAACAATTTTTTTGAATAATGTATGATTGAGGGTTATCTATTATAAGTTATGAAGAGGAAAAACATAGAACCTTGTAAATCATTTAAATAATTTAATGTTATATTTTAGTGAATGTGTCTACAAATGGATAATATTTCTATGTTTAGATAATATAGTGTCTCCAAATCATCAATTTTTTAATTAGTAATTTTTATATGTACCTATTAACTATATAATTCAAATCAACCCTGTTTGTAATCCATGTTTAACCTTATATATGTTATTACTGTTTTTTATACTATTAATTAAGATAGAGATATATTTTGAAACTATAAAGGTAAATTAATTATTATCATCAAAAATTTTAATTTCATTTTACAATATTAGATTTCTATAATTGGTGGAAATTCATTTTAAATAAATTTTAAAACAAACAGAACAAAAATCATTTATAGATAAATTAATTTATAAGAAACAAAAACGACATTTATCAATTTAAAATTACATGTAAAAACATTTATATGATTGATAAAAAATTAATTACATTCAAATTTTTTTAAATCATTAAAATAATCTATTAATAGAGGCTATTTGATGTTTTGTGAAAATAAAACACACAATATGAAAAAATCTATTTTCTAGAAATGACAACTATTATTACATTAAAATTATTTTGTTTTTATTTTTCAACATTTTAAAACACTTTTATTCATTTTATTCATATGTAAATATAATTTTTTATATTCATAACCTCCAATCTAGTGGTTATTGAACAAACATATAAAGATATTATTTTTATTTTATATTTCTGTTTGTTTAATCTTTGTGTTGAATTTAAATAAATCTCTTAAAATAAATTTTTTTAATGATATGTATATAATAAAATAATATTTTTTATATTTTATACCACATAAATAAATTTCACCATCATAATTAAATCACTATGTTAAAAACAAATAGGTATCTATATATATATATTCATAATCACTCATATATGTTCTTATGTCGCTTCTTGAATTTATGATTTTTCATCGAATCATTTATTATATATGCAGTATTATTCCATAGAACATTATATCTACAATCTATGATTTATAAAAGAATTAAACTATTTATATTATCATCTGATAGTCTTATAACCTACTAGTTTAGTACATGTGGAGGATAAGGTATACATTACAAAATGATATCTGTGAAACCCCAGGAATCAAAAGTGTTGTTCAATAGTATGAAAATTTGACAAGAAGTTTTCCTAATATAATAATCATTATTTCTTGATATGAAATATCTATTTCCTAAAATTATCTTATATTTAAATCTCATAAAAATATTCCTTAGTGTAATTCTTAGTAATATATTGTCACTAATATTGAATAATATATCTCACAGACGATTCTCAGGATAAATAATATGTCAAATTAGAGCTACTTAGATGTGAAATTGAATGGATGTAGATATATATTCAACATTCTTATCAAGTTTTCATCCAAATAAAAATTTTCAACGAATATTATCCCTTCACATCATTAGTCTTTAATTCAATAAAATATGTTATCCAATGGGAATAAAATGAATTGACAAGTTAAAAAATTATAATATAATTTGAAAAAAAAATATTAATTACAAAAACCATTGAAATGAATAGAATTAGATTGTATAATAACAACTGGGGTTTTAATTGTCCTATAAAACTTAAACTATGATGAAGGATAATAACTAGAAATAAAACTCTACTCTAAAAATTATGATTTAGAAGACATCACTAAAACATTGAGGTAATACTCAAATCATAATCAGAAAAAAAATAATGTGGTACACAATGTATCCTTACAACATTTTTATTATATATTCTACAGATCTTATAATGAATAAAAATTTTCTAACATATATTATGTGTGGTTAATTTATTAGGATATTTAATAAATCCCAAATATAATTATGGAATTTGAATGCTTTGAGGGTTTGATGATTAAATCTATAGAGATATTTTCCCACTATCATTCCAATATAGGGTATTTTTGTAACATCCCCTAATACATTCATATCTTAAAATTTTGTTTCTATAATACTAATCACTACAATATATATTCTAAAATATCACTTTATTTTACTCAAATAGAAATAATATTATGAAACTCTATGAACCTAAATACTACCATGATGAACGGAGAATGTTAACATTTGAGATTCTTCCACAAAATAATAATCCATCCTTGATATTGATAAGACACATAAATGGTGGTGAAATATTATCACTAAATCATAATCATCATTGAATAGATGAACATTTAACTCTTTATTTTATATCTCTCTATATTGTTGGATCCATGACCACTCTATGTAGGAAATGGATGTTCTTTTTTATTTGTGTTTAATCCACATTGGATGTTCAGAATTTTATCCGGAAAAGGGATCATACAGTTCATGCAGACAACATTACTAAAGGTGGAACCATTTTTTTGTATTTTCCAAATTTTTCGGGTGTAAAAATATGAAAATTAATAGATGTGTTCTTGGGAAATGGAAGGTGCATGAAAAGCATTGAATTTGCGCAAAACTGGGTTTTCATTTTTCGTGTAAAATTTATTTTAGGGTTAAAATGCCGAAAAATAGCAAAGGCATGAGCTACATAAAAAATCTGTAGTTTGCGTGGAATACAGTTCCCACATGAAAATCAGTGCACGTAGAAAGAGAGGTTTTGTGCGAAATGGTGGGTTTTACACATTGGATTCAACAATGAATATAAATAAGAGGTCGCCCCCATTCCGAAAGGATGAATACATAGAGATAATCCATGTGCTGGTGCGTGTAAAAGTGGTGTGAAAGGTGACTTGCATGCAAAAAAAAATTTAGCAGCGAAAATTTGTAGTTGCATGGAAAAGAGGAAGTTGTGCGTAAAAGTTGATGTTGCGCGTGAAAGGTGAATTTTAATGGAAAAGCTAATGTAACACATAAAGGGAGTTGTTGCATGAAATATTTAATGCATTAAAAACAAATCTTGTGAACAAAAGTTAAATCATTCTTGCAAAGGTTGGTGTTGCGCGCAATTTTTAGTGCATGCTGATTACTTGTTCTGATTATATGGTTCAATGTTTTAGTGATTTCATATGCATCATTTTGGGACATCGATGCAAGAAGTGTCTCATGATGAAAATAGACAATGAATTTTTTGAAAATCTATTAAAGATTCCTTCATGTTGATAAACTGAGTTTTGATTCACTCAAGGTAGTGACCTAAGGGTAGTCGACAAAAGTGATATGAGGCATGCAGTGAGATTTCCCTATACCATTGTAAAGGCAGTGTTCCTAATACAGAGTGTCTTTGACCAAAACCTATATTCCATAAACTAATGAAGATTATTGGATTTTGGTATGACCAATAAACTGTTGGTGTATGCTCTTTGGATGTAGACCTTAGTGGAAAAACCATGAAAAGTGATGTGTGGTCTTCATTCTGTGATTATTTTTATTCTTTTCTCATCAGTCATACAAGTTTAACAACTTCCAAAAAATGTGAGGACAATATGCTTGTTTTATAAAAACATTTGACACCATGATTATCCTCTCATCTCATAGGGTATCCTGAGGTCCTACAAGTGTTATCATAGGGTAAATGCTGCTGGTTTTCTATCTACCAATTTTCATTATTGAGAATGCATCCAATGTCAGGGATATCCCTCTATTCAGTGGAATTTGTTTTCAGATTTGGATGAATGAAATGAGATCTTACCTAATATCCCTAGGAATGGAATTTCTCTATTCTACTATGCAAGGAATACATATTACTGATCTAACAGGTCTTGTTATGACTAATACATACATGATAGATCTTCATAAAGATGATAATGCTCATAATTATATCACTGCATGTTTTAATTATTAGATCAATCTAAAGGATATGAGTTGCACCTCTACAAAGTCTATGTGGGATAAATTTGAAAATATTTATAATGGGGATAATAATGAGAAGGAGAAAAAATTTCATGTCCTACACCATAGGTCCAACTATCTGTTGATGCATCCTGATGATAATCCGGATTCCTTCTTCAATTGAATTACTAATGTAGTGGGGGAAATTCGAGGTCTTTGAGGGGAAATCAAATACATTGATACCGTAAAGAAAGTATTCAGAATATTTCCACCTACGTACAATTTAATGGTGTCAACCCTTGATGAAAGATATCTATCTAAACTATATTTATATGATGTTCTATGTAGTCTAGTAGCATATTATATGAGAATCAAACCCGAAGATGTTATGACTTTTCTTCGAAAGGAAATAGCATTCAAATCCTTGGAAAAAGTGAAAATTTTAGTAGGTAGTGGTGGTGATGATGGGGATGAAAACAAAATTGTTTCTCTCATTGCCAACAAACTGGAAAGGGAAATGGTAAATTTAAAGGTAAGTTACCTCATTCATGTTTTCATTATAGAAGAGTTGAGAAAATTACCTCTCTATGTTATAGAAAGTTCTATGATGGAGAGAGAGAAGAAGAAGATAATGAGAAGCCTTGGAAAAGGTTTTCCAAAAATGGAGACCTCAACTCTTGAATGAAAATGCAGAATAAGAGTTATGATTGTTAAGGGGAAGATGATTATATAGAATTTTATGAAGAATAAAAACTAGAATTTAAAAATGGGAACCACGCTTCCATAATGGCTACAATTGAAAAGTCCAAACCTTCGATCGATAAAAATAGAGATAATTAGATGACTCCGAATAGTGATCCCAATTTGAAAATTACGGATTCATTTTCTAAGAATGATAATAAATGTAAGAGATGCAATATGTGAAACGAAATGGGGGAAGAACCATCAGAATATGTTGATGACCTTGATGTTAAAATTGAACAACTAGAAGAACTATAGAAAGTACATTTTCCAATATTTGAAATCATAGTTGACGTTGTGGAACTAAATCATAGAATTGACGAATAATAAAACGTCACCAATGACCATACATCTAGATAGGAAGAGACGTCATAGCCTGTTTGAGGTCTTTAATAATAATTTTTTACTCTTACGAGTAAAAAACACATCCAATCAAACACAAAATGGAGAGAGAAGAAAATTCATTTTGGATGATTCTGAGATGATAAATTACTAGCATGATCCAAGCATTGTTCAAATAGGGTTGAAAAAATCTTGATAGATCAAAGACCCACCGACATGAGAAACTATGGAATCGGTTTTGAAGCTGAGCCATCAACTTCTAGAAGTAAAGAGATCCAAATAAAAGACAGGATGAAATATGGAAATGTTGTAAAGTTTCATAAAGTTCTGAAAAAGAAACCCTCAATCCAAAATAAAATAATAACTAATGATTATCCTCAATAATTCATAAATTATAGGAATTCCCACTATTTTCCAAAGGAAGAAGTCATTGTAAGAAATATAAGTGAGAAGACATTTCCTCCCATGAAGTGTCATTTCTATGGCTATGTGGGACATACCATGTCATATTGCGAATAGGGAATGAAATATTTGAATGGGTATGATCTGGGAAGTCCACAAAGGAAAAAAATTCTTATCCTAAAACTTATTTATGAAATAGTTTCTATGGATACTATTTTCAAAGATCTAACTTTGTCATAAAGCTGTATATTTTAGTTATGGATATGACAGGAAAAATTCATAAAACTCCCAGAAATGGGTCAATACTCACCCTCCTGAAGGTGTTCTTCTCAAAAATAGGTTTACTCCTCTATAATAAGAGTATGGATATGAAGAATATGATTATGTGGAAGAATGAATTAGAAGGCCATCAATGTCCTACGCTCAATCCAATACCTCATTGAAAGAGAAGATGAAAATTGAGAAATCCAATCTTGCAGAAGTAGCTCTCAAAGGAACAAAAAGTAGTAGCACCTGGATTTATGATAGTGAATTCTTGACCAATATAACAGTAAATGATAACCATTTAAAGAACATTAAGATGAATGTTGATGGAACAATGAGGTATGGTAATGATTCAGCTTTAAAGATTAATAGAAGTGGAAATACCGCCCTTGTCAATGGAGAGATGAAGAAGGATGATATTCTTTATGTGGGTTGTCTACATCACAATTTCCATAGTGTGGGTGAACTCTATGTCTCAAGTCTCATAGTAACATTAAATAAAGTATGATGCATTGTAATGGGAAAAATAATTAATTCTATCATGAATGGATTTAGAACAATTGGAAACATATATCAGGTTTACAGTAAAGTGATCTCTTGTTATCTATCTATTGAAGAATTAGAAAACTGGTGGCATCCAAGACTAGGGAACATTAACGAAAAAGACAATTAAAATATATCAAATCTGAAGATAGTAATGGATATACCCATTCTAAAACATGAACAAGAATGGACTTGTGATGCTTTCATATAGGGAAAGAAAGTTTGTAGCACATATCGGTCAAAGAAGAAAAGGGTATCACACCTTCTTGATCTCATATATAAAAATGTATGTGTCCTGATAAATGTTTCCATAAGAAATGGAGGTAGGTACTTATTATTTTTCATTTATTATTATATTATAATGGCTTGTGTAATGGTTATTCACAAGAAGTGACAAGTTCTTGATTTCATGAAAATATATCGGTGAATTACCGAGAATGATACTGGACGAACAATAAAAGTCCTACAGTATAAAAATGATGGTGGATACAAAACAATTGGGTTTGATAATTACCTACAGATACATGGAAAACAACATGATGTATCTTCTTTGAGAACTCCACAGAAAAATGAATTTATTGAGTGCTTGAATTGACAAGTAAAAAACATGCATTCTACTATGCAGATAGAGATTTGTATCACTATCCATTACTAGAAAATAATTGTTGATGTTATAGTGCACGTTCAAAATCTATCAGGGATTTATATGGGAGAAACAAAGACACCATATGAATTGTGGCATTGAAGGAAGCCTTTGTTGAAATACATTCATGTTTTCAGAAGAAAATGTTTCTTCCAAAATAAAGAACGAAACAAGGAATGTTTGGGGACAATTGAGATGAAGGAATATTTCAAGTATATCCAATGAATAGAAAATCATTCAAGTTTTTCAATATGTTTTTCAGAGGGATTGTATAAATCAGTGCTGTTAATATCATTGAATCCAAAACTCCAAATGCTTCAAATGATTCATATACTGATGAGATAAAAGATGAGGAAGAATTTGAACATTGAGTAAATTCAAATACAAAAATAGATGAAGGTGTAAAAAAACTCAAGATTCATATCATGATGTTGACTCCAAAGAGGAATCCAAAGAAGAATCCATAGCGGGAGAGAATTCAGTTGAACCTTAGAGGATGAATCTGAGAGAATAAATTAATCATTCCAACATAATTGGGGATTGGACTGCACCCACAAAATCGAGGAGAATTAGGAGTAATTCATAATATTCATGTTTATCAATTTTTGAACCATATTCATTTGAAGAAGCATCAATGTTGAATCTTGGGTGAAGGCCATGAATAAAGATTTATATTAGATTGAAAAAAATAGAAAATGGGATCCGGTCAAGATACCCAAAGGTCACAATGTGATTGGTACATATTGGATCTTTAATAAAGAATTTCATGAGAATATAAGTGTTATTAGAAAAAATGAAAGGAAGGTTTGTAATATATATTCACATACTTATATTGATGATGTTGAAGAAAACTATGCTACAATGGCTATACCAGAGTCAATAAATATTTTTCTTACCCTGGAAATATAAATATTATATAATGTATATAAAATGTATGTCAAGATAAGAATATTGAATGGTGTTCTTGAAGAAAAATTCTACATCATACAACTAGTTGGTTCATCATGGTACTAATGAAACAAAGGTATGTAAACTAAAGAATGACGACTATGGCTTGAAGCATACAACACGAGCATTGTATTCCTAGCTGGATTCTTATCTCCAAAAGAATGAATTCAAATTCAGTGGTGTATATCTCAATGTTTATGTGGAAAATTTTCCAGAGGATTAGTTCATGTTTCTAGTTGACATTCATGACATTATATTTGGTTGTAGCTAGGAGAAATACATGGATTAATTTTCCAAAAATAAGAAAAATGAATTTGATATGTCTATGATTGGGTAGCTTACATATTTATTGGGGCTACAGGTGATTAAAAAATTTATTACACATTCATTTATCAAGAAATGTATGCAAGAGAGTTGGTAAAGAAATTTAATATGCATGACTCCAAACAGATTTTGACACTGATTGCGGTTGAAACCAAAAAAGAAAGCATGAAGATGGGATCTATGTAGATACCACAATGTACCAGAGTATTATTGGAGGATTACTATACCTGATGATGAAAAGACCTGATATTTTGTTTGTAACATTCTTAGAGGCCCAATTTTAGAGTAATCTGGAGGAAGAACATATGATAGTAATAAAAAGAATCAAGTGTTATATTCAAGGTACTAAAAATTTTATGTTATACTTTACTGCAATAAGGGATAGTGAATTATCATAATTTTCTAATGCTAACTGGTATGAAAATTTAGTGGGAAAAAAGTCTACCAGTGGTGGAGCATTCTATAATGGGCAGAGATGTGCTGGCTTTTTGAGCAAAAAATAAGGAATTACATCTCTTAGTAATGACAAAGCAGAGTATATCTCTGTTACAATGGAATTCATTCAACTAATATATACTCTATAAAAAATGATAGTTATTGGTGATTAGCTGTAACAACCAATTGTTATTTACCGTGGTAACAAGAGTACAATTGTTCTTATAATGAATAATATTTAGTATTCTCGTACAAAAAAAATTTAAATCAGATATCACTTTATCATGGAAAATGATGAAAAAGTCATGATTAAAATGGATCATGTGGGAACTGATGAGGAAGTGGATGATATTTTGAAAAATCCACTATCAATGGATGTATTTGAGAAACATTGAATGAGCATCGATGTTAATCCACCTCCTAGTGCATAAGGCGGTTACAAAATTCCCCTCTCCCTATCTATGTTAACTGTTTTTAATCTGTTTGTGGATGTGATGTAGGTTAATGGGAGAGATACGATCTAGGGGTGTTTTGAGTAGATCAATGAACTTTTACTGGATATGGGGTTTATTTTCAATGGTGGAGAAAGATTTAAATTCAGGATTTAGGACATGTACATTTAATGAATATGTAATGATTCTATGACATGATGAGAATACAATTTTAGGAGTAGAATGAACACATTTAGGATATGTAATTCTTCATGTGGAATAGTATGAGAATATCTTTGGTGGTGTCTTTAATAATTCCAAAACAAGGGATCCCAATTCACTATTTCCCTCTTTTTTTCTACACCAAGCATTGCTCACATAGACTTGGAGTGTTGGCTGGGTTGTATCTTTGGTTTCATATTTTTATTATGGTTCGTGCTTTATTGACTTTATCAGGTGATTTCTACAAAAACCAATGGGGGAGGTTCTTGGAACCACTACCATTCAATGCGGTAAATGTAGGTTGGTCTGTGTTTTTTCATTCCTCAATTTAGGTTTATATTTTTTTCATGAAAAGGTATGTGTTATGTGAAAAATATGGAGTTTTTTGCAACATAGTGGGTTTTTCATGTAAGGGTCAGTGACACCTATAAATAAGAGGTGACCCCCTCATTATGGACATCTGCAGACATTGGTATGTTTCATGTTTTGGTGTATGTTAAATTTGCACACAAAAAAGAGTTGTGCGGAAAAGTTATATTTTCCTAAAAAATTTGTTGGTTCATGGAAAAGATGAAGTTGCACGTAAAAGTTGATGTTGTCCATGAAAGGTGATGTTTCACAAAAGATTTAATGTTCCACATAAAGGGCGTAGATGTGTGAAATTTTTTCCACACGAAATGAAAATCGTGCATGAAAAATTAAAATCGTGCATGCAAAGGGTAGGTGATGCACGCAATTGTCAGTCCAAGTTGATTGCATGTTCTGATTATCCATTAATATGGTTTAGTGTTTTCAATTGAATCAATACATGATATTGATGAAAGAAGTGTCTCATGATGAACAGAGACAAAGACTTCAATGAAAATCTATTGAAGAGACCCTCATGTTGATAAACTGATTTTGACATCTCTCAAGGCAGTGACTTAGGGGGATTCGATGGAAGTGATCTTAGGGATGTAGTGAGGTTTCCCTAAACCTTTGTGAAGGAAGAGTTCTTGGAATAGAGTGATTGTGGCCAATCCTTGTCATCCAAAAACTAGTGAATATTAGAGGATTTTGGTATGACTGACACACAATCGGTGTATGCTCCATGGATGTAGCCCTTAATGGTGAACCAAGTAAATTTTTTGTGTGGTTTCCAGGCATGTGATTTTTTTGTATCTATTCTCATCAGTTTTATAGTTATAACGAGTTTCTAGCAATTTGGGGACAAGATCCTTCTTTTAAAATAAAATGTTGACACCCTTATTCACCCCTCACCTCTTAGAGTGTCTTAAAGTCCTACACATATTCCTCTGACATCACTTTAGTCATCACATGGATTAGTGATTTAACCCTAATTTAATAATGTTATTATTTATCCTAGTTTTTCATGATTTAAATCCATTTATTTAGTAATCCAAATACATTGGAAATTTTTTATTACTCATCCATGATAATCTAGAATAGTCCATTCAACTAAAACAATCATCCACTTTGTATTCTTTCACTTATTTTAATTATATTGATAAATCATAATAATTACTGATATATAAATATCATCTATGATTTATATTCAACTCATTATAGGTGATATATAATTTAAATCATTATGATAAGTATATATGAAACATTGTTCTTCACATATATACTACCATTATATAATTAATGAAAAAATTTCAACTGAACTATCAAATTTTTAGTTATGTTATTATTCACATGAGGCATCAATTGGAAAGTGGAATATATTATAATCATAACATTCTACATATGAAAACATCCGAGGATAATTTTCAATTCATTACTATATATCACAAACCCACTGCTAATATAGCATATTTTGATCATATTTATTGGTTCTAACCAACCCTCAAGTTCCATCATGTTTTTATCACATATTTCTATGAAAATAAATGCAACTCCCTTACGAGTTAAAATGTTTAGTGTTATTGTTATACCTATAGAATTAATCACATTGAATCAATAATATCCACTAAATCCTAGAATAAATTGATATTAATTATTGTGTTTCATCAGTCTAAATCAATATAACATATGAACTTATGGATCCACTAATATACCCTTTAAAGGGACTATATAACCCAAATTTGAAAAATTCTATAGTTGATATTCAGACATGATAAAATTTTCATACTGATTTTCCTTCAATAGTATCATCAGTATGATCTTAAAATTATCATAATGATCATCTGCATAGTTAGAATATATAAGATTATTTTCTATATTGACTACCAAAAACTGATAAAGGTAATCTATAAATACAAGATTCATTAAACCCATGAAGACAATAGGGGAATTAGTAAGACCAAACAAAATCACTAAAAATTCATTATGTATATCCTTGAAATTGAATAATTTCGTGGAAATTACATTCATTTTATACTCTCAATTGATAGTATTTATATCAAATATAAATATTGGAATAATATTGAACTCTACATAATTGATCAAATAAAACATCAATTGGGGGCAGTATAATTCTATCCTATATGATGATTTTTTTACATTCTAAATAATAAATGAATAATCACATTTTAACAAATTTATTCAAAATAAAATAAAATAATTTGACCCCACAGTTAGTTTTTTAAAGAATTATTACCGTATCAAGATTCATTATGATTTTCTTCATCAATTGCTGTAACTCAGTCTGGTCCATCCAATATGGATTCTTTGAAATATGTGTAGCACCATGTGTGAGTTCTGTTGAAAACTGTATATGAAATTTTGAACAAATACTACAATAATCATCTTGAAAGTCCAAAACAATTTTGTATTTATAGAATAAAATAGATGTTGATTTTCTCCATAATAATTTAATATAAATATAGAAACTGAATTGCAACAAGTACTCATACAATGGAATCAATTTCAATTGAGATATTATATTTATCCTTTAACTGATAGATTATCACTTGTCTTTTTACAATGTCAATATTAACATTAATTATATGAAAATTTATATGGTAACTATTTGAAGAGATTCAATAATTCCCATGAATGACATAAAATTTAACCATAGGGTAAAAATAGTGTTTTTGAAGAATTACATTCCAACAATCATCACATTAAGAAGAACAAGACATATGATGTCATAATCATAACTTAAGATGTTTTCAAAGGTAATTAAATATTTAATCATTAAGGTGGTAATGTGACACGCTTATAAAATTCATCATGGATAAAAAAATATTGTATATCTAGTATAGAAGAACAGACTTGATATTCGATGGTAGATAATATGCGTACAATTAACCAATTCATTCTCATTATTAACATCGAAAATAGTTATTGTATGAGATCAAAATTTTTCTATTGGATTAAAATTCTATAGAATTAAATAAAAATCATTAACTCATTTATTCGAGAAATGGTTAGCATAATCCCATAATACTTGTATTTGATACCCTATTGTGTGGGAGGTGTATTCTTAGAACCTGTCTCCCTGGGCCCGTTTAGTTACTACCTCAAGGATTCCTCTCATTGGATAGGGGCTAGCAACTAGTGACGAAGGCGCCAACCTATAAGTGGGAGGCATTTTCCAGAGTTCTTGTACGCGCACACACACCCTACCATGTCCCAACACACTAAAAGTTTAAAAAAAAGATTACTAAAACAAACTGAGTACAATGTATTGTAGAAAGTAATTGGGCCAGAATACAAACTTAATAAAAGAACTATAAAATCAATGTTCAAAAGATTCTCTGATGGTCGTCCATAAAAAATACCACCTGATTGTATGAGAAGCATAACTACTAGAATATATAGTCGTACACCCAGTCCACCTAGTATTTCTAGGTCCCACCTAGTCCTAGGCATCCAACTCCACCAATTAAGCATCTGTTAGTTCCCTCCACCTGAGAAACCTCTATCGAGATGTCAATCGTCTACACCAGACACGACATGTGTAGGTGGATCCATTGCAGAGTGATTATAACAAAACACAGTAGATACCCCGAGACCCCTGATGGTTTTTTATTAATCCAAGAAGGAAAACCCAACAATGGTTAATACCACTTATGTAATGCCACCAAGAAATTTCTCAAACACATAACCCAATGTAAAAAACACTACCCACCTCAGGTATATTCTAGGGTAGTGATACAAGTGCCATCAGTCATGTCATCGAGCTCCTCGGCTGCTGGAGAAATCCTCCTCTATTAAGTACAATGATCATTTTAGGTCATAAAGAGATACTTCCCACTATCCATGGACTAATGTGGTACTCAACATTGATGAGTATCATCAGTATGCTAGGTCATACAGAGCTACTCCACACTGTGGGCCTCGCAGATCACACAGAGTCGCTTCCCACCTTGGATGAACTAAGGTACTTATCATGTCGAGTATCATGGGACTGTCGGGACACACAGATCTACTCCCACCATGGGTCTTCCAGTTCACACAATGTTTCATTACACTAGGACATCGTCTAGTAGTCTTCAGGTATCAACCATCTACAGGGTTCAGTACGTAGCACCCTTGGAAGAACCACTCCTCAAGCCATTCCTCTCATCTCAACATCCTTTAAGTTCTCCACAAATCATTCCAAAAGTTAAACATCTTCAATAGGGTCCTAATTTTTTAAACATTTCATCATTTGATTGTGCGGTTTTCATGGAACAAGTATTTTAGTAACCAGGGGGCCTGTTACGATGGGGCCCGATTAGACCTAGTCAGACCAACCGGACCGACTCGACCTCGGGGACCCCCATTACCCAGTTCCTTTAGAAGTACTCGACCTGACCTGGTTTGGGTTGGGGTTTGTCCCATCTAGCCTTTCCAATGGGCTAGGTCCAATGGGTCTTGCACTGGGTTGCCTAGTTACCTGGTCTAGTCTGGCCTACCGAAGCCTGTCAGGCCGGTTAGTGCGAGTTCAGCCTACTGGGTGCAGGACCGGCCCAACCCACTGGGGGATGAGCCCTCCTGCTATAGACCAGCCCCTAGAGTGGAAGGTGGTGACCTATCCCACCAGACATGGATTCAGTTCTGCGTCTGCCCAAACTGACCCCATAAATGTGAGTTCACTCAAGCTTCTAGCCAGGGTCAATGGACCATGGCCCGCATGACCAGGGTGGCTAGGACGTGGTCCATATTCTCAGTGAGGATCCCTCATGGAACATAGATTCCCACTACTACATCCAGTGAGGGTTAGATTCCTCTGCAACATTCGTGGCACCATTTATTTCCATCCCTTCATGTGGACGGTGTGGCTCAGTCATTGTCGCTGGTCCACGGTAAAGGCAGTTCATTCTGCGGGGCTACCGGAGTTACTCCGGTGGTCCGTTCCTCGACCTTTCTGAACAAATGGGTCCTTCAAATCGATACCATCCACCATTTGGTCCTTTATTATATCCCCTAGGTTAGATATGTTAAGGGGGGTGGTGAATCATGTTATGAAAGATAAAAACTACTGCCCCAATTAATCATGATTTTTTGTTAGAAAAAACTATATTCTCTCTCCATCATATTGTAGAGAATGAATGAATCTTAAAGAAAGCACAAGCCACAACAATTTTACTTAGTTCACCAAAACTAGGCTATGTAAAATTAGCATACTCTAGTGATGTTCCAATGTACCAAATCCACTAGAAGCGATCAAATGTTTAAAATGATAGGAGGGACTCGTTGTTCCTCCTAGTTTACAACTACTCGAAATTTGATAGATTCCACCATAATATATACACCTATATTTATCTTCATTATAAATGATGAATTATGCATCCTTAACTATTGATAGATTCTCTATTTATGTTCCACTTTTATCCACTGATGAATACTATTTTACCGCAGTATTTCCGGGATACCTCATATCTTGTGCAACACCCTTACCACATATTGTGCGCAACATTAATGCCTTGTGTCCAAGATTCCACCATTGCTGTGAAAACCCCCTTGCATTCAACATCAATGTTACACGCAACTCAAATATTATGAACAACTTCCTTATCTTGTGGAAATCTCAAATTATTTCGTGAAAATCCCTTTTTGTAAAATTCTTCTGCGATTTGAAGCTCAGATTCTCTCTATGTGTTGAGCAACATTGAATGATGATCTCACCCTTATTTATAGTCATTGTTGACCCCTGTCTAATTGATTCAATTATTGTCACACAATATCCTCTTCGATCATGAAAAACCCCATTTTATGTTGAATTGCATGTCTCTTTCACCCCCATTTAAAAATCTTTATTGTGCTTCCTTACATTGCCATTATTCGGTGTTCTGATCCGAAACCATTCCTTGAGTGGATTTTACCATGTAACCTTCAATCATGACCACCTTATATTTATTCTATTTGTACCCCTCAAGATCATTCATTCCATTTTCATCATTCTTTGTGAACATTGGTTGTCAACAATATCTCTGGAACTCAGCATATCACCATAGAAACCCTCTTTGTCAGCAAACAAACTAGCTTTTTCAACAAACACAATCACTACAAAAATGATTCAATGTTAACTTGAGGGATTTTTTCCAACACCCCAGAATCATTCTGCCTCTACATTGAGAATGTGGCCACCAAGAATGAAAAATCGGAGGTTCCCATTCCTTGTTTGTGTCGCCCTTGCCTATCCACATTAGAGGTTTAAATCAGAGGGTGGGGATTGAAGTTCAATAATTTTAGGCAAGTTTTGAATCTCAATTAATAAACCCCTCATGAAAAGTCACCCTCCCGCATAAATGAAAAAAATGCAGAACAACATGTTTGTGAGATGTTCTCTGTTCATCATTTATAGAAAACGATAAGAGCATGTAAAAACATTGAAATAAAATCAAACCCCTTCATCTTTTACCTTTGATTCCAAATAATTCATCCCTGGCAGTTCAAGGAATCTCTATCATCACTTCCGGCTTCATTCATTGAGGTTTATCCAATTCGGTAAAGATATGTTGACATTTTCCTTTCTTCATTTTAGAATAGATTCACCAGAGTTTTGTTAGATAATCATTCTAATTTTAATTATCTATCCACCAATTCATTAGACAATAAAACTGAATTCATGTGGCATTGTTTTAGTTATGTTGTGATTTTGAGTCATTACACTTCCTTTATTGGACTATTATGCAACATGATACATGCCATTAATGAGCCTCAACTATGCCCCCCATTGTTACCTCATCACAACACTACATCATAATCGTTTCACCGCACGTTAGATGAAAAAATAATAGAAAATAACTATTTACTGTTTTTTTATTATTTTCAGAAATGTTTGAAAATAAAATTTTCTGTTTAGCCTTTATCGTCTTAAGTTATGTTCATTCTAGGAGAATCTCAGCATTTTGGGTTCAACGGTGCCCTCGGTTTTGTGATCCAAGAAGCGGTTCAAAAGTCAGAAAATATTTCTCTCACAATTACTAATGGTACCATTATAATGAAATTTTTTTTTCGGGCTCTCCAGGCCTTGGAATCAAATTTCTTCAGAGCACACAATCTCAGAAAAATTTCATATAATAATATAAAATTTTTATAAATAAATTAAAAGTCTTTAAATTCTCCCAATAATGATGCTTTATGTCCATGAAATCCAAAAAAACTAGAAAAATAGATTAGGGTATTGCACGTGAATATGAGTGTCCTGCTCCCATGTGTATTTCTGGAGATTCTCGTGCTACCACCAAACTCACACAAGAGGAATCGACAACCCATGTAGGAACCACTTTTTTTACCCTCTATCTCCACAAAGTAGTCCGTAAACGTCACACAATATTCAATGTATAGTTCTCCCTTTTCGATGATGTGTGATAGGTCATGTACATACCTCCTCATATAAGACACGTGAAAAAAATTATGCACCCGGTGAATCTGTGGAGGGAGAGTTAGGTGGTACGCCACCTCACCAATTATTCTCAGGATCTGAAAAGGGTTGATGAAGCTCAGAGATAGATTTATACCATAGCCAAGTAATTTCAATCCTTTTTTTGGGTGAAACCCAAAGGAAAAAATGATTTCCCTCATCAAACATTAAAGGAATCTGTCTCCTTTTCGCATAAGTCTTCTGCCACCTCTGTGCATTCCTCATTTACTCTGGGATGATTTACACCTTCTCAGTGGTATCCCGTACCATTTTTGATCCCATGAGTGCCAACTCCCCTGGGTCTGTACCATGTAAGGCTGACCTACAAGGATTCTCTTACAATTCCTCGAATATTTCCATGAAAATGGTGTAGTGTTAAATGTTATTGTATGCAAAATCTACCCCTGGAAAGTGGTCCTTCCACTTACCATAAAAGTTAAGTATACAAGCACCTAGAATGTCATGCAGGGTATGTATTGTCCCCTCTGTTTGACCATCCATCTAGGGATAAAAAGCTCTGCTCAAATGCAATTGCATCCCGATTGTCTGCTTTAATCCTTTCCACAACCAAGATTTAAATTGAGCGTCACAATCTGAGATGATCATCGAAGGCACCCTATAGAGCTGCACTATCTCCTAGGTGTAGAGGCAAACCAATCCCTCTACTAGTCCCTAATCCTAGATGGGTAGGATGTGAGATGACTTGGAATGTTTCTAAATTATCACCCAAATAGAATCATGGCCTTGGAATTTATGTGGTAACCCCACAATATAGTCCATCGAGATAACACCCATTACCTCTCTACAACCTCAAGTGGATGGGCTAAGCCTGCTGTAACTAGATGCTCAGCCTTCACATGATGACAGATTAGGCATCATGCTTGACCACCAGGTTCTTCATCCCACACCACTATTAGAAATTTCAGACCTCCTGGTACATCTTCTCCACTCCAGAATGTACCACCAATGGGGATGGATGGATCTCCTTCATAATCTCCTCCATGAAATTTGTGGTACTATGGTACACCCTTCGAAAATGATGACGTACTCCCAACCTATAAAAAACCATCAGGAGAAATTTATGTGGATATCTGAGCACGTCAGGCCTCACAGTCAATATCCACAAGTTGTACCTCCCTAAATCACTGTATTAGTGGGGGAGTGATAGTAATAGAAAAAATGTAAGATTAACCATAACTATCCACAAGGGATAGTAGCATAGTGGCTAGATGCTTTATTTCCTCACTATAAAACTAAAAACCAGACCTCCTGCTGAACTCATCAGCCACCATGTTCCCCTTATAAGGAGTATAGACTATTTCAATGTCATAGTCCCGCTTAAACTAAAACCATTTAATATTTCTCAAGGTTAGGTCCTTCTATTAGAAGATATACCTTAGATTATTGTGGTCAGATTATATTGTAAACCCTTAACCCATCATGTAGTGTTACCACATCTTCATGGAAATGGAACTGTTACAAACTCCAAGTTGTGGGTCGCATTTTTATAATCATACTACCTCATCTATTGCGAGCCATAGGTGATCACCACTCTCTCCTACATCAGGAAAGAACCCATTCCAATATCTGATGCATCGCAGTAAACTACATACCCAACACCCTCCTCTAGAAGTCTCAAGATTAGGGAACTAGTATGTCTCTACCTCGGCTCTTGGAAACCCTGCTATCATTTTCCATCCAAATAAAGGGTTATAATTTCCCCAATAAAGGATTATGAAGGTGCTAATACTCTAGAAATATAATTTATAAACTACCGACAGTGACCAATCAACCAAAAGAAGCTCTGCACCTCATTCACGCTCTTGGGTGGCTCATAATCATGAACTATTTCTATCTTCTCTAGATCTACCGCAACCCAATCTTATGAGATGATGTATACCAGAATGTGTACCTCCTAAATCAGGAAGAGCACTTCAAGTGTTTACCATAAATATGGTTCCCTCAGAGTGTATCCAATACTAAATGTAGGAGTTTAGGATGCTCCTCCCCCAATGCTAAGTACACCAAGATGTCATTAAAGAAGGCCACAATGAAACGATCATGGTATAGATGGGAGATCATGTTCTAAGGCCTATGAACAATATTTTGGGGTTGGTTATACTGAATTGAATCACATGGAACTAATAGTGGTTGTACTGGCACCTAAAGGATTTCTTCGATACGTCCTAATCTCTTACCTGAAATTGGCGATAGCCAGATGTAAGGTCTATTTTTGAGAACCAGTTTGCTGCCATCTGCTAGTTGAAGAGGTTATAAATTCATGGAAGTGGATACATGTTCCTCACGATCACCTGGTTCAGGCACATGGAATCAACGTACATCCCCAAACTCATGTCTGTATTCATTGAAAAAAGAAATAGGGCTTCCCATAGTGAAATTATAGGCCTTAAGAACCCCTTTCCATGAATGTCCTATAGCTTTACCCTCAGCTTCCAAAGCCCCTTGTGAGCCATCAAATATTCTGGTGGGGATATCGGTGCCATCCTGAGGTATAGGTTGATACAAAAGACTAACTCCCAATAAATCGGTAATCTTGGAACATCTTTAGAAAGACCATCCTCGTACTCTTCCAACACTATAGGAAATATCTAACTTCTCTTATCTACTAAACTAAGGGTGAGGCAATCCATCATGTGAGAGATTGGATATACCTTCCTCCGAGATAGTATATACTCCATTGTAAGGGATTCCTTCTCACTAGTTAAGGATATCCTAGTCCCATATCCATGAACACACCACACTGTACACCAAAAATAGTCAATTTGAGAACGGAATTTGGATAACTAGTACATACTTAAGATGACATCGTAAGGCCTCAACTCCACTACTAGGTGATCCTATCCAATGCTCTCACCCCATAGAGTAATCTCACAGTACCATCATCGGTGTGTAATAATCAGATCCCCTCATGTAAGAGTCTCTAGCTATAAGGATCAAGCAAACTGCTCAACCGAAATCTACGTGCTCAGAACGAGATCCATGGAAAGGAACAAGTGAATAGAAAATATGTCTCAAATAACAAAAAATATGGTGGGGAAGACACAAATCATATTGTAAATCGTATCTGGAGCACTACAGTCATACATCTCTACTGGCTAGAGCTGAGCTCACCCCTGTCCGCCTAGTCTTTAAGGTCGAGGTGGACCACCTATGGGTAGTGGCAGTAAAACTGCAAACTGTAACCCACCTCCTATTGCTCAGCTGGATCCCCATCCATATCATTCACCTTGAATACCTCCTCACTCGAACTAATTCCGCAACATCGATGGACCCTAGACCATCTGATGGTCATCTGATGGAGGGTCGTGCAGTCACTTGCCACATGTCCCTACCTACCACACACGAAGTACTACTTAGATCCCTACTAACTCCCCCTGGATTGGGATTACTACACTGTCTAAACTGAGTCTTGGGGCCATCCCTTGAATGTTTTGACCCACATGGGACCACCAGTCTATTTTCCGCATCCTGGCTAAGACTCTTCCTCTTGGGGTCTACAAGAAGATCTATCTATTGACACTTGTTTTGTCAAGAATATCTCTACATTAATGGATCACTCTATCATCCTGAACTACATAGGGATGCATAGAGACAACAGTAATTATCTGATCTCCCGCCTGACTCCCTACTCAAAGGCTCGATCCCGGAAGAAAGGGTCTCTCATCATGTTTGTGGAGAAGTGATATAGCTCGGGGATCCTCACTGAGTACAAGGCTACCGTCATGTTCCCTCTTGGATGAGAATCATCTACAGAATTCACATAGAGTGCAAGGTCGTGGTGAAAAACTCCTCCTAGAAAATCCAGTCAAATTCTTATCCGGAGAAGGCTGCTTCATTGTGTGTCTGGATGGAAAAGCTCCAATATATCCCTATTGATCCCTATAAAACACTTTCTTCCATGATTAACATTTGGTAAGGTGGTTTCTCACATTGTGGAAGACCTAGATCATAGCCTCTATCCATTCCTCATCGACCAGATGATCCATCTCTCCATTGGACCATGGAGTTCTATTTATATAAAACACTACTCGGTCACTGAGCATACAAATGTCTTCTGTCGGATCCACTGATAGTAGATTCTGACCACTAGGTGGTGGTAGCAATGGTGCATCACCCAGTGGGTCCAGCTAGAGAACTGATCCTTAAACATAAGTCTTGTAACTAGGGATACTTTCCTCACAACCTTGTATAGATATTCAGGCTACTTGTCCTCATAGAGTAATCCTAAGGTAGATCATTATTTACCACGATCATAATGATAAACCTGTTCATCTAAATTTTATTCAAAAGAACATAAGGTGATGCTTATGCTACAATTTTTTTCATGTATTGAGCCTAAAAAAAGAATTATGGCCCTGATGTTGGAATACAACAACCGTCACACCAACACATGACACCCTAAATCTAAAAGTAGTATTAACAACAACAAAAAATATTTCCAAAAACCAAACACATACTCCTAGTCTTTGTTGTAGGTTCAACCACCCTTTGATACAACTTTTCCACAAAGTTTTCTTTAGGGCTCGTGTCGTGACTTCCCCAATACCCCTCCCATAGGCCAGGGGCTAGAGACGAGCACCGAAGGTTACAACCTGCATATATGGGGCATTTTTCTTAGTACATGTACACACACACACCCAACCACGTCCCAAAACAATAAAATGGGTAAACATGAATTATAAAAAAACTGAGTAAAATGTATATCTAAAAGAAAGTGGGCATGAATACAAAACCAAAAAAATATGTTTAATTACAAAGTAAAAAATGGGCTATGACGGTCATTCGTGAAAAACACCACATGATCGTAAAGGTAGTGAAGCTACTGGAAACCTATGTAGTATGTTCACTCCACGAGGTCCTATTAAGGGCCACTTTGATCCAAGTCCACCATGTCCACCACTGTAACATCTGTCAGTCCCATACCCTTGAGCACCTCAATCAAAACATCAATCGTCTGCACCAGACACAACACATGCAGGCGATGCCAATGCAGGGGTGAGTATAATAATACACATTAGGGACTGTGAGACCCCATGAAGGTCTCTTAGTAATCCAATATTTAAAACAACAGAAATTAAAATACAACATTGTTAATTCCACCAAGAAATATCTCAAACGCATAGCACAATTTAAAATATGATACTCAGACCAAGTATATTCTAGTGTAGTGATAGTATCATCATTAGTCATTTTATTGAACTTCTCAGCTGTTTGAGAAATCCTTCTCTATCAAGTATAGTGGGCCTTTCGGGTAACATAGATCTGCTTCCCACTAACTTTTTACAGATGTGGTACCTATTCCTAATGTGTACCATGGTTATGTTGGGTCACATAGAGCTACTCCCCACCATGGGCATACGAGGTCGCAAAGAGCCTCTTCCCACCTTAGAAGAACTGAGGTACTCCTCCTGTCAAGTATAATAGGTCTTATGGGTCATATATAGTTGGTCCCCACCATTGGCTAACCGGGGCACACAAAGACACTTCCTACTAGGCCTTTGTCGAGCAGTCTTCAGGTATGAGCCAACCGTTGGTTTCTAAATGTAGCAGGAATTGGTGACCCACCCCATGAAGAATTTTTCGTATATCAAAAACCATGAATGTCACCACAATGAATTCTAAAATATCTACCTCATCCAGAGGGTCCAAAACTGCAAACATCTCATCAATCTGACATGTGCTTTGAAATAGACAAGAGTTTTAGTAACATGGGGACCTGTTTCCACAAGCCCTAGTCCCACCCGTCGGACTAACCCGACCAACACGGACTGGGTGTCTACATACCCCAATTCATTTAGATGGACTCACCATGACCATGTTAAGTTTGGGTTCAATCTGGTCTGGCCTAGCTAGTGGCCAAGGCCCAGTGGGTCTTACTTTTCTAGACCCATTTAGTCTAGGGGTCCCACCCACTAGGTCACCTTGAAACTTGGTTGAGTCCAGCCTAGCCCAATAGAAGGGGGGCAGCCTGCCGATATGTATCCAACTAGAAGGGTGCATGTATATCGCACCATCACAGGTCCGGATGACAAGGATGTGGGCTGGCCCAACCCGCTAGGGGATCAGCCCACTAGTTGAGGACCGATAGTTGGAGCGGCTGATGGTGTGTCCTCCCTCCCGGATGGGACAACCACGCCCCGTCCAGTCCTATCTAGGCCCATAGACATGATGAAAAAAAGCCTCCAAAAATGGCTGACAAAACACGGCATGCACTGCCCATGTGGAGTATATGTGGACACCCTCTCCACACGGAACTCACCTAGCGTAGCGATTCTAGCTGCTGTGGATGGTTGGTCGGGGCCTCCAGCCTCTAGGGTGCACCGACTAGCATGCCACTATGATCCATCTTGTTTGGTGTGGGATGATCACCTTCGTAGCTACCATGAATCCATTTTCTACGGCCCACTTCATGCGATCCACATGAGCCATTCACTGGTGTCGCCACACCGGTGTGGCCCCACCTGCAACACCTTCCACGAACCACTAGAGTTTCTTTGGCTGTGTGTTCTCTGACCCTACTGTGACAAAAGATCCCTTGGGTCACTGTAATCATTAATCAATAATTGGAAAAAAAATTCCAAAACATTGATAAAGTGGCCACAATGAACACACATGTGTAGGATGTCGGTCCTTGTTCATGTCAACTCGGGCCCTCTGCGTTAGAGGTTTAAATCAAGTGGGAGTCTCGGGGATTGATGTTAAGCCATTTCATGCATGGATTCAATATCAAATAATAAACCACAAAGAAAAGAAACCCTCCCAAATAAATGCATGAATCATAGATCAACCTGTTTTTGAGTTGGTCTATGTTTTTCGTTTCTAGAAAAAGTGAAGAGTTGGGATGCACATTGAAATAAAAGAAAAACCCCTACCTCTTTGACATATGATGTTGAAGCGTTCGTTCTTGAGAGTTCAAGGCATCGACATCATCACTTCCAGCTCTGTTTTTTGAGGTTCATCAAAGTTGATAATGAAATACCAGTATTCTAAATTCTTCATGGGAATGAATATTCTCTGGATTTTAATTAGACAATCCTAAAAGTTTTAATTTTCCAACCACAAACACCTTAGACAATAAAAACTGAAATCATGTCATAGTATTTCAGTTATGATGTGATGTCACATCGTTACACTAGTTCATTTATGAAAAATTTAAAATTTTATGCCTCATTAATTGAATTGTTATGCTGTATGATACATTCCATTAATGATCCTCATTAATGCGCCTCGGCACCGACTCATCTCCGCATCGTAGTGTCATTGTGTCGTTGCTCTTCAGATGAAAAAAAAATTAAAACAACATTTTAATATTTTTTTATTATTTTCTAAAATTTCAAAAAATAAAATCCTCCATCCAGACCTTGTTGTAAGAAGTTAATTTCATTATTGGAGAATCTGGATGTTTTGGGTTCATTGGTGTCCTCATATTTTTTTTCTGGTCACCGGTTCAAAGGTTAGAAAAACCCACTCGCGCATTTTTTGGACACACATAAAAAAAAGTTCTAAATTCTGTTATGGGCTCTCTGGGCCTCTTAATCATGTTTTGTTAGAGGGTGCAGTCTTTGATTAATTCCATGTAGAAAAAATTAAAAAGAAATAATGGGACTTTACAGGAATTATTTGTGCCTATCTCTCAATTCACATCATTATAAAATTTCATCCCATAAATTTAACATTTGATTTCCAAATTAGCTTACCTTCTATAAATAAATACTTTATTAATTCCCATATGAAAATTTATTACATAATTAATCCCACAAACCTAGAATATCAAAAGACCGAAAATATTCCCTCTATTGTTTATGTCATTATAATTTCATTTAAATTCCATCATTATTTTCTTATAAAAATGAAAATATTTTAAGATGTATTTAATCCCCATTTATACAATTATGTCACATTAAATAATCACTTACAATCCTCAAAATACTGGTATGGATTACGCCAATAATTTGAATTGATTAAAACAATCAAAGACCTAATCAAACAATTTTTTGGAATTGATGAAAATATATGAATCAATCTTAAAAATCCTTATAAAATATTAATCATAGTAATAATGGATTCAACCTCAATCCAATTTAGCTCCTAAAAATTATTCTATATTATTCTTATAGATAACTCTAGCAATTTACTTGTAAAATTATAATCTTTTAATCAAATGCCACTATAAATGGTAAATATAATTGTAACACCTCATTATATCATTAAAACTCCACCACTGATCTACATCACCATTCAAATAAAAAAACTAAATTAACATTCTTATTATTTAAAAAATATTGCATAAAAAATCATTTGTTATTATAAATTTTTGGCTCTTATGTTACTAGATTAGCTGATAAAATAATAGTTTTGGATTTTACATAATGTTGGATTCAGTGGAACTTGTACCTACCTCACTCATTTTTATGCTCATCACGATTCATGGTTTGAGAATATTTTGTATGAAAGGAAAGGATATGTTTTCTCTAGTTCAGATAACATTCAGTTTTGTAGAAGGAAAATTTTTCCTTTATTCATAACAATAAATATCATAATGATTACGTCTTGTTCAATTGAATGACAAAAATACAAGTATAAAAATAATAATAATACCGCTGCATTTAAAAAATCCTAAATATATTTACTATGATATCTCAATCATAACATAATTTTTCCAATCTATGATACTTTAGGTTTAACATAGGTAATACATTGTTACCATCTCTTCAAACAGATGATAATTTTTTATAATAACCATATGAATTATCTCAAGAGTGGTTCATTATAGTTTCTAGCTAGTTGTTTAGTCTTATGCTCACTCCTTGTTCACCGGTACAGATAATGTTATACCCACTCTTCTCATTTAATAGTGTTTCCACAATGTTCATTTGTTCCATAGATAAATCAACATTCCAATATCAATATATGTATTTATTTACATATAAAACCACACTTCATTCAATATTATATGATAACCAGTTATTTTATAAAAGAACTTATCCAAAGGGATAAACCTAAATATTTCCCATCATATTTTCCAAAAAATTAATAAACCATTCTCCAATACATACTACGGTGAACCAAAAATTTAATATATAAATATATAATTTTATTAAATAAATATTTATTATATATTATTTCAATCCATTCATTAACCATAAGGGATTAGTAACATTGGAAACATGGATACATAAACAATATGTATATAAAAGATTTAGAATATCCCCCATAAATTTATTCAGACCAAGAACCCATATCATAGATTACATATTTAAAACATTTCATCATATCCTAGGGAATGGGAAACAAAATAAATGGTGTTCTAAAATTATTTGTAAGGGTAAACATGTGATATTTTAATGTAATACTATTTTTATGATAAAAGGAAAATTATTTTATGAGAAAACTAGATTAAATTTTTGAAATAGTACTAAGAAATTCATAGATCATAATAATGAGTCATTACAATAATTATATAAGTTGATAAGAAATTAATTATAATGGAATAAAATAAAATGATCTATGAGAGTATTACATTGGCATAAGATCATGTCATAACAGAGTGTCAACATTTTTGTGATAACAATAACAATATAAATAATATATCAAGTACATTGTTCATGAAATATATCAGATGACGGGATTAGACTAAAAACAAATCTACCTGTTTTTGTCTTGGGATAACCTCACATGTACACTTGATAGGCATTGGATGAACAACCATGTAGCCTTTCAGCATTTAAATGTTCATACCAACATAATGAATTATATGAATATAATAGATCCACCCATTACTTAATCACAATCTATTATCATATTTTCTATAATATTAATAAATTAGTTATAATTTCATCATATTTTTTACCATATAAATGGAATAATTTTTTATCAGTAATTGACTATCATCATCCATTACCTCATAGATAAATAATTTAATATAATATTACAATTTATAATTATTGTATCACAATATACCTCAAAAAATGATGTTATAAATGAGAATACATATAAAAGAACATGAGAAATTTTCATAAGGAAAATACTCTCTAAATTATGAAAAAAGTATTTTAATTAATTAAAATATAAATATATAAGGAATATATATTCAGTTAATCTAACATTTTAATTTTTTGGGATGAATCAATAAAAAAATTAATCATGATAGATGGAAATGTTATAAGTGATATGTATTTTAAAATAATGACTCTATTCACAAATCTCTTGAAAAGATTTTATTTCAAAAATAATTAAGAATATAACCATAATTTTTTTATATAATGAAATTCTTTGGAAAAAAATTATTTAAATAATTATTATTCAATATTAAACCATTCGTGTAAATATTTCTTTGAAAAAGTGTAAAATGAAGAATATTATTCCCAAATGAATCAAAAAACAATGTTATTTTTTTCTAAAACATTTCTTAATATATTTTGAGCACATATTAAATAAAACATTACTAAAAAAAATTCATTTATATAGTTAAATAGTGGAGAATATATATAAAATTTTATTTTATTTTTGTAAATCTACGAATATTTGCACCAAATAAAAACTTAGATTATAATATAAATATCATTCATCAAGTAAAACTTCTTTTTTACATAGTGTCTATAGTACACATATACACATGAAAATTGTATTCATTTTCTAATGAAAATTGAGATGAAAATATAAAAAATATATCATAATTAACAAATAATTATTTCATCATAAATATAATATAAATTTATAATATATATCATTATATCCCTAAATTTTTATAGGAGAGGGAAAAATTCAATTATCATAATTTGAAATAAATGGTCATCAAGTATAAATGACTTATATTTTTTTCCAATTTGATGGAAAATAAAAAAAAATTATTATCCCTCATATTAATAATATATAAATATATTTTTGATACTATTTTCTTAATTTTATGGTATAATCATAATTTTTAGATAAGGTATAAGATTAAATAAAATTGAAACATGATGTTTAGTATTAATATAATTTTAAAGACCCGGAATTTCCATGTAATTGTTTTTAAATAGATGGGAATTTTACAAGTCTTTAGTTTCTGACAGCGCGTGATTCCGAGGCCTGGAGTGCCCAGAATGATCCGTCTAAGTATTGTTATGCTAAAATTAACACGCGTAAGAAGTTATCCTGAAGATGTGTAATAACAATTAAATGGTTACTCATATCAGAAATATTAGGCCAGTATTGCACTCAGGATGGTGGGTTTTCCCAAGGTGTGATTAAGTTTAGTCGGCACCGACCTCCTATGAGAAAACACAAAAATGAAATAACCATAAATAAAATTATTGAATAAAATTATTTTATTTTTCAAATTCTCATAAGTCACAAAAGGAAACTCAGATTAAAAATCTAAGACCACCACTGAACTCCTGATGATATTCTTTCTTTATGTAGATACTAACTTGGGTCGCTGATGGCCACAAGAAGAAGTCAGTTTTTGGCCACAAATAAAATAATTATGTGACAGTTATTTTATTTTAAAATTTATAACTTTTAAACAGTAACTTGGATTGGAAATCTAGCGGTACGGTTGGGTTCGTTGGGGCGTGTTTCACCTAGGCAGAGCCTAACCATGACCGTAGTGAAACGAGGGTGGCTGTTAATAATTTTTCGAACTTTTTTCAGGTACTTTCAGTAAATGTGCGAGCGGCGTTTCATAACTTTTGAACCGATGCTCTGAATTGAAATCCGAAGACACTGTTGAACGTGGATCGCTGGTATTCTCTTATGTAGACCAGTACCGCAGATGTGTTTTATCGAGATTGGATGTTAATTTTTGGGGCTATTCTAAAAAATTAAATAAAAATATGTGTAACATTTTTTTTTGTGGAGGTTTAATCCTCCAAGGGGTGGTTGGTGGTGGGTCCCACCCGTGTATAACCTCCCTTGGTAGGATATTATGTGGTGGGGCCAACACGAGCTCAAACCCCTCCTTAAACCCCCTTTTAAACCCTTGAACTCCCCATTAATGGGGTAAAGTCTTGAAACCTTCCACCTTCCTCCATAATGGTGCCAATTCATCCATTAATGATGTGAGGTATCTTATATTAATTATACTCTTCACCTCCTCTAAATTCTAATTTGAAGCATCCATTAACATTAATTAAATGATTTGTCTCATTTAATTAAACACATCTTTGAGTTGTTGTGGGAAAGAATTAAAAGAGGCCATCCTTTGTCATTTTTTGGGTTAGCATAATCCATAAGAAATATTGAGAGAGGAGAGATTCATCCTTCGAATGAAGAACCACAAAGGAACTCCATTCTTTCTTTGAAGAACATAAAAAACACTCCTTGTCTCCGAAGATCATGAAGAAATATCTTCTTCTTTCTTCAACTTGATCTAGGAAGGGAAGCACCACCGTCCACAAAGTACACCGAGGGAATCATCTCAACTAGTCTTCACTGAGCTCTACCTCCTCTAATGTTGATGGAATGAAGTCTGTCTTCCACGACGTCCGTCTTCTGCTACTCTTCAGCATACAAATACATATATCAGGTATGGAGATTGGATCATTTTTAATGTGTAAATTATATCCTCGTTCCTCATCGTCTATTTGGTTCGATGATGGCCACTTGTTATAACCTAATGTGGAGGGTGCGGCCAAACCAACATGGCTTGACACCCCACCATTGGTTCTTGTTTGGTTGACATCGATTGATGATCTGAAATGGAATGGAGTCGTCACACCGTGCCAGAGAAGAACCATGGACAGGATGGCCGCGCCAGATGAAAAAGGAACCCAGGTCGAGAGGGCCGTGGTGGATGAAGAAGCGAGGCGCCATTGCGCCGCACGGTGGAGCCGAAGGCCGCGTCCAGGTCAGGCCATGGTGGTGGAGGCGCCGTGTTGTTGCTCCTTATTGAGGGGAGTAGGACCACGGTGTCGCCGCAACGTGGTGGAGGTGTGGTGGCGGCCGGATGAATCTACCACTGTGGAGCCGGACCAGCCGGACCAAGCAGGTCCCGTGTCCCCTGAACCAACACAACGCACCTGTTATGTTCGATAAACCAGGGGGGCGACACCCCCTCCCCCGCATGGCCTACCGGGTTGCCACATGTTGGGCCACCATGAGTGGGCCTCCCCTCATCCAGGCTGCCCAAGGCCTGGCCATCCAATTCAGGGTCGCCCTCTACCGGGCTACCCTTAGGACGGGCTACCTTTGGCTGGGCCACCTCGAATTGTGCCTCCCGTCAGGCTGGGCTGTATCTTCAAGCCCGACTATCCCCTCAGCTCGGGTCACTTCCTCAGACCAGGTCAGACCCGCGGACCTAGCCAGACCCCCATTCATACTGGGTTAGGCCAGGTCAGTCCGACTGTGTCGGATAGGACCCCGACCTGCTATGTCCATTTATACTTTTTAGCCCGCATCTACGACTAAGGGTGTTCGATTTACATATCTCCTATGGTGATATAATTCATGGAGAAATAAGATTCATTGGCATACTCCACTTGAGGTTTTGACGCATTTTGAGTATGGCCAGGTTGGTCGAATCCTAAAAACCAACCGGACCCCTAGAACAGAAATGCCAATAACTCTCAGACCGGGCGTCTGTTTGACGTGTCATCTGTCGCGTTGGGTTCCTTATGATGAGAGGGAACTACGAGATACATCAAATCAGGGCTTCATGATAATTGATGTATCAACACATGGCTTGAAGATCAGACCCTCCCATAATCGATCAGGATATGTGTTGGAACCCTAGGGTTGGCTGCGACTGAGATTACAGAATCCTCTGTGGGAATGACAATGATGATACAATAACTGGATCCTCCGTGGGTTCAACAGTGTTGAATTCTGTACTGGAATCCTCCGCGGGTTTGATAGGGATTACTTCTGTATCGGAATCCCTTGTGGGTTTGACAGTGATGACTACTGTACCAGAATCCTATGTGGGTTTGACAGTTCTGACTTCTATTCCTTTATCTTGTGTGGGTCCGACAGAATAGCTAGTCTTTTATCCTATGTGGGTCCGATAGCTTAGTCGGTCCAGTGTACGATGTGGGTCTGAAAGCATAGATGAATTAGTGAGTACACCTGATCATCTCTATCATTATTTGAAAAATGTATACTTGTGTGAGTTGATTCTTGTATTTCAACCATTATCACAATGGTGATTGACTTTACTTATTCTATGGAATGGTTTGTGCTTGGGCTTGAGAGTTGGAGTCGAACTGTGATTGATAACATAGGTATATGTCTGGGCATTCACCTAAGTAGTATTGGTTGATACTTTATGATTGTATCTTTAAATTGTGGTTTATCCTTTGGGGATTCGTGGAGACCTTTGGGGTTCTCGGGGTCCCCTACATAGTATTTTTATACTCACCCCTGCACGGGCTTCACCTGCACCTTGTTGTGTTCTGTGCCGACGGTGGTCAGTAGTGATCGAGGCTGAGGGTGATGGATGGGAGGCTTCTTGGAGCTGGACTAGAAGGTACGTACCATAGGGATGAGTTATTCAAGTTCTGTATCTACCCTTTAGGTAGGATTCCCCAGTGGATGATGCAGGAGCTGTTTTTGTTTTTACTTGTACTTGTTGTTCAGTTGGGTTTGTATACTGTCCCACTTACTTTTAGCACACATTTTATTTTTATTTTAGTACTTGTTTCTTCTAAATCTTGTGTTCAGATAGTGTGTGTTACAGGTTTAAATGTAATTCATTCCCTTTTAATTGGGATTACCTATTTGGTGCTAGTCACTAGCCCCTGGCCTATGGAAGGCAGGCTTGGCGTAGTCACGGCACGGGCCCCGAGGATGGGTCGTGACAAATTGGTATCAGAGGATTAGGTTCTACCGCAGAACATAGGATTATAATCTATCTTACTGTGATGTTATTGTTTTAAGGGTACCAAGTGTGGTTTTCAGTTCAGTGAGTCCTGTGTTGGTGTAGTGGTCTATGTATCCATACACTAGGACCTTGACTTCTAATTTCTGACTCAGTGCATGAAAACACGAATTGTGTTTCTGTTTTCAAATGATTTCTTTGAGTCAGATCACCGGGTATAATTATTGACTATGGCGCATCTTTTCCTTATCAGTATATTGATTCATAGAAAGCCTGCCAAGGTTTTCGGGAGAGTATAGGATGACGGCCCGCCAAGCAATGAGGCTCCAGTTTAGGGCCCTCTAACTATATTGGCTCCTTCGGGTGGTGTACCCGGAGCACCACCACCCATTGGGTTGCAGATACCACCAACCGCACTAGCAGATGATGTATGCCAACTGACCGCGTTTTATGAGTTCCAATGGCAGAGGTCTCTGAGGTTTCGAGGCGAGACAGATTCCCAGGCAGTAGAGGACTGGATGGAGGTGATTACTGAAATTTTCCATCTAGTTGAGACACTAGTAGAGAAGATGATGATCTTAGCTACTAATCCTTTTCAGTGAGTGACCATGAGGATGGTCCACATAGTGATGAGGTTTTGTTACATGGACCATTTTCCGAGATGGTACCTTTGGGCATTGTGCCAAATATAACACTGCTTGCTGGTCAGCAGAAACTACCGTCAGTACCTGTAGAGGACACTTGTTGGCTTAGTTCCTTACATGTGTTTTAGCACAAGATATTCTTCAAGTTCTAAGGCGATCCTGACCCATAGGTGGGTAATGACTATCATAATGAGGTGACTGAGAGTTTTCTAGAGCTTATACAACTTCGGTAAGAAGATGTGGTGGTAGCTCAGTATTAATCGAGGCATATAGTTCTTTCTGGGTACATGATGAATATGATATGATTAGTTCATTAGAGCTTGTACCTCTAAGTGAGATGTCTTTAAGGACATCGGAGCCATTGCGTTTTCCTCTATGCACTCATACTTATGTTAGTGTTCTAGAGAGAACCATTGTGGTTGAATGTTATTTTTTGAAGAGGATATAGCCATCATATGTTAGTAGTGGGAAGCGGCGAACAGGTGCCCGTTTCATAGACATTGGTGTGTGAGATGTTTCCGAAAGAGGATGTATTAAGGAAAGGTGGATTTGCAGGGAATCAGGCGAGGAAGTGGAGCTAGTAGAGCAGCATGTGGTGGTGAACATTTTGACATGTTACAACCACCCACCTTTGTAGTCCCCTCTAGGCCCAGGGATCTGGATGGCAGGGGAAGAGAGTAGCTGCATGCGGTCAAAGAGTGTGACCCAATGGCTCTAGGAAATTATTCAATGTACTAACTGTGTCTAATACTGGCTGCCATATCTATAGACATAGGTACCAATCATTCCTTCCTTCCATGAATCATGTACCATACCTAGAGATGCAGTTTAAACCGTTGACTTGACCCTCATGTCTGGAGATACCTTTCGAAGGAGACTTGATAATCACACATACGCCGATGGTGTGATCTGACCCTTGATATGAGAGTTTTGGTTGGAACCTCTTGGTGGTAGCATCGACGCCATATGGAATTATATTAGGTTTGGATTGGGAAACCACAGTTCATACACAGATTGACTGTATTAGAAAAAAAGGTTTTGGTTTGTCTAAAATGTTGATATTAGGATTTCTATATTTGGAGAAAAAGGAAACCCATGAAGCACAGATTAAAATCATGCATTAGAGAGTGCTGTTGATCACTCAGGAGTTGGCCAGACATCCCTTAGGGCCAGAATTCTCCACATTTGCAGCACCACATTTATAATTGACGAAGAATGGGAAACCCTTCGTGTGGTCACAGAGATACTAGCAGAGCGTTCATGAACTGAGATAGAGGTTTACTAGTGTGCCCATTTTGAGGCTACCGAAGGCGGTCGTAGTGTACATTGTATATTTTGATGCATTTGGTACCAAAATCTGGTGTGTCCTTCTTGAGGAGGGAGCATTGATTGTGTATGGATCTCGACAGTTGAGAAAGCACAAGTAGAACTATGCTACCCATGACCTGAAGTTAGCATAAGTGGTATTCTCCTTGGTGATGTGGCAACACTATCTTATTGGCAGACGTCTTAAATTCTACTCTGACCACCAGTGTCTCAGGTACATATTCTCACAGATGGAAGATAACCTAACATATCAACATTGTCTTGAGTTCCTCTAGGACAATTACTTTGAGATAGTATATACTCCTGGGAAGGGGAATGTTGTAGCAGATGATCTCAGTAGGAGATTAGGCATTCAGCTACTATGAGAGGCGACACAACAGCTGGTCGCATTGTAGATATCCTTTGTGGATAGAGACAGAACAACCTTTCTTTATTCTAATACAGTCACTCCCCCACTTCTTCAGTGAGACAGGGAGGCACAACATGGGGACGTTGACTGTGAGACGCGACGTGCTCAGATACCCACAGGGCAGACACCTGATGCAATTTTTAAAGGGGGGGGGGAGCACGTCATACTCTTCAGAGAATGTACTATGGTACCAGTTGTACTTAAGGAGGAAGTGATGAGGGAGTTCCATGCATCTACTTTAGTGGTATATCTAGGAGTGGTGAAGATGTATTAGGAACATTGATGATAGCACTGGTGGCCAGGTATAAAGAAGGCAGTATCATAGTTTGTCTCTCAATGCCTCACTTGTCAGCAAGTGATGGCGGAGTATTAGTTACCAGCAGGCTTGGTTTAGCCTTTAGAGGTCCCAATGTGGAAGAGGGATGTGCTATCTAGGGACATTGTGACAGGTCTTTCATGTACATCCAGGAGACAGAGACCTCTTGAGTTCAAGGATGGTGACCACGTCTTTCTACGGGTGTCACGTCGATGAGGTCTACGGAGTTTGGGCTGAGGTGGCAATTTATCTCTGAAATTCATCAGACCATTCTAGGTTCTCAGCAGAGTAAGTGAGGTGGCTTACCACTTAGCTTATCAACCACAGTTGCACTGGGTACACGATGTCTTCCATGTATCCCAGTTGAGGATAAATGTGCACAACCCTTCCCACATCATCGACCATGGAGAGTAGGACATCGACAATGGGGAAACATTTACGGATGTTCTAGTGGATATTGAGGATCAACAAGAGAAGGCCCTTTGTGGAAGGTCGATAACTATTGTGCACATTCATTGGAAGAACAAGAACATCCATGGGAGCACATGAGAGTGGGAGACATATTTGCGTGCTCAGTAACCTCATTTGTTCCCTTAGTACCAGTTGTAGCTTATGTGGATGTAATGCATTGAGGTGGGGAGAATGTAAGGACCCAAAATATCCATGAAATATTTTTTAAATATATCAAAATGTTACATTTCTGTAGTTTCGGATGGAGCATGATTCCAAGGCCCGAAGTTCCCAAAATGATCCATCAATGTTTTGTTATGTATAAATTAACGCTCTTAAGTTGTTTTCCTGGAAAATTAGAATAACACATAAACGGTTAATCAGATCAGAAATCTGAGGCCACGGTTGCGCTCAGGATGGTGGTTTTACCCTAGGAGTGACTTAATTTTAGTTGGAACATGCCTCCTATGAGAAAACCCAAGAATGGCATAACCGTAAATAAAATAATTGAATAAAGTCATTTGTTTTTTTCAAACTATTATAACTCACAAACTATAACTCAGATTATAAATCCAAGACCACCGTTGAACTCATGAGGGTATGCTTTCTTTATGAAGATACTAACATGGGTTGCCGAGGTCCCCCAGAAAAAGTTAGTTTTTGGCCATTGATAAAATAATTATGTGTCCATTATTTAATTTTAAAATTTATAAATTTTATACAGTAACTTGGATTGAAAATCAAAGTGGACTGTTGGGTTTGTTGGGGCATGTTTCACCTAGGCAGTGAGTAACCTTTATCATAGTTGGTAGAGGGTGGCTGTTAATAATTTTCCGATCTTTTTTTAGGTATGTTCAGTAAACGTGCGAGTGACGTTTCATAAATTTTGAACTGGTGATTGGAATTGAAATCTGAGGACAATGTTGAACTCACAGTGCCAATATTGGCTTAAGGAGACCTTTACCTCAGTTGGGTTTTATCGAGATTGGATGTTAATTTTTGGTGGTTTCTAAATAAATTAAATAAAAATATGTGTAACATGTTTTTATTTTGTGGCGGTTTAATCCTCAATGGGGTGGTTGGTGGTGATGCCCACCCATTCATAACCTCCCTTGGGTGGATATTATATGGTGGGACCCACAAGATCTCAAAACCCCATAAACCCACTTTTAGACCCTTTAGCTCCCCATTGACGGGGAAAACTCTTGAAACCTTCCACCTTCTCCCAAATGGTGCCAATTCATCCATTAATGAAGTGAGGTAGCTTATTCTAATTAAAATCTTCACCTCCTCTAAATTTTAATTTGAACCATCCCTTAACATTAATTAAATGATTTGCCTAATTTAATTAAACACATAATTGTGTTGTTGTGGGAAATAATTAAATGAGGCCATCCTTTGTCATTTTTGGGGTTGGCATAATCATTTGGAACACTTGGGAGAAGAGAGCTTCATCCTTAAAATGAATAACCACCTAAGAACTCCATTCATTCCACTAAGAAGATAAATAACACTCCTCATATCCAATGAACGTGAGGCATCATCTTATTGCTTCATCAACCGTAGCATGGAAGGGAAGCACTGCAGCCCATGATGTACAATGAGGGAATCGTCTCGACTCGTCTTCACCGATCTATACCTCCTCCGACGTTGACAGAATGACGTCCGGCTTCTGTGTCGTCCGTCTTCCGCAACTCGTCAACAAAAAAAAATAAATAAGAGTAAGGGGGATTTGATTATATTTAATCTATAAAGTATATCCTTGTTCCTTGTCATTTATTTGGGTTTGATGATGGCCACATGATATCACCTAATGAAGAGGGCGCGGGCCGAACCAACATGGCCTGATGCCCCTCTAGTGGTTCTTGTTTTGTTGACGTTGAAGGTGAATCCAAAAGGAAGAGTTTTTGTCACAAAGCACTGGAGAAGAACTGCAACCAGGAGGGCCGCAGTAGATGAAAGATGAATCATGGCCGGGAGGTCCACGACCAGGTCGGGTCGCAGCGGTGGTGGCGTGGCGCCATCAGGCTCTATGGAGGGAACTAGGACCGCGGCGCCGTCACTCCGCAGTGGAGGTGAGGAGGCGGGTGGCCAAGACGGCCACTGTGGAGCCAGACTAGTAGGACCAGCCGGGTCTCGTGGCCACTGAACCGGTGCTGCGCGCCGGTTCTATTCGATGGATCGTGTGGGAGGGATAGACCCCCCCCCTCGTGTGGCTAGTCTGACCGCCATGAGCCGGGCCTCCATGAACCTGGCCGCCACGGTCGAGCCGCCCCTTGGCCGGTCCCCCCAGGGCCAGGCCGCCATCGGTCGGGCCACCCTAGGCTAGATTTCCCTTGGTCGAGCTGCCCCTCATCCAGGCCGCCCCTAGGTCGGGCTGCCTTCATGCGGGCCGCCTCTGCTCGGGCCACGCGTCGGGTCGGGCAGTCTCTTTAGGCCTAGTCGTCCCCTCGGATCGGGCCCCTTCCTTATACCGGGTCAGACCTGTAGACTGGGTCAGAACCCAGTTCAGACCAGGTCGGTCTGGGTTAGTCTAATTGGGTCGGACCGGACACGGACCTACTATGGCCGTTTAGTCCTTTTATCCCACATCTAGGGTTATTATTTTCCGATTTACGTACCGCCTGAAACGATAGAAATCATGGAGCGAGATGATTCTTTGGAATAATCCACATGACGTTTGGACATTTTTAGTGTACTGTTGGGTCGGTTTAAGACTAAAAACCAACTTGGCCCCTGGAATGGAAATGAAAATAACTCTCAGACCATGTGTCTGTTTGACGCAGCTTCTGTCGTGTTGAGTTCCTTATGATGAGATAGAACTATGAGATACATCAACTAAGGACTTCATGATAGTTGATCTATCAAACCATGGATCGCGGAGCGGAACCTTTCGTAATTGATCATGTGGTGTGCGAGAACCCGAGGGCTAGCTACAACTGAGATTACAGAATCCTCAGTGGGTTCGACAGCAAAAATATTATACCGAGATCTTCTGTGGGTCCGATAGTGATGACTTCTATACCAAAATCCTCCATGGGATCGATAGTGATAACATCTGTACCAGAATCCTCCATGGGTTCGATAGAGATGACTAATGTACAGGAATCCTATGTGGGTTCGAAAGTTCTCACCTCTATTCATGTATTTTATGTTGGTCCAACAGAATAGCTAGTCTTGTATCCTATGTGGGTCCAACAACTTAGATGGTCATGTATCCTTTGTGTGTCCAATAACTTAGATAAATTAGTGACTACATCTGATCATATCTTTCACTCTACAAAAGATGTAAACCTATGTGAGCCGAGTCATGTCATTCTTCCATTATCATCATGGTGATTGACTTTAATTCCTTTGTGAAATGGTTTGTTCTTAGGCATGATAGTTGGAGCCGTAATGTGATTGATAACTTAGGTATATGGATGGGAATACACCTAAGTAGGATTGGTTGATACTTTTTGACAGTATCATTCTACTGTGGTTTATCCTTTGTGGATTCTGTGAGACCTTTGGGGGGTCTTGGGGTCCCCTACTAAGTATTGTTGTACTCACTACAGTACGGGCTTCACCCACACCTTTTTGTGTTCTGTGCAGACGACAATCACCAGTGATCGCTACTAAGCATGACTAACGGGAGGATTCTCAGGTTGGACTTGATGGTATGTACCATAGGGAAGAGTTTTTCGAGTTTTGTGACTACCCTTCAAGTAGGATTCTCCTCTTGACGATCTAGGAGCGGTTTTTCCTTTTTACATGTACTTGTTTCTTAGTTGGGTTTGTATACTGGCCCACTTACTTTCAGCACACTTTTCATTCTATTTTAGTACTATTTTTTTCTACATCATGTGTTCAGACAGTGTGTGTTATAGGTTTAAAGGAAATACCTACCCTTTTGATTAGGATTACACCTTTGGTGCTAGTCGCCAGCCGCTAGCCTATGGAAGCCAGGTTTGGGGTAGTCAAGGCACTGGCCTTGAGGATGGGTTGTGACAAATTGATATCAGGGGAGTTAGTTCTACCACATAACATAGGACTCTGCTCTATCTTACTATGAAGTAATAATTTTAAGGGTACCAAGTGTGGTTTTTAGTTCAGGGATTCTAGTGTTGGTGTAGCGGCCGATGTATCCATACACGAGGATCTTGACTTCTCATTTCTGACATAGTGCACGAAAACACTATTGTGTGTGTGTTTTCAAAAGATTTATCTGAGTTAGATCACCAGGTATAATTATAGACTATGGTGCACTTGTTCCTTCTCAGGTTCCATTGCGTAGACAACCATCTAGGTTTTCTGAGAGAGTACATGATGATGGCCCACCGACCAACTAGGCTCCGGTTTAGGGCCCTCTTACTATGTTTTCACCTTCGGGTGGTGTACCAGCAGCACCACCACCCATTGGAAAGTAGATATAATCTGCCACACTAAAGGACAATTCACGATGAATAAGTTCATTTTACGAGTTCCAGCTGTAGAGGCCTCTGAGGTTTCAAGGTGTGACAGATTCCCAGGCAGTAGAGGACTGGATTGAGGTGATTAATAGAGTTCTTTATCTAGTTGATACACTAGAAGAGCATATGTTGATCATAGGTACAAATCTTTTTTCAGTGAGTGACCATGAGGATGGTCCAAATAGTGATGAGAATTCAATACTTGGACCATTTTCCAAGATAGTACCTTCGGGTAGTGTGCCAACTATAGCACTGCGTATTGGTCAGTAGACACTATCGGCAGTACCGGTATATGACACTTGTAGGGTTAGTGCATTAAATGTGTTTCAACACCAGATATTCCTCACGTTTTGATGTTTGGCCGACCTATAAGAGGCTGAGGGCTGGCTTGAGGAGGAGGATGAGTGTTTTCTAGAGCTTATACAGCATCGGCTAGACGACGTGTCGGTAGCTCAGCATTCATCGAGTCATACCGATCTTTCCGAGTACACGATGAATATGATATGATCAGTGCATTAGGGCTTGGAAATCTGAGTGAAATGTGTTTAAGGACATCGGATCCAACACTTTTTCCTCTATGAACTCGTACTTATGTAAGGGTGCTAGAGAGAACCTTTGTGGTTGAATGTTATTTGGATGAGAAGATATAGTCAGTGTATGTTAGCAGTGGGATGCTGCGAACTGCCACTAGTCTCGGAGACTTGTGCATGTGAGATGTTTCAAAAAGAGGAAGTGTTAATAATAGGTGAATTTGTAGGGAATCATACGTGGAAGTGGAGCTAGGAGAGTAGCATGTGGTGGTGAACATTTTGTCATGTTACAACCACCAGCCTTTGTAGTCCCCACTAGGCTCAGGGTGCTGGAGGTAAGGGGAAAAGAGTAGCCGCATGCGGTCAAGGAGTGTGACCCAATGGCTCTAGGAATGATTCGAGTTATAGAATGAGTCTATTAAAAGCTACTGTATCAATAGAAATATGTACCAATCATTCCCTCCTTCCAATAATTATGTCCCAGAACTAGTGTTTCTGGTTAAACCATTGACTTGACCATCGTGTCTACAGATACCTTTGGAAGGAGACTCAATAATCATAGTTATGCCAATTGTGTGATCTGAACCTCGAACGTGACTTTCAGTTGCAACCTCTTGGTGGTAGCATCGAGGCCTTACAATGTTAGTTTGGGTATAGACTAGGACACCATAGTTCATACACAGATTGACTGTATTAGCCTAAAAAAGGTTGTGGTTCATCTACAACATTGAGATGATGTTTTCTATAGTTAGAGAAAATGGAAACCCAGGTAGCACAGGTTAATATAATGTAAAAGAGAGTGCAATTGATCACTCTTGAGTCAGCCAGACTTACCTTAGTGCCAAAATTCTTCAGAGTTGTAGCACCGCTTTCATCGTTATCAAAGAAGGGGCAACCCTCTGTGTTGTCCGAGAAGCGCTAACAGAGCTGAGAAAGAGGTTGACAAGTGCGCTCATCTTGAGGTTACCAGAGGATGGTGTAGGGTACTTTTTATACTATGATGCATCAGGGACTAAACTCAGGTGTGTCTTGATGCAAGAGAGGGTAGTGATCGCTTATGGATCTTGGAAGTTGAGACAACATGAGGAGAACTATGATACCCATGACCTGGTGTTAGCAGTAGTGGTCATCTCCTTGATGATGTGGCAGCACTACATTGTGGGAAAACGTTTTAAAGTCTTATCTGACCACCACAATCTCAAGTACATCTTCTCGGAGAAGGAAATGATCCTGAGACAATGATGTTGGGTTCATTTCTACCAGGACTTTTACTTTCAGATTGTATATACTGTTTGGAAGGGGAACGTTGCAGCAGATGCTCTCAATAGGTGATCAGGCATTCAGCTGCTATGAGAGGTGACATAGCAGATGGTCACATTTCAGATAACCTTTATGGATAGAGATGGAGTATCATTTCTTTAGTTTCTTACATTCACTTCCCCACTTCTTCAGCGAGAGAGGGAGGCACAACATGGGGACGTTGACTATGAGACACAACGTGCTCAGATACCCATAGGGAAGGCACCTGAAGGATTTTATGAAGGTGGGTAGCACGTCATACTCTTCAAAGAACATACTACGCTACCAGTTGCACTTTAGAAGGATGTTTTAAGGGATTTCTACACATCTCCATTAGCGGTACATCGAAGAGTGGTGAAGATGTATTAGGACCTATGATGATAGAACTAGTGGCCAGGTATGAATAAGGCAGTAGAAGAGTTTGTCTCTCGATGCCTCACTTATCAGCAAGTGCAGGTAGAGAATCAATTACCAGCATGCTTGGTTCAGCCTTTAGAGGTCCCAAATTAGAAGAGGGATGTGATAAACATGGACTTCGTGATGGGCCATCCACGTAAATCCTAGAGATGGAGATCTCTGGAGTTCAAGGATGGAAACCACATCTTTCTACGGGTCTGAACTCGACGAGGTCTACAGAGTATGGACTGGGGAGGAATGTTAATTTCATGATTCATTAGAAGTTTCCAGGTCCAAATTAGAGTAGGTGAGGTGGAATACTGCTTAGCTCTTTTACAAATTTTGCACCAGGTGCACGAAGTCTTCCACGTATTCAAAATGAGGAGAAACGTGCACGCCCCTTCAAACATAATCAACCATGGAGGGCAGGATATCAATGATGGGGTGACAAATTTAGAGGTTCTAGTGGAGATTGTGGATCAACATGAGTGGGTCCTGTGTGGATGGTCGATAGCTCTGGTGTGCGTTCGTTGGTAGCACAGGATCCTCCAGGAGAGCACATGGGAGCGGAAGGCTCATATGTAGGCTCAGTACCCCCATTTGTTCCTTTAGTTCGTGTTGTAGCATATGGGGACGTAAATCCTTGAGGTAGGGAGATTTTAAAGACATGTAATTTCAATATAATTTATATATATATGTGGTATTTTTAAGAGTCCGTAGTTTCTGACGGTGCGCAATTTAGAGGCCCAGAGAGCCCGTAAAGATCCGTCAAAGTTTTGTTTCACTTAAATTAACATGCGTAAGTAGTATTCCTGAAAAAGTTGAATAACTCGTAAATGGTTACTAAGATCAGATATCTGAGGCCACTGTTGTACTCAGTATGGTAGGTTTACCCAAGGAATGACTTATGTTTAGTCCGCACAGGCCTCCTGTGAGAAAACCCGAAAATGGCATAACCATACATGAAATAATTGAATAAATTTATTTTTTTCAAATTCTTATAAATAAAAAAAGGTAACTCAAATTAAAAATCCAAGTCCACTACTAAACTCGTGAGTGTATGATTTCATTAAAAAGATACTAACTTGGGTCTGTGATGTCCACCAGAGACAATCAGTTTTTGGCCACAAATTAAATGATTAAGTGACAATTATTTTATTTTAAAATTCATAACTTTTATACCATAACTCATATTGGAAATCGGAGGGTACCGTGGGGTTTGTTGGGGTGTGTGTCACCGAGGCAGAACCTAACCTCAACCGTAGTGGGTCGAGGGTGGCTGTTAATTATTTTCCAAACTTTTTTTCAGGTACGTTTAGTAAACGTCAGAGCGGTGCTTCATTACTATTGAATCGGTTCGTAAAATTGAAATCTAAGGACATAGTTGAACTTGTTGTGCCAGTATTCTCTTAAGGAGACCTTTACCACAGTTGCATTTTATCGAAATTGGAAGTTAATTTTTGGGGGTTTCTAAATAAATTAAATAAAAATATGAGTAACATGTCATTATTTTTGGTGGTTTAATCCTCAAAGGGGTGGTTGGATGTGGGGCCCACCCGCGCATAACCTCCCTTGGGAGTATATTATGTGGAGAGGCCCACATGAGCTCAAAACCCCCTTCAACCTCTTTAAAACCCTTGAGCTCCCCATTAATGGGGGTAACTCTTGAAACCTTCCACCTTCCCCTATAATGGTGCCAATTCATCTATTAATGATGTGATGTAGCTTATTTTAATTAAATTCTTCACCTCCTCTAAATTTGAATTTGAACCATCCTTTAGAATTAATTAAATGTGTTGCCCCATTTAATAAAACAAATCGCTGTGTTGTTGTGGGAAATAATTAAAAGAGGCCATACATTGTCATTTTTGGTCTTGGAATAATCTTTTGGAAAGATTGAGAGAAGAGAGATTCATCCTTCCTATGAAGAACCACCAAATAACTCCATTCTTCCCACAAATAACATAACGAATGATCCTCGTCTCTGAAGAATGTGAAGCATCATCTTCTTCCTTCTTCAACCAGATTATAGAAGGGATGCACCACTGCCCACGAAGTACATTGAGGGTGTTTCCTCGACTCATCTTCACCGAGCTCACCTCCTCTGACATTGATCGAACGACGTCCGTCCTCTATGACGTTCGTCTTTTATGACTCGTAAATATACAACGAAAAATACGAGGTAGGGGGATTTGATTATTTTAAATGTATAAATTATATCATAATTTCTCGTCATTTATTTGGGTTCATTGATGGCCACTTGTTATCACCTAATGTGGAGGGAGTGTGCCGAACCAACATAGAGAAAAACCCCTCCATTAGTTATTGTTTGTACGATGTCGAAGGCATAACCGAAAGGTCGCGGTGCAGTTGCACCACACCTTAGAAGAACTGTGACCAGGAGGGATGCGGTGGACGAAAGAGGAACTATTATCAGGAGGTCTATGGAGGAGGAAGAAGCATGGCACCATCGTGCTGTGTAGTGGAGCCGTACCAGCAGGACAAGCCGGGTCCTGCTGCACCTGAACCGGCGCAGCGCACCGGTTCTGTTCGATGAACAAAAAGGGGTGGCACCCCCCTCCCGGGCATGGTCGGAGGGCTGCCACGAGCTGGTCCTCCACGAGCCGGGCTGCCACAACAGGGATTCCCCTCAACATGGACGCCCCTCGGCCAAGACGCCCCTCGGTCGGTCCGCCCAGGGCCGGGCCACCCTTGGCTGGGTCAGACAACAGTTCAAACTGGGTCGGGCGAGGTCAGTCGGACTAGGTCGGACCAGACCCAGACCCACTATGGCCATTTAAACCTTTTAGCCCGTATCTTGGGCTATGAGTGTCTGATTGAAGTACCAACTGCGAAGATAGGATTAATGGGGAAATAAAATTCTTTAGCATAATCCACTTGAGATTTTAATGTAGTTGGAGTATATTCGGGTTGGTTTTAGTCTAGGAACCAACCGGGCCCCTGGAATGGAAATGCCAATAACTATCAGACCAGAAATCTTTTTCTCACACCGTCTATCGTGTTGGGTTCATTATGATAAGATGAAACTATGGGATACATAATCATAAGACTTCATGATAGTTCATGTATCGACACTTGGCTCAAGGAGCGGAGCCTCTCAGAATCGAGTGTACTGTGTGCGGGAATCCTAAGGCTAGCTGCACCTAAAATTACAGGATCCTCCATGGGTTTTACAGAGACGATACTCTACCAGGATACTTTGTGGGTTCGACAGTGATGACTTCTATACCGGAATCCTATGTGGGTTCAACAGTGATGACGTCTGTACTATAATCTTCCGTGTGTTCGACAGTGATGACTAATGTACTGGAATCATGTGTGGGTTCAACAGTTCTGGCTTCTATTCCTATAGCATGTGTGGGTCCAACAGAATAGTTGGTCCGGTATCATGTGTGGGTCTAATAGATTAGCTGGTCCTGTATTCTATGTGGGTCTAACAACGTAGATGAATCAGTGACTACATATGATCATCTCTATCACTCTCTAAAATATGTATACTTGTGTGAGCTGATTCATGTGTTTCAACCATTTTTATCGTGGTGACTGACTTTACTTCCTTTTTGGAATGTCTTGTGCTTGGGCTCGAGAGTTGGAGTCAGAATGTGATTGATAACTTATTTATATATATGGGCATACACCTATTAAGGATTGGTTGGTACTTTGTGATTGTATCTTTCTACTATGTTTTATCCTTTGTGGATTTTGGGAGACCTTTGGGGGAATCGGGGTCCCCTACTGAGTATTGTTATACTCAATACTACACGGGCTTTGCCCGCACCTTGTGGTGTTATGTGTATACAGCGATCAGTAGTGGACAGGAGGATGCTAGGAGCTGGACTAGATATGATGTACCACATGGGTGAGTTGTTTGAGTTCTATACCTACCCTTCATGTGGGATTCCCCTGTGGATGATCCAGGAGCTATTTATATTTTTTACTTGTACATGTTTTTCAGTTGGGATTGTATACTGGCCCACATACATTCAGCACACTTTCCTTTTCTATTTTTGTACATGGTGCTTCTACAGCTTGTGTTCAGATAGTGTGTGTTATAGGTTTAATGGCAATGGATTGCCTTTTTATCAGGATCATGCCTTTGGTGCTAGTCACCATCCCGTGGCCTATGGAAGGCGGGCTTGGGGTAGTCATTGCACGGGGACCTAGGATGGGTCATGACAATAATCTCTTTCAGATGTTCCTATTTGCTTGAAGCAAAGACATTGAATAATTTATCATATGAGAATAAAAGGAGAAATTGGATGATGAAAAATATTTCAGGAAGGTTTTAGTGTATTTATTTTTAGTGTTAAAATTCACTAATTTCATGAGTAAGGGAGGATATGAGGTCCCATTAATTTTCAAGGAAGACGACACACATGGAAATATACAAAAGATCCAAATGATACAATGTCACTATCTTGGGAATAATAATCCAAATATACAAGAATTATATGGTAATATAATATAGTGAAAAACATATTTATCAAATTAGAATTATATAATTTTATTATTCATTCTTACTGTTATCTCTTAGTTTCACCCTCAATAAACCTTTTTTAACCCTAAAAAAGGTTACAATTTTTTTCTATTTTCACAATTCATTGATAAAAAATTCAGTAAAACAATTATATTTTACTAATTGTATTATTTCAAAATATGGAATCCATATTATATTATTCAATTCCTAAATGTGGTAGAAATTCATATTTATTTAATAACACTCCACACAATGAAACTATTTTATTTAATATTATTTTGATAAGAATAAAACTACCCATGAATTTATTCCATGGCTAGTAGAAAACTTCTAAATAACAGTATTAAATTTCATTCAATATATAATCTATAAATATTTATAAATCAATTTATTAAGATATTTCAATATAAAATATTTTTGTGAGAAACACATTATTTATCAATGTTTTTAGAAAAAACATCTATGTATGATATCAAATGTTTTTGTTTTCATTTATAATAATAAAAAAAATAATTAATTAATTTTTAAAATATATAGAAATTTAATTTTTATAAATTGTTTTGATATTTTTTACTATCTTATCAAACATATATGTGTAAATTTTCACATTAAATAATATAATTCTAATAGTATATTATTGTTCATTTCAACTTGGTGTTGTGTATAAATAATGATATGAAATATATAAAATTTATTTAATTATTTTCATACCAGAAAATCTAAGAGAGTAGAAACGAAATTTATAGATGACGTATTTGAATATTCTTTAAAAAAAATTATTCTAATAATGGTGGAAAAAACATATCCTAAACAACCAACATATCTAGATCAACTATATTCACATTTGTACATGACTATGTGATATGATATTTTTATTGTGCATAACCAATTAAATATTATATCATAAACAATTATATTAATGAAATGAGGGTATTTTAAATGAAAAATCACATGTTGTTAAAAAATATAAACAAAATGAATACATATATTGTTGAATAGAATTCTATGGTGACATTTCTTCCATATGATATGGAAATAATTATATAGAGTATATGTATATTTTTACTCTATCAATATCACTTTGTTGTTCACATAATATTTGTTGTATGTTTCATTATTTATAAATTTATTTTGTTAATATTTAATAATATATGTAGTGATTTATTATATTTAACATATATATAAAATTTAAAATCCAATAATATTATTGAAATGAAATTAAAAATGAGAAATATTACCCTTGGTTACATACTATTAATCATATGGAATAAAAAAATGAAAAGTAAATTACTTTATGATAAACCTTATTTACTAGCATTCAATCTGCCTCTAAAAATACGGTGGTGAATTTATGAAATAACATGTAATAATGATATCACCAATTTTTTATTAGTAAGGATCAAGAAGTTCGTATTTTCCAATTGTTTTAAATATATAAAAATTTCAATGATCATTTTCATTTCGGTATGTAAATATAATATATAATGAAATAATTTTTTCCTCATACAATTATGTATCATCAAAATATTTACATAAAAAAATTGTTATTCTTATTAACGCTTGAATCAAAAATAATTTTCATTTGCTTCACAATATCTTTAGGAGCTTCTCAGTGTTAGAAATTTTAAAAAAAAATTTAAAAAATGATTAAATCGTTGTTTATAAATTTTGTTAATTTTAAGATGGATTATATAATTATGAAAATGTATTCATTATAAATTTAATTCAAATTATATTTTATTATATTTAAATTTACATTAGATGATATGAGTATTTATCCAACATAAATATAAAATATATTAGAACTAATTTTTACAGCGTGATAGTTGGATATTTTTTAAGGATTGTTTGAATTATGTTATTTTATTATACACTCTTAAATATTTATTAATAAACATTTCTTTATTTTTATATTTGGATAATAAATATATGAAAATTAATTATGTTTTTTAGGGGTATAATAGGGTTCAAATATTTTTAATAATGAATAATTAAATTAATAATTCGCCATAAAAGGTTCATAACTTTTATACTTCACAATTAATGTCTAATTTTACATTTATATTAATAGTGTTTTTTATTTTTTGTGCATATTTAAAAAAATTATGTCAATATCTTTTTGAGATATTAAATGTATAAATTATGTATTATGATTCAGTTTTTTGATTATCATATACTTTATGAGATTTTTTTTCCAATATTTTGCTTCATTGAAGAAAATTAATTTAAAACCAATATGATGAGAAAATTATAAATATTTTTTTTGAAATTATAATTTGTTAATTTTTATGTTCTTGATAACATTTTATATAAAATATTCCTCAGTACTATTTAACTGAAAAGTAATGAAACAAAAATAATATTTTCATTTAATGGATTTACTATAATGATGATTAATACACCTTTATATGTTTTGTAATTTATAGGAAAAAGTTTTTTTAATCAATTTTTTATTATATCAATTAAAATGGATTAATAGTTAAACAAAAGTTTATTTTCAGTATCATTAAATTTCTAATTGTTTTCTCACAAAAAATTAATGGTGACCTTGAATGATTCAATAAAATAGGTATGTGTCATCACTATCTCAGTTAAAATAATAGTTATTTATAATATATCCATGAGATTTAATGAAGTATTCTTTTATTCCTAATGAATAATATATCATTAATGTTCTAATGGATGTATAAATGACATTTTTAATATATTATTCATTCATTTAGGGCTCCATATTCGAGAAAATATATTATTAAACATCATATAATCCTACCTTCTTTTTAAATATTTAATAATGGTTTACCTAATGTAGATAGAATAGATTCAAACCAAGACCATATTCGTTAATAAGAAATTTCCCCAAAATAATAGTAAATTGATTTTATTTACACGACATAGTGGGTCCTTATTTTTGTATTATTGATCGATTGTTTTATTGACTGCATAGTTTAATATTGTTCATTATTCAGTACATTATAATATCATAAAGAGAAATATCAACTCAGTCTATAAGAATTTTACAATTTATATTAATTTTATCATTCCTAAGAAATAATATTCCAAATATAAAATATATAAACACACAAGAATTTTCTATTAGGTCTAACTCTTTTTTAAATTATTATAATAATCATCTAGTAATTAATGCAATTTCGAATGTCAATTTTTTTTTGAAATCTATATTGTCACACCATAATATTATAACAAATTTACATCATATTCAATTTCTTATATGGAATAAGACATCAATAATTGAAGGGAATATAGATTATTCAAACATAATGATATATATCTATATATATATTAATACATTCAATCTGATTTATCACATGCTTTAAATGAAACACTGGGTATATCTTGTGTTACATACTACACCAAGTTTAATCCCAACATAATTTTTTTTAAAAAAATATTATTTATTATAACATTGTTAACTAATCAATTAAACTGGATGGGGGGAATATTACTATTTAAATAATGAAAAACTTTATTATCTATTTATTAGTAATATAATAATAATTATTTTAAGGATAAAAGAAGTTTTTTGAAAATTTATTTTCATAAAATAATGATTAATCATATGCGAGCACATAATTTAAATTTAGTTTTAAACAAGGTGATAAAATTTATTTAAGAAAATTAGTTTTTTGAAATTGGTATAAAAATTTATATTTAGGGGGTGTTTTTATGATTTTTTATAAAAATTTCAGTTTATTAATACATAAAAAAATATTTAAAATTTTATTAAAAAAATATACATGTTATTTTTAATTATTTATTCGATAAAATTATATTTTAAAATTGTTATAAACTAAAATTAGTTTAAATTTATATCATTTTATAAAATATAGTTCATTGGAAAAATTTTATTATTAGATATAATGATAAACACTTCGGTAAATTTTGAACATTTTAATATTAAAAAATCTGATTTCTCATCTCTTATATAAGATTATTAATATTTTAAAATTTTCTACATATGTAAGTTTAATAGTGGAAAAATTGAAAACATATTTGGAATATAAATTATTTAAAATTTTTGATATTGTCAAATTTATTTTGACCATAATGAAATGAAAATGATGTAAAAAGTAAATACCATGGTTAACACTAAAATGGGATTACGTGGGGTTAAACTAAAAAGATACATGAAAAAATTGTGAATAATGATGAAAAAAAATATTTTATAAAAATATTTACACCATTAAACCTCTATTAATATTTATAATAGAACATTTTTTGCCATTTTGTCAAATGATAAATGTGGAATAAGTCATGTTTTTTGAAAAATTACCAAATGTGTGCTCTCCCCGACTTATAGAAGGTCACACACTCTCCCCCTTTATAAAAACCATAAAACATAATTATATTGGACAACTAACAAAAAAACATAACAATTTTCTTAAAATAATATTATAATAAAAATTTGGCTAATAAATAAAAACTATCAAGGCTTTTATTCAATCCAAAATAGGATACCTGAAAAGGAGGTAATGTTCTTCAACTTGCGGCTTTATTTCACTTCTTTCTCCACTTCCTAGAATTTTAAATAAAACAAAATCATATAATATCCTCATGTTATTCCATATTATTGGATATTATTATAAAAGGTTAACGAAAAATACTTATCCACTTCCAAAATATTGGTTATCAAATCATCATTTATGCCTACAGTGGACTACTACCATATGAACTACTGTCATTTGTTTTTCGATTTCCACAAATTTTTGTTCAATAAGATTATAGATGCAATGTATAAATAGTATTTACAAAATATATTTATTTCTATGGAGTCAAAATATCACATATATATATATATATATATTCTAACTTCCATTCTATAGGGGATACAACAACATTTCTCATGTTTATGGTGCACTACAACCTCATGATGTAATGAGATTCATCCTTGACTAATAATTCAAATGGAAGGTGATAAAGATGATTTTAATTATTAAAAATATTATATGTGATATAAATATTATATTCATGAAATACATGTAATTAAATAATGATAATATATATCATTTTATTTCTTTCAATTTCATTCATACTAATATGATATCGTCATCTATATACAAGTGGACTACCACATTCACGAAGTTTAGTGGTTCACAATTCATTAACAAAACACATGGATTATATGTATAATTATTTATTATTCTATTAATTATTATATTATAAATATTTAATTTTTAAATATTACTTACATTCCTTCCATAATGATTAGTGAAGAAAATATAAAAGTTAAAATAAGAATCTATATAGTCTACTACACCCCATGATAATAATGTATTTCATTTTTCATATTTTTTTTAATTATTTGTTTTAATAGTAATATATTGTTCAAAATTACTAAATTATTTTATGATTAACAATTTATTAATTGTATACTATATAATATTTTCATTCACATGATATTTCATGATAAAACGTGCAAGAGAAAACAAGGAAACTACCAACCATTACAAGGAATATAATGAATGATTTTTAATGATCATAGAAGAAGATATTACCAAATTATCATATGTGATATTAATAATATTAATATTGTTAATAAATAAGTTGATATTATGTTCATAAATTCTATAAATCATTTTTGGGACCATTCAACCAAAATGAAATGTGAGTTAAAATATCTCATCTAAATTTATTATATTGAGGAATATTATAATTTTATAAAAGTATTTTATTTTATATGGTGAGTATAGTTCCACTATGTCATCTAATGTAATTAATAAATAATTATAAATAATTCCACTATTATTTTATACACAAGGTTTATTTTTTTTAATTTAATTATTTTCTTGAAGTGGATTTGAATTGAAACATTCCTCGTTGAAAAAAATATTACAAAACAACACATTCCTTTGTCATTGTTATATTTCCCATAAATAAATAAATTTATTATGAAATATATTAATTGGAAAATAAATTTTTCAATTATATATATTTATGTTTTTTTTGAATATGTTTACATCCCAAACCATATAACATTTTTACTTATGATGTTTAATTTGATGGTCTCTGGATTAACTGGGAAAATGTTGATAAATATGTATCCTTTTGTCAATAAAGATAATTTATGATAAGGAACAATATTTATAATATATATTTTTTAATATATAATAAAAAACCTGGACACGATTTCTGTTGGTTTGTTACTACTTATATAAATCACATTTATTCATTGGTTGTCCCATGAGAAAAAATATATTTGTAATTCCCTTTGAATTTGTAATAAGTCAATTTAAATTGTCTTCTTAATTTTCAGGGAAATATAGATGTAGTTAGCTAATAAAAATTAGTTTTTAACTTGAAGGTTTGGAATAAGATTTTCTAAATTCTCAATGATAAATTTATCTTGTACCTGAGAAAATTGAAATCATATAAGTAATAATTTCCTTAATTCAAATGTAATTACCATTATCCATGATATTTTCCCTATGAAATTTCATATGAGTTAATTTATATCTCCTGTTATAGATTATATGGAAATTCTATTCAGTTATTTAACATTTTAGATTTGATCCTCTTAAAACTATAGCTATAGAAAAATTATTTAAATTTCATTTTTATACAATTATTTTCCATTTCATGTAGATTATGATTATTTATTCTTAGTAGCTTCTAATGTACTTAACTTGATATTAACATTTGAGCTCTTTATTGTTTTTTTAAATTCCTCATGTTATAAAGTTAAATCCTTTGAATGAGTTTCCATTAATTCTGGTTACTTTTCTTATACAAAATGTTTTAATTTCAATTCCAAACATAATATGTGTATAATATATATTTCAGTTTTTCCAGATTAGCTAAATCATTCTATCAATAGAGATTAAACGCATTATATATATGATAATGTAATAATGTAATGAACCAACTCTGATATACTCAGGTTGAGTTCATTATAGTTTTTATCAAAATAATCTCATTAGAAAACATTGAAACATGATTAATTAGTATATAGTTTATAAAACATAACCATATGATAGACCATTAGGATAGAATATATGAATATCATAATATTTTGTTATGGATTAGATTATGTGAATATTACAAGAAATATATCCCTATAAAAATACAATATGTGGGCATTGTGATTTTATATAGGTAGCTATGAGACATAACATTAAAAGAGAAATTTTTCCAAGATGAAATCATCACCTGGTGTAGAAAAACATGGCTATTTTGAACATAATTTGAAACTACCAGTGTGTTTTATTATGATAATTCATATTTCTTTACAAAACTTATTCAAATATTTGTAAATAAATAAATCCCCTATTAAACAATGTTTTTTATTTTGAGATTATAAATTCATAAATATTAATTTATGCTATCTATTACAGTATATTTGGAATTCGATATTATGATTTAAAATTCATAGTTGTATTAGATAACCTAGAAAATTATGGTAATTAGATATGGGACTTGGATGGATAAAGGATATATATACTCATGTAAAATCCATAGAATTTTATACTATAGGAACAAATATAACTTGTGTTCGAGAAAATTAAATAATAAATATATTATGGAATAATAATAATTATATGATAAATAACAATTATTTGATGGAGAATCCTTTTCTTAATAATATTATCATGTGTAAGATCTCTTAAAAAATATTCCCCATTATTCAGTGGATCTACTGATCCAGTGGTATCCATGATGTGGATTTTGGAATTATAGATGCTATCTATGACATTTTGATACAATGAAAAATAAATATGTGACCCTTACAATGCACATTCTCAAGGACGAGGCAGATTAATGGTTGTGATTGATCCAGAATACGAGGGATGAATAACCAATAAAACTCATGGAATGGATTTTATTTAATGAGACATTCATCGAAAAAAATTTATTCTTAATAATTTTTTTGAAATAAATAAAAATACGTTTATCCCAAAAAATAATAATAAGATAGTGTTTTGAGTTTAAATCTACCATTACATGGTTAAATATTTATAAAATGGATTACATATAGATCATGGAGTGAATGATTTTCCACTTATTTTATGAAAATGTGAATATTCTCTAAATAAACCTAGTCCTTCAAACATTCATTCATATGATGAAATTCTATAATATACTATCATGATTGATAAATAATTCTCTATGTAATATTATTTTAAAAGGATTCCAAGGATGAAGAAGATAGAAGAAAAAAATTGATATGGGGAAGAAGGGATAGAATGAATTTTCCCATATTTGATAGTTGTATAAAGAAACACCATTGTACTATCTTGAAGAGAATACGAGTCTTCAAATTATTTGGACTTAAATGAAATATTATTCATGATTGTAGAAGAAGGAATTAAATTTCTAATTTTAAATGATTCACCTATATGGAGATGGGGGACTATGAAAATTAAATCATAATGATTCAATGGATTATACCTCATAAAAAGATAAGGAAATTATCAATTTATTTGATTATTTGGATCCTTTAATATGGTTGTAAAAGTTAGTTATTTATGATATTATAGTTATATGAATTATAAAATATAAAATTATTATATTGTAGTATTATTTCATAATGGATTTAGAAGCATGTATCAAATATTTCTATGAAATAAGATTTACTATCAAGTTGAACATATTTTAAATCACACGGTTGAGGGAAAGATAACTCCTAAAATGTACCTAGTGTGGATTTAATCATGGTTGAATGTGTAGATGATTTATAAAGATAATTTAAATTTAATTGTATTTAATATCATAGAACTAATTAGTTATTAAATGAAAAAGATGTTTAAGATATGAAAATTTCTTATTTACGTATTATAAAAGGTAATAAGGTTTTTAATGGATGTATAAGAATACATACTTGTTTTTAATAATGTTTTATAGTAATTTTGGATATTAAAATTCATTAATAGAATACATGATTAAGCTATTCAAATGATTGGAAAGAGACACTTCATATTTTTGGGACATTAATGATATATTACCTTTTTATTTTCGGTATCATTATTTCAAAAGTAATAGATCATAATCTTATTAAAGGGCTATAAGGTTAACCATTTATGATGTATTTTATGTTGTTTTTTGGATTTAGTTTTAATTATTATTAGATTAGATCACTATATATAAATTTAAGAATTTTTTAAAAAAATTTCCTAAACATATTTGTTATGTATAATAGTTAGAGCTTGATCGAAGTATATATCAGTCTTTTATAAATTTTTTTATCCATTAAAATTTAATTTTTGTTCTTCATGAATGAAAAAAATTATATATTCATTTATAAGATTATGTGATGAATTAAAAATTGATCAATGAATATTAAAATGATGAAATTATATATAATAAGAACTAAAATTTAAATTAATTATTTGTTCTTATAATCACCAGATAGTAAAATAATTTCATTTATTTTTTAAAAACAAATTTAATATAAAAATTTTATAAAAAATTATATATGAAGAATAAGATGTGGTTTTAAATCATTACATATTTATTTTTGTCATCCCCTTATAATTACATTTATCATTAAATTTTTTTGAATAATGACATTAGTAAATCTCTATATATATCTACACTTATCTTAAATGTCTACAGCATCAAATTCCATTAGTTTTCTCCAATGTAAAAATCTGGATTTGTGTTATCCCATATTTCATTTATACCTCCACAACTATCTTATTTATTTTATTGTAAGAACTCTATTTATGATTTTTTTTTGACAATATTAGTTCTAAATATTAGACACTTTATTACCTAGATCACATCTAAATTGTGAGGATGTATTATATTAAAGGTGGGGATAATGTTACAACCTGAAATTTTAAAGTATAATAATATTATTTGATAGTATTTATACCACGAAACCGAAAGTTTAGAATGAAATATAACATAATGATACTTTATGAAATATTTATTTAAATATGAATTCAATGTCTACTTTAGATTTCATTACAAAAAAACATAGAGTTTAACTTTCATTACATGCACAAATAAATTTACATGAAATGAAGAACATTTTGGAAATAAAAATGTTAATATAATAATTATAAAATAGAAATTAAAAAAAGGACAAGAATAGTAATAAAAATTAGGAAAACATTGGTTATCTATTGATTATTAATAAAATAATAATCATTGATTACAAAAAAAATATTCTCAAAAAATTATTTTATTTTAAAAAAGGTTCAATCATGTTTTTTCACACATAATTTATAAAACATTTTCACAACATTTAGGAAATATACTTGAAAAAATAAAATTAATTTTTAAAATAAAATTTCAAAATTTTCCATATGGGGATTTTTTGGGACTTTTATGAAATTTTTTATTTTTTTTAATATTTATAAATATTATATTTTAATTAAAAACTACATTTTCATTTAAAATATTTAAAATGTTAAATTTTATTTTTAACTAGATATAAATTAGTATTTATAATATTTTACATCAATTGGATAAATTTAGTTCATTATAGTAATTTTCATCTTTAATTTAGGTATAATTTTCATATTTAATTTATGTATAAATTCATTGAAAACTATTTAACCTTTTCACATCAAAATATGTTTTTTATCACGACTATTAGAATATGTTTTAAAATAATTTCCACCATTGTAAATAGAATTCTGAAAATATGTTTTCATTTTTGAAATTATAATCACTTTTATAATTTAATATTTTTTTTTAAATTTTGACCAAAATTATTAATGAATGCCATAAAAAATAATTTTTCCATATAAGGTAAAAATTAGTTTGCTGAGGGTTAAACTAAAAGAATAATGGTAGAAATATCATATTTACACAATCTAAAAATATTACCTATATATATTTTTAACATCATACAAATATGGTTGTATAATTTATCATTTTGGACCCCTATGACATATGAAAAACGTGAGAACAATCAATTATTTTTAAAAATACCATGTGTGTCCTCTCTTCAATTTTTAAAAGGCCACACCTCTCTTCTCTTAATCACACATCCATACATTTTTAGATTAGTTTTGGCCTGACCAATTAACATCCCAACAATAATCCCATCATTCCATAATATTTATATTTTTCAAAAATTGATCGTAGGAAGGATTTAGTGATATCCTATGAAGGATACCCGAAAAGAAATCATGTTATTCAACAACCAACTTCTTTAAATTTTTTCATCACATACATAATTGTTTATTAAAAAAATATAATATATAAACCTACGAATAATATATATTATATAATTCTATTAAAATAATTTAAAAACCTAAATCCATCTCTACTATAATCAAATTGGTTACGAAATCATGGTAAATTTGTACTACATACTATAACATTGCGAACCAATATCATTCTCTTTTTCCATTTCCACTGCTCAAGGATGAGTATGATGATAGATATAAAGTATATATGTATTATATTGATTACATTTTTATACCTAAATATTAACTATATCATATATATATATAACTATCATTTTTTTTGTTATACAAAATGGTTTCTATTGTGTACTATGGACTACCACCTCACACCGTGATGTGATTTATCATTCACTAATGGTTCAAATAGAAAATACTATAGAAAAAATTAAAATTTATATTTTAAATTCATAAAAATTTATTATATTCATGAAATATTATTAATTCATTTATTGTTATATATAAAATTTTATTTCTTTCTTTTCCACTATCATATAGATGTCAACATCGATCATGTACGAGTGGACTACCACCTTCACAAAGTAATGGGAATAAATTTTCATCACCAGACCATATGGATGACACTTATAAGTTTATAATATGATATTCATTATTTTATTATATTCTTGTAAAATTATAATATTGTAAAACTCTTTTCCATAAAGATCGGTGAAAAAAATTTGTTCGTCTGTATGTATGACCAATAGTCTCTATTATCATAATGTTTTTAATTTTTCATTAAAATCATTATAGATTAGTTATAAAAGTAAAATTTATTTAAAAGTATGATAATTATGTTAAGATGATTACATTTTAGATGATATAGAAATATAATATATTCAATAAATATATCTTTCATGATGAACCAGGAAGGATGAAATAAGGGAATAAACACTCACATCCACAATAATAATGAATAAATTTTAATGTATTGGTGGACACATGTTAGAAAATGGTGAAGTAAGATATTATAAATATTAATATTGTTTATGAATTGGTATGTATCATTTTTTACCCACAATACAATATTTTAATCCACATCCACCAAAAAGGAAGAAAGATATAAGGGACATCCTCTCAATTTCATTTTATTGAGGCATATTTTATTGTTGTGAACCTAGATACATTGATCTCGTGCGTATACATTCCCTTTTACATGTAATATAATTAATAATTACTTAATCTTTTTATTTTATATTACATTTTTAATTACATAATCAATGGTGATTTTAATTTTAGATTACAATGTCCTAAAAATTATTGTGAAATATCCCTTTAATTTTTTATTCGTTATATTATCTTGAAAAAATAAACTTTTTATAATACATTTTCATTAAATTTCAAATTATATGAAATATAAATATTATATATAGATTAATTTAAAGATTTATTAAACCATATACAATTTTTACATGTAGAGTTTACTTGGATTGTTATTAGATTAACTTATGAAATATTAATAAATATGTATCCTTCACTCAGTTCAAATAATTTATGATATGGAATTTTTAAAATATGTTATTAAGTATATGATGAATAACATATAAATTCATGGAACTAGTTGGTGGCTATTTATAGAAATCCCCTTTATTAATTGGTAGTCTTGAAAGATAAAATCAGTAGGCCAAATGATATGACTTTATTGCAAGCTATTTTAAAGTGTCTTCTTAATTATCTAGACAGTAGAGATATAGATGGCCAAAACAAACCCAATAGTACCAATTATGGGTTAAAAAATATTATGATAGGTCATCATATTAAATGTATCATGTTTTTTGTAATCCTAGAATATTATAATTTTGAATTTCCTTTATTTAGTTTCATTCATAACTATCCATGATAATTTATCTATGATATTATATATTGTTGCATTTCATTATTAGATAATTGATTAATTGAAAATTCTTTTAAATTATTTACCTTCACATTATTATTATTCAATATATTATTATTATATTAATGATATTTAAATGAAATTTTCATTTATTTATTTATTATTTAATGATGATTATTCTAATTCATTCATGATATATTTTGATGTACTTAGCCCTTATTGAGATTCTAAGCTCACCCTTTTTTCCCAAGGTTGTGAAGATGATTTATTTAATGAGTTTTCAATGATGTTGAGATTATTATTATTTTTAATATGTTATACATTATAATATTATTCTAAAATGGATATCATTTATGCATCTACATCTCTAAAAATATAAATGGTTCCGTCCTTCGGGATTTGACCATTTGTATCTATGAAAATAAAATAAAGTAATGATATTACTCTAGGTTATTGGGGTAGGGTTCATTACACCTATGATTATAAGACAATGATCTAACTATTTAGAATTCCTTTATGATTCATTAAATTCACTATAAAATAATATAATTTACTTCAAAATTATGACATTTAATATGTAAATCCCATCTATACATCATATGATTTATTCCACAAAGGTTACATACAAATTTCCAAAAAATTGTTTCACATTGATAAAAATAAACACGTTTTTATCAACAATTCTTCCAAACATATTAAAAATTAATGATTTTATCATTTATATACAACAAGAATACCCAACAATATACATTTGAGGGACCTTACTACATTTAATTTTATGCATTATATTTATACCCATTGCCTTATTAAAGTACCTCTGACACATCTTATGTACAAATGAATGATTATTAACTTTCAATAATATTAACTATGTAATATAGTGAATCCCTGCCGTTATTTTAGTTCAGAATATAATTTTTAATATGTTTATAATATAAAATATTGTCTTTTCTTTTCTTATTTCCTAAAAATTGACAAAAATAATTTCATAAACCTTGAAAATATTCATACATATAATTTAAACATCATATATATCAACTTATTATATAAAATATTATTATCTAAATATTAAATGTTAAAAATATTTCCTTAAATAATATAAATATCTTAATTATCATTTCACTTAGTTATATTATTCACTATGATCAGAGGAAAAACATAAATAATTATTAGGTTAACGAAAACATTTATTGAATGAATTTGTTTATCATTTTTTTGCTTCCAAATAGAATTTTATTAATTATTAATATAGATTTTGGATTATTATAAAATCTAAATGATTAGAAATCACCATCAAACAAATATTTTTAACATAATACAATATCATAAGTAATTAATCTCTATAAAATTATTCTATAATAAATAACTATCTTTTATTTCATTAATTCAATATTAATAAGAATTAAAACTTCGAATACAAGATCTAGGTTATCATTACAACCATATACTTCCCATAACTATTATTGACATTGCATTCACCCCTAAAAAATGAAAATGAGTTTCTCATGATGATCAGTTACTCCCTCATCACATTTACATATTTTAAATACGAACAATCCTTCAGCAAATATAATAGAAACACTAATAACCCCATTTGAAATTATTTTCATCCATGATCGACTCTTTTTATACTCATTAAATAATTAAAGAAACATCAAATATTGTACATTATTAAATAGGAATTATAATGAATCCACACACTATGAGGATGTATCTTCAATATCTCAAACATAATCACTACAGGTATAAAAAACTCTTTTTATACCCCATTTCAAAAATATTGCATCTTCAATATCTCTAATAGATCATGATTGAGATGTTTACTAATCCTTCATTGAGAAAATAATTTCAAGGTATGTGTGGTTAAATGATGAAGTATATTCAAGGAAAGGAAGGGGATGAAAACTCATAATTTAAAATCCTTCATATTTTTAACAACCAGACAATTTCATTCCTTCTTAATATTTGTAATTATATTTAATGGATTAAAATTCACTTTACTATTTTTATATAAATTTTTACTGCATAAATTAATTATTTTATTATAAGGTAATTATATTCCTTATATAGTATAGTCTTATTTTGATGTTATAATAATAAATATTTTTATAATATTTTTATTAAATGGGAATATTTATTGACATAATAATTGTACAATTACCATTTATTGTTTTTTATATTTGAAAAATAGTTAATATTTTGACTACAAGTGATAAATAATAATATATAAATTATAACACCATTAAATTATAAAATATGAACATCTTATTACAAAGCCTATATGATTGGAAGCACTAAAAATAGATGGGAATATAAAATATTTATATTTTATGATATATTTATAATTATATAAATTCAATTTTTTCGATAAATAGAATTATATAAAATATTGATTTTATATTATCTTACAAAAAACATAGAGTTTAAACAAGATGAGAATATTTATTATAATAATAATTTTTAATATAATTTTTATAACCATGATGTTAAATTATAGAGTATGAATATAAAAAAATTATAAAAAATATGTTTATAAATTTATTAGTAATAAAATATGAATCATTAAAAATAAATAAATGTTTTCAAGAAAATTATATTTTTTCTAAAATAAGAATTAATAATTAATATTATATACATTTGAAAAAAATATTTCAATAATTTATTAAATTTATAGGAAAAAAATCATTTTTAGAACAGTAATATAAAAATTATATTTTGGAGATGTTTTTGGGTTATTTTGAAATGATTTATTTTATGATGAATAAAGAAAATATGGAATTTTAATTGAATACTACCTTTTCATTAATATTATTTATTATGTTGGAATTTATTTTTAATTGAATCTAAAGAAATATTTTTTCTATTATATATTAATTAATACAATTTTGGACATTTGATTTGTTTTCATATTTAAATTCGATATAATAAATTAAAATGTTTTAAATATTTTCTCATTGGAAATCCACATTTCTGACATGTCTGTGGGATTTATTTTGATTTAAAATATTATTTTATCTATATTTTATTTAGATATATACATTTCATAATTGGAATAATAAAATTTATAAATTTCTTATAAGGTAAATAATTTTTTTGATAATAATGTAAAAATAATTATGTAAAAACTAATTAACACGGTTAAGGAACAAATTTATTTATTGGGAGTTTAATCTAAAAATATATGATTAAAAAAGAACAATCCAAATTCTAAAAAAATTATATCCATATTTTAACCATTCCAGCTATAGGGTTCTATAATGGTACAGTTTTTTCCCATGTGACAAGTAAAAAATGTCAGAGCACACAATTCTTTCCAACAATACCATCTACGTCCCCACCCACACTTATTAAAGTCCATCCCCTCTCCTCTATTATTCAATATTTAAAAAATAATTTTTGGCCAATACCTACTCAAATAACCTTCCAAAATACATATACTTGTATGAACCTAGTTCTTACATAGAGGTACGAGTTTCATTTGTACTTTTTCCTATGATTTCTTTTTGAGGAAACAAGGGAAATTTGCACCAAGTACTAGAATTAGGGGTTACACACATGTAATATTAAGAAAAAAAAGTGTATAATGTTAGTGTGTGATGGGAATACATGGCGTGTGATCATTTATGTGAGGAAAAGGGCAGAAAACTACGACACGCCATGTACTTCATAGTACACACCGTGTAGTCATGTCAGCACACCCAAGAAAGTTCATTAGAGGAATTAAGCCACCATGTGAATATTTAAATAATATACCCACAATTTATATAGACTAACATGCCTTGTATTTTGTTTTTTTAAGTTAAAACAGTTAGTAGCCTCTTATTTTAGCAGATTGGATAGTGGGATCATCGGGAGAACATAAGAGGTTGCGCTAGAACATCAATACCGTCTCGATTGATCATCCGAACTCTGAATCAAACATCTTCAGTCTCATTTGAACTCAATGGGTTAGTGTTCAATTACTCTTGAGACATTATTGGGGATTTTTATCTCTTGAATGTGTTATTTTAGGATGAGTAAATATTCTTATTTCATAGATCTATATCATTGTAGCATGAATTGGATGTTGAGGATTAACGAGGAGATTTATATTGTGACGAGGTAGGTGGTCTCATGATTATTTCTTATTTTCAAGTTTTTTATATGTGACTTTGTGTCAAAAAACCATTTTTATGGTGTCCCTTGGTTTATAATTCTAATAGTGCAATTTTAAAACATTGATTGGGTAATTTGTTTAATGATATAAAAAATGTTTGACGTTGCTTGATTTGATTATGGGCCACCAAATGGGGGAATTTCAGTTTAATGAGCAACACATAGCCATTTTTCTTATGTTTCATATGAGGCTAGCCTCTTCCCCCTAAATTGGGTAGCTAAAAATAGAATTTTTCAATTGAATGAAATTCTATGTTAGATAATTACTGATTATGACTTGTTATAGTTTAATTCATATGTTGTATTTGTTATAGAGATGGACCCTGTGAGCATATGTTTTTTATGCCATATAATTGTTTATATCACTAATAGGCTTGTGATATTATTGATGCCCAAGTGAATTGATCAATTTTTTCATGTATTAATTTAATTAACATGTGTTAATTTTTTGTGATATGCCTGTGGGTGAGATTGTGATATGCCTATGGGCAAGATTGGGATATGCATGCAGGTGATGATATGTTACACATGTTGGAATGAAGTTATTATGCATGTGGGAAAGGAAATGATATGTCCAAGGGAGAATATTTAATTATAAATGTGGGGAGAGTTTTTCTATGCATTTGGAGTTGGTTATTGAAATTGAATGTCTTATGATTCATCTACCAGGAAAAAAAACTATCATGGAATCTGTCTTTAATTCATTTTTAGATAGCCTTATGTGGTATTTGTTATGATTTATTATACAGGGGATCAACGGTCTTAGTTTGGATCTGAAGACATATACTATTTAATGTAATTAAAAGGTTGTACTAAAATAATGAACTATAATCGGACACATGACTTTTAAGATTTTAAAATTTTGAGTACTTCTTTGTTACTTCATTCCCCTTTGTAGATTATTAATGGATATACTCACTGACAGAATGGCACCAACCTTAGGTTTTTTTCTACTGGGATTTATTTCTCACACCCTGTCTTTGTCGTTTTTTTCGGCCCAGTAAAACTATATTGTTGCCGGTGTCAATTGGGGAAAGGCCTATTTTTTAGTTATATATTTACTTCATAGGGGGAGAAGAGCAGGGGATCATGCCAAGGATTATGATGCTGATGAGTTTAAATTTTTTTTTCCTGTACTTCATTATTTTATTGTACTTGATCATAGGGTATCAAGTTTTCGTTATTTTAATATAACATGTGACACATTGAATCATTTGATACTTTATGGTTTCTAGTTATCATTATCTTCTAGTCTTCAGTTGTTTACATCAGTTTCATGTTGTTTAGTAGTTCCACTATTCTTATTATACATATAATTATGTTACACACTACTAATGAAGGAATATTTTCCCTAAAATCACACCCTAGTCCCACGCTACTAGTCAGTAGCCTCTGGTGTTTGGGGAAATGTACTTGAGGCCATGTGGCCAACCGGGTACGGGGCACTAGTTGAGTGACTTCTGGATCTGAGATGTTACAAAGTTGTATCAAAGGATTCTGTTCTGGTATTCTTTAATATTTTCCAATGATTTAAATGATATGGAATTTGGTAATTATGTATTCCTAGGAGTAGCTAATTGGTGTATAGTGAAAAACCAAATTTTCTTGAATTGAATTCTTATTATTGATTTTGATCTATTACAGTTGATTTTATTTCACTTTTGGGGGACACACATGATTTCACCTATAACTGTTGATGCATTTGTGGTTTCTATTTCAATTTCAACCTAGTGAGATGAGGTTGTTCCATCTCATGCATCATATAGACCATTGTGAGAATCAGATTCCATGCATTAGGCCACACTATCTTGGATGCATTAGCTATTGCATATATTTTTGATAGTTTATGTGATATTTGATCCTACTATTGTATTAGATGGAAGAATTAGATAATGATGTGAAATTATGTTTCAATCCATACACCATGTGCGCCCTTATGAAATTGGAAATGATGTACTGATAGAATGTATATTGTAAATAAATTGGTTATAGATATAGTTTGAATTAGTTGGATGCCAAACATTGATCTATGTGGTGTATGTTCCCTCTTGGATCAGAAATTGGTGGACCATTCATTCACCTTTGGTATATAATTATTTTGAGATATGTTCTTCATGGGTGAAAAATATTGATTCTTGGAGAGTATGGGCCCTCACAGTTTAGAATTTCGCATACAATTAGTTTTTTGTCTACAAAACAAGGTTTTCTGGGCCATTTGGTGTTTCTATCATGAAACAATCAGTATACATGACATGATGTTTAGCCTAACACGTTGTGTGTACTTTCTATTTGGGAAAGATGATGTTCTATGTTTTAATATTAAAACATTGTGTACCATGTGTACACACTATGTAGTTTATGATCATGTAACTGGATGTGTGAGAGAAAACCTAGGCTGTGGCTTTTTGATCAGAACCTGCCATGTGATTTCGTTACATGCTATGTAGTATACCCAGGAAGAACCTGTGTGGACATGGTCACGTTTGAGTACATGGACAAGAGGATAGACATGTGTGCACACCGTGTATACTTGGAACACACCATTTACCTAGGGTTGATACATGTATTGCATAGCGGTAGAAAACAACCATGTAAGAGCTTATGGGTACACACTGTGTAATCTTTATACACATTATGTAGTCCCTTATTTTGAAACATTGAGGGTATTTTATGGTTTTGTTTTTTCAATCTTGAATGGAAAAAACATGACAATACATTTGAATTAAGGAATGCTCTTGACCTTGTATAGTCAGGACCCCAGGAGGACCACAAGATGTATTATAGGAGAGCGGCGATGATCATACACTAAAGATGGTATTCCATGGGCTACCAATGGATCCTCCAGTTGTTCTAGTTGTGGAACCAACTAATATACTAGATGCAGTTGCAGATGCACAGTTCTATGAAGGCTTTGTGAGGTTCATGCAGACCTTTCTGGATGCACCACACGCTTCCACAACAATGGAAGAGCTGACCGGTATATTCTAGTAGTAGAATCCGCCTACTTTTTCATTGAATGGAGGGCCATAGGATTCATAATAATTGATGAAATCAATGTTGACTATCATTGAACATCAGTATATGCCCCTTGAGATGAGGTTCAATATCAAGACAAATATATTGTGTGATTTCGCCAAAAGGTGGTGGGATGTTATAACTCAGGCATGGTTTCATCGAGATATGACATGGGAATACATTCATAGGTCCTTCTATAATCATTATTTCCCCTAGAAACTGGGGTCCCACCGAGCTTGGTAGTTCATACACCAATAGCAGCGCACACTATTAGTTATGGACTATTCTACCCGATTTACATAGGTTCATTGATTCACACATATTATATTGGATGATGACATATCGAATGCTATAAAATTTGAGGAAGGTATAAGGATTCATATTCGATCGTAGGAGAATGTCTTCAGGTTTCCATTTATCTCTGTTATAGTAAAATAGACACTAATTACTGAGCATAATCTGTGGAAGGCTGGAGGTGCAATCTTGGGAAGTTGAGTGCTGATATCTGGAAATGTCTCGACTAGAAGTAGGAATTGTTGAATGGAGTTTTCATTCCAGTATATGAGAAGATATATTGTTTATTTTGGTATCCAGGTGAGGTTATACCACTATGTCAGAACTGGACACTTTAGACCATAGTGACTGATGGAAAAAGTCGAGGGCTGATCTTGGTGTAGGATGGGCCATATACACGGTTATAGTATGGTGTTTCCACTAGCATATAGTGAGAGAGGGTATTAACCAACTCCACATTCAATAGTGGGATCAAAAAAACCCCAAGTTTAGGAACTAATATACATTATGAAATTTAGGTCGAGGAGGTGGATGTGGTAGTGGTAGCTAGACCGCGACATCTCAGTGACAACATAGCGGGTTAGCTCAGTGTAGTCTGGTTGTGTCACAAGGACTCAGTATAGGCCATACATATGCAGTAATATAGACGTAGTATGAGAAAGATCATGTACATTATAATGACCTTGGTACTATTATAGTCAACATCATTTTATCTTCCCCACTTTTCGATACTGGTGACTCACATAGTTTCATATCAACTTTTTTTTTTGTGGAGAGTCTTAGGATTTGTGTCATTACATTTGACAACATAATGAAGCTAGACACTCTTTTTGAGATAATAAAAATAGGAGTTCATTAGTTTAAGTAGTTCCCCCAGGAGGCTGGATCCCATCAATTCTTTGGGGACCTCTATATCTTATAGATGACATACTTCGATGTCATTCTAGGAATATACTGTTAGGTATCCCTTCCATGTTTTGTTGACTGCACTCATCATAGGGTGATTTTCATATCACTAGGGGGATCATCTATTCTATACAAGGGATAAATGTATGTAAAAGATAGTATAGTTGGATCCTTTCATTGAGGGATGGGTTGAAAGACAGTACAGATTTTGAGTTTATATTTGGATGAACAGGTAACTTGTTTGGCATATTTCCCTCTAGTGGTTGATCCTTTCTAGGATGTTTTTGTAGATGACATATTTGGATAAGATCTAGTAAGAGAGGTGGATTTCACTATTGATCTTGTTCCAAGAGCTACACCGGTATCAATTCAGACATACAGTACTGTTAAGATGGAGTTTCAAGAGCTTAAGAGTCAGTTAGAAGATCTGGAAGCCAGGCGTTTCATCAGACCATGTAATTCTCCTTGTGGTGCGCCTTTCCATTTAATAGAGAATTCAGTTGGTACCCTAGGACATTGAGTGGATTATCAAAAGATAAAATAGTTGACAGATAAAAATTAATATCCCTTATAATGGATAGATGGCCTATTTGATCAAATATGAGGAGGTCGAGTGTTATTAAAGTCTTATATAAGGTTATGATATCACAAGGTACATGTTTGATTAGAAAAAATATCTCACATAGCCTTTCGTAGTTGGTATGGTCTATATATGTACATGGTTTTGTTGATTGGTCTCGTGAAGGCGCCATCAGATTTCATCGTTCTAATGAATAGTGTGTTTATCATTACCTAAATTATTTTGATGTGGTTTTCATGGGAGAGATCTTGATGTATTCTCGCAATCAACATGGCCATGCCAAGAATCTTTAGATCATTTTGAATTCACTGATAGAGCATCAATTATATGATAAGATCATAAAATTCCACTTTTGGATGGATCATATTAACTTCCCGGGTCACATCATCTTCAAGATAGGAGTATTACTGGACCCAGAGAAGGTGGGAGCAGTGGTCACCTGGGAGCATCCCACGAAATATTTTGAGGTAGATAGTTTCATAGGGTTTACTGGTTATTAAAAAAATTTCATATAAGACTTCTCATGTGTCACAACACCGATGACATGCTTGAAAAAGATGGGTATGAAGTTTGTGTGGTTATAATCATTCGAGATGGACATTCAATAGAAAAAAGGGAATTTGACATCAGCACCAATACCAATATTTCCAGATCCATGGAAGAGTTATACATTACACAATGATTCATCAGGTATTAGGCTGGGAGAAGTGCTTATGCAGGGGATTGAGATGTTGGGTATGGGTCTCGGTAGGTGAGGCCAAATGAGAGGAATTACCCTACAAAAGATCTGGAGCTAGTTGTGGATATTCATGACTTGAGCTTTTGGATACATTACATATTGGGAGAGCATTTTGAGGTGTACAAGGACAAAAAAATCATCAAGTATATCATTACCTAGTGGGGTATGAATACAATACAACAAATGTGGATGGAATATAATAAATCCTTTGATTTTGAGCATACCTATACGCCTGGAAAAGGAAATGCAGTGGTCGACACACTGATCCATAGGACATAGATTTAGGTGGTGCAGGAGGCTAATGGTGGGTGGAATGTTCTGGAATTATTCTCTGAGATGCATTTTTAGGTTCATGATAGACAATTACATACATTTCTTTTATATTTGGATATTAAATCCACCCTACTAGAAATAGTTAGGATGTGGAAACTATAACATTATGAAGGCATAGTTCTACAGGAGAGTATTAAAGGTAAGGACCCTACTCTTGGATGCATGGTAGGTGGGGATGAGATCATGTGTATCCATGGACAAGTCTGGGTTCTTGTGTACATACATGAGGGGATAAAATAGGATTTTCAGGCCTCGTTATGGGTAGTGAATCCTGGTGTCACCCAGATGTATCGGTATTTACATCGTATGTATTGGTGGCGAGGTATGAAGATAGATGTAGCTTGTTTGGACATGAGATGTTCAACCATTCAGCAAGAAAAGGTGGAAAAAATGACCAGCATGGATTTTACAATAGTTACATATTCTTGAGTTTAAATGGAATGAATTCATGATTGTTTTAATTATAGTTTTATTGAGTTTTACTTGATGAAATGAAGACTTACGGGATGTTGCTTATAGGATCACAATGGTTTCAAATTTCTTGTCAATAACGGAAACCATCGGCGTTGATGAACATGAGAGGTTGTATATCTATGAGATAATATGAATAATTTTTGTCCCATATTCTATCATTTTAGATAGGGATTCCCATTTCACTTTTCATTTCAAGACAGAACTCCAGAAGGATTTAGGTAAACATGTGCCTCTGAGAATATCTTACCTCTCATACAGATGGCCAATAAATGTGCACGATTTAGGTTATAGGTGACATTTTTCTGGAAAGCATCATAAATTTCATGGGTTCTTGGGAGAATAACATACCCCTGGTTGAGTTCTCCTATAATAATAACTTCTAGGACACTATTTAGAGTACACTATGTGAGGATTTGTAAGGGAGGTCATGCAGATCACCCTTGTGTTGGCTAGAGGTAGGACAGTCACCTATCCTAGGACCTTGTGTTGTATAGGAGACCAATATGAAGGTTCAGTTGGTTTGGAAGTGGATGGCTACTATGATGTCTCATTTAAAATCATACAATGATCATCGTAGACAACCGTCGGGGTTCGAGGTTTGGGATAGACATTTCTTATGTATCTCACCAAGGTTGGGAAATAAGATGATTAGGAGACAGGGTAAGAATTCACCAAGATATGTCTGTTATTTCAAGATTCATTAGAGGGTTGGGCCAATTTTTTATCTGTTATAATTACCTCAGAGGTACCAATATTTTCATGTCATATTCCATGTATCATAGCTACACCGTTATCACCCAAACTTGTCTCACATTCTTCAGCCCAATGAGGTTGTGCTTTAGGTTGATGCATCCTTTAAATAGAATTTAATTCATATAGTTGACAAGAGCACAAAAGATCACTAAATCCAAATATTTTCTCTCATATGGGAGTTATAGAAACACGGTAAAGTAAAAGACAAGACATGTGAGATGGATTCCAATGTATATGCACAATGGTCATATTTTTTCTAAGTTATATATTCACCTCCCTTGAAAGGGAAATTCATGGAAAAAATTCATTATGTAGGGAAGTCTGTATGAACCTATTTCTTACATGGATGTGTGGGTTTCATTTCTTCATATTCCCTTGAGTGGTTTTTTGAGAATACAAGAGAAATTTAGGTAATGTAATGGAATTAGGGGTTGCAATTCGTGTAATCCTAAGAACACGCAATGTAGTATGTCCATGTGTGAAATGAATATATGGAATGTGGGAATGTCAACCAAAAAAGGGGAAACAAACTACAATCCATATACATCATAGTACAATCCCAATAGTCATGTCAGCATGCCCAGGAAAGTATTTCAGTAGAATTCAACCACCATGTGAATAGTTAAATGATATACATGGCGTGTATATGAACATACATGCCATGCATTTTGTGTTTTTACCTTAAAATGGGCTATAGCATCTCTTTTAGACAGATTGGAATGTGAGATCACTAGATGAACTTAAGTGGAATTGTTAGATCTTCAATCCCTTCCTGATTTATCATCTGATGTCTGAATCAATCACTATCAGTCTCATTTGAGTGAAATTGTTTGATTCGTAGATATACACCATTCTAGGTGGAATTGAATGTTGAGGCCAAAATAGGAGAGTTATACTACGATGAGGTGGGTGGGATCATGCTTATTTCTTAGTGTCAAGTTTTTATATGTGTCCTTGTTCAATGTTCACATGTTTATGGTGTCACTTGGTTTAGAATTTTACGCATGTTATTTCTTAACAATTATTGGGTAATTTTTTTATAATATAAACCATGTTCTAGGTTTCATGATATAATTAACGTCCACCTCATGGGAGCTTTTTACTTGAATAACCAATATTTAGCAATTTGGCCTAGGTTACATATGAGGAAAGCTTTATATTCTGTGTTATTGGTTGTTATAAAATGGAATTGGTCAATTTAATGTGGTTCCATATTTGATAATGATTTCTTATGCATTTTGATAGATTAATTCACATGTTATTTTTTTTCTATAAATGGACCGTGTGTAAAAATTTTTGTTTAAGACTTGTAATTGTTCATATTACTGATAAAATTGTGATATGATTGATTCCCCCCATGAATTGATTAATGTTTTCCATGTAATAGATTAATTTAGATATGTTCTTGTTCTGTGATATGATTGTGGGTGAGATTGTGATATGCATGCGTGTGATATTGTGATAATTTTGTAGGTGATGATTTTTTACCCCTATGGGTGAGGATGTGTTATGTCAATGGGAGAGGATTTGATAGGCCTGATGGTGAGGATTTGATTATGAATGTGGGAAGTGTTTTTCTAGGATTGTGATAAATATTTTAAGTTGCATATTGAAATTGAATGGATTATAATGTGTCTTCCATGCCAATGAACTATCATTGATTTAGTCTTCACTTCATTGTTATATAACCATTTGAGGTATCTGATAATCATTCTTATACATGAGATCAGCGATATTAGGAGAGATATCGATACTTATGTAATTATACATAATTAATGGTTGGACTGAACATTATGAATGAAAATGGGGGACCAGACTTTTAGGACTGTTTAATTTTGTGTACACCATATTTACTGTATTTCCCTTTATACACTATTTCTGTATATACTCACTGACATATTGGAACCGAAAATAGGTGTTTGCCTACTAGGATATATTTCACAAACCTTTTTTGGGTCATGGTTTTGGTCACAAATATACTATATTGTAGTAGGCGTCGATAGGGGAAAGGCCCCATTTTCAAGTACTTGATTACTACTTAGGAGTAGGAGAGCATGGGACAAAGACAAGCCTTTTGATACTATTGAGTTTCATTTGTTGTTACCATAAATTGATACTGTATTCTACATGGTTTCAGAATATTCATTTTCTGTTGTTTTCTTGGAATATTGACATGATGCATCATTTGATATTATATGCCTTCTAGTTATCTTTAGCAATCAGTATTCATTTTTTTTACAACTGTATAATGTTTTTATGACTTCTTATATAGTAATTATTTATTCTATGATGTCACACTCTGCCAATTAGGGAATAATATTCAAACTATAACAGCCTGATACATCACTACTAGTTAGAAGCCTTTGGTGTTTTTGGAAATATGCTCTATGAAATGTGGCCAACATGTACGAGGAACCAGTTGAGTGGCTTCCAGAACCGAGATGTTACAATAATCATTAGAAATACTAATTCTAGGAAGGATGTAAAACCATATACACTTCCCTTAAAATGGTTATGAAATCATAGTTCATGTGTACGATGACTACAACCTTTCAAACTGATGTCAATCATTCTTCCATTCACAGCATTCATAGTTGGGTATGATGATAGGTCTAATGTATATATATTTATATAGAAATGATTAAATAATTATAACTATTTAGTAACTATATAAAATATAAATTATAACCTTTCATTCTATAGAATATACGCTAACATTGATCCTTTGTATGAAAAACTACACATCATGAATCGATGTTATTTTTCATTCACTAATGCTACACATATATGGTGGTAATGTTAATTTTAATAATTATATGTCATATAAATGACAATATTTTTAAATTCATTTCATATTTAACCTTGATTTATGTTTTCATATCCTTTTATTTCTTACCAATTGAATCACTTTAAATATTATCACATCATTTGTATATGTGTGGGATACAACCTTCATGTAATGATGTGACTATCTTTTCATCACAAAAAAACATTGATTATAAATCTAAGAATAAGATATTATATATAATATATTAATATTATATTGTAATTACTATATTAATAACATACATTATATCCATATTGGTCATTAGAAAATGGAAACTTTACTCATCCCTATTCAAGGCCTACTGTTTCAATGATGCCAACAAATTTATTTTCATAAACATAATTAATTATTGGTTTTAAAAGTAAAATTTATGTATAAATATGTCAATTATATCATTATTGGTGTCATGGATATGTTGAAACTGTGTAATATGTTCAATAACATGATCATTTATGACAAAAATCCAATATAAATCAATATAATTAAAACCCAAAACAATGAAAATAATGAAATATTACTAATGAATAGGTGATAAGATGGCATGAAAGGAATGTATGTGATATTATTGAATTTAATATTGTTCTATTTTAAATTAATTATAGTTTTGGAACCACTAAATATTATTTTATATAATTTTAAATAAAAAGGAAGAGTGAGGTGAGAGATTTCGTGTGAATATCATTTCACATAGTTATATTGTAATGTCATGTACATGGTTTAGTTTATATGATATATATATATATATATATATATTTACCCTCTGACAAGTAAAATCATGAATTTTTCATTCATAAATATGTTTCAAATTTAAATTTTTATTATTTCATCCAAAGGGTGTCAATTTTAAAATTAAGAGGGGAAAATGTTATTCTAAAATCCCAATTTCTTTTGTGACTTTTATATTTCTCTTAATACAATCACATTAATGTAATAATTTTTCCCAGAAAATTAAATGTATATTAAATATACATATTAAATATTTATGGAGTTTATTATTTCATAATATTTAAAAAAAATTAATATGTGGTGTTTTCTTGTAATTATATTTGATTAACTGGGGGAACAATGATACATTTTTATAATTTACTCAAAAAGGATATATTATTATATAATTTAATTTATTAAATCTTTTATTTGATATATTGAGAATTAATTTTATTTTAATAATATAGGTTAAGGAAAATTTATAAAATTTCTGTCGTTGTATCGACAATCTCATGAGAAAATATCAGTTGTCAAAACCTAATGAGTTTGTAACTAGTAATCTTAAACTCTATTACGAATGGTGTTGACATTAGAGATATTTTTTCCCTAACCAAATTAGTTTGTACCTAGTATTTATTAAAAATAAATTTTATGATTTTTCTGGGTAAAGATTTCATGTTCCCTGGAAATGTGGCATTCAACAATTATGTATTTTCTCCATTAAAATCCATTTATCATTATCTAGGATATTTCCACTATGATATTATTTATATATGAATGTCATTCACTATTTTTTAATTACATAGAATTTTTCTAGTTACATACCCCTTAATATGGATTATACATTTTCTTACCATGATATTCAACTTTTATAAAACGATTTTGTTTTATTTTATATACCATTTCAAGAAGATTGTTCTTACTAATTAATGATATCATCCACTATATGTAACCCTCAATGAGCATTTTAGCTGACCCTTACATTGTTTCTATTCTAGAGGATATAAAGTTATATCCTTCTAAAATGATTCCATGATTTATAATTATTTTATATTATTAATATTCTATATCATATTTTCTATTCTCATTGTAAAATGGGTATCTTGAATATATATGGTTATCCAAAAAAACTGAATTGATCAGTCCATCGGGATTCGACAAATTGTATCTATGCCAATGTAATAGTGTAAGTAACATACTATAGACTACTTGGATTATCGTTCTTATAGTTGGAATACAATGTAGTTTATTAGAAACCATTGTAACTATATTAAATAAAATATATATTAGAGAATTTTATTCTATGATACACTTTGATTATAGTAGATAAGAACATCATAACATTTTTATAAGGAATATGGAATTTACATTTTCCTAGAAACACATCCCATTTAATATACTACAAGAGGAATTTGTTTTATAATATAGGTAACTAGTTTTAGTAACTTTAAAAATTTTATAATGAGGTAGAATATATTGTCACCAGATGACATTGAATGAGCCTTATGATTGACCTACGTTGAGACACCTTGGGGATATTGTGAGGTTATTAAAAATTTTCATTTAAGCTATTATAAATAAATTATTAAAAAATATATACCAAAATAATCCAATGATATTACTCTTAGATGAGTAATTCCAAAATTTTAATTTATGATTAATATTACATAATCTTATCAATTATTAAGTTTTATTTCAAATTTAATAAATTATGAGATAATCTAGTGTATTCTAGTTTCAGAAATGATTCCATGGTGAAAGAAGGGTGTTAATTCTCATGGAAAATGTATATATTTCCTTGTTTAGGAATACAATATAGCTAGTATTGTATGTAGTAAATTTATTTATATATTAATGCAGCATTATCATGTTTTCAAAAATATCCATTTGGAAATGGACACACAAATTCTACGGTGAGATTATCATATGTATGATTGCTTTATGAGATTGAGTACTACATCATTGTTTGGGAGTACTAATTAAGTGGTTGCTAATAAATTGTTTATTTATTTTGAGAAGATATTTAAGGTGATGGGATATATTGAAAAGAAAATGATGAAACTTGTATTGTAATTTCTCAATGGTGATGTTTATAAATGGTGGTTATTAATCCAGAATACAAGGGAGGAAGTGAAAATATGTCACATAGAATTGAATGATGTAAAGGAGTAATTATATAAAGAATATTTAATTTATGTGAAAAAAATAAAATGAAAATATAATATTTTATCTAAAATAAAAATTAATATGATTGTGTTGTGTGGTTTGAGGCTACCTTCACATAGATAAGGGGTATTTTATAGATTACATATGAGTCACGGAATTCTATATTGACCGCTTCAATTGAATGGATTTAGCTAATAAATCACTCATGGTTTATTGATTCCATTTAAAATAAGATAAAATGAGATATTTTATATCTCATTGATTTTATTAATAATTAGGATAAAATATTTTTTAGGGAGTATTCCAAAATAGTCATCCCTTTGAATGATTTCCACATGGTGATGACAATCTTAGATCATCGCGACTTAGGGGGGTGATTTTTATTGTTCAAGTAGGTTCCTAAAATATATAAATTCCTATATTAGGGGATAAATAATCTCAGGATACCCACATATGAACGTATTAAAAACAATATAATCATTTTTACATCAAATTGTATGTGATGGAATGAGAAGTAAGAGGAATATTTAGATCATTTATTCTTTGAGGGAGATTGGGCCCGTATGGTAATGAATTTCTTTGGTGACCTTATAGAAATCCCCACACATGCATTTTTGGGCATAAAATTTTTCAAGAACTTGTTTTAGGGAGAGAATCATGCTGGTCCTATGAAAAATGAATGAGAAGATGTATTAATAATAGGGTACTAGTGTATAAGTCAAAAAAGGAATAACACCCTTAATGATGGTTGTGCATCCTTATGGAATGATCTTGTGATCATAAAAAAAATATTATTTTAAATGATTATTATTGTTAAAATATTTAATGATACCCCCAACATTATAATTACATTGGATGGAATTTATTTTTTGGTCTTGCCTAACAGTGCTATCCAGGGTCACTGGGTTTGTTAGTGGCCCCACTGTCTGAGCCACAAATTAATTATTGATGGTTCATGCAGTATGTGATACATATGGTGAAGAGGTTTGGTACATGATCTGTAAGTCCATGAATTTTTTTGGTAATCTATATACCAGGGATGAAAACACTCCCTTTAGGAAGAATCCATGGAAAGGTTTTTAGTCATCCTTCATTGCAAATAATTGAATGTGAATCAAGAGGTGGTGCAGACAAACTCCTTAATTTAGTATAATCGACCAAATAACAAACATAAAACCCTGTTGACTATATTGTACAAGGGTATAAGGACCAAGTATCATATTTTCAATCAAATAGTTGTTCTATATACTAGGTGGGTTGGAAATAAGATCATTGACTATCTGGATTTTATAATGAGGCATGTGGATGAAATTACTTGAAACCAATGTGAGAAATTATTTCCACTTGAGGACATCAACATCATAAGAGGTGATTCTCATGGGATTCCACATCTTACACCCATTGGTAATTGATCCCATTGACATTTTTACATATTCTGTGATGGTTCTAGTTGGATTATAATTATAACAATTATTTTAAATAAATTAATTATGATGATGATGATGAATGTGAAAAGAAACACAATTATTATATATTGAACGAAATTGGATATTTCAACATTTTCGGGGAGAATGGAAACCATGATCATTATTCTACGGGTTAGAAATAAATTTCATATGTGTAATGCCTCAACTATTAGATAATGGGGAACTAATTTAATTAATTCCACCCGTGTTAAAATAATTCACCTTAGAAATAGATAAGGGATCATGGTCAAAAATATGAAATTAATTGAAATGAAGATGAATGATTAATTTCATTGAATAATTGTATCCTTATTAAAATATTATAAAATATCATTATTAATGGTATTATGTTGATAATAATTATGAATTATATTTCAATTTTTCTCCATTAATATTCATAATGGATTTGAAATGATATTTCATATATTAATAAAAAACTGATTTAGTGGAAATTTCATCTTATTGGAAAATTTGTTTTGAGGGAATGACAACCAAAAATATATTCCTGTTGTTGTGGTATTTTTGTTTTTTTAAAGACACTATTGATAGGGATAATGTAAATTTTATAGTATTGATTACCTTGGAAGTGAATAATGATTCAGTGATGTTGTTTCTGCTATCAATTTTTTTTATTTGACGAAAATATCTAATAATATAAGGTTAATTTATATAATAAGACATCAATAATATTTTCAGTATTGTTTTTTGGTAATTCAGGTGATTTAAAATTTTCATTATAATAAATGATAAAGGTATTCAAATGTATGGTAAGAGGCACATCATGTTGTTGAGACTATAATGATAAGTTAATTTTGAAAATTCAATGACATTATTTCATAATTCATTGATCATAATCTCTTGGAAGGAAAATATGGTTAACCATTTATGAAATAAATTTTTCTTATATTTTGATGAGGTTTAATGGATTACTATATTACATGATTAAATTTACATTTTTTCATATTAGCTATTTTTTGATAACCATATTTGTTTCAGAATGTAATTTGATAAATACGTTAAGACTTTTCAATAATTTATGAATTATATGAAATGTAAGAACTAGATTTTAGAGATAATTTAATAAAAAATAAATTTATGATACTAATTTCCTAGAGTATGCGATGAAATAGAAATTGATCAATGAAAAACTAAAGGGCAAAATTTTTCTGATGAAATATTCTTTATATCAACTAATTAAATTTCCTTATATTAATTGATAATAAAATAATTCTTTATTGTTAATAAAATGTTATAGGAACCAAGGTTTCATACTACATTAATATATGATAGGTCATATAATCTTTTAAATAATTATGTATTTTTGTTTTTGATCCCCTGAACATTCCATTTCACATTAAATTTTTTCTTAGCAAGGACCCTAATAACACTCTATATATTTTTATAATTTTCTTCCATGTCCACTCCTTCAATTTCAACAAATGTTCTTCTATGTAGAATCTTAAGTATATTTCCCCCTTATTTCATTTTTATATCCCCATTATTATTTTTATGATAATATTTTTTAAACACTATTTATGATGTAGGTATTTATAAAATTGTATTTTAAAACATAAAACCCTTGATTACCAAGATAAATATTAAATTGTGAGGGAATAATTTCTTTAATCTTGAGAGAATGTAACAAGATGAAATTATAAAATATTAACATCATATTGGATTTCATGTATGAAATGGTACAGAACAAATTATATTGAATAGAAAACCCTGATAAATTACAATATATCTATTTTTATTTAAATTCAATAACATATTTTTTTAATTCTACACAACATTGAGTTTATTATTTGTTACATGAAACACCGAGTTAAAATGAAATGTGAGAAATTATTAACATAGTATTATTTAATTCAATAGTTATAAAAATTGGACAATATAACTTATTCTAAAACAATTATTACAATATTTATGTTTATTAATTAAGAGAAAAGTAAAAATTGTTTAAAAGAGAATGAAATTATTTATGAATGATATAAATTTATCTAAAAGAAAATTTAATCGCACTATATGAAAAAAATATAAATTTTTACAAATATATTAAATTTTTGTTTGAAAAATAAATATAAATTATAAAATTAGAATACAAAAATTATTTTCAGGTGTGATTTTTTGATTGGCCCATAATATTACATAAATGATGTACACTAGAAAGTAAATAATTTTATTAAAAAAATTGCCTTTAAATTTATGTAATATATAAGGTTATATTGTATTTAAAATTCATTTAAAAGTAAATTTTTTTCAATAATATGACATATTATATTATTTATTTCATTCTAATAATTTTCATAATGATATTAAATATAAAAACCTTATAATATATTAATGATTTTCTATTAAAAATATTACCTCTCGATATGTCTGTATGATTAATATTAAATAAAAAATTTCCATATATGTGAATTGAATTATGAAAAATGTATTAAATATTATTAATGATAATTTTTCATAATTGTAAATATTTTTTTCCCTTAGGACATGTTAATCTAGTTCATATATGTTTTTGAGAATGTGGTAAAAAACATTTTTGGTTGTTAATTTTAAATGATAAGGTTAAAAATTACCTATACATATATCTAAAAAACATTTTATATACATATTTATACCATTTCTCTTATATATTTCTTTAATGAACCATATTTACCATTAATACAAATAATAATTCGTGACCATTCAATTCATTAAAAAAATACCAAGTCTGTCTCTCCACTACTTATAAAAGGCCACAAACATTCATATCTTCTACACACTGTAATCCCAATTTCATTTGGGCATGTACACCAACCCCCCCCACACCCACATTACCCTCATCATAATTGGTTCCTTATATTTGGATGAAATATTACCTATGAAGGATTCATGGAAAACATAAAGAGGATACTAGAAGATGAGGTAATGTTCTTCAACAAGAATATTTAATTTATTTCTTTCTCCAACACGTTTAGTCATTCATAAACCATGATGAAATAATATCAAAAGTTTCTTCAATATAATTGGATTTTGTAATAATGAGTGCATTACATAAAACTATATCTATATCAATAAAATGTGTTATTAATTCATTATTTGTATGTATACCAGACTACCACCTTGCGAGTTAATGTCATTCACTCTTACAAAACCTCATTTCACAGATTGGTATAGTGAATGATCAAAATTATTTATTCAATATTTAAAACAAATTTTTACCTATATCGTCATAATATTACATAAATAAACCTACCTTCCATTATGTGGGAGACACAATAACATCGTTCATATGTACCGTGACTAATGCATCATGAAGCTATCTGTTTTTTATTTCAATAACCCTGCATGTGGAATGAGATATATATTAAGCTAATGATTACATGTGATATACATGATATTATTGAGATTTTTTGGAAATAATTTTAATCCATTATAGAATAAATATTATTTTATTCCTACCTTTTCAGTCAACTAATTATGATAAAGTTGTTCTTGTACATGTAGACTATCAACATCACGAAGCAACATGACTCTATTTTCATCACCACACCACAAAAGAATATGTTTATATAAAATTATAAAATATTATATTTGTGATATTATTATAAATCAGGAAATATTATATATATTAAATTCCTTATTTCAATAATGATCATTGAGAAATTGAAATGTTATTAATATGTATGTATGTCCTACCATCTTCATGGTTGTAACATATTTCATTTTCATAACCATTATTCATTTCTGATTTCAAATAGAAAATTGAAGTAAAATGTAATAATTGTTCCATTCATATTAATGTTGATATTTTGAAACTCTATATTATGTGAATTAGTGAGATCACTAATGATAAAACACACTTAATATTTCTTTGAAATAAAAACACAAACTAATGAAAATAATAAAATATTATTAATGAACTATTGTTAAAATTTTACAAAAGGATCATATATGGCATTGTAAAATATAATATTCTCTTGGTTTATGTCAATAACTTGTCAAAAACCATTATTTAGGAGGTTAAATAAATTTCAATCCAAATTAACCATGAGGTAATTGATTTCATCTCAATTTCATTTAAATGAGGGTTAAGGTAATGTAACTATCCTATTTTACCTTACATATGGTATATAATTACACATTAATATGAAAAATAATGAATAATTTTTTTATTCAATGAATTTTAATTTTAAATTTTTTAATTTCATCCAAGAGGGATTGAATTAAAAAATTTCAAGTAGAAAATATTACAACAAAGTCCCTATTTCTTTTACGATTGTTAGTTTTTGTTTTGAAAAAAAATTAATTTATTTTAATAAATTTTATATAGAAATTGAATTTATATTAATTATATATATTAATGTTTAATGGATTCAATTATTTCATTAATATTACAAAATTTATATATATTGTTTTTACATTGAATGTGACATGAATAATTGAGTTATCATTAATAAATTTATCCTTCACTCAATATGAATACATTTTGATAATGAAATTGTTTAGTAAATATATTATCTAATATATGAGGAATGATTTTACATGAATTAAATTGGTTGGGGAATATTTATATAATTATCCATTAAACATAAACAATACCATGAGAAAAAATTATTCTACCAAAACCTTTGATTTTATAAAAAGTAATTTTAAATAATCTTCTGAATGGTCTTGACTATAGTTATATAGTTCACAAAACTAAATCATTTGTTAACTAGTATGTTTTTAACCATCTTGTGAAAGGAATTTATAATAAATGTATAACAAAATAATGAAATATGAAGTTTACTAATTAAAAATTCAATTTACATTGATTTAGATAACATTATAAATTATATTTTACCTCTGATATTATCTATGTATTCAATAAATTTACAGTGTATTGATTAAATGGAATATGTTTCTAGTTTTCACACATGAAATATTTTTTCTACCTCACTACTCCATGATAGTAATGTTGATTATATGACCCATGTGTCTAGTTATTTTCTCATCCACTTACATTATGATGATTGATTCTTGATAACTTATGTCGTACAAAAACCTTACCATGCATTTTACCTCACCATTTTATTTTTCCCATTTATTAGTTTATGAATATGAATCTAATGAATCAATATTCAATCATTATGAAAAATATATATTTTTATATAATAATTATTCCTATTTTGTTTTTAATGTAAAAATAGTATCATTTATGGATCTGATTATCTAAAATGAGTAAATAGATTGGTAATTAAGGGTTCAGGCCTTTCTATCTATGCTAATGTAACAAAGAGTGGAACTTACTCTAGGTTATCATGGATGAAGTAATTGACAATAAAAGTAATTTTATATCATATTCCTGATATGATACTTCTTTAAAAAATTATTGAACATTATTATAGAAATAATTTATATTATATAAGAAAATTATGTCATTAAAATTTTTAATATTTATTTTATAAATGTTTTATTTTGTTTTTTAAAATTTAAAAATTGTTTCTCCTCTAAAAACATATTTTTTATATTGTATTTAATGAATAATTAAAGAAGTTATATTTGATATATTTTATGATTTGAATTCAAAACACATACTCTACTATGTAAAATAATTGAATTAATTCATTTTGAACATATATTATTACTTCATTTTTTAATATTATTTTTATTTATTAATTGGAAATTTTGAAAAAAAGTGTTGTCAATAAATTATGAGATCATATGTTTAATTTAATTTATCATATATTAGAAATTAAAAATTATAAAATGTATTCCCTATTTTAACACATCATGTTCTAATTTTTTAATTATTTCAATTTCTTTTTTTAATGAATATTATTCATGGTAATATTATGTCACCACTATAAAGATTTACTAGGTTTACGATGGGGGTTATACTAAAATATAAGGATTGTAATGATATTAATAGTTATATAAATTTACTTGTTTAGGGAATATATATTTTTAAATATCATATATTTGAAAATAGTATTCATTGGATTCATGTTACATGGTAATTATATTTATTATATGTTAATGTTCTTGATATTTTTAAGGGCGATAATTGTCTAACTTATGAAAGGGAACCTCATATACTAACATAATGAAACATTTAGAGAACTCTACATCTACCAATACTAGGTAAAATACCTCTTGAAATATCATTACCATATCCTATAATTTCTTGTGTTATTAGAGGACCAATCCTAGAAGCCTTGAATTTTTATCCGAAGGATGATATCTGAGGAAGAGGTATAAGTCCTAATAGAATTATATCATGTTAATTTCTTTTTTATACCTCCACAAAATATATTCTATCCACTGTTAAATAATTGAGTAATAATATTTAATATAATATAATTTTTATATTTTTTGGGAAAAATATTTTCAATATCTTTTCCATACTATTGGAAATGATATCTTCACTTGTTTGTGCCTTATACTACCTACATGAATTACTTTTTTGGGTTTATCATTACAACCACGCAAGGATGGTTATAATGATTTCATTAAATTACTTATGTGATATTTATATATATAAGAATTGATTTTGAATATATAATGGTATATCGTTATATTATTTTTTCATTCATTAGATCATTCAAAATGATTTTGACATCTACATGCTAATTACCACATCCATGAAATGATGAATTTAATATATCAAGGATGCCTAAAATTTATAGTCATAAATTTATAATGAAATTATAAAATTACTAATCAAAAGATATATAAGATTTATTAGAAAATAAATTCTTGAAACCATTGAACATTTTTAGAAAACCAACATTATTTTGGAAATAAAGACCTAAAAATATAATAAGAACATAACTGATATAGTTAAAAATATAAAATCGTAAGAAATGAATTTAATTGAACCATTTTATATGAATTGGAATAAAAAAATTCCACACTAATGTATGTATTTTATATAAATTAATTACTCAGGAAGCTAGCGTATGTTGGTGATGTGTCCTGACAAAAGGTATGGGATTTTATTTAGAACCTAGTTTAATGATTTTCATTTCTAACACATTCTATAGAAAATCCATGTCATCTCAATGTTCGATGATTGTTCTTATTTATACATAAAAAACTGTTAATGTTCATATCAATGAGTTATTAATTTTCATTATATTTTTCTAAAAGAAATCATTTCAATTTATAACTCAAAGAGAATATTTTTTATCATTACGGAATGAATAAATTTTCCCCCATCCTTAAAATTGTTCTTTTTTAAATTTCCATTATTTTTACATTATTTTACCAAAATAAAATTATATTCAATATTTTCGGTGAATTATGATTTCATATAATTTATTGATATTCTATCCAGTGATGGTTATATGGAGTTCTCAGGAGCGACTCATGGGGTAACTCAGAGGAGATCTTGGAAAACCCTAACCCTAGTTGATTCTGTATGAGCCTGAAGATGGTTGGATTTGACCCTAAAAGGGGGATCCCTCCTCAGGGAAATCCTACACCTTATGATACTAAAACTCTAGAAGCAATTCCATGAAAACAAGAAATACCTACTCGTCCATATGCTTTCTCCTTCTGAGATTCACTCAAGGGTCTGGATCTAAATTGCATGAAGGGGGACAAGCCTCCTCTATTCAAAAATATTGATGATGGTGGATTCTTTGTTGAGTATGACCCAGACGTGCTGCGACAAAGAGCTCAGGTGTGAAAATTCTTGATTCTTGGTTGGGTTTCTTGCAATATAGGTGATCATCCCTAGCCTATAACAGAGCTCAAATCCAGGATCTCTCTTTCCTGTGGATTGCTGAAATCGAAGATTATGCCTATCAGTAAGGGATACTATCACATACTTCTTAACTCTAATGAGGAACTTGATTTGGCATGGAGATCTTGAAACCTTTAACTCAATATTGGTTTACATAGAATTTCTGATTGGGATGTCACTTTTAATCCTCACATGCACATGAACTCAATTGCACAGATCTGGGTTAGACTCCATGATCTAAATTTGTTTTTTTTGACATCCCAAAATCATAAATGATGTTGTTTCAAACATTGGAGTCCCTGTCCAAATTGATCAAAGGACATTAAATGCAGAATTATGATTATATGTTAGGGTCATGGTTGAAGTAAACCATGACTCAAAACTCCCTGATGTCATCAGTTTTGGTGCTCTTCATTACAATACTATTATTAGGGTTGAATATGAGAAAAAAACCCATTTTCATGAATTATAAAATCATAGGGCATAACCTCTCAAATTATAGAGTGGTTAGGAAACAAGTGTATCACCACTTACTAATGACTGGAAGGAAGTATGATATAATAAAAAAGATACACCACAATCGGACATTCCTAAGACCTCTAAAAATAGGATGTTTGTGTCAAAAAATACAACACATCTGCACCATTAGAAGTCAAATCTTGGGGTGATGCTGTTCATAAGGAGGAATCCATCCTCACTGATTCCAAAATGGAAAATGATATTGAATAGATGTTCTTTGAGTTCATGCATGCTCATTATGAAAATGACACAAATGTCAATAAGTCCACTCCATCTTCTAACATGTCCTTGAATTCTAATGAAATTGTTTCATGTAAAACATCCAACAAATAAATTACGTGCATGATTAAGGAGGTTTCTAATCCTATTATACAAGTTTATGAAAAAAAGAATATTTCCCCTCCCATGGATGTAAACTTGGAAAGAAAGAGATATCTGGCTGAAAATGATCCCATTAAACCCGAAAATGGCCATGTAAGTTCACTGAAACCTCAATATGTGACTGACTCACATATATTGGCTGGAACTCTCACTTCTTGTCCTTTTGAAGTTACCACTTTGGTTCCACTTCTAGTAAATAGTTCTAAGAATGCTTAAATGGGTACCCTTAATCATCCGCTCCCTACACCTTTTAGCACTAAATTAACAAATACTAAAAGGTCAATGAAAACTGATACTGATAAATATGTTTCTACTGAAATAGAAAAAACTAACATTGTCTCCTTACAAAATGTTGTTAATGTAACAACTTATTCTCCTGAAATAGCCTTTCAAAATTTCACAGATAAATATACTTCTCCTGGTACTAGAAACCTGTTCTTTCTACTTTAGATAACAGTACTGTCATTTTACATGATTCTGCTACTGATAAATCTATTGGCCCTACTTTAGATAATAGCTTTGATTCAAATCTAAATGTGTCTGGCTTTATCTCAACGTCTAGTTCCATAGTTATCTTACCCAATACAGATAATAAATTTAATGCTTCACCCCTAGAAATCTCTGACTTCTTGGACCCTTCTTCCTCCAACCAAGTTGCTGCATTAGCAGCTACACGAGACTTGGTTTTAAAAAAACATTCTAACATGATTTTATCACCTTTCCAAAACAGGGTATACACTACATCCATTCATATAGAGGAGAGTGTTTTGCCTCCACCATCACAAATTATTTATCCTACCTCTATTCAGATTTTAAACACTGGAGTATTCAAGGATACTCATACTTGTTTCAATGATAACACTCGTTTTAGAAAACCAAAACCAAAATCCAATCATGATGTCAGAAGATCACAGAGGAAAAAAGGTTCGGGAAAATAAAAAAAGGGGGTTCTATCCCAAAACACAAGTAAAATTAATCTTTTCTCTAGGAATTGTCAAGGTTTCGCAAACTCTAACACATTAATTATTCTGAAAATAGTTTTTTCAACACAAAAACCCACAATTTCATCTATCTTAATCTTAAAGTCAAATTCACATCTAATATGTTGAACATCTACTCTCTTAATTACAACTTCCTGGGATCTTGTGAAAATGGAATTTCAATTGACTCTATGTGGATTTTCAACCACACCTCTTTACAAAAAATTAACATCACCAAATGTTTTGAGCATCAATTGACTTTTGGCTTCTTTTGGGAAGGAAAAAAAATTCTTTTCACACGATGATATATGCCAATAATAGATATCATGAAAGAAAAACCCTCTGACGAGACCAATCTCTGTTGGCTAACAACATTTATGACCCTTGGGTTGTAACATGATACTTTAATTCCATTCTCAAATCTAGCAAAAAAATTGGTCCCTCTCACTTATCCATATCCTCACCTCTATGGATGTTAACTACATTGTTGAAATCAAACTTACTGGTGAAAACACACGTAGTATATAAGGCATTATAATAAGATTGTAGCCAGTAAATTGGAAAGAGACTTTGTGAATATGGAGAACTTGGATAAATAGTACAATGTCCATAGCATTACCCTCCCTAGATTAAACTCTAAACATCATCTTATTTTGGTCAGTTTGATTGCTAACAACCGTAAACCTATCCTACATTTTAGATTCGACAATGCTTGGTCTATGGACACTGTCTGTGTTTCCTACATCAAAATTGTTTGGGATAATATGAACCATCAACATGATACCTTTTCATGTATCCTCAAACATAAACCATTAAAGAATGTCCTCAATGGATGGTTTAGATCTAAAAATAAACAAATTGATGCTGTCATTTCTTCTTATAGAAGAGTAAATGGCTCAATTGAAAACTCATAATACTAATTCCGATTTTACTTTTGATCCTCAAACTGAAATAAACAATTCCTTAAAACTTAACTCCTTTCTGACATTCAAAGACAATACGTGTAAACAACTTTTTATGACTAAATGGATCTCTTATGGTGACATAAACAATAAATTCTATAACTCGCTTCAAAGAGTTTGGAAATCCTTCAGACCACTTGCTAAACTCTTACATGATGAACAACTCCTTGAATCTGAAGAAGCTATTTCGAACCACATTGTTTCTTATTTCCATAACATCTTTAATGGACCAGATGTCAATATTGATCTTAATTCCGATATCATTCCACTTATGGTTGATGAGAAAGACAGTGAGTCTCTTTTAATCATCCCTCTTGATTAGGAAATTAGAGATACTAGTTTTTCTCTGAATCCAAACAGTACTCCTGGACCGGATGGTTTTAATAATGTTTTCTTTCAATGGTATTGGAAGGTCATTCACTTGGATTTTTGCAAGATTGTGATGTCCTTCTTCACCAATGATTTTTCCCTCATGGATATAATTCACAATTTGTTACTTTAATTCCAAAATCTAACAATGCCTTTGAGATTCACCAATTTTGACCTATTTCCTTAATAATAACTCATTACAAAATCATAACCAAAATCATTTTCTAATAGACTTATTCTAATATGCCACAAAATTGTTTCTTGGGATCAGTTTGGTTTCATAAAAGGTAGGTCTATTCAGGACTTCATTTTCCTTACCTTTGAATGCACTAATACACTTAACAAAACCATGAGGGGTGGAAATGTTTCCATCAAAATTCATATTAGAAAACCATTCGACACCATTGATTGGAGATTCATTTTCAATGTGTTAAATTTTTTTGGATTCAATGATACCATTTTCATGAGGATCCAATCCTTGTTTAAATATGATTCAATTTCAATTTTGGTTAATGGTACCCCCAAAGACTACTTAAAATGAACAAAGGCTGTCAGACATATAGATCAACTCTCGGCAATCCTCTTTGTTATGGCTGAGGATTACCTCAACAGTCTCATCACACAACTTGTTATTCAAAATAAACTGAAACCCATCAAGGATGGAAGAAATATTAAGGTCCCTACCCACCAATTATATTCTAATGAAATCACCTTGTTTCTGAATGGTGATCAAAAGAATATTCAAGTGCTTAAATGAACTCTTGGTCATGATGAGTATGTTTTTGGTAAAGCAATTTCTTTGATCAAATCACATATTTTCATCGAATGAAATTACTCCCCTCAAGGGAAAGTCATTTTGAAAACTAATCTTGGGTTCAAATAGGGTTTATTCCCCTTCTCTTATCTAGGGGTTATTATATTTTGGGGAAGACATAAATCATTTTATTTACCTAGAATTTTTGATCAAATCATCAGTCAACTCTCTTCCTAGAAAGGCAAGTCCCTCTCTAGGGCTGGTAGAATTTGTCTCATCAAATCAGCTACTGTCTATATGATGGTCTACGCTCTCATGATATATAGGTGTCCTATGGGAACCTCTAAAAAATCAATACATATATAAATAACTACATTTTTATGGGAAGCATTATTTAATGGAAACTTGTCACCATCACTTGTAAGACCTGTTGCAAGCCCTTAGATATGGAGGGTTTTGGTATTAAAGCCATAAAATTTTTCAATTATGCCCTGCAGGCTAAACATACATGGAGATTAATAAATAATAGCTCTAATGCTCTTGAATTTCTCAAACACATATTTCAATATAAACTTAAGAAGGGAAAAGTTAATTATATCCCCTTATTGATTTGGCCCTCCATAAGGCACTCATTTCATAAAATTAGGGAAAAATCTAGATGGATGGTTAGGGATGACTCCGACATAAATTTCTGGTTATATTATTGGATGATTACCCCTTTGATTTCAATTATTCTTCATAATTCTACCCATGATAACACTAGTTACACCATAAAGGAAGTTATTCAATCTGACAGAAATGACCTCCCAGACAATATTGCCCAAATCATTGACAACTACCTTTATACTATCTCAGAGGATTTCCTCATCTGGGAGGTAGACCCAAACGGAATTCTTGATTCCAAAAATTTCAACCAGTATAATTTCCATGACACTGAATCCAAATATCAATGGTTAAATAATTTTACAAAACCCTAGATCAAACCTATGTGACTGACTCTTATTTCACGTATTTCTCATAATAGATTTCCCACTGAGGTCTTCCATCAAACTTTTGGTATTCAACTTTGTTCTAGGTGTCATATTTGTAACCATCATAGAGAAGAAAATAATAAATCCTATCTCATCTTTTGTTACAGCCTCTGCTTTATGGAATTATATCTTTGACATCATTAACTGCATATGGTAAATACATGACTCAATATGTTCTCTTTTAATGAAATGTGTTGGTCAGGATGCTTCTCAAAAAATCAAAAAAATCTTCCTCTCTACCATTGTTGATCTTCTTCATGTCATATGGTATAATATAAATGATATAATTTATAATAAATTCACATTCATTTTCAGTGAAGGAAAATCCTGGCTTCTCATTCTGGTCTGTGAGGCTGCTTCGATCCAAAAATGCCACTACAAAAACTATGTTGGAGACTAGGATATATTTCCCAAAATCCAGGTCGATGGAATCTATCAACAACCCAAACATACCTTTGATGTTTTCTGGTAGGATCCTATTCTAGGATGGATCAAAGTGAACATTGACGGTGCCTCAAAGGGAAACCTTGGGCCAACCGGTTGCGGGGAGATTTTCAGTGATTCTCCTGGTCAGTGACATGGCTGTCTCTTTTTCAAATGTTGTATAGCTTCCTCATTGGAAGAATAAATTATGGGTGTCATTCATGTCATCAATTTTCCCCTTTAAATAGGATCGAGAAAACTCTTGTTCTAATGTGATTCAACCACCATTGTTCAGGCAATCTAGAATGGGGTGATTCACCTAGCCTGGCCCATCACTACACTTTGGATGAAATGTATGAATTCTCTCTGAGAGATTGATTACATCTCCAATCATAACATCCAAGAAGAAAATTTTATTTCTGACGCTCTTAGGAACAAGAGAATTCACCAGGATATGACTTGGCTGATTAATCTTCCTCATGATTTATTCTAGCATTTTGGCAAAGATTGTAAAAATCTACACACTTTTCATCTCTTGTAACCCTTTTTATGTTTTCTTATATTCAATAAATTGTGATTTGGTCTTTGACCAAGGATCCTCCTTAAAAAAATATAATTTATTAAAGACAAATTTATATTCCCTATCATTTTTATTATATAATGGAATGATCTTTTTCTTAAGGATTTTAATGATAAATTATTAGTATATTATGATAAAAAAATGATCATTTTTATTATTTTAACACGATATGGTACTTATAAATTTTATATGATAATAGATGTGTATAATTAATCTCTCTATTTATTTTGGTAATGATATGTTCTCAGGAACTAACTCTTAAAATTAACCATGACATGAGTTTCTTTTAAGGATTCATAATATAGTTCATTTGAATGATGATAGTGTGGACAATGTATTGGGAATAATATTTTTTTATATTATTTCTAGATATTTTATAGAGATATATTTTAATTTTATTATATTAGGACAATTTATTACCTTTTAAATGAGAATTGTGTTATTCTAAGAAAATTTTTAATAGTTCTTCTATTTAATTCATACTTAACCATAATTATTGTTTTTTATTTATCTTTGATAATAAATGTTCTATTACAAAATATTAATATTACAGTGATTTCATGATTCTGTAATAGATTATATGAGGATAATTGAAATTCATTCAATGATTTAATCCCCATTTATGTATTTATCATGTTTTCAAATTGGACAAATACAATTCCCTTCATTTTATATCCCAAAATTTGTCACGACCCGTCCATGGGGCCCGTGCCGTGACTACCCCAAGCACTCCTTCCATAGGCCAGGGGCTGGCGACCAGCACCAAAGGTGAAATTCCCGATATCTGGGAAGGAATTTCCTTTATAAAAGTAACCAAACACCACAGAGTACAAGTGGTAGAAGTAAACACTAAGTAAAAACTGAGTACAACAGTAACTGCAGAAAGTAAAAAGGGGCCGGAAATACAATCCCAACTGTAATGTACAAATGAAAGGAAAAACAACAACTGAAAAGTAAAACTGCATCCTCGAGGTGTCCAATGGAAGTCCCTCTTGATGGGTGAGTACAAATAGCCTCTGCAGCTCCTTGGGTCCAACCGTCTACTCTGAGTACGTCCGCCCAGTGGTCCACCTCCGGGTACCGACCTGCTCCGTAAGGCTCAACCGCGGTCAACGCTGTCCATTGTCTGCAACCAACACAACGTAGTGCGGGCATAGCCCATGCAGGAGTGAGTATAAGCTACTCAATAGGGACCCCGAGACCTTCGTAGGTCTCTAAAAATCTACAAAGGATAAACCACAAAGGAAATATACAATCACGAACTAACATCCGACACTGCTTAGTTATATGCCCATACATATACCAAAGTCATCAATTCTAGTACGCTCCAACCTCTGACCCCAGGTACAACCCAGTCCACACAGGTAAGAAAAACGTATTCCACATAGAAAAGTAAAACGTAATTCACATAGGATAGCACAACACAATCCACAAAGGAAAGAAATCAGGTTTCATCTCACACATGTATACTTATTCGTATGACGATAAGGATGATCAGATATATCCACTGATTCATCTATGTCATCGGAACCTTAAAGGATCGATAGGTACTAACCCCCACAATGACCCAGGAATGGTCTGACCCACACATGATTGATAGGTAACTAACCCCCGCAATGACCCAGGAAGGGTCTAACCCACACAAGATCGATAGGTAACTGACACCCTCAATGACCCAGGAAGGGTCTGACCCACACAGGATCGAACACACACAGGATCTGTAGGCGCTGGCTCACACAGAACCGCTGAGCGCTGACCCACATAGGATTGGATACACATAGGATCTGTAGCACTGATCCACGTAGGATCGCGGAGTGTTGTTGTCGTCGCCGTTGAATCCACTGAGGATCTCTGTATAGTTGTCATCGTCATCGTAGTCATAGCCAGCACTAGGGTTCCCGCACACAGAAAGCTCGTTCGGGAGGGTATGCTCCACGAGCCGAGAGGATGATACATCAACTGACACAAAGTCCAGAGTTGATGTATCCAAAAGTTTCGTAATGTCAACAGGAACTCAACGCAACAGACGACACGTCAATTTGATGCCTGGACTGAGAGTTATTGGATTATTTGTCCCAGGGGCCCGGTTGGTTTTCAGGTCAAAACCAACCCGAACATACTCCACCTGTGTCCAAACTTCGGGTAGAGTAAGCCAAAATATTCGTCTCACTAAGAGAAATCCAACAAAGTCGACGGCACGTCAATCGGACGTTCAGAGCTCAAGAAATGAGCATTTCAGCTCCGAGGGCCCAGTTGGTTTCATGTACGAACCAACCTGGCCGAACCCAACGTATTCCGAAACCTTGTGTGCGATATACCGAGATGACCGTCTCGATCTAAGGATCGCACCGCTGTTAACGACACGTCGATCGGAGGTCCGTAGCCCAGGATATGGGAAAAAGAACCAAAACGGTCCGAAAATGGGGGTTTCGGGCCCGGACCAACCCGGCCCAAGACCCCCTGGGTCAGCCCGAACCGGGTCGACCCGGCCCGGCGCGCTGGCGCCTGGATCCCGCTGGCTCGACCAAACGGTCGAGTCGTTCTGGCTCACGGGGGGGGGGGGGGGGGGGGCTTTGCGCCCCCCCGGTTTCGTTGTAACCGTAGCCACATTAATGGGGCCGCTTGCTTGGCCGGCCAGGGGAATTTAATTCCCCCAATTATCCCCTTGTCCGGCCGGCCCGCACCGGCCGTCCGGTTCTTCCAACAAGGACCGGCAATGACCGGTCCTTCCTCCTTCGCCGTCACCGACGGCCCGTAACCGGCCGTCGGTCACCCTGCTCCGCCGCGGCTTGGAACCAGCCGCAGACTGGTTCGTCCGGCGCGGTGTGATGACACCGTGCCCCTCCACCACGGCCCCGCTCCAGCCGCGGTATATTTGGGATTCACCGAAGCGGCACGACGGCGCCGCATCCTTGTATGATTAGTGGCACGGCGCAACCATGCCGCATATTTCATGTCGCACGATCCTGCGCGGTGCAACGACAGCGCCCCATTCCCGTTTCAAACCACAAAAGAAACCAACACAAAAAATAGGAGGTGGGTCGGCCATGTTTGTGCGGTCCGGCCCCCCTCTCGTTAATCAATAGTAGTTGGTCAATTTCACAAAGAAAAATCAAGGGTGTAATCACGAACAAAATAATACTAAATCCCCTACATTGATAAAAGAGATGACAAGAATCGGCGTCGCGAAGTGAGGATTCGAAGACATTGACAGAGATTTCATCGCGGGAAAGCATGCGAAAAGAGACGTCGTGGAAGAAAAATGTCATAGAAGAGGACGTCACGTCGTGGGCTGGTGTCGTGGATGACAGTCTCTGAGTGCTCGATGCTCCACATCAGAGATCATTCGTTCTTCGCGTTCTTCATCAATAGAATGAAGAACATAAGACTTCCTTAGCTTTTTCTCCAAATTCTCTCCAACAACTAAACACCAACCCAATAAAATAATTTCATAACTTATTTTATTAACACAACAAGGCTTTTGAAATTCAATAGTTTGAATTTCACATTAACTCACCTCATTAATTTTATAAGTTAATAAACTTAATTAAACTAAACAATAATGGTGAGTTGAGGGGGGGGGGGGGTTAGAGGATATGAAGGGGTGGGGTCATGTGGGCCCCAACACCCTCATAACCTCCCAAGGGAGGTTGGTTAGTTACCCAACATCCATCCAAAGGATTAAACACTTAGAGTAAAAATAAAAATTGTTGTTAAATTTTTATTTTTAACTTCCACAATTATTATCAACTTCACTCATGTAAACACAATTCTGGATTAAGTGTTCCTAAGAAATTACCGGCGTTGCAGTTCCATCGGTGCCCTTGGAAATAGATTCCGAGCACCAGTTCAAAAGTTAGAAATCCCCGCTCGTTCGTTTCACTGAACGTACCTGAGCCAAACTTCTGAAAATGATTCCAGGCACACCGAGCCTCAGAATCAGGTCCCGTTAGAAACAACATTCTTGTAAAATTCCATACAAAATTAAGAAAAACTTTTCCTTGAATTTTAAGGGTCTTTACATTACTCCCACCTCAAGGAATTACATCCCTGTAAAGATACATCATAACTAGGGAAACAAATGAGGGTACTGAGCACGCATCTGAGCCTCCTGCTCCCAAGTGCTCTCCTGGAGGTTCCTGTGCTGCCATCTGATGTGCAGTAGAGGAATCGACTGTCCACATAGGACCCTCTCCTGTTGATCCTTGATCTCCACTGGAACCTCCGAAAAAGTCGCCCCATTATCAATGACTAGCTCCCCATGGTCAAGGATATGTGTCGGGTCGTGCACGTATCTCCTCAGCTGAGACACGTGGAAGATGTCGTGCACACGGTGCAACTGAGGTGGTAGAGCCTAACGGTAATCCACCTCACCTATCCTGTTGAGGACCTGGAATGGTCCGATTAAGCGTGGAGACAACTTGCTGCCTCGGCCAAATCTCTGTATACCACGTCGAGGTGAGGCCCGCAAGAATACATGGTCGCCATCCTCAAACTCTAGTGGCCTCTGCCTCCTATCAGCATAAGACTTCTGCCGGCTCTGAGCTGTCCTCATCCGGTCCTGGATGACCTAGACATTCTCTGTCGTGGCCTGGACCATCTCTGGTCCCACAAGTGCTGACTCCCCTGGGTCAGTCCAGCACAGCGGTGATCTGCAAGGTCGGCCGTACAACGCATCGTATGGTGCCATCCTGCTGGTGGAGTGGTAGCTGTTGTTGTACGCGAACTCCACCAAGGGTAGGTGGTCCTCCCAGCTACGACCAAAGTCAAGGACAGATGCGCGTAGCATGTCCTCGAGATTCCGAATGGTCCTCTCCATCTGACCATCCGTTTGAGGGTGAAAGGCGGTACTCAGACGTAGTTGTGTCCCGACCTCTGAGCTGATGATGGCCTGACCTGAGGTCTATCTTCGAGAACCACCGTGCTCCCTTGAGCTGATCGAAGAGATCGTCAATCCTCGGTAGCGGGTACTTGATCCTCACGGTCACCTGGTTCAGGTGACGATAGTCGACACAATGTCGCAAGCTCCCGCCCGCCTTCTTGGCAAACAAAATCGGGGAAGCCCATGGAGAAACACTGGGTCAAATGAATCCCTTTCCCAGCAAGTCCTCCAACTGTATCTGTAGCTCTCGAAGCTCATCGAGGTCCATCCGATATGATGGAGTCGATATCATGGTTGTACCAGGGTACAGGTCAATATAAAATTCTACCTCTCTGCGAGGAGGTAGCCCTGGAATGTCGTTGGGAAAGATGTCTGCAAACTGATCCACCATTGTAGGACAAACAGGACTTCATACGTCAACTACTCCTAGGATGAGGATGTCCAACTTATGGGTGATGGGATGTCCTCTCCTCTGCGTGAGTCCATCCTATGATTCTAAGGCTCCCTTCTCACCGGTGAAGGTGAAACTGCTCCCGTCGGTGCGTACACATCGTACCTTGCGCCTAATACAGTCGATTTGGGCATGAACCGTAGATAACAAATCGATGCCCAAGATGACGTTGTAAGGCCTCGACACCACTATAAGAAGATCCTAGCCGAAGCTCTTGCCTCCTAGAGTAAGCTCACACTATAGGAACTAGTGCGTAATCGTCGAGTCTGCTCCCGTAGGAGTCTCTAGCCGTAAGGATCGAGCCAACGGCTCTGTCGGAATCTCCGAGCTCTGAACAGGGGAAACGGCTATGAAAGAGGTAATCACTCATGTGTCTATAAGAACTGGAGTAAGGGATTAATAGACATATATAGGACCTCGAATGATCTCGGGCGCACCGTGGTTGTAGGCCTCCGCTTCCTGGATCTGTGCCTGTCTCTGCCCACCAGCTCCATGTGGCCGGGGTCGACCTCCTGGTGGTGGTAGTGGTAGAGCCTCAAAGCGTCACCCACCACCTGCTGCTCGGCCTGCTCCTTTACCTCGTCCACCTACTCCCTGCAGACCGCCACGGTCGACCCTCTTCCCTTGCCTTGGTGGTCCCTCAACCATCTGCTGCTCCTCGGTATGGCGGGTCGGGTAATCAGGAGCCATGTGGCCCTGCCCGCCGCATGAGTTGCACTACCTGTCTCTCGAAAGACTGGCTCCGCGCTGTGTGCCCCGCACTGCTGAGACAATGTCCTGAGGTTGTCTGACTGAGGGTCTAGTCTTTCTGGACCCATGAGTCATCCCTTGATTGCCTGCTGCAGAAGACTCTGCCATGTGCCGCCCTGCGGTGGGTCTCGGCGCTGGTGTAGACTAAGCAAGAAATCTCTCGATCAAAAGGGCTCTCTCCAGTACTCATTTCTGAGTCGGAATGCTAAGGGAGATCAGCGATGTCCTGATCTCGTGTCTCAATCCCTTCTCAAAGGTCCGGTCCCGGAGGAATGGGTCCCGTACCATGTCGGTCGAGTAGCGAGAAAGATCGGTAATTCTCGCTGAGTACTGGGCGACCGTCAAGCTGCCCTACCGCAGCTATAGAAGCTCCTGAATGCGCACCACATGGAGGGTGGTTATGACAAACTTTGAGCGGAAGAGGCTCTCAAAGTCCGTCCAGAGTAGAGATGCCTCATCGTGCACCTGGAGCATCATGCTCCACCATCGGCCCGCTGCCGCGTGCAGTAGGCTCGCTGCGAGGATTACCATGAGGTCTGTTGGTGTCCTCACTAACGGAAAAACTTGTACTACTGCCTCCTACCAGTCCTCGGCTGCTTGGGGGTCTATCTCCCCACGGAACCTGGGTGGTCACTAGCGCTGGAACTCATGTAGTTCACTAAGGTGACATGCATCGTCAGCGGCTGGGGCTGGAAGCATCGGTGGCTCAGTGGGTAGCGGTACCGCTGGTGCCTCAACTATCAATGGGCCTTTCACCAAGGCCTCGTCGCTCGGTGGGCTGTCGTCACGCTCAACTCTCAGAACCCTAGCTGGATGTCGTCGTGGGGAAATCCTGAAAAGGAAACATGTGTTCCACGGTCAGAACAATATACCTAGAGAGCTGATACAAAGTAATCACAAAGAAAACTTGAAACACACATGCAATCAATGTTTTTGTGCATTATGTCGGAAATCAAAAGTTAGGGTCCTGGTGTTCGGATACATCGGCCGCCGCACAAACACTAGACTCCCTAGACTGATAACCACACCCAATATGCTTAACACTATTTCTACACATAGGAAAAGATCAGAGTCCCAAGTTATGTGGTAGAACCAAACTCCATTGATACCAATTTGTCACGACCTGTCCTCGGGGCTCGTGCAATGACTACCCCAAGCCCGCCTTCCATAGGCCATGGGCTGGCGACTAGCACCAAAGGCGAAATTCCCAATATCTGGGAAGGAATTTCCTTTATAAAAGTAATCAAACACCACAGAGTACAAGCGGAGGATGTAAACACTAAGTAAAAACTAAGTACAATAGTAAGTGCGGAAAGTAAAAAGGGGCCGGAAATACAAGCACAACTGTAAAGTACAACTGAAAGGAAAAACAACAACTGAAATGTAAAACTGTAGCCCCGAGGTGTCTACTGGAAGTCCCTCCTGAAGGGTGAGTACAGATAGTCTCTGCAGCTCCTCGGGTCCCACCGTCTATTCTGATTATGTCCGTCTAGTGGTCAACCTCCGGGTACCGACCTACTCCGTAAGCCTCAACCGCGATCAACGATGTCTGTCGTATGCAACCAACACAACGTAGTGCGGGCATAGCCCGTGCAGGTGTCATTATAAGCTACTTATTAGGGACCCCGAGACCCCCTTAGGTCTCTCAAAATCCACAAAGGATAAACCACAACGGAAAGATACAATCCCGAAGTAACATCCGACACTACTTAGGTATATGCCCATACATATACCTAAGTCATCAATTCTAGTACTCTCCAACCTTCGAGCCCAAGTACAACCTAGTCCAAAGAGGTAAGAAAAAAGTATTCCACACAGAAAAGAAAAACATAATCCACACAGGATATCACAACACAATCCAAAAAGGAAAGAAATCAGGTTTCAGCTCACACAGGTATACTTCTTCATATGACGATAAAGATGATCAGATATATCCACTGATTCATCTAAGTCGTCGAACCCACAAAGGATCGATATGTACTAACCCTCGAAATGACCCAGGAAGGGTCTGAACCATACAGGATCGACAAGTAACTAACCCCCGCAATGACCCAGGAAGGGTCTGACCCAAACATGATCGATAGGTAACTAAACCCCGCAATGACCCAGGAAGGGTCTGACCCACACAGGATCGAACCCACACAGGATATGTAGGCGCTGGCTCAAATAGAACTGCTGAGCACTGACCCACACATGATCGGATCCACACAGGATCTATAGCACTGATCCACATAGGATCGCTGAGTGCTGTAGTCATCACTGTTGAATCCATTGAGGATCTTTTTACAGTCATCGTCGTCATCGCAGTCGCAGCCAGCACTAGGGTTTCCGCACACAACAAGCTCTTTCGGGAGGGTCCGCTCCACGAGCTGAGAGTCTGATACATTAACTGACACAAATTCCGGAGTTGATGTATCCAAAAGTTCTGTAATGTCAACAACAACTCAACGCAACAGACGGCGCATCAATCGGACGCCCGGTCTGAGAGTTATTGGCTTTTTCGTCTCAGGGGCCCGGTTGGTTTTTAGGTCAAAACCAATCTGACCATACTAAACATTTGTCAAAACCTTGGGAAAAGTAATCCAAAAGATTCTTCTCACTAAGAGAAATCCAAAAAAGTCGACGGCACGTCAGTCGGACGTCCGGAGCTCAGGATATGAGTGTTTCCACTCCGAGGGCCTGGTTGGTTTCGTGTACGAACCAACCCTCCCGAACCCAATCTATTCCGAAACCTTGAGTGAAATATACCGAAACGACCGTATCGATCTAAGTATTGCATCGCCGCTGACGACGCATCGATCAGAGGTTCGTAGTCCAAGAGATGGGAAAAAGAACAAAAACGGTCCGAAAACGGGGGTTTCGGGCCCGGACCGACCCGGCCCGAGACCCCCTGGGTCAGCCCGGCGCGGCCTAGCCCGGCCCGGCCCGGTGCCCGGTGCCAGCTGGCTCAACCAAACGGCTGAGCCGTTCCGGCTCGCGGGGGTGGGGGGGTGTGGGGGCGCTGCCCCCCCCCCCCCCCGGTTTCCCTGTAACCGTGGCCCCATTAATGGGGCCGCTTGCTTGGCCGGCCGGGGATATTTAATTCCCGCGGTTTTCCCCTTGCCCGGCCGGCCCGCACCGACCAGCCGGCTTTGCCAACAAGGTCCAGTGATGACCGCTCCTTCCTCCATCGCCATCACCGGCAGCCCGAAACCGGCTGCCAGTCACCCTGCTCCGCCGCGGCCCGGAACTGGCCGCGGCCTGGTTCGTTCTGTGCGATGTGATGGCAGCGCGCCCCTCCGTCGCGGCCCCGCTCCGGCCGCGGTATTTTCAGGTTTCACCGAAGCGGCGAGATGGCACTGTGTCCTTGTATGATTAGTGGCATTACACGATGGCACCACGCATTTCTTGTCCCACGATCCCGCATGGTGCGACGGCACCGCCCCACTCCCTTTTCAAAACACAAAAGAACCCAACATGAAAAGTCGGAGGTGGGTCGGCCGTGTTTGTGCGGTCCGGACCCCATCTCATTAATCGATAGAAGTTGGTCAATTTCACGAAGAAAAATCAAGGGTGTAATCATTAACAAAATAATAATAAATCCCTTACCTTGATAAAAGAGATGATAAGCGTCGGCGTCGCGAAGCGAGGATTCGAAGACGTTTACGGAGATTTCGTCACGGGAAACTGTCACGAAAAGAGACATCGTGGAAGAAAAACGTCATGGAAGAAGACGTCGCGTCACGGGTCGGTGTCGTGGAAGACGGTCTCCGAGAGCTCGATGCTCCACGGTAGAGATCGTTCGTTCTTCGCGTTCATCATCAAGAGAATGAAGAACTCAAGACTTCCTTAGCTTTTTCTCCAAAGGATCTCCAACAACTAAACATCAACCCAATTAAATAAGTTCCTAACTTTTTTTATTAACACAATAAGGATTTTGAAATTCAAGAGTTTGAATTTCAAATTAACTCACCTCATTAATTTCATAAGTTAATAAACTTATGTAAACTAATCATTAATGGTGAGTTGAGGGGGGGTTAGAGGATATGAAGGGGTGGGGTTCGTGTGGGCCCCACCACCCTCATAACCTCCAAAGGGAGGTTGGGTAGTTACCCAACTTCCATCCAAAGGATTAAACACTTAGAGTAAAAATAAAAATAGTTGATAAATTTTTATTTTTATCTTACACAATTTTTATCAAATTATCTCATGTAAACACTATTCCGGATTAAGCGTTCCTAAGCAATTACCGGAACTTTGGTTTCATCGGTGCCCTCGGAATTCGATTCTGAGCACCGGTTCAAAAGTTTGAAATCCCAGCTCGTTCGTTCACTGAATGTACCCAAGCTAAACTTCCAAAAATGATTCCGGGCACACCGAGCCTCGGAATTAAGTTCTCTCAGAAACTGCGTTCGTGTAAAATTCCAAACAAAATTAAGAAAAAAATTTCATTGACTTTTAAGAGTCTTTAAAAAATTAGTTTTTTCCTCATCCCAAATTTTCAATAAATTTTCATTTGTATTGTGGATTTAAATGGATTATATAAACGTCTATGGTGAGAAATATGGAATTAATAATAGGTGTTATGAATGAAAACACGGTGTCAATAAAATAAACCATATTTTGAAAACATAGAATAGTTTATGGAAAAGTTCACATTGTTATGTAATTATTGAACCAATTATCTAACATCATAAAACAAAATGATATTAGAAATTTAAGAAATTTAATCCCTTTATAAATATTATAATTATAGGTTTATTAATATATGTGGACATAAATGGAATTATAGAGATTATTATGTAACCATTAATAGTAAGAATGATGTAAAAATTCAATTTTAATAGTTTTTAATATTTTACATTATCATGATATATATTTGAACTTACCATGATGACTGATCTAATCTATGTTTATTCATAATGGTATATCAAGCAAAAAACACAAAAAATAAAGTAAGAATACATAAATATAATGTTATCATGATGAATCAATAAAAAATATGATTGGAATTTGAAAAATGTAGTCTTTATATTTATTAATATAGTTCGCAAAAGAATCCCTGGGGAACCCATGAAATTAAATTATTGAATTATAAATAGAGGAACATTATTATAGCGACATGTTAAGTTGAACAACACAATCTATCATTGGGAAAATTTTCAATATCAGTTACTATTTAGTGATGGATCAATGATTTTGAGAAATTGTTTGGTATTTTTGGAGTATTAAATCAATAAAATGCAACTCTTTATAATAATAGATTTGAAATTAAAACAGACCATTGGTGGTCATTGTTAAGGAATATGAAATAAAATGATGGAATTTTTTACATAGAATTGAACAAATTTAATGATATTTTTAAGGTGAAATATTTTTATAATGATGTACAAAATAAAATGGAATGATAATTAGATTAATTGAACTATTAGGAAATTGGTTGAGTCTCCACATATAAAGAAGAGTTTACTATATAATCCTGGTATGTTTTATATTTTATTATATACTAGTATAGAATTATTGAATGATTTTATTCAGTTTTGTAAACATGTTTTCTATTGTATTTGGATACTTGCATGATTGGAAGTAATGAGTATATATATTAATATGATATGAAGGCCGAGATGGATTTTGTTAATTTTATACTAATTAGAATATCAACTAATTCTGGTGGAATGTAATAGGTAATAACCTCTTATTAAGTATGTGGGGGTGGAGATTAATCATCAATATCATGATATGTATGGTATCCAAAATTGTGGTGAATTTGTTATGTGATTCGGAAGGTTATACCATTGAGTTATAATGAAAAATATTGACTACGATTTCATTCAACGAGGGAATAGTAAAAGGTATATCAATGATAAAATATTGACTATAATGTATCAAAATTTTAATGAAATAAGACATTATAAAAATGTGTTTCTAAAAAAAATTATTATGGATGGAAATTAACTACTTGATAAAAAGAAAGTTATTACAAAAACATTTTCTAAAAACACAAAACATATCTAACAATTAAAAAATATAGATTCAATTACAATAAATATTTATTCACATTATGAAATTTTCATGTTTTATTCATGATCCACACATTAGTTTATTACTATTAATATTCATATTAAAATGTAAATATCAAATAATATAATAAATATAGAATTTTAGATTTAAAATACAAGTTTATTTATTAGTGTAATTTGGGATTATTTGTATAATCCTCTCATCATCTATAGAATATATTTTCCTAAAAACTTGTTTCCTTTTTCATAGTGGGGGTTTTTTTATTGGAATGTATTTTCATTAAGTCTATGAGGTTAAACTATGTTGTTAATCTGAGAATAAAAAGTTGTAATCTTTTAGTCTGTATAATATCATATAAATCAAGGATTCTATATATATACTATCATATTAAGATTAGGATAAATTAATTAGTTATATGGGCAAATGATAAATATAAATTTCATTAAACTAAATGCAATTATACTACTGAGCGACTATCCTGGGGTAAAATAATATTCATTTTTATTTTCGAACAAATTTTTTAGTTTTTTTCCAAATAACAATGTTGAATTATTTGAAGTTTTTTTCTTGATGATTTAATTACTTTAAACCCACTTTATAAATTTATCTACTAGAGTAATTATCCTTGAAAAGGTAGATCTAATTATTATTGTAAAATGGTTTCATCCACCAAAGAACATCATCTTTCTAGTGTACATGTTTTATTAATTATAAAATCCATTCTTAAATGAGGAATTCCCATGTTTATATACTACTTAATAGTGTTATAATTAAGAAAAATATTCTGTTACATTATATCTATGACTTTTTTTGTTAATTCCCATGTTATCAGAACATCCAAAATATTTTACATAGTTTTGAGTGATGTCATCTGAATGTGAAGAAAGAATAAAAATTGATTAAGATATTACATTCAAGGTATATCCATTTTTATTTTTTAATCCTTTAATTTTAAAATATGTTCACTTTATTGCTTTGTCCCTAGGGCCACTAAAACCAATTTCCCAAGTCATATTTTCACATGATATTTAGCACACCTTCATATAAATTTTTTTTAATATAGATGAGGATGTCTATAGAATATAATATAGAGACTATATAGACATATCAATGTAAGAGAAAATTGAAATAATATCAACAGGACTAGCAGCCAATATAAATTTAAAAAATTATATAAATGAAATGTTATAATAATATCAAAATAGAAACATAATGAATAATTTATGTATATACTATAAATGTTATGAAATCAAAAAAAATCAATATCAAAACAATAAAAATATTCTCAACATGGTCTCTAATCCCAAACCTTCCCTAATATCTTATACTCCAGAACAAAATCCCATTCATAAGTGTCTATAATGTTTTCTTTAAATGAATTATACCTGAAAAAGTAGCATCTACTTAGGTACTTAAATTCCATGGTGGCCCAATAAGGGTATGAGTACAAGTTAACATAACACCACGAATTTTATTTAAATAAATAGCCATAATTTACAATACTATATACATATTATAAAATGTCGAAAAATATATTTTCATTAATAGAAATATGATATTATTTTAATCATATATTAATTATAAATTTTAATGAACAAGTTATCTCATATAATCCAATCACCCAACCCTAGATGGTCATGTTAAGAGCATATTCCATAGACCATTCGGTCTATGATTTTTTACATGGGAATTCATTTATAAATATCTTTAATCAATTGTACTATAGATCATCATTTTGGATACCCATAAAATATATCTTTCGGGTCACTAGTCAGTCACCAAGGTCCATTATTCAATCTATCTGAATTGTTTCCCACATGCCATGTTTAGCCATCCCACCTACAATGTCAGGATTAAAAATATATGGAACTTCAGTCCAAGTCTCCAACTTCAAACTGCATGTTTGACCATCCAATTCATTACATTGAACACATATCACATACCCTTCGATCATGGAACTTCAGGAGCTTTATATAAAATATATGGCGCACTAGGGTTCCTAGAGAATATTTCTAACATGCCCAAAACTACGAGGTGGATCATCAGCCTGATATCCCAATCCAATATTCATAGGTTAGAAATATTTAAATACAATTCCATGAATCTATCAAATATTTGGACTATTGTGTCTATCTATCCCCATAAATTCCATTACCATATATTCTATATTCGTCAAATCATTTATCCAAACCTAAATACCCATAAAATTTAATCATTTACCATTGTACCACTAGAGCATTTAAAATTGAACATGTTTCATGAATACCCCATCCCATTCATCTGGATTCCCTAAAACACCACTTAAATCATTTTGAAACTACCCCTAAACACGTTCCATTCACTTTGAAAATAAAAAAAATGTCTTGATTACATCCATTCCCTTAAATTAATTAAAATAATCCTCAAAATCATTTTCACATGTGTAATACCAAAAAAATTTCAAACACTATTTAAAATGTATTAATTACCTTATATTAAAAACATTTAAGTTAACAACTCCATTTTAAAACATTAACTTATTTCAGAATATCATTTTTATTCCCTTGAATCCTTATCCAAAAAAATATAAAAATATATCATTAAAACCATTTCAAAACGTAGTTATAAATTTAAAAAAACATCATAATTATATTTAACTTATCAGTTTATGAATTCCCACAAACCAATTATCAATTTTAATATATCCAATTTCATAATTTACCTATCTCAATGATTACTAGTTCATTTTACCAATTAAAAGGGTTTTGAATACACCCAGGGTAGCCCTAGGTGTGGTCTCAAATCATTAATAATATCCAATAGGGTTTGTGAAGGGTATAACACCTCAATTTATGGCCCAGAATACATTATTTAGAGAAAAAATAAATAATTAGGAAAGGGGATAATTATAATGACACAACACACATATAAAATATGAATACTATTGGATTAAATCATGAAAAACACTTATTGCTTTCCTGTACATTATGTTGTTTCCAAAATCAACCCTTGATTTGAACTAAAATAGCTTCAAACAGACTGGAGAAAAAACCCCAATGAATATTTTTCATTATTATTAGAAGAAAAATTGTTACAAAACAAATAATATTCTACTAAAAGAAAGAAACATATTTGATGACTTACCCAAAGCATCAATTTCCACTAAACGGAACACCAAACACCAATGAAATTGGAGGAAAATGTCGACTACATATGGACATCTCCTCGTTTTTTATCCATGTCACAAGGAATTGAATAGGGGAAAAATTAAGTGATAATGAAATATTATCAGGATGGAAGAAGATAAACTCTACTTTTAAATAGGTGCGTGGTTTTTAAAACCATGAATTAGCCTTGTGGTTCCCTCTATCCAAGTTAAAAAATAGATACCCAATTTTTTGGGAACCGAGTATGGTATAAAAAGGGTTTGGTGGCCATTCACTATTTACATCCCAAGGGGGGATTGATCTTTGTAGTCCCCTTGGCCAAACTTGATGATTTCTATTACTGTGACCCCCTTATGTATGTCACATGGTAATGGTGGATGTTTACTACTTTTTATATAACAAATATGCATGGATAATACTAACCGTACACCAACATGATGTGTCCTACTCCTGGGAAGTATTCCATAAAACAACATAAAAATAAAGATGTACATTATCATAGATTTAAGTGAATAAATTCTCCCTACATTACACTAATTCATTCTTGAGATATATTCAAATGAATCACTAATTATTTGAGATAGAGGAGATGGCATCGAGTCCCACCTATCAACTTCAATCTCCCATGTTTTCTCCTATACAGAACCATTCCATAAAAAACATGGAAAAAAATAAAAATAGTCACTCTAAATAATGTTACAACTTTGATCTATATCACAAACCTGATTCTCTACAAACGAAACGTAAACATCAACTCATCATCACTAGCACAACCATGAGGAACAATGATAGGGAATAATTTAAAGACCACCAAAACTATTGTATATGAAAACATGAACCAAGAACTACACCACCCAAAGATAGGTAATAAATTAAAACTTGTTACAATTCTCACAAAAACACTCAATCATAACAAAACACCTAGTTTCACATGAAAAACATTATATTATCTAGTCACATTCATCCACGTAAATTGTCCCAAAACATGAGTCTCAAAAAAAAATTTCCATACCTGAACACCCATAACCCAGATCAAGAAAATCCTTCATATGAAGGCATCAAAATGGTCCAAGCATGTGACAAATCTCACTACCAAAACTAAGAAACAAAGATGGTGCTCACCCAATCCCCTTAACACATAAAATGGATCACATCATCATCAAACCACTTACGTGATATGGTACTACCCACTATATACATAATCACACAACCACCACATTTTGGTCTTATAAACCCCCATCATTATAAATGGAACACTAAAACCCCAAACACAAAATCACATAACCTACATGGTGATCTTCCTATGTCACCCTAACAAAACCTCAAATATTGAACCATAAAACACCATTGTCCATCCTAACATCGGAAATCCAATTGAAATATATTCATAAACATTTCCTACCTACAACCCAATAAAAACCCACATCTTTTATTAATGATCATGTTTTCATTCCCAAAACATGTATTCTATTTAAAAAATATTATTATAATTCTAGTTTTCAATTGGAAAGAACTACTATAATTATTATCTTAGTTTGGGACACCCCCAACCTATTAGAAGAGATAATGCCCATCTCCCACTATCAGCACTTTACCACCTTACTGGTAAATAATTTATTCTCACATTTGGAATACAAACACCATCTAAACACATCTAATATATTTTATATTTGAATTTAAGTAAAATTTCTACAATAGAGCACCATTACCCTTGATCCATTTGTATTTCTTACTATACCAAAATGTATTTCTAACGTAAGAACATATAATTTATTTTAGCACCACTTCGATCATGATGAAAAATTTCAAATTGTAAACCATCCTGTTTGATTTACTAAAATAATTGACATAAAAATAACTATGAATCTATATTTTATTCATTATAACTCAGTTTAGAAATGTTTTATAACTCGGAGATCTTACATTAATCTTGTGAACCTGTAGTACCATTTCTTCAACCACATTCTACTAAAACTCAAATCATTAATTACATAAACAATAATGACTTTTGACACCTAAAATGTGATGCGACCATTTCTCTACCACTTGAGAATAAAATGACCTTAGTTCTCACCTTTTACTAACTTCTATTAAAGGATCCCATGGATTTTGTATCATCTTGTTATTCTAATTTCCCCCACCCCTATAAAATCTATGGAATAATTTTCACCCTATGGATTCATCAACACTTCCTCATGAGTGTAAAAATCTATGATTCAACAATCCATCTACCCAAAACACATTTAGTTTTCAAGGAATATATTAAATTCCATCACAGTTTACTCAGGATAATGTCATGGTATTTGACACAGGTAAACTAAATTTAAGATGGAAATGTATCAAATTATCAAGTACCATAATAACCTAAATAATCATCAATTTATACCCAAATAATAATAAATAATATTATCCCAACCATAATTGGGATGCATCAACATTTTCTCCTAGAAAAAGAATTTTAGTTCACTTGATCCACATGTTCACTAATCCTTATTGATTAAAATACTATTATAGGTATAGAATAAAAAACCACCATAAACCACAATATCACACACATTCACTCATCCATTGGATAAACCTAACTATAAACCCCACATGTCATTATGTTACCATAACTACTATAATAACCGCATTCAAAAAACAATGAATCCTCCAGACCCAATAGAATCATTGACCTCTTGGCATCCATGATGTTCTTTTAAAAAAAAATCATATGTTATTTCTACACACATGATGAATTGTTAACCCAGTGTCATTTTCTATTTTTAATTATTTTACCATGCCCTAACCATAGTTACCTCATCAGACCATGGATAATAAAAATTCTCATATCAAACAATGTAGGAATAATTGGGTTATGAAACCGAGCAATTATTGCACATGAAACAATCATTCGGACAGACCAAAACAACCCATGGTGATTCCCAATGAAAATAAAAAAATATCGATATTTTTATTCTGAAACTCAATAGATCCTACCATGTATAGTTTCAACCTATGAAGAATTGCCTCATGATCTACATTCCCATGAACATAAAAACATTTTCAGATATTTTTTGTTGTCTCCCTCAATGTTATAATATAACCACTATCTAAAAAAAGCAATCATTGAGAAATAACCACTAGATCAAACAATATCCAAAACACATAGAAGATAAGAAAAATTCTACTCATGGGAAGAACACCATCCCCCATTTGGAAAAAATATTTATATTTATCACTAAGAAACCATTTACTCTAGGACCCATACCAATCACATGAAACTATATATATCAGTAAAACAAGACAAACACACACTAAATCTTCCAAAATAAAACAGGAACGGTCTCATCCCACTTGGGTAACCACATATATAATAATATAAAACATTTTCCAACCTCATCACCACAACATATATAATGTAATAATGATAAAAATTGAACAATTTTGAAAAACCAAACCCATCATTACTAGTACACAACCAGAATGCCCTTGAATAATGATCTCATCATTGATATATAATTCCAAGTCCAAACCCTTGGATTCTAGAATTCGATATCAATCCTACAAACACTATTGTGCACTGGGGAATCTATATTATCAGTATAGACCTAAAAAAAGAATTATAGCACGTTTTCAATAACTCAAAAAATTATTCATAGGCCATGAAGCATGGAAATTAGTATATCAATCCAACATGAATTCATCACATCATGTACGACCATCTAAAACCATTGGATTATAAAACATTCTATATTTACCACATCATTTATCAAAAACCCAATGCCCTTAATAATTTATCTTTTATTAAGGTCCCAATATAAATTATAAAACAAAACATGTCTTAAGAATAATGAACCTCCTTTTTTTAGGATTTCCAAAAGCGTTGTATATGTTTTTTAAAACTTCCCCACATTAAGGGTCATTCCCTTTGAACATAAAAACAATTCCAAATTTGATCCAATCCACTAAATTCACTAAAAATAACATTTTATTTTATGATGTGTAAAACCATACACACAATCGAGACAAAATTTAAAATCTAATAAGAACCCCTTTGAATACACTTTGAGGAAAACACATCCTGTATGAAACATTATTGAATTTGAAAAAAATAAGTTTCTTTAATTGAAAAACATAACCTAGTCAAAATCCAAAAAACATCATTTAAAATATGTCAAATAATCATTATTAATTTCAATAATTATAAGAATATAAACAATTCAATTATCCCCTTAACCATTCCTATATAAGAATCAATAATTTTAGTTTGTTCACTTCCAAAAAAACTGTGTCATAATTTTTAGAAATTAATATTATAAAATCTAAGGGTTTGATATACTCTATATGAAGACCTTGGTCTGGTCTCAAATCATCAACCAATCCACTGTGGTTCATGAAGGGCCAAAAACCTCAATTTAATTAATATAATAATTTTGATAAAACAATAAAAAAATTGAGTAATGTGGTGCATTTTAATTCAACTATATATATATACAATAAGATGAATATGGGAAAAGTAAAAGGGTAACTTACCTCATTCTTATAAAAGATAACACAACCAAACACAAGAACTAATTTTTACTAAAATAGCATCAGATACAATAGAGAGTAACCAATATTAATAGGGATCAATAGATTATGTACGCAACAACCCAATCTTCCATGGTATGTTTCCCTTTAAATAATGCAATAGCTTGCATTATAAGTAAATTCGAGATTCTAACACACTACGACCAATCAAACTAGTCGTTATGAACAGTAAGAACCAATTTTCAAAATTTTATAAATCTTATTTTTCAAAATGGAAATAATATATGAATTATTAAAATCAAAATTAGATTAGGTGGAATTTTTGGTATTTTTATAAAAACTTTCAATTTTTGATGAATAGTGAATAACTCTACGTTATTATTTAAAACAGTCTTTTTATTTAAATAAATAAATATTTTATTTAAATATATTTTCAGTCAAAATAGATACATAATTCCTAAATATGATGAATTTAATTCATTGGGGTAATTTTGTAGTAATATTAGATATAGAAAATTTTATTTAACTTTTCACCGTCTTTTACACACCCCCTAGGAGGATTTGAAAATTCGAATAAAACATAATTTTATAACTTCTGTGAGTGGAATTTCAAAATTCCTAGAGACATGGTGGAAATCAATAAGGAAAATTTAGTTCAATAAGATGAAAATAATATTTGGTGAATAGTAACTTTTTTACTTTAATTTACCACTGTTAAAAATTATTGGGTAATTAAAGGTAAAAATTATATCATAATTACACTAACCCATGTTTTAATTCAAATGGACATGTGAAATTTGACCAAAAACAAACCTAGGGATAATATATGATCCTTTAGGTCCACTTTGATTATATTTGGACATTTATTATTATTTTATTTAATGAATAATTAAAAAAGTTAAAATCAAAGTTTAATAAATTAATTATTTTTAATATAGGGTTATATAGAAGATAAATTCTAATATAAATATTAATTATAAATATAAAACTATTTAAAACATAATGATATTTTATTTATATTTTATAGACATTATATAATTAAATTTATTAATGACACAATGATGATGCAGTAATTACCTTATTAATGAAAGATTTAAATAATTGATGTTTTAAATATCCAAAAAAATGTAAATTTAGACTGTTGATAAATTAATCTAATGTTTATGTTACTATGACATGTTAGTATTGAACATATAAATTTTTTTCAAAGTAATAAATTTGAAAGGACTTTAACAAAAATAATTTATTAAATAATATCAAAATTGACAAAAAATAATTTTTTAAAAAATATTATATTATTAATTGATATAGTATTCATAAAAATCTATGATTCTTACAAATGACATATATAATGATATACATATTAATAATTAACCACTTGTCGATATATTGGATTTTTATAGTATACTTATTAATTATATAATATAAAAATACAAAGAGAGATGGTAAATGTAAAACTATTTAACTAAAATATAAGTCTATGAGATAAGGTTAAAATGGTAACATAAAACTATATAAAACCTATTGGTTGAGAGGATTTCAACCCATACTCAACTTATCTTCAGAATAAATTAATTTGGATTCATTATAAACCTAAAATTATTTTATTATAAAATAATATTACAATCATTCTATAAGGATCCCCTCACCAATCTTATAAAAGGGCACCTCCACTTATCTCAGATTCACTACTCCAAAGACATTTTTCTCGGCCAAAACCTGCCCAAATAGCCTCCCAACTATTCTACCTTCATCCTAGAGGCCTTACATTGATCATAAATCCAACCTAAAGAGCCCTTATGATCAAATCAAAAGAAAGAACTCGAAGAAGAGGTAAATATCTCACCACCAATTTCAAGTTATTTTCTTCTTCCACTTCCTCTTTATTTGTTGTTTCCAATATAAAATAATAAATCCATTATCTTTTATATACTATGATGTTGTTGTAAAAATGGTACTACCATATTCATTATGTTATCCATCATATGAATAACATGTCACCATTGGTGCGTACGTACGGCTTACTATCTCCACGTCATGGTGTAGTTGTTATTCAATACATTATAATTTTGATGGGTATAATAATGATATATAATTTTTGTAAATAATTAATATAACATGATTATGATTTTGAATATATGATATAACCTCCAATTAAATATGATTTTAATATCAAAATAATGATATTGTAGCTTGTGTGTACGTACGGATTTCTGTCTCCACGAACGCGATAGGATTCATTCCCCATCATAATTATTATGAACATAAAATAATTCAGTATATCAATCAAATACATCCTATCCATAACAAATATGGCTTACGTAACCAAGCATATAAACAAAAACGAATCACTTAACAATCGAAACAATGATACTACTAAAGTATCATTAACTAGGAAATATTAAGATCATATATGATATAATTTTAATTTATATTGTTATTTTATAAATTAATAATATTTATCTCACCATTATACAATATTTCGACTTACCCTTGACCAAGTAAAATTAAAAGCTGTGGGATAATTTCACAATTTCTTTATTATTAGAAGTTGTTTTTACGTAAGTATCTACTGGGACATCTTTATCACCCACATCAATGTTTCCTAAAAATGTATTTCAAAACATTTTTACAATATACTAGACTATGGATTAAATTCATTTAAACCCTAGTTTTACTATTTATTAAATGGTTTAAAGGTATCTTTGCATCGTTTTCCAAATAAGGTACCTTTTGACCATTTCGAAAAAATTAAGGAAAAATGTTTTTTTAACTTATATGGTGGGTGTGGTTTGTGCCGGTATAACATCGTCAAAGAATACCATACAAGCTTATAAGAATATTTTCAAAATAAATGTTTTTTATAATTATATGACTTTTAAAATATTTCAATATAGAAAGAGATATTTCTCTAAAAAAAGTTTTAATCTCATCTATGCCACCATCCTTTAATGGATTTTATGTTTATTTGATGTTTATTTATTATGATACAAAACATCCGTATTGTGTTGATGGTTTTGTGATATGACTGACTATAGATATTTCATTGTTATACGATTCATGGTTTATGGATAAGGTATTTACATTTTGTATGCTAGTTTTAATATGAATATATATATTATGTTTAATCCTTTTCATATGAGGAATGTATTGGACTTAGTAAGTGATGGGTGGAGCCCGCTATAGCTCTTCGATGCATCAGTAGGTCTCATGGGACAAACTAGTGTCTTGGCACAAATCCTTGACAAAATCTTATTTGTAGTCTCAGAACAAGGCCTTGGCTATGTGGCTATGAAGTCTGACATTATGCATTCCATCATTATGAAAGTGGCTATTGATATTCAATTTGATAATTTGACTAGTAGAATATCCATTTAAATAAGTAAATTCCACTATTTGATTTTATCTTTTCCATATTATGATGAATTCCATGTTAAAAAGTCTTATGTTTTAGTCTTATAAATTTTTTTAAATGTTTATTCTTATTTATTAAAGTTTCTACTATATTTCTATATTCACTAAGTATGAGATCATCCCTTTCTATGTTTTATTATTTCCAAGATGTGACGAAGTATATTATGACTGACCTATAGGGATAGTATAAGGTATATGAGTATGGAATATCAAGACTATGTCATTGTAGTTTTTCATTTTATAATGTTCTGTGAAACATATGGTTGTATCTAGTATTTCCAAGTCTAATAAACTAACCGGTCTTTCAAGACTTGATCTCTTGTGATCATGATAATGTTAAGTAATAATGCACTGACTTTGGGTAACTGGGGTCGGGGTGTTACAGTCGGTATCAGAGGATGTTTAGTAAAATCCTTGGAAACTAGATTAAGATAAATTCGGATTTGAGCACATTATACAAAGATAGACATTGTGGATTAGTATCTATGAACTTCCTAGAATTTTGGTAATGTAGAGATTTTACGAGTGTTCCAAGAAATACATTCCTATCATAGATATGAGCAGGTAGAGGTTTCTATGTCATAGATGTTACTAGGGGTAAAACTCAAAAACATAGATTTGAGCTAGACTCGAATGGGGACTTTTGCAGGACAATGGGCCTTGCTGCACTCTTGGTTACGACAGTCCTGGGTAATATGCTTAGGATAATTCTAATTTTCTTTACAAACCATTATGATGTGTTTATGAGTATAAAATTCATCGAAGAAATTTTTTTATGATTATATATTATATCCATAAACTATTCAATTTATGATCAGTGTTTTACAAATATTGAGTTTTGTATTTGGATTCAAATACTAATCTAGTGTATGCCATTGTTTAGAAATAGATCCTAGTGGAAGGAATAAAAACCACATCATTGCATGTAATCCATGTAGATATTTTACTCAAAATAAAGATAATTATAGTGGAGATGGTGAGGAAACTGGTTCTGATCAGTTTATCACCATACTGGGACAACTCACTCAGGTTATGAATAATAACCTCACCCGTATGAAGCACCCTCATCCACAACGAGGAGGATCAGTATAAGACCTCTTCATGAGGAAACAACCACCACTATTCAATGGGAGTAAAAATACGTTATTAGCTGAGCAAAGGATCAATTCCTTAGAAAAAAATATTTCATGCTTTGGGGAGTAGCCAAAGGAAAAAAGATAACATGGCAGTTAATCACCTCAGGAGAGATGTAGATCAATGGTTGTCATTGATTCAAAACATAAAGTTATATGATGAAGTATAAAATATTTAATGGAGGGAGTTTAAAGAGTTTTTCTTAGAAAAATACTTTCGTCGTGACCATCTAGAAGATATGGAATGGAAATTTCTATGTCTGAGGGAAAAGGAGGGTGAGAATGTTGCAATATATGAGGCTATCATTACAAGGATTTCAAGGCATGTGACAGATTGTATACGTAACTGAAGAAGTAAGTCTGATCGTTTCATTGATTGGTTAAGATGATTTATCCATTGAGCATTATTCTTACAATCCTTCTAGTCATACAAATATATGGTCTCACGTGCTATTAAGAGTGAAATGGAATTCTCTATGTCTTATGACTTTAAATCAAAGCAGGAAAAGAAGAGATCTACTGAAAACCATAGAAATGGAAATAAGGAGATGATGGGAAAATTTGAATATCCATCCTATAGTAATTGTGGGAAGAAACACCCCGGTAATTGGATGAAGGGAATGGGAGTCCGTTACATGTGTGGTGAAAAGGACACCAAGCTCAAGATTGTAAAGGGATGAAAGAGGCTATCAATGTTGATTGCTATATTTTTAGAGAAAACTGTAATAAAAAAAATGAATGTTCTATGAACCAAGGGAACATACCTCGGAAAATGAAAAGAGGGTAAGGCCAAGAATATGTGATCACTACTGCTATAGTTGAAGCTCGGAAAGACGTGGTGGCAGCTAATTTAATAGTTTCCTCATGTTTTTACAATTTTTTATTTGATTCTGGATCATTCCACTATTCATATCTTCCCAGTTTTCTATGAAAACTAGAAATTATCAATTTCACTTAACATGGGAGTTGTCAGTCAAAACACCTAAGGGAAGTATCCTCACAATAATGTTTTTTGAATCAGTTCCAATTAGGGTATATAAATGTTTTTTTATCTTTTAATCTCATCATCATAACTATGATTAAATTTGATATAATTCTCATTATATATTTGATTTCGGACCATAATGTGAAAATTTATTGTAATAAGAAGGAGGTTACAATTTTCGATGATGATAAGGATTACTATATCTTTTGAGAAAAAATGTCACCACCTGATTCTTATCTAGATCAACATCTAGTAGCTCTATTAAATTAAATTATTGTGGAGGATGAGAATGAAATAATTATTGAGAGGAAAAGAATGGTTTAATAGAGTACATGCCTATTGTGAAAGAATATGTTGATTTTGTTTCAATAGGATTTACCTGGACATCCTCCAGATCGAGAAATTGAATTTTCTATTGATTTAATTCATGGTTCAAGTCACATAACATAGACCCCTTATAGAATGGACACTGTGGAACTTGTGTAACTAATGAAAAAAGTAGATAAATTTATTAAAAAGGTATTTATTTTCCCTATTGTTTCTCCATGGGAAGCTCCTATCCTTTTTTATAATAAAAGATGGATCTATGTGGTTTTGAATTGACTATAGGGAGATCAATGCTATAATAATAAAGAACAATTATTGCATATCTCGCATTGATGATTTATTTAACCAACATTAAGGAGGTCAATATTTTTCAAATATTGACATTAGATCTGGATATCATCTGTTGTGTGTGAATAAGGAAGACATTCTGAAAACAGCATTTCGAACAAGGTATGGGAATTACAAGTTTAGAGTAATGCCCTTTAAGCTGACTAATGCACCCTCTGTTTTCGTGGATCTAATGAACGGAGTTTCCAAGGAATATCTTGATGATTTTTTGTGGTATTTATTGATGATATCCTTGTATACTCTAAACGGTATGATGATCATGAAAATCACTTATTCACCATTCTGAAAACCCTCAGAAAAAATGAATTATATAGGAAGTTTAGAAAGTGTAAATTCTATCTTCAATAGATTTTGTTTCATTGCCATATTTTCTCTAAGGATGGAATATCTATTGGTCCTTCAATGACCAAGGTAATCTTGGAGTGTCAAGCACCGACCAATATAACTGAGGTACATAGTTTTATTGGTTTAGTAGGTTATCATCGGTGATTTGTCCATAATTTTTCCCGATTGGCTAACCCATTAACAATGTTCACACGTAAAAGGGTTAAATTTGTATGGACAAAGAGTGTGAAGAATTATTTGATGAACTAATAATAATATTAGGCAATTATCCTATATTTAATCTTCCATAATAGAACAATAATGTTTTATTTATAATGATGCTTTAATGAAACGACTAGGTTGTGTCCTTATGCAGAATGATAGAGTTATTAACTATGTACCACGATAGCTAAAAATTCATTAGAAAAACAATACTACTCATGATCTTGAGTTAGAAGCTCTAATATTTTCTCTGAAAATATAGAGACACTCTCTCTATGGTGATGAATTTGAGATTTATACTAATCACAAGAGTTTGAAGAATATATTCTCACAATAAGAACTCAACATGAGGCAAAGGCGGTGGATAGAACTAGTCAAAGATTATGATTTCACAATACACTACCACCAAATGAAGGAAAATAAGGTAGTAGATTCTTTGATCAGAAAGGATCATAGAGTTTTCAAAAATATTAGAGTTGAAATGGATTCTATTATCATGGATCTAGTAAAAATAGATTTAGGAATAATCATGAAAGGTGAAACATCAATACTTTTCCAAATGGATTGCAAAACATATTTTCTAGAATGTTTAAAAAGTTATTAGGCTAATGATGAGGAGTTTCAAAAGAAGATTAATGCTGTAAATGATTCGTTATTGAATAAAATCATATATAAAGATGGAATTTTGAAAATTGGAAATATATTTTGGTTTCCTGATATACATGATCTAAAAATTGAATTGTTAGACGATGCCCATAGCTCAAATTTCTCTATAAAACCTCATATCGCCAATATGTATAGAGATTTGTTAGAAAATTTTTGGTGGGACAACATAAAGAGGGAGACTGTTGATTTTGTGTCAAGATTTATGGTTTTTTAACAAGCGAAAGATGGAATGAATCAACCTAGAAGAGTCATGCAACCTCTTCTCATACCTGAGTGGAAATGGGATAATATTACGATGGGCTTTGTCATGGGGATACCAAAGACTCCTAAAAGGAATGATGACATATGGGTCATTGTTGATCGTCTTACCATGTCAACACATTTTCATGCTATAAGAGAAGATTTACCACTTGAATGTCTAGCAGGATTATTTATTAATCATGTTGTAATAAAGCATGGAGTACCCTTGTGGATTGTCTATGATAATGATCCCCATTTTACATAATGATTCCAGAAATGTCTTAAAAAATTCCTGCATACTGAACATCATTAGAGAACTTCCTACCACCCTCAAACTAATGGATAATCAGAACAGACTATTAAAACCATTTAAGACATGTTGAGATCTTTCTCACATGACTTTCAAGGTATTTGGGATCAATATTTACCTATGGTATAATTATCATATAAAAATAGCTTACATTAAGGTATTCACATGGAACCATATGAAGCGTTCTATAGATAGATTTGTCATAGACCAACTTGTTGGGATGATGTTTGTGAATGAAAACATGTAGGCCCAGAACTGGTTGAGGAAAAGATAGAAAAGGTGAAGGTTATCAAAACCCACATAAAGCATCCCAATGTAAGAAAAATATCTATGAAGATAACCGAAGGAAAAAATTTGGAATTTTTTGTAAGAGATCATGTTTTTATAAAGTTATCTCGATGGAAGGGTGTTATACATTTTTGTAAGAAGGGTAAATTGAGTAACAGGTACATCATACCGTTCAAGATTATAGAATGAATTGGAGTTGTAGCTTATCATTTGGAAATGCCTTTATGTCTCTCCAAAGATCATGATGTATGTCATGTATCACTATTGAGAAAATACATGCCTGACCCAACACATGTACTCACCTATGAGGAAATTGAACTGGAACTTGATCTGTCTTATTGTGAAGCACTTTTCAAGATTCTTCATACAAGAGAACAAGTGTTGAGAAACCTGACGACTAGTCTGGTAAAGGTTCTATGGATAAACTATAAGATGGAGGAGGCAACATGGGAACCTGAGATACTTATGATGAAAAACCATCTGAATCATATAGTGTGGTAGTATTATAGAAATTTTGAGGACAAAATTACTTAAAATATGTAATAATGTAACACCCCAAGATTCTATGGTACTTATCCCATTGAATAATGAAATAGCTTGCCTTATACGTAACTTCGAGATTCTAACACACCGTGACCAATCAAACTAGATTTTATTATTAGTAATACCCACTTTTTGAAATTTTATAATTTTTTTCTTCAAAATGGACTTCATTTTTGAATTCATAATATCAAAATAAGCTTAGGGTGAATTTTTTTATATTTTTGAAAACATTTAATTTTTTATTAATAGTGAAAAACATTGAGTTATTGAATAGAACCAACTTTTTATTTAAATAATTATTTTTTTATTTAAATTTATTTTAGGTCATAATAGATAAATAATACCTATATATGTTAAATGTAATTCATTGGTGTCATTTTGTAATAATATTATGTATATATAAATTTATTGGACTTTTCACCGTTTTTTACCCACCTCCTAGTAAAATTTTCAAATTTTCATAAAACATAATCTTACAGCTTCTTTGAGTGGAATTTCAAAAATCCAAGAGATTCGGTAGATATTAGTTTGAAATTTATTTTTCAATAAGATGTAAACAATTTTTGGTGAATAGTATCTTTTCACTTTTATTTACCATGGTTAAAAGTAAATAGTGTAATTAAAGTTAAAAATTGTATCATAATTACCATAAAACATGTCCTAATTATATTATATAAGTGTAATTCCACCATAAACAAACTTAGGAATAAAATGTGATCATTTAGGTCCACTTAGATTAGATTGGGACATTTATTATTATTTTATTTAAAGAAGAGTTAAAAGAGTTAAAATCAAAGTTTAATAACTAAACCATTTTAAATATAGGGATATACAAAAGGTAAATTCGTCTATAAATATTCATTAGAAAGATAAAAATATTTTATACCAAATAATTTATTATTTATAATATTTATGTATTAAATAATTAAATTAATTAATGACACAATGACGATGAAGTAATTACCTAATTAATGAAAGATTAAAATAATCAATAGTTTAAATATACAAAAAAAATTTAATTTGAGACATTTGATGAATTCCATTCATTTTTTAGGTTAAATGACATTTTTTCATTAAACATATCAATTTAGTTCTAAGTAATAATTTTTTTAGGACTTTAACAAAAATCATTTACAAAATAAGGTCATAATTTACATAAAAGAGTTTTGTTAAAAAATATTATATTATTATTTGATATAGTATTCTAAAAAATATAAGGATAGGAAAAATGACATAGATAATGTTATATATATTAATAATAAACCACATGGGGTTCTCTTGGCTTGTTTTAGTTTGTTTATTAACCATATAATATAAATATACAACGATACATAGTAAATGTAAAACTATTTATCTAAAAGATAAGTCTAAATTATCAGGTTAAAATGGTAACCTAAACCCGTCTAAAACCTATTGGTTGAGAGTATTTTGACCCATACCCTCCATATATTCAAAATAAATTATTTTTAAGGCATTATTAACCGAAAAAAAATTTATTATAAAATTATATTCCAATCATTCCCTAAGGTGCCCATCACACCTCTTATAAGAGGGCACCTCGCCTTATTTCAAATTCATAAATCCAGAGCCATTTCGCTCAGCCAAACCCTACCTAAATATCCTCCCAAATGTCATACCTTCATCCAAGTGGTCTTATATTGATCAGAAAGCCAACCTAAGGAGCACTTTTGACCAAATAAAAAGGAAGAACACGAAGAATAGGTAAATATCTCACCACATCTCTTAAGTTATTTTCTTCTTCCACTTTCTCTTTTTTTGTTGCTTGAATTTTAAAATAATAACTCCAGTATCTTCAATATAGTATGATGTTTTTATAAAAATGGAAAACCATATTCATTGTGTTATCCATCTTATGAATAACATGTCACCATACGTGCGTACGTACGGCTTACCATCTCCATGTCGTGGTGTAGTTGTTATTCAATACATTATAAATTGGATGGGTATAATAATGATGTATAATTGATATAAATAACGAGTATAAAATGATTATTATTCTTTATATACGACATAACATCCAATTATATACAATTTTAATATCCGAATAATAATATTGTTTATCGTGCGTATGTACGGGTTACCGTCCCCATGAACACGACCAGATTCATTCCCCATTGTAATCATTCATGATTAATTTTCATTTTATGATTAAAATTAAATATTATAAACATAATAAATTTTTTATATGAATCAAATACATCCTATAGATAACAAACATGGCCTATATAACCAATCATATAATGGAAACTGAATCAGTTAACACCCAAAACGATGATACTACTAAAATATCATTAACAAATAAATATAATGATCATATATTATATCATATTAAGGTATATAGTTATTGTATAATTCAATAAAAATTATATCACTATTTTGTAGGAGGTTAACCTACCCTTGACCAAGGAAAATTACAAGGTAATGGATAATTTCACAATTTATTTATTATCCAAGATTGTTTTTACGTAAGTATTTACTAGGAAATCTTTATCACCCACATCCATGTTCAAAAAAATGTATGTCAATTTTTTTTTCTACTTACTAGACGATGGGTTAAAGTCATTTATAACTTTGAAGGACTATTTATAAATTTTTTGAAATGAATCTTTCTATACATTTATAAACAAGGTACCTTATAACATTTTCTACAAAATGAATGTAAAAATGATTTTTAACTTATACAGCGTGTGTGGCTATATTTTGTTGTTATAACATCATCGAAGCATCCCTATCAATATTATACGAATATTTTAGAAATAAATGTTTATTTATAATAATATAACATTTAAATTATTTCAATTATAATGATATATTTCTCTATAAAAGGTTTTGATCTCATCTATGTCAAAATCCATTAATGGATTTTAAGTTTATTTGATGTTGATTTATTATGATTCAAAACATCCATATTTTATTGATGGTTTTGTGATATGTTTGACTATGTATGTGTTATTTTTATACCATTCATGTTTTATGGATAAATTTTTGAAATTTCATATTCTAGTTTTAGTATGAATTTTTATGTTATGTTTAAACATTTTCATATGAGGAATGCATTTGACATAGTAAGTGACGAGTGGAGCCTGATATAGCTCATCAATACATCGGTAGGTGTCATTAGGCAAACTACTGTCTTGTAGAAAAGACCTTGACAAAATATTATTTTTAGTATTGGCACAAGGCCTTGACTATGTGTCTATAATGTCTGGAATTATGCATTCCATCATTATGAAAGTTGCTATTGATATTGCATGTAATTATTTGACTAATAGAATATACATGTGAATATGTAAATAGAACTATTTGATTTTATCTTTTTCATATTATGATGAAGTTAATGATTAAAAGTCTTTTTTTCATATACATTGCATTAAATGTTTATGCTTATTTTGATAGTTTTTTCTATATTGGTATCATTAATGTGAATCTGATATCACCACTTTCTATGATTTATTTTCCACAGGACGTGAAGAAGTATATTATTACTGACTTACAAGGGTAGTCTATGGGATATGATTATGGAAAATTTATTCTATTTTTTTATATTTTTTCATTTTATAATGTAATTTCAATCTTATGAATGTATCTAGTACTTCTCAGGCTACTAAACTAATTGGTATTTCGAGGCTTGACCTTTTGTGATCATGCCAATGTTATGTAATAATGCACTGACTTTGGGTAATGGGGGTTAGGGAGTTACATAGTATAAAAGGATATGAACAATAAATATTCTTTACAAAAATGGATAGACACATAGTCGAATACTTGACCAATATTTTATTCACATAAAACAAAACACTAAAAACATATGAAACAAGGTAGAATCATCAATGGAATATGGATAAAATCCAAGACTATAATATTATCTATATATGGCCGAGTGAGTATGAAAACTTTTGGATAGAAAAATAAGATCATGAGGGAGAAATAAAAAATTAAATTTTTTAATGATGTATATTTTTTGCCAACATTTTTTCCCAAACAATGACTAAACAATATTGTTCTATCTATCAAGGATGAAACGAAGCCACATTGTTTTTGTGGCCATCCAGTAGATTGAAAAACCATATGGTGAATTTTAGCTAACCACTTTCTAAGTGGATCTCAAGCTTTATAGTCCCCTAGGCCATGTTTCATTTTTTCCCATGTCGTAAACCCCTTATACAAGCATAATATATTAAGCACAAAGATAAAATTAACAAAGCGGCAACCATTCTCTCAGTAAAGATTTAATTTTTCTGTATCTCCCAAAAGCACAAGACACCATCAAGGCATATCCTATTAGCAGGAAACATTAAATAAAACAATATTTAAATTGGAAATCACTTCATCATACGGTTGGGATCTCTCAAACCCGCTATATTAACAGATCTTAAAAATATTGTTTTCTATGAGTGGTTTTATATGTGTTATGTTGTAGTATCTAATGATTTTATATCATATACACCATTAATAGCCAATATATTTTATAGTGTATGTTATAAATAACCCTGTGCCACTAAACCCATGAAATTTTATAAAAAATTACAATATCGACGTATAATTTCATAATAAAAATATATGTAACTAAATAGTGAAATATATATAGAAAAAAATTTAAAGGCAATATTAATTTTAATCCATTGATAATATTAAATTAGTGTAGAAAAATTAATAATAATAGAGATGAATTTTTCAAAATTTACTCAATCAAAAAATCATTAATGAACAATATTTTGGATATTAAATATAATATGATATATATATATTAACTCCAATAAATTTGAAAGGTAAATAAATTATAATTTAAAAACATTAATTTTCAATGGTTATTTTCCCATGTTACTTTTTTCATTATAATTTGGTGTTCTTATCTTTAACTATTTGAATTTTTATTTGATAAAATTATTTTTATTTTTTATTTAATATCATAATATTTTCTTAAGATGAGTATTTAGTATTATTATGATGTAATATAATTATTGTTGAATAGTGAATATTGCTGATTTATTAGTGTTGTAACAATTATTAATAAATGAATATATAATCGTAAAATAAACCCAAAAAAAGAATCCATTGATGAAATTTGTATTTTTATATTTAAATTATATATTTTAATATACTATAATTAATTTTTGAAACAAATTTAAATTATTTATAATCATATTGAATAGTTTCGAATTGAAGAATCATTTTCTATATTTATCTTTCAATAAAAATTAATCGGTCATAATTTTATTTTTGATTGATTTTAATTACACACTACTTTTATAATGTATAATAACCCAATTTAAATTAAAATAATTAAAAACATTTATATTACTATAATATATCTAAATAAATTTCTATAAAATACATATATTTAAAAACTGGGTTTGGTACACGTGAAATATGAAAATATGAAAAATAATTTTCCATATATATATATATATATATATATGATTAGATAAAATGTATCTCATATAAGAAATCTGGAAAAAATAATTTAATTATTGACATTTGTTGGAATTAAAATTAATGTACATATATAAAAATTAATTGGAACAGTAAATAAATATGGTAAATGCAAAAAATATACAATTTTGTGGCTTGATAAATATTTAAAACATATCATAAAATAATTGATAAATTAAATATCACATTATATAACCCTGCACACAATTAATAGTACATTTTGGAGTCATTTAAATTTGAAAAATTCCATTCCATTGTTGGGAAATAACATATATTCAAGAAAATTACCCTTTACAAATGAAGGTGTTTTCAACATCCCTTAAATTATATACCAATTCCAAATAATTTCATTTGAAAACTCTGAATAAATTTTATTTCAATATTCAATTATTATGTTTTGAATCCTCTAGTATCAATTAGATAGTATAATGCCTCTATATCTAGGTAGATTTCAATGAAAATTCCTGAAATATAATCATGAGTATTTCTTACCCCATGGTACCTTATTCCCAATTATCATATTCCATACTACTTATATAAAAATTAATGAAATGATTATAGTTTTATTATCATTATATAATTTGTTATATAATTTTATAAACCATTATTTAACCCATTCAATGATATAATAAAAACAAAACAACACCACTAATGTGTACATACAGATTACAACCACTATGAATATATATTGGTTATTATTCATCACTACCACTAATGGGTGGTTTTATCAAGGATAGTTTTTAGGATATAATATTTTTTCTTTTAAAAATTTATATTTTTTAATTATAATATGTCATAAACTATTATTTTGTCCAATTATATTTGAAATTGAATTGTTAATCATTCGTATGTGCAGAGTACCTCCTCCATGAATGATGAATACACTTTTTTAACCAGCACCAAACATGGATGGTTTTAGGAATGAAATTGAAAAGGGTAAATGATAATTAAAACACATTAAAACATTGTTTTTTTTATATTAACATTATATAATATCATAAACATGAACAAAATCCTATTATAACAAACTCTTCATTGGGATGATTTCACTATATAATTGAATGACCTTATAATGTTTTTACAATTAGTGGTGTAGATATTATGTGAGAAACCAAGAGATTATTAGAAATAAGTTATGAGAATATTAGTTAGAAATTGAAAAAAAAAATTGATTTCCCAAAATCCCAAAATAAGTGAATGATGGTATATCATTGAATTTTGTTAAACAGAGATGATTACTGAATGATCCTTAGACTTTATTTATCGATAATCGGATGAAAAATTAAATGATTATACAATGGAAAATGAAGAAATCATTATAAACAGTGGTGGTAGATTATGCTTCAAATTCAATCATATTATATTGAGGTTCAAACATCATTTTATAATTTTTTATAGTTATACCTCGACTATACACACCATAAGCTAAGATTTTTATTATACTATAATTAAAATTTTTGGATTTTTATTCAAAAAAATATAGAATGAAACCACCCCCTGATATTATATATTATTTATTACATTAAAAAATATTTCTAATTTTCTATTATATACTCCACAATGAGACGTAATGAATCATGAATGTGTATGTATATATATATAAAATTAGTGGCTTTAATTTTTTGGTAAAAACATTAGTAGATTAATAATGAAATATAAATAGAACAAAAAATAATTATTAATTTTAATCATACGACATTGAAAATTATTTACTTTTTCTATTTGACAATAAAATAATACTAATTTATTATTTAAAATTGACAATTTATAAAATAAATCTTCATACACAATATTAAATAATAATAAATATATTATTTATAGAATATATTCTTCATATGAATAGTATATTAATAATAATATTGTTTAAAATTATTGGAAATAAGAATGAGAATACTTAAAATTTTAATGGACATTTTCTGAAGAATCATTATTAAGTTATTTCTTAATTTATTTTATTTTTGAATTTCATAAAATTTATATCAACAGATTTCATAAATTTTTGTGTTTTAACCTTGAATACTATATTAATAAATATTTTTAATTTTCTAAAATAATTAACTATTAAGTGGATTGTGAATAATATATTCTCTCTAAAGAAGTAATATTTATTTATATATCATGATATATCAGAAAATAAAATAAATATAAACCATAATAAATGATAAATAAATTAATTTATGCATTAAAACTATACATTTAAGTATCTAAATATTGTTTTATAAAAACTATGTTTACTTTTTTTTAAATATTTGTAATTCTTCCCATCATAGGAAACTTTTAAATTATTTTATTTCAATTAATTGGTCTTTTTATAATATATAGTTTTGGATTATTTATAAATCCACTTTCATATTATTATTTTCATAATTAACAAGGTTATATTATTAATTATTAATAAATTAATTTATTTATCATATATATAAATTTTCAAAATGTTAATACAATTTTATTAAAAAAATATTTTAAAATTTATATTCAATAATTAAAATGATATTTTTAACACACGTGAGAATATTATTTGATAAAATTTATATCAAATTAATAATTATTTACAAAAAATTATATGTTTACATTCATTTTAGTTTTATATATTAAATTAAAATTACCACGTTCAAAAATAATTTTTATTATAGAAAATTGATAAATGTGATAAATATAAGATTAAATAGAATCCAAGTCATTTCAAACATTTTTATTAATGAGTTATAGATTATTTATAGAACATATATTAACCCATACGCAGTTATTTTTTACATTCAGAGCCATTGAACCATGAACTGTGTTATTCCATTAATGAAAAATGGAAATCATTAATGTTTAATTTCATCTCTTGTAAAAGCTTATCACATCCCCCACATCATATTATACATAGAAAAACTAATATTATAATGATATTATGATATTTTCACATAATATAATCATTTATCGGGTGGTTATGTCACAATTCAGGATTTTATAATGTATGACTTCAATTTTAATATATATTTCAATAGAAAAAGAAATGTAATCAATGTTATTACTTTCTAACCCTTACTAAATTATTCTAAACTAATCCAATTCCATAAATGTTATAGATATTCTAATATAATGAAATGATTAGTATTAGTATAAGAAAATGTTATTATGTAAATGTAGAAAACACTTTTCAATCATTTCCACCCTTCTAGTAAATAATATCAATAATGAAAACTTATGAACAACCACCACTATGATGAGATGTAGTTTTTATCCAGCACTGCCACTCATTATTGTTAGAAGGGAAAAATATCAGTTATTAAATTGGTTGATATCTATAAATTTTTATTATGAAATTAAAATTTATCCAAAATAATCATTGGATCCTTTTAATTTGATAAATGTAAATGTTAAACATGTGTGTGTGCCAACTCATGCCTCCATGAATGAATTATTTCATTTTTTATCCCCAAAATATATGTATTGTTTCATGAATGATATTACTATTTGGAAATAAGGTTTATAAATTTTTTTTTTGATATTTTATATTTTATATTATCATTATAAATACATTTACTTACTCATAAAATCATTATAACACTTCTTTATTTAGGTAGGTTTTTCCACCTAATTAAATAATAATATAATGTTTGTATCATAAAAATTTAATGATTATTATATAATGATAACATAAAATAATAATATTTTATTTTATTTTTCAAAATTCTAAATTAGTTTTAATGATATTCAATATATAATTAGTGTATCACATTTTGATGGTTTTACAAGTTGAAAATCATTCTATGAAAAATACCTTTAAAAAAATCTGTTTGGATTAATGAACTGAAAATGAGATATGATTAACATTTAAAACACATTGAATCAATTTTATTTTATAATATACAACTAATAATGTTTTTTAAAATAAATAAAAATCTACCAATTAATTACAAAACATGTTCTAAATTAGAAATCAATGTGTTATAGCACCAACTAATGAAAATATTCAATAACCAACTAATATATATATAATATAAAAATAAAAAGATATGATAATATAAATATAAATATAAATATGGTTCATAAACCCTAGATTTAGATATTTATTTTTGATATAGTAGGTTTTGGATCATAGATTTTCTATGGAATTATAATGTTACAACTATTTTCATCCGAATTTTGTTTCAATGACCAATTTTTAAAATTCAACAATTTTTTCATTTTTGGTGAATATGTTGTCCATAGATTTATTTTATAAAATCAATTAATAATTATAAAGTATTTAAAATCCATTTCACATTTCTTCTTTCATGAACATTAGATTCAGATGATATGAGCATTCATTGTGTTATTTGTCTCTTATTTCAATCCATAGCTGCATGTTTGATATTCTACCCTATTATTTTCTATATTAGTTACTAACTACCATATTTCATTCAATTTTAATTATTATATTTAATTGAATTATATATTATATTCATGGGATCAATTGTATGTTATTATTATTATGTTACCATTTCAGTTAGAGTTTTTACATATCAAATTTCCATATTTCATATGTCATTAATATTCACATATTATTTCTTTTCTATGTGTATAAATTATCCATGTATTATTTTAAATGTCGATTAATAAAATTTAATTATATTTGTTACTAAGCTCATGGAATCCATCAAAACCATTATCTTGAAAATCATTATCATTTATAAGGATAATTTTTTTCCAAATCCTTTTCAATATAAACACTATATTTTAGTATTTTTATTAAATGGTGTTAAAATATATAAAATGATTAAATATAATTTAAATATATTGAAAATATATAGAAAGTTTATTTAAAAATATAATTATTAATCGGTCATTTTGATTATATTTTTTTAATCATCTTCCATAATTCTATATATGAATTATAGACACATATTCACCAAAAATATTAGTATTTTTTCATTCTATCGAGATATGGTTTTCTATATAATTTAATGTAATTATAAATATTATTTTAAATTTAATATATATATATATATATCATATAGTTGATGCATTTTATATAAATATGTGATTTTTGAGGGTCAATATTATATATCCCCTTGATAAATTGATTGGTCCCATGAGAAAACATGTTCATGTATTTTATGTATTCCAACTCAATGGAAGAATGATGTGTTTGATTGAATGATGTTGGAAACAAGGATTTATTTGATGTCATGTGAATGGAAATATTACTGTATTCATTGAGTCCTTCTTGGATAAGATCAAAGTATGTGGAATTATTCTTTCAATGTCCATGATTTCCTTTATTGTAGCACATTTGTTTATTTATATGATTTATAATGGAATTATTTAAAAGAAATATAACCAGTTAAATGGAATTATATGATTAATGTTTTTTTCATTTTATATTTTTCATTCAATGTTTATTAAATGATAGATTCTGATATATATTTTGAAATATTTGGATTTTTTTTCAAACTGCTCCTTTGTTTCAATTTCCATGGATATTAAAAAGTGTATTAAAAAATTATGTTTAGGAAAGTTACATGTGAGGTAAAAATTACATAGATAGTGAATAATTGTAATGGAATATGTAGTTTATTTTATAATGGATGAATTTGCTTCATTTTGAGAAAAACATGTGATTTTTTAATTAATTTTTTTTATAAATTACATATAACTATAATCCCAAAAATTAATTTTAATATATGTGACTCAATATTTGTTAGTGGTATTGTTATTATTTATTACTAAAATTGGGTCTATTTAGTTCATTTCATTGCCGATATACAAATAAAGTGATTAAGAGAACCATATCTGAGGATATTAAGTGTGGAGAATCACAATTTTAACAAATAAAGATTATATGAACATCATAATATATAGTGAATATGGCAGGAAACACTGATCATAGAAAACTCAAGAATTATAATTATTGAAATTAAATCTATTTGATTTCTTGAGAAACACAAATCCACGTGTCAATGTGAACCATAATATAGTAACATATATGTTAATTCATATGGTATAAAGAACACTAACTAAATTATAAATTTTATGTTTACCTATTGATTATAAAGAAACTAAAATTAATTTAAAATAATAAAAAATGTTTTTATAAAACATTATATTTATAAAGAAATGTTTAGCTAGTTTTTAGAAACTTTTAAAAAAAATTAACAATTTTAGAAGATTTATATGAAAACATTATAATAATATTAAAATATAAATAAAAAAATTAAATTGGGGTAATATTTTATATTTTTATGATCAGATTAATTTTTTAACCATTATGGAAAAGTAATTAATTTTAAAAAATATTTTCTTTTTAATTTTAAAAATTTATAATGTTAAATTATATATTTAATTTTAATAATGTAAAATTGATAAATATTATATAAATTTACTATTTCTATGTCATTTGATTCATTTTTATACTGATTTTTAATATTAAATCATTGCATAATTTTTAACTTTTTTTATCTAATAAGAGGAAATCCCTTTGAGTCGTAGGGGATAATTAAAATTAATATTTTCCCACATAAGTTAATATAATTATAAATAAATGTTATGAATATTTTTAAGGATGAAATTTAATATTATCTAATATTCATAAATTTATTTATTTTGTTATTTTAGTAAAAAATTTAATTATTTTCCACAGGTAAGAAGAAAATGAATTTATTAAGGGCTAAATTAGATTGATAACAAATAATTAATGTAAAAACTTTTATACTATCTATTTTATCATTTTATACCAATTGTATCTCTTCTATGTCGTAAGAATAATCTATTTTGGTTCCTTTGGAAAAGGAAAAAACATGGTTACACCTTTTTATTTCCAAAGGTTACAAATGTTCCACTCACCTAACATATATATGGCCACCCCTATCCACTTTTCATTATCACATCGAAACATATAAACATACATGATTACTAAAAAAAATAATTCAAAAATCACTCAACTCATCATAGATTCTTAATTATGTGATGAAATACAAACTAGGAATGAATTTAGTGCTAACTGGATGAGGATACCTGAAGACGAGGTGATATTTTTCAATAAGTATCTTTATTTTATTTTTTTGTAAAACCCATTAAAATGTTATAAAGAAAAATAGATATAATAATTTCTATGTATTAAATATAATGATTATTTTTTATGTTAAATTATTTTCCAACATCCATCTCCACCTCCATCAGATAGGATATAAAATCATTATTCATTCCTTACTAACAGATGTCAATCATTTTTCCATTACCATATATCATGGTTATGTACAATGATAAGAATAATTTTTATATATGATTTTCATAACATAATTTTAAATATAGGTCCATTGTATCATATATAATGTTTTTAAATTCTATTCCATAGGGGATGTGATAAATTCTATTATGTGTAAGGTAGATTCTCACCTTACGAAATGATGTGATTCGTCTTACACTATCAATTTATATGGAAAGTGATAAGGAATAATATATTTATCATATGTGATATACCAAAAAATTATAATATTAATAAAAATTTTATCATTATTTATTTACAAAATATTAATTAGAACCATTATGTAATTATCCGTGAATAATGGAAACATTACTCATGCATACATATGGAATTTTGTCTCCAAGATTGTAACATAGTATATTTTTTCAAAAAAAATCATTCATTATTTGTTTTAATTATAAAATTTATGTAATAATATAATGAAAATTCATTCATTAATATTCCAGATAGGATACCAATATATAATTATCAGAATAAATGGAGCTTTCATAACAAATCATGAGTTATAAAAAACGAAATTAAAACAAGAAAAAATATGAATAATGAATTCTAAATAATGAATGGCTTGTAATATTATATTAATGGATCATATTAGATATATATATATATATATATATATTAATAAGTGTTTTCTATTAGTTTATTATATGTTTAAACCCATGATATAGGAGGTTAAAGCATGTTTATCCAAAATCAATCTTCAGGTAAATAGATTCCTCTAAATTTCCAATCATTAATGATAATTTATTATCGTGAACCAAATTTCACTTTTGTGGTTTCTAAATTAGATGATTGAAATTTATTTTCATGATTAATTAATAATTCATGGTATTTTAGGTTTCAATTTGATTAATTTCACCAAAGATGATTTTATATAAAATTTTACTCATGGTAAATTATTTTATAACTCCATTTATTTTCATTAGGTTTTATGAATTCATAAACATATTTAATATTTTATGATTTTTCACATAATTAATTTCAACTATATTTTTCTTTATTTCCACTTTTTTATGTCTATTTATAGTTTATAAACATAATTTATTCATTCCTGAATTATGTAATCATTATTATGTTCATCATATTAGTTTAATTTACAATGTCATTGTAATCAAGATTGTTTATTCTTGACATTCAATTGATGGGATACATTGAAAAACATTTTATAAATAACTATTTTAATTTATTATAATGTACTAATAATGATTTTTTTAGGTAATGGTTCCAAAAAATTTCTCATTGTTTCATTCCACGGTTGATAAAAATGTTTTAAATAAGATTCAACTTCATTTCCCTCTTTATTTGAAACACTGTATTACCCCAAAATTGTTTTTCTAAAAAACATTAAAAAAATATTTTAATATTTAAAAGATTAGATAGTAAAAAATACATATTTTTTATTAAATAAAATTAAAATAAATAATTATTATATTTTAAATAAATAATTTTTTATTTTACAATTAAACTAAATTGTATCCTTATTTTATTGTATATTTCGTGAATATGAATTTCCATCCACAATGAAAAAAACATTTAAACCATATTTGGTAATTACCAAAGGATATTTCCAAATAAAAATATTTAACCAATTTTATTGTGAACTTTGTATTTTTAAAATTGAGTTTCAATACTAGAAAGATATTTTCTTCTATGAGGGTTTTTTATAAAAATAACTTTAATTTATTTTCATCAATTAATAAAACCCCTTAATCTTAATCTAATTATTTTTTATATTATTTATAACATACTTTCTATTCCTATAGATTTTATATGATCATTTTGAAAAATTATATTATTAATATTCACTTCCTCGATACATTATTTGTAGTAATTAAATTTCCCAAGAATTATTAAAATTCATTTTAACTTGAAAATTCCTAAAAAATAAATATTATTTATCATGGATATATGTATTTATTAATCCTTATATATTTTTTCCATATATTTTTCAATATTTAATGTTATATTTTAGTGTAAATATTTACAAACCCATATTAATTAATCAATAATATTATTTGATTATCAAGAGAAATATTCCTTAATTAAATTAATTTTTCAATATATGGGGATTTTTTTTTGAAACATTAGGCTTGGTTGGATCACATATAAAGCTAACACTCAATTAAAGAACATGTATCTAGATATGATTCAATTGTTTACTTTTAGTTAAATGTGTCTCAACCCAACATTTTGAAACAACATTGAGGATAGATCTTGGTAGTAGATATATCTTATGAAAGAGGCATGCCATCTAATAATTAAAAAATTTCTTCATTAAGAATTTATTATTTATTTTCCGTTATATTCTAATCAATATATTATCTCTATAATACATTATGTATCATTATATTGATTTAATAGAATATATGTTCAGTTTTTTACCTTACCATGTTTACTATAAATATTGATTCATGATATAATCCATTGTACATATGTCTTAATGAGAATTTTAGCTTACTAATATTATTTCCACATCCTTAGTATTTAATGAGATGTACTGTGATTGATGTATGATGACATACTAGAATAAATAATATTAATCATGATAAAAAAATTATGTTTTAATTTTTTTGTCAAAAGTAATTAATGAATCATGTTTGTGTATAGTTTAAAAGTATAATAAACTATTAGGTCCTTCAAGATTCAATTACATGTATCTTCATTTAATAAAGAAGAAATTAGGTTTAGGATACCAAATTTGTGGTCTCTATAGTTTCTAACAAATGAAGTTTAGCTAAAACCTTGTGAAATAGATTTTGTAAATCATTGATTTTATAACATAACACTAAGACATACATTAAGAATATGTATAACTAAGGATCATATATATTCATTATTTAATAGAATATATTGTTTCTACTAGGAATACATCAATTTATGGATATAATAAGTGGACATCTTTCTGAATCTAATGTTCCATGGGGTAATAACTAAAAAATACATCATCGGGAATGACATAGTCAACTCACTGTGCATAAAAATTGGCCTTACAATGCATGTAGTTTCACACACCCCGGGGATATGCATAAGATAATTTACATTTTTATTACAAAACATGATGATGTATTTGAGTATATCATTAAAATGAATGATCCAAGAAATTATATGGTGTCTAGTATTGGAAATATTTTCTGTTATTTAAACATCCTGTAGTTGATATATGGTTTTCATCCTATTATTAGTATTTCTCATAATATACTACATTTTATCAATGGATAGATACCCAATGGAAAAAATGTAACATTGAATACCATGGATACATTAGTCACCATGAGAAAACAAATAGAATGATAAATGGAAGAAAACTAGCAAGATTATACAATTTTTTTCATAGAAATATTAATAACACAATATACCGCAACCAACTCCCAATATTATAAAATAAGAGAAGAATGAAGTTCAATATTTGGTCGAGTGATGGATTCAATGGAGTAAAGAAGTCACAATTCCCATAATGTATAAAATGTGGTCGGTGAAAACTAGGAAAATATCTTAATGGGACATGAAATTGGTTTATGTATAGAAATTAAGGGAATAATGTAATAAATTGATGTTGAAACACATAGAGCGCATTTTACGAAATTAAATCTTATCCTCCGAACACTTTTATAATATAATGCCTTAAATTTGAAGAACCTCATTATTATGGATTTCAATTATAATTTCTAAATGTTTACCCCGAAACTAATAATGAACTCTGTGTAAGTGAAGTAGATAATGTATTTATATACACTTATTCAAGAATTAAATTTTAATAATCATTTTTCTAATGATGTTTTTTATAAGAAACATGAAACATTGAATTATTTTGTTGAATTTTATAAGATTATGTTTATTAATTAATATAATAGTTTTGTATAGAAACATGTGTTTATGTTTTTATGATTTATCATATATTCAATGTCATAAAAATCCCTTTTTATGTTTTCTGTTTTATGATTCCTACATGATAAATGATATTTTTGAAAATTTTCTAGAAAGAATATGTATTAGAGGAAAATTTATTTGAGAAAAAATGACTTTAGATTTTATAGACACATGTTTATCATTATTGATAGTTTTTTTTAATATGGTCATTAATGTCTTTTTAATAATATCTAAATAAGAATAAAATACTTTTTATCCAAAACATTTATTTTAAAATTTTAATAAAAATTTTGTTCCATGAGTAATTGTATTTCAAATAAGTCTATTTTATTTTTCTGGTAACAATGTATGATTTATATTTATATAGTTATGAAAAAGTACATTACACATGTTTGAAGATATCTTTTTCCAATATGGTTAGGTTGTGAGGCTTGAAACAATGACTGAATGACGATAATGGTCTATCCCCTACCACTAACAAATGTCTTTTCATAGTTAAAACTACATTATTTTACATGAAAAAACTAGAAAATAAATAACAATGATAAATTAGTGAGTTACTTTTGAAGATGAGATATTGATATATTATATTGAATAACATGTCTGGATGATTTTTGATGAAAAATAATTAGATAATGAAAAAAATTCCTTCTTTTTCTAGATCATATGATCCTTTAATACTGAGTTTTTTTATAAATAAGAAATACATTTTTGGATATTAAATAATATAAAAAACTATGTTATGGTAAGTTTATTAAAGAAGAACCAAAGAATGAAATTGTATATATGAAATAGAAACCTATCCAATAAGTATATTTCCTTATATTCTTAGACAATAAAATAATTACTCAACATTAGGAAGGAATGATCCAAAAATAAAAATTAATCCTATTAAAATTATTTATAATGATATTAATGAACTTTTCCCCAAGTATTTGATTTAAGGTTTGGATGTCCGTAACATTTAGTTGATCATTCAATTTTTTAAGAACAATGAACTCTTTCATTATACAAATTATTTATTATTTTGAATACATATTACAATTCCACCATTGTTTATAATAATATAATCCTAGTTATCTATTACCCCATATAACCTTTATACTTCAGTTTCACCCCTTATTAGGTGGATATTTTATTACACCCATTATAAATATTGGTTTTAAAAAATCACGTTTCCACGTAAAAACCCACTAATTTCAAACATAAAGTCTAAATTTCTTCAAAACAATTTTATTATTATAGGTTTAATGTGAAGCCATCAAAATATATGATCATTTTATTTAATACTATATTTAACACACAACACTGATCTTAAACCCAAGAACAGAATATTTTATAATATTTAATTTCTTTGATAGCTTATAGAACCCACAAACCTGAGTCTATGAGAAATGTAATATAGCAAAATATATGTTATGTTATAGTGTATGAATGGTATAACAAAATTATGAAAATTATGGTCACATATTGATTATAAATTTAATAATAATAATTTACATATAAAATAAATTAGTCATTTAAATGATATTTTACTTGGGGATGGCTTCATCTCTCTATTCACATAATCTAACATTGATTTTTACCCCTTATAAGAAATTTATTTAAAAAAACTCCTTTTTGAATGCATAATGTCAATAATTTCATCAGGTTGTTGTTTTATTTTTCTGAAGTGATTCTTTTTTTTTATGAATAGTTAATATTAATTATTTTAATTTAAAAATTCCATTTCATTTTAAAAAATATAACTTCAAATAATATATTTAATTTGTTTTAATTTAATTATAGAAATATTATATTTCATCTAATTAAATTTATTTCCTTATAATAATTTTCATATTGAATTTTGTTATATAAACTATGTAAAAGTTTAAAAATTTTCTCTTTAAGATCTTCATTCTCATCGTGTCTACAAGAGTAATATTAAGTATAATTTTTCTACATCATCTATTGAAATATTCCAAAATGGATTCCAAATTTTTAAATTGAATAATATACATTATGTAATATACTAAACATAAATTTTTCACCTTAACAAATTGTAAAACAGTAAAAATAATTTTCCTCATTTTAGGTAATAATTGATTAACATGTTGTTAAACTAGAAAGATAAGGATTAAATAGAAATTAAAAATAGTCTAAAATATATTAAATTTATATATTTAAACTCTATTATATCATAAGATCTATAATTATTCTTTATTAACACTTTTATAATTTTTAAAAAATTGGTAAACCTTTAACATTCAAAAAATTACAATTCTACCACTCACATCACCTATACAAGTCCACCCCTTTAATCCCTTATCAAAATAATCATACACTTTTAATTCTTCCATTACCCACAAAAATACCTTAAAAATTTTCATCCCCTTTTTATAGAATCTTTATACTGATATGAAAGCCAACTTAGGTGGGTTTTGAGTGAAATAATAAAAAGGATACTCGAAATAGAGATATGTTTTCTCAATAGCCATTGTAATTTAATAAGTTATGTTAGAAAAACCTCTATATCATGCATAAAATAAATTTTTTATGTTAAATAAATAAAATGCAACCATATCCACTTCCATCAAATGGGTCAGAATTCATCAATCATTAGTATGGAGGACTGTATCCTCATGAGTTGATATCATTCATGATTTCATTACCCCAACTCATGGTTGGGAATAATTATTAATATAAGAATATAAAGAATATTTATAAAATAATTATTCCTAAATAGTAATTATTACATACATATATATTTATTCATACAATCCTTTTCATCTAGGATACAAAGACATGAATCGTTTATATGGAATATTATGGCCTCGTGAAGCAATGTGTTTCTTGTTTCACTAATGAATTAAATGGAATGCATTAATGAAATATTTACTAATTATATGTGATATAAATGATATAATTATGGTATTAAATTCTTATTTATCATTCTATAAGGACAAAATATTACTTACCTCTTTTTTGTTGTTATCATTGAAAAATGGAGATGATACGGACATGTACATAAAACATAACATCTCCATGATTGTAACATAGTAAATTTTTCATAAGTATAATTCTTAATAATTCTTAAATTCATAATTTATGTGAAAATATTATCAATATTTCATGATAATTTTTCTATAGATGTTAAAATAATATAATATTCATAAGAACAATAATATTAATATGAAAGCACAAATAATAAAAGAAAATAATTAACAATCAAAATAATGGGAATAATAAATTATTATTAAATAATGGGTGGAAATATGTTATAATAAAATTATAAGAAATAATATGGTTCTAGTATAAATTAATAATATATTTAAATCCACTATAAAAAAGTGAAATAATGTTCAACTAAAAGGCAGCATGAGGTCAGGGGCTTTTTCTAAATTTTCCATCATTGAGGCGTCTTTTATTTTTCTTCTCTAAATTTCCTTTATGTGGTGTAAATGCTTCCCATTTGAAACATAATATCAACATTACATAATAATTCATGTTATTTTATTTATTTATTTTGAGTTATTTCAACCAAGGAGAACTTATATAAAAGTTACCAACCTGAAATGAATTTTATTACCCAATTTCATTTCATTGTGATAAATTACTTATTCATCATATATTATATTGTATGATTATGCATGTAATTAATTTTGGTTATCCTATATTATATTTCCACTTTTTATATAGATTTATAGTTGATTCATGTAATTAATTATTGTATTTATTCACATGTCATTGTACATGTCATTATAATTGTTTTTATCACAATCTCATTATAATAATGATTACATATTGATAAACTTTAGGGGATGATAATTATTATATACTTTTTAAATAAAAATGATTCTATTTTCTACTCCCCTAGTCAATAATGGATTCAATTTAATTATATCACTTTTATATTATTTAGTACTAAAATAATTTGGGAATTTCATGTAATAAAATATTATTTCATTTATCTCCTTGTTAGAAAATTCATTTCATTCCATACATATGTTTTCAAAAAAATTGGTTTCAATATATATTATCACGATCTATAAAGAAAATTTTAACCATTTTTGCATTAACAAAAATTAGTTCCTGACGCCTTCGTCAGGGTGCCTATTGCATGCGTTATACTACAATAGAGACTTATATTATTACATATCATTCACACTTTCCAAAGGTAGGGGGATTTCATCACATTAAATAGTAGTGTTTAATCATGAATCAAAATTGGATAAAGGTGTGTATGATTCTCTTTGATTAGATCCATCAATAGAACTCATCACCTAGTACATGTTTCCCTCATAGTGTTAAGTATGTTCATCAAAGACAATCTAAATGTATTCTATTTCTGGATGCTGGTTAATTATACTTATTACATTTAGATATTTTATGGGGACTTGGAAGAAATCATCTTTTTGGGGATTAGTCACTTGGGGAATCATTGTATTTTCTAGACTCTGGAAAATTCGTAATGATTATTCTTCCTCATATATGGGAATACTGTGGAGGCATCTTGGGTGTGGAACCAGATGCAACCCATATCGATCATGGGGTTTCTAATTCTATAGGAATATATCTTCCAAATAATTAAGATCAATCATCCCTTATTTATCATGAGGTAACATTATGATATTTTTTTTGAGTTTATAATTTTATATAGGTGGAGTGAAAATGATGATAACACATTGTGGAGGTGGATTAGAGAGGTACATCTATATGAGGGAGTCCCTATATGGTTTAATTATGGATGGATCTGAATTCTCTATGGTGATAGATCTAGGGAGGTGTGTCCCTTAAAGGAAATATATCACACTATGATGGTTGATATGGACACCCCTATTTCTATATTAGGGAGGTTCACTCCTATGATGGGGAACCAAGTTTCACTATTGGTCAAGATTTAACCTCAAGGGGAGTCATATGTTCCCTATTTACAATAGATAAATAAAAATAGAAATAGTTCTATGGATGGGGTGGCCAGCACATGAGTTATTATATTAACTAATGTATTTCTCTAGTTTGAATTATGTTGTATTGTATATTTATAACGCATGGGGGATACCCAGGTACTTCTAGGAGTAATGATGTTGTTTTCTTATTATGTGTAGGAATGACCAATTTGGGTGGCATGATTTTACCACGGTGTGGGTGCTCAGGTTCTAATTTAATGGATGATGGGTGAATTGAATGTAATGGATGGAGTGAATTAAGTGTTCGGTTTTTTTTGACACCAAAAAGGATTCTTATGTATCCCAATTTATGGTAGTCAAATCCCATGTAGTTTTAGAAGGGGCTAACAGGATTACACTTTAGAAGTAGGCCCAAATGGGATTTGAGAACATGGTTAGGGATTATACAAGGATGCAGCTCCAATGGTATTGTTAACTCTTGGGCTTACTCAACGAGAGATGAATATCGTTGGAGGTAGATGAGTTTTATAGTCCCTATTAATCTCAAATTCAACGTTATTGATGATCTATGTTAGAAATAACAGGAAGTAGTTGATTTTATATAATTAATACAAAAGATGAGCCAACAATAGATGATTTGGGGATTACACATGGGAGATTAAAGAATATTTCATTCCTTGTGTTGAGAATTTCATTCCACATGATGAGGATGTCATTATATGACACTTAGACATGTTACATCGTGACTATCCCAACAAGGTGAGATCATAGATTTTATTAGGTGTTAGGGACACTTGTTCTAGGTAGTTTTTATCATGTAACCGAGATATGGGCTAATCAATCCTTACACATTGGGCATACATGATTGTCACTCATCAAAACTTTGGATGAGGATGTATTCAGAAATGCCAGGATAGAGTGTTGTGGACAAGTGGATACTCACGACATCCACGTTTTCATCTATATGATTGAAATAATGTGGGATTATCATGAGAATGATGAAAAGAAAAAGGCTTGGAAACATGTGAACATGGGGCATAAAATACATCTCACAAAGTACTAAGAAATAACTGTGCGCAATCCTAGAGGGAGGTATGTAAGATGCATGACCAAGTGATGAGGGATTCTTGTAAAAGAAGATAAAACATGGTTTTTAACTAGGATTTTGGACTTCCAATCCATTGGTGGGATCATAAACATAGTATGAAGGCTCAATGGAAAACTGCCTGACCTATGGGGAATCCTGATGTGTAGCCTATTGTACAGACTTAGAAGCCGATTGATCTATCTTCTGATAAAGCTATTCCCATTGATCGGATAGATTCATAGATTAATTCAATTTCCATAAATGATAAACACTGGTCTCTACCCTGTTGGGACACGTATTATTTACCATATCGATAGAGGATGATGGATAAGAAGGACTTGTGGTAGACCCTACTTCTATAGTGTTGTTGGAACAAGATCCAACAACTAATTAACATAGGCTGAGCGCTGATTTACAGTGTTCATGGGAATTATCTCATCAATGAACCTATTTTTATATGTGATTGGTTGGTGGTAATCAGTCGTAATATTATAACACTTTTTCTTCTATAAAACATTAGACAGTTCAGAGAGCTTGGTGGCCCTAATCTACTCTTTACATTTGAGGGTGTCTATACTGGCTGGAAAATAATTTGATACCCCTCTATGTCTAGGTGCCTACCTTTTCAAGCAATCGATGATACCCGTAATACATTCCATATGATATTTAAATTCTCAAGTGGGTTGTTCCTCTTCGTTTCACCCTACATCAATATCCTTTTTGGGATTAATATATGGTCATCAAAATTCACCGCGACTATACCCAGTGGTGCATCTTCAATATCCACAGGCATGTTAGGATTCCGTAGGATGGGATTGATGTGGAAGGAAGTTTACTTTTCCAATCCCTATACCGGCAAATGTGGGTACCCCACTTCAATAAATCTACAATGTATTTTAAATATTTGAGCATATCTTAATTTTAGGGTCTAGTGTTGGTTGGGTGATGTAGGATATTGAGGAACTGTTAGTTCTTCCAACTCATCCCTGTGGCACTACTGGTCAATGTCTTCCTAATTATCCTAGCTCTTTAGGTTGACCATCTGATGGTCCCATAAGCATAAACACGTCTACTAGATGGTACAATAGAAACATGTGACCTCGTCATTGGTGAGTGACTCTAGAATGATGAAGTTTGGAAGTAAAATCAGCAAAAACCCAATAGAAACTTAACATAAGACAAAGTATCCTACATGTATTGCTACTTAGAAGTGCCATATGACATTTAGTTGGCACAACTCTCTATCAGCACATGATGAGAAACTAGTGGCTTCACTGATGAGGATAGGTGTAGTGGTAGAATAAATAGAATATGTTCCACAATACGAGTCAACTGATCGTTGTTGTAACACCCCAGGTAAATAAAGAATATGAAATTTTCATATTTATCCATATTTGTGAATAAAATATTAAAATGAATTTAAAGGGGACACTATTCTCGATGGCATACCCAACACGCAACAACGAGTTTCTTGGGAATCTTACGTTGCACTCTAATAATAAAATAAGATTATTTAAAATGGTAGTTAACATGTAGTCGTTTTATTGGAGGGAATGGATATAAATAACTAAAATATGATTATATATGTTTTTAAGTGTTTTTACATTTATCTAATAAAATATAAAGGCTTAAAATACGGAAATAATTCAATTTTAGGCGTATATGCCCTGGTTTTCACTAAAGGTTCACTTATCGCCTTTTGATGGAGAACTGTCATTAAATATAGTTTTGTTCACTATGATACATTCTATTGGACCAAATAAAACTCTTCTTAAGAATCGGGACATCAAAATTTACTTTATGTAAATTTTTAGTATCTTTCCGATAAAGATCATTTTTTTAAATGAATAGTGGAAAATGTAGTATTTTAATTCAAAACCTCTTTTTAATATAATTTATTTATATGATTGGATTATCTTTTGAATTGTTTTTAAAGTGAAATTAGAATATATTTTTACCATTTAATTCAATAGTGGTCATTGGAATTAATTTCACTTTGAAATCAGACTTAAACTAGTGTCAATCTTTTGATACTTATTGTTTCATAACAACACGTTATTTGATCTGACAGCGGGAATTAGTTATTAAATGAATTAATGTGACTTCTGTGTTTGTAATTTTGTAAAATAGACTTCATTTTTGAATTCGGAATATCAAATATAGTTTAGGGTGAATTTTTGGGATTTTTCTGAAAAACTTAAATTTTTGATGAATAGTGAAACCAATAAGTGGTACTTATAAAAACTGATTTTTCCGTTTAAATGAAATTTTTCCATATATGTGTTTTGAATTTCAAAAATCTGACATACATGGTTGTAATTAAGAAGTAAAAATTGGTTCAATGGGATAAAAATAATTTTTTGGTGAATAGTAACTTATTATGTTTTTAATCACGATTAGAGGTGATTAGTGTAGTTTAGGGTAAAAATAATGTTTTAATAATATGAAATGAACTTGAAACATGTCCTAACCTCATTGGATGTGTAATGGCCGACCAAGACATCCCATGGGTCAACTTGGGGACCCCATGAAGCCACTTTGGTTGGAAAATGACATTAATATCTTTTTATTTAAAGTTAAAGTAAAAATGAGACAAACATGAAATGTTTTACTAAAACAATTTTTACATGGGGTTATAAAAATAATATTTTTGACTATAAATATTCATTGGAAATATATAACTATTTACTACATCATAGTATTTTATTTATAATTTTTAGTCATTAAAGAAATTAAATTATTTATGACATCATGATGATGCAGTGATGACCTCATTATTTAACTATTTAAATAAAATGGGATGATAATGTAATATCTAAGACCTACACATTTCCAAAACCTATTGGATGAGTGGATTTCAAACCCTTATCACCTTATCTTCAAAACACATCAATGTGGGACCTCTTAAATCCGAATACCATTTTAAAATAAAGTGACTTTTCTTTACCTTCCAAGAGTGCCCCTCCTCTCCTCTTATAAAATGCCCCCACCTCTATCTCCTTACCCACACCCTAAAGCCTTTGGCTCGGACAAACTCTGCCCATTTTGTCTCTCCACTTCCCTCTCTTACTCCTTGATGCCTCACTTTGGGCAGAAGTCTTCCTAAGGATGCCTTTGAGCTCAAACCAAAGGGAGTTACCCGATTTTAAGGTAATGTCTTCACTTGAGTCCTTTTGTTTTATTTTGCTTCTCCAACCCCCTAAACTCTTTTTATTAATTTATTTTGAAAAAATTCATGTATCATAAATATACTAGGATTTTGTTATAAGAATAATTCGAGCTACACTTTAACACACTTACATCTAATGGTTAAAGAACATATTGTTTCCATGGATGGCGAATTTCAGCCTCCCGAAACAATGATTGTTCAACATTTTTTTAACACCTTCAAAGGTGGCCATTAATATGAAACTATATATATATATGTGATATATAATATGTTTATGTTTTACTTATGCTTCTGTATTTTTCATTTTGGGCATACCTTTATGGTTTCCATTATGGGTAAACACGATATCTTCATTTAAGGAATTGCGGACTACCGCCCCCTCAAAGTGATTTGATTCGTTAATACCATATGTGGTACGTATAAAGGATATATTTAATAATATTATATAAGATACCATATAAGAATTAAAATACTATTATGTATCATTATGTTTTAATTCCATTAAATATGAAATCTAAATAGAAGTAGCGTTAATGCGTACGTACGGCTTACCGTCTCCATGAATGGTACATTTCATTTCTTATCTCAAAATTTCATGTAATATTATAAGTACATATATATAATGGATATATATTTAATATATTACATAAAAATTATGGATATAATTCTTGAATTATAACATATATATATCTCTCTCATTTTTTTTAATTCCATTAATTTGACAAAAAATGAAAGTAGTGTTCATGCGTACGTACGGCCTACCGTCTCCATGAATGGTGCTTTTAGTTTTTTATTTCCAAATGATATGGAATAGTATGAAATGAATATTTACTGGATATATATGATATTTTAATCATTAATACTATTCTGGAAATTATTTACTTATAACTACATGGGAAATCGTTTTTCAAACAAGTTCATTTTTGACTCATGTACCAAACATCGGAAAAAACGTCTGATATGAACTAAAATTATTAAACAATTATTATAACATTATAATATGTGATATGAAATGAACAATAATATCTAAAGGAGGTACTTCGATAGTTATTAATTGACCAAAGTTTATTATTCAGGAATATAAATAAAACGAACAAGACAAGTTGGACTTGAGGTAAGGGATCTTACTCCTCTCTTTCTTTTTAAGTACACTATTTTATGTCATTCCCTCTAAAGCTCATATTTCTTGTTATTGGGATGTTATTTTATATTACAATTACTGTAATTTTTTTGTTCATGTGATGAGAGACCCTATTCTCTCTCATTAATCCATTTTGGAAGTTTGAGTGGCACCGTTAGTCTGCCGAATTTTCATAAGAGATCTAACCTCTCTCTTTCTTTTTAAGTACTCTCCTTTATGTCACTTCTTTTAAGCTCCAATTTGTTATGTTGTGGGATGTTATTTTATATTCCTCATTCTATAAAATTTAAGTTAATATGATTAGATACCCTATTTGATCTCATCAATCCATTTTTGTAAGTTTTATGTGGCGCTGTTAGGCTGCCGAGTTTTCGTAAGGGATTTTTCATCTCCATTTTATTCCCGTGAGATTTATGATACATTTTCCACAATTTCCTTTTAGTGGTGTATGTAATTACCATTATTCTACTCTTTGTGTAATATAATTTCGTTTATGATTATTTACATCAATGATTTATTTTCCTTCTTTCATGGGGTGTATGTTTTGAAAGATACCCAAGTCGTTAAGGGATCCTTTCACCCTCCTCTTTTTTAAAAGACTTCATTTGTTGGGTCTTTTAATTTACATATTGTTATGTTGGGATATGTTCTCATATATCATTATTGATGTAAATTTATTTCCATGTGATGAGATACACTTTTTATCTCACATCAAATCATTTTGATGTCACGCCGTTAGGCTGTCAAGGGAACTTCTTAACCCAATTTCGATTTCTTTGGGTTCAACATGTATTTATTGAATATTTCATCCTTTGAATATGTTTGAATGACATTTGATTATTTTACACATAATATCCACTTATATTTGGTGTATTCGTTTGTCACACATAATTATGTAATTGATTTATCCTTAAAACTAGGATACCGTCTTTGTAAGGGACTTCGTCTCAATCTCCATTCGTTGAGGCATATTTTGTTTTATACACAACCTTCTTTTATACGGTGTATAAACCACTTTGACTTTTATGTTTATCCAAAATGAATCTTTTTATATGAAGTGTTTTACAAAACGACAAAAGGGAATGTTTTTTTCATACGTATGTGGAGACAACGACTTCTCCGCCGCTGTGACCATTATTTGAGTTTCGGCTTCCTCTACAAGCCATACCATTTTTTAAAAGAAAAATAAATACCATGTTTTCATTTTCTTTTATTTTGGTATTGAAAATGGTTTTCATATCAATGTGTTGTATTGATATCTTGTTATTGAAAGGTGTAAATGTTATGTTTCCTTTATGCATGTTTTATGTGATAAGATTATGTTATGGTTCTTGGGCATTGTTATGAAGACGGGTAGTTCCGTGATAAACTAAGGGCGGGTGAGCCTGATCTAGCTCTCCAATGCATTGGGTAACTCGAAGGAGTGAAACGTTAAGGTTTCTTCGAAGAGATTTAGGGAATATACTGTGATGGGTATTCCAAAAGTAACCAAGAGTGTTACTCCATACGTAAGAATGATATGAATGCCTCAAGTTACCTTTTATGTCTTATGTTTTCTATGATTTATTCATGGTTTGATGAGTTATGTTAATGTTCCTTTGTTTTATGGGTAAAGTATGATTTCATTCTTATATATATATGAACTCATGTTTCCATTCCATATTTTTATAACCCTTACTGAGATTTTTATGATCATCCCAAGTTTTTGAAATGTTTTTCACTGTTCAAGGGAAAGGTACATGATGGGATGATAGTGTCAAGGATGTGTCAAGAAAGAATCCATGCTTTATTTTAAATATGTTTCTGTTGATGGGATGAATGAATACTATATTATATGTGACCACTTTGTTTAAATGTGGAATGTAATGCATGTTTCATGAACCAATTCTCTAAAACTCTAAACCTGAAAAGATCCTCAATGTGAAATCTTGTAATAACTCAAGATTAAGTAAGGTTTAAGGTTGGGGCCTTATAATTGTAGGTCGAGCCATCTCTTGACGGTGGTAAGTACTACATCATAACATCCTTATTGGATATGGAATTTATAACTACCACATGTTCAAGGGTACAGATATTAATTTTGGAGTCTACTGAATTCTTGTCAGCTACCAAACACTAGATCAAATCTATCTAATCATTGGTATATGTAGTGAAAGAAACTGGTGATGATAGGGGTGACATCAATATGTGACCTATGAATAGATCCAAATATTCTTCGTCCTATATGAACCTTTGAAAGGATTCTGTAATATTATTCATCTCACAATATGATATGATGGACTTCAACTATTTGGATATTTCCCTAGACATTGATGCATGTGACTAGGGTGTAGGCTCTATTATTGAATCACATTCAATAATAGAATTTGAGAAGTGAACATTACTGAAAACAACTTGGCACATCCATATGATTTTTCTTCAGTGGTAATGGTTTCTCCTTCTAAAAAGGGATAGTTATTTGGATAAATGATGTTCATCATTCATTGGAGGACATTCATTCTAGATGTAATTGGATCGGAGGGTTGTCCAATTTGGATGATTGGGATACTTGGAGTACCACCATATTAGTTACATTCGAATGGAGGAGGACCTCCAATTGGACTACAATGATAGTGGGTGGGGAATCTACTCTAGATGTTGATATAGTGTAGAGAACCCCAACAGTGGTTTCTGGGAGCATGGGTAAGACCTCCATGATGGCTGGTGGTAAAATCACGGGTAAGACTCTATGCTTATGGGTGCAAGAGATATGAAGAAATTCACACTAATCGAACTGGACATAAGGAGGGCCTTCGTCTTAACTATTGATGGAGTTATGAGTTCCTCTTTTATTATTATTATTGGAGTAGAGAGTATCTCCATGTTGTTTAACTATCATGTGGGGATGATGCCTGTATATCCCATTTGGTATATTTCAAGGAACATCATAATAATTTTCATTTAATTGGGGAGGAATACTTCTTTTATTGATGCTGGAGAGGAGTGGACCATTCTTGGGCTAGTGGAATCATAGGGAGAACCAGAATACTAGTGGGTGAATGAGTAGAGAGGGAATCCTTTTTTAGCAATAGATGGATTGAGGATGACCTTCATGTTTACAATCAATTATATAGGGAGGAAATCCATATCAGAAACCATATTCACAATGATAACTTCCATACATGATTTCGGTGAAGTGATGATGACCTCTACATTGATCAATACTAGAAAAATGGGGAGGTAATCCATTTTTAATGTGATAGTGGCGAGCACCCCCACTTTGGTTAGATATAGCATGGTGAGGGCCTTGGTAATGAATCTTATTATCACAGTTCAACCCATGATTAATTTATATTTTTCCGGTGGTTTATAGAGTCAACCTAGTCATTATATACGGTGTGTGTGGTCTGGATTCGAAATGGACATTAATGGTTCCATATATGTCAGTATAATTGATCTGGTTGACACATAGGATAGTGGAATGAGGCAGTGGAGCTAATGAATATGATTCTATATGATAAGAATCCTCCTAAACATGGGAACAAAATCGGCACTAGATTATCATGACAGGGGTTGGAGAAGCCAGGGAGTAGTTCACTTGTTCCTAATCCAGATTGATCTAATTATGATGTCATTGAAAGGGAATGGTGGGATAACTCCATTTATGGTCTTCAGAGATAGTCAGATTCTGGGTGACCCTAGCATAACCTACCTTTTTATAATAGGAGATATATTCGAATGATCAATCAATGGAGAGGATCTAGATGCTTTTTTTGTTAGAGTGTGGAGAAAAAGATCTCCTCATGGACCTTGGAGGGGGTGGTGTTGGCTGGGTGTAGATGCATCCATGTTTGGATGGGCTATATAACTCATGGTAATGACCCCCACCTAGTTGTATCTTTTTATAATTGAATCCATCACCCTCCTCTAAATGATTCTTTTGTGATTTTTGGCATGGGATCTTAGTATATGTGGTTGTTTTCAGAGTTGTATATTATTTGGATTCATGACAGAAAACATAATTAAAATTTATACTACCCTAGAATCTATGGTCAGGGCAGTTGGTATCATGTAACCTATGTCAAAAAGAGATGGAAGATTCATGCATCATTGGGGATACCTAGAAATGAACTCTAAATGCTCTTGCATCATCTAATTATCCATGGTTTGAATATGAGATCCATGATGATGATGTTTTGAACCAAAATTTTAAACGATTAACTATAATAATTATTAGTGAGTTACACATAGAGCCTCTAATTTTATTGATGGTACATGTCACTGAATATCAATATCCAATGAAATTCTATTCAACAAATGTATCAAATGCTACTAGTCTTCATTCTGAGATGAAGAGTTTTTCATTAGGTTCACCATTTCAATTGTTGTCCCAATGATAGAGAATCTTATGTATACTCTTTGATCTGAGGAATATCATGGTCAATAACCATTGATGAAGGTGAAAAGATTCATGTCAACAACACCATTTTTTATGATGCTTTTTATAGAGCATGCTCTACGTATGGTACGGTGAAATGATGGAGTTCATTGTTTCCCCACATTACATATTTTCAATGGTGGTCGAATTTCATCCATTTCATCATCAATATATTCTCCATGATCAAAACATGATGATGGTATTTTATCTTATCCTTCATTGGATTCCTCATTGGAAATAATCCCATTGTTTGGGTCTCCCTCATAGTGTTATGTATGTTAGTGGAAGTCATTCCCAATGTGATCTCTTTATGGACACCAGTAAATTAAGCTACTTTTGTATAGACATTGCACGTGGTCTTGATAGGTAAGAAACCTTCTATCAGATGAGTAATAACATTATGAATCACTGTAATTTATGGATGTTGGAACATTGGTCACCTATATTCATCATCATAGGATTTAATCCCAAGGAGGAACCATTGGTGAAGAACTAGAGGCTTCCCAGGTCAATCACGGGGTATCTGATTCCAAAGGAAATTCTTCGAAGGCCTTCACCTCATACATCCCATTATTAGCATGACATAATAGTGTGAGATGGGTTATGAGTTTCACATCATATGGAGATAGAGTGAGAATTATCTGAATGCCTAAAAGAGTCTTATCAATGAGGTACGTCCTTATGAAGGAGCAAATTGAAGGTATAATAATTGATGAGTCAGAATGCCCCAAGGAGGAGTATTGTGGGAGGTGTGTCACATAAAGGGAAGATCACACATAGGAAACTTCGACCTACACACCCCTGTATGTAGAATAAGGTGGTGCACCCATATTTGTAGTGCACCAATGTATACCATTGGTTGGTATTGATCCTCAAGGATGAATCATATGTACAATGATTAGATGGATGTTATCAAATCATATTTAGTTTTATTGATGTAGTGGGGCTTACCAATGAGTTATTCCCTTCATTGTAAATTTCTATTGGTTAGACTATGATAAATTTTAGAGTGCTTAATTATGGGACATGTCAGGTGGTGATAATAGAAACGATGATGTGGATATGGATGATGGGTAGGAATGAACCTGATGGGTTACTTGATTTTACCAGTATGGGTAGGTATGTGTAAAAGCAACATGTATTATGGGTCAATCAGATAGAAAAAAAGGGGTTAATTAATTTGTGGGTTTTTCAGTTTGAATCTCAAATAGGATTCTTGAATAACCCAAGTGATAAGGAATAAAATATTTTATAGTTTGAGAAGGGGATTTGGGGATTAAACCTTTTATGGATACCCAAATGGGAATAGAGTACACAGTTGGGGCTTATTTATGGATTTAACAGAAGTGGTTATGTGAAAAAAGGCCTTAATCATGGATGGATTCATGTTGGTTGAGGTGTATAGGTTTCATGGTAATTTATAACCACTAATACTTTGTGAGTCATGGTCTGTGGGATAAACAATAAGATGAAGTTTACTTGACAGGCATGTCAATAAAGATTCACCAATGAGAGATGATGTGGGGCTTATGCACGAGAGCACCCCTTGTAGAATGTTATTCCATGTGTGGAGGATACCATTCTATATTAGGATGGTATCATTGTTTGTACCACATAAACAATACATCTATAATTTTACTCATAATGTAAGACACCATTTTAACATCATGTGCTGATGACACAGTTTCTTGGAAGTTTTACATTATACAGGTTGTACATGGGGGACTCACGCATTTTCCCTTGGGTGTTCATAACCATCCCTCTTAAACCCTTGGTTTGGGGTGGATTTATAAATTATATGTTGTAATATTGTAGAGGATTGGACACTCATGAGGACCATGTTATCATATATATTATAAAAAGAAAGGGGTTTAGGAAACCTATGTTAGAAAGAAAAAGGTATTGAAACAGATGCACAAGGGGAGTATCGAACATCTCAGAGGGGACTAGGAAATCGTTGTGCACAATCCTTGAAGGCATAGTTCAAGAGGTGTGACCAGTAGATTATGGTTTCACACAGAATAATATAAACCATTCTATTTTCACACAAACAATGCATAGGGAATCAAATAGTTGGTGGCCACATGTTTGGAGGCATTCCCATATGTTCTAGGTAAGAAAAAATGTTTCATATGTGTAATATAAATATTACGTAAAAGGATGAGAAATGGATAAGTAACATTGTGCCTACTCAATGGGGGACCCTTAGGGAACCTATCATGAATGATCTTATACCATGATTTTTTATTCTAGTTTGATGTTGTGGAATATTGAACTCATTCCAAACAGAGATACAATTTGACTTCCATAGGATCATCCTAAATAGGTGGGGGTACAAATCCATATATAGATTAATAATTTTGAAATAGATTTCAAGATTCATAACATAGGAGAGGGACTCCATGCAACCATTCAATTATTAGTGGTGAGCGACTGCACAAAGAGTCATCTAATGCCTCCTTGGGCACACAAAGCTTTGAAGAGAACTGAATTTCATAAACTCATAATGACAAAATTTCATGCACGTTAAATGTATCATTTGAGTGTATGGGAAAAAATGTTCCCAAATTAATTTATGTTTCCATGAAAGGGTGTTGGGTACATATCTCAATATTTCATAAACTCCCAGAAACTAGTGTGCACTTTCCTTTATATTCTTAGGATGTTCAATTAAATTTATTGGGGCACTTAGTTTACCCAAACATGGATTTTTAGGGGTTTGTGGGAAATTTTTTGTTAATAATTTTTTTTCAAAATAATCCTTATGTATTTCTCAAAACATTTCATGTTCGGATATGATAATAATATTTAAATACAATAATTGATTTATTGTGTAAGACATAAACTAACTTTACATCTTTTTTGAAAACCCAACTGTTTTAGAGGTTATTTAATATTTTTATGCTGATATTTAAAATGGAAAATTATATTACCAAAAAATCAAGAAATTATATTTCTTAAAGGCGATTTTGTAAATGGGAAGGATATTTTATTCATGTATTTTTAAGCATAATTTTATTATATTTCCATTAATAAAGGATAAAAACCATTATTCATACTCCAAGGGGTTAATTTTTTATTGATACCATTCTTATTCTTCATATGGGTGGATTAGGATAATTTAGAACAAGGAATGTGGTCAAATTTACATACATGATTCATTTTTGGCATAATTATCCATACCGTGGACATTAATGTTTCAACCAAATATCCACATTATTTATCATGGTTATTTTTACTAAATACACCATAAAATAATTCTTAATATGGCGATCTATAGTGATTATATTTTTAACTGGGGAAATATTGATAAATCTATATTCAATTCTCAATAAATATATTTTATGATAAAGAACATCATTAAAAAATCAAAACATGTATCTGAAATATGAGGAATGATATGGTTCTTGCAATGAAAACATGGTGGATTATCTAGTTCAAAACCTTATCATGTAGTGTGGAATATTTCCCATGGAATACATTGGCTACATTGATTCTCTAGGAGTACAATGAAACCAGGACATCAACAATGTGGTGAAATAGATCATGGCTCGTCTTCATAATTAGAAAAATCACTTGCTCTCATATGGATTCTTCATCTCTCTTGATAACCACGTTCTATCAACGATTCCAGTGCACGCACTCACTTCCTCCAGTGATTTGAATGGTGTCAATATTAATATTGATAGAATCCTCTAAATCTTTGTCTAGTATGATCAATATTAGGGAAAGAGGCATTGGGTTTTATGGAGGAAGATGGAATGGCCCATCCACGAGAGATGTATAAGTGTTAAAATTTTTTGCAGCTACAATTCACATCATGCAGGAAAATCTAGCATGGGAAATAGTAGAGAAGAATACCCTCTAGAGGAAGCTTATGTCCCAAAAGTATAGGTCCAGTTCTACATCTCCATCCTCAAATGGGCTGACATTATGGTTTCCTTTGTGAAACATAATCCTGAATATCATTATGAAATCTCAATGAATCAGAGGTGAAGGAAACATCCTATTCTATTTTCATAATTGGTCAGGCAGTACGCCAGCCTACCCATGGTGTCCAGATCCCATGATCTCCTTCATATAGTCGAGCCTTTATCAATCATTCTTTGGAATAGTTTGGAATTCATCCCAACAAGAGGTTTTTGACTCCATCCTCAATTAATCAGATCATGATAGAGGTGTTTTCAATCCCTCTAAATCAAATAAATTCAACTCAAAGGCCTTTTTCAGGATAAATTCCTCTCACGGGAAATATAATTGAAGGAATGATATCATCTGGTACAAAACATTCCTTGCTAATATTATTTTTCATACCCAGTTAATTCCAAAAAACATCATGCCTATTGGTATTAATGTTAATTGCATTGGAATTATCATGACTTCCCACATTGTTGGTTGAAATGAAAAAAGTGAATAGAGAACAAGGAACACTTTTTTCGAAGGCTATTGGGCTCTCATAGTCTGGAGTTCCTTTGGGGGGTTCACAGCTTTTTTCACCAATGTGGAAAGAAATGACTTTTGCTTTGTGATGTCTTTACTTTTGGGTTATCAGCAATGTTATTGGGATGACATGATAATGCCATGGTGTTTAACGTTAATATCAGAAGGTAGGGTGTTGTTTCAAAATAATTATTTTATAATGATAATCTTAGAAGAATTTTTATTATACCATACAATTTCCTTCCACCTATTATATTTCCTGTGAGAAGGACTCATCCTTATAAAGAAATTTATGTTTAATTTCCCAAATGTAGTGGGAGTGAAAACACCTCTATCGTGCACCAATGAAATCAGGATGGAGTAGAAAACCTCTTGTTGGGTGAATTACAAATTGATCAAAAAAAACTAGATGACGGCTCAAATCCATAAATGAGATCTTGGGTGCTAGATCCCCTTGGAACTAAAGCATGCTGCCAACTAATTGTGAAACTAGAAAATGATGTTTCCTTCACCTATGATCCATTGCGATTGCAGGAGGATATTTTGGATGATGTTGGACACATAAGACCATAATGGAGACTCATGTGATGAAGGAGATGCAGGACTGGATATATACTTTTGGGACATCAGCTTCCCCCACAGGGTATTCTCCTTGATGATTTCCCATTCTAGCATAGCATGCATGATGTGAATGGTATCCATTAAACTTTTAATCCTTATCCATCCATTGAAGATGGTATGTGACATCTTTCCCCATGAAACCTATTTCCTATTCCACTCAGATTGAGCATCCTAGATAAATTTTGCATGGATTCTATCAATGGACCAAATGACACCTTTCAACACACTATGGGAAGTGAGAGAATGCACTAGAATAGCTTACAGAACACTATTAACAAGAGAGATGTGGATACCAAAGGAAATGAAGTGATTTTTCCCATTAAGAATACGATCCATGATATTGTTCACCATATTTTCAAGGTCCATGTTTCACAATATTCTTGGATAAATAGTAGAGCCAATGTATTCCATGGGAAAAATTCCACACAGCATGATTAAATTGTGCCCTAGATCAGTCCCCCTATATTTATTCTCTTTTTATTGATTAAATAGATTGTGTATTTAGTTATTACATTTAAATTATGATTATACAATATCAAATAATGATATTCATGTTAATAGTTATATGAAAAAATTATTTTTTATTAACTTTCCATATTATTTATTCTATATCTTATAGTCCTTGAGGTTTTTAGGATGATATTATATTTGGATTAATTTTCCTATTTTCCTATTTATTTAATATAATGTGTATCTATTTAAATACCATTCCATTTGGAGTATTTTTATTTATTCATGATAGATTCTATTTTACTTATCCCTTAATGGTAATTTAAAATCACCATTATTTTGTTTCATTCCTCTAGGATTACATTAACTGTACTTCTATTGATGAAAAATTATAATCAATATGGAAAATTGATTTTATAAAAAAAGATTATGGAGGAGTTTATATTTTTAAATGTAATCAGGTAATCTACTTTGTATCTTGTTTTCTAATACCACTAAACTATGTGACCATTTGGAATTCTATTCCTTGTATAAAAAAATATCAAAATAAATAAGATATTGACTGTGGCCTGATAGGGTTTGGATAACAGATATAATAATAGTATTCAAAAATGATATTCTAGTTAATACCAAATGTTTTGAGAAGTACGAAAAATGTTGACTTACTATTATACATATTTTACAAGTTAATAATATTTATCTAAAATTCAATAAATAAATATTTTTTGTTTCAAATTACACCGATCAATGTGAATAGTTTTACTAAATATGATGTAAATCATTGTCCTTTGAACTCTAATATTGTGGTAGGTCGGATAAGACAAATAAATTTCATTCAAATATTATCTTTTCTTGGATTAGTGCTTTAGAACAAATAGTTTTTATAATTTTATTGGTTATTTATCCCATCAACCTATTAATCATTAAAGAGAGTTAGATTTTTCTAGAAAATATGTTGTAATAAATGTTTTCTTTTATTTAAAAAATATTTTTTAATGTTCCATTATTATCTTCATTCCTTGAAGGGAATTCCTTTTAGTTTAATACAATATTACATGATTATTACAAAAGTGAAAAAAATAAAATATTTTTTAGTTCAATATTATAATACATGATCTTGAACATTTTGTAGTGGTATTTTATTTAAAAATGTTGTGGAATATTTTACTATTGGAGAAATATTTCATATTTATAGATAAACAAAATATAAATTTAAATTTACATAAAAAAGAGTAATATTTAGTTAAATAAGGTGGATGGAACTAAATAGAAACTATTATAGGATTATTAAATATCATCTAAGTAAGGCTAACATTGTAGTTGATGCCTTGTATTTAAAAATTTTAACAAAGATATCTATTTTATTTTTAGAATATTATAAATTAGTTAATTTTTATTGAATTTTGTACTTTAATTTTTATATATGGATCAACATTACAGTTAGATTATGAATATATTAAATCATTCAATTCAGATATAATAATGAAGGCTAAAATAGAAGAGATTGTGGCTTGTAAAGAATGTTTCAATTTATTATTGAATGTATAAATCATCAATTTAATGTTGAAAAACATGATATTAAACTTTTTAAAATATTTATATGTTCTATTATATTATTCATTGATTAATTAATTTTTGATTAACACTTGTAGCTCTTAATTTGTTGTTCATCGTCGGTGCCTCCAAATGTGTAATGACTTTAGAGAATATTATTGCTGGTATGAAATTAAAAAAGATATTGATAATTTAAAAATAAAATGTATCAATTTTAACTATATAAAGGATGAGGATTAAATTTATAAGAGGATGATTTATTAGTTTCATGTTCATGAATAGATATGGGATAATGAATCACTAAATATCATAGTGGAAAAACATAATTCCCTCCATATCGTAATTCTTAATTATTGTTATTTTTTTACACTATAATAAAGTATAATTCATGATGATCTAATAAAAAAATTAGATCATATGAATCCATTAAATCTAAAAGATAATATGAACTAAAATAATTGTGTGTAATTTTTCAATGGAAAAAGAATATTTTTTATTCTATCTATATTTTTATGTAATATAACATTTCAATTATTAGTGGATAATATCAATTTTAGAATTAAAATTTAATTGAAAAAAATTATTATTTTTCTCATGATTCTTATATTATTTGGTGTTTATAGTATGTATTATAAAAAAATATTGAATTTTTTTTATGAATTGTAAAAAATATGGAATTTAAAATAATTTTCAATTATGTGAAACAAATATTATATAAAAATAATTTTAATGTTATCAAATCCATTTTTACAGGATAAATATAAAATATAATAGTAATACCGTGCATTTAAATGTATAATAATGGAATTTTAGATCAATATATAGCATTTTTGAAGTATAAGTAATTTTATTATTATAATAAAGACTCATTTATATATTAATAATGTATTTTAAATTATCCATTTTTTCATTTAGTTTGAATGTAAATATTTGTCTAAATTTATTTTTAATAAATTAATTAAATCTTTAATAATCTCCATTATGTATTATTCTCATGTAAATTAAATTTTCCTCTTCAAATAGAATTTATATAAAAAATGTTTTTCATATAATTTGAAAACCTATATTAAAAGTAATTTTTTAAAATTATAAATATTCGTTCCATAAAATGGATTACATATTTTTCATTACAGTTAAATTTTTTTAATTGTGTTAAATTTCTATTTTAGTCATACTGAATAATTAACATGATATATGTTTTTTACAAAGGTAATGGATTAAAGGATTAATGAGTGGGGATAAAATTTGAGAAATGGTATAAAAATTATCCAAGAAGTAAAAATGTTATATTTTCAGTGTAAAAATACTTCCTAGAATCTCAGATTTTAATTTGGGTTCCCTTGGAAATAATTACCTTTAAAATGAAAATTACTATGTTTTACGGATCATATTAATTATACAGGTCCCATTACTCGGACTAATTTAATTGACAATACTATACATAATTAACCACATAGTTATATCACTCAAGATAAAAAAATGATATCTTGAAAACCAACCATGAATATATTCCCTACATTCAGGGGTTCATGGTCTCACTAAAATAAAAATCCCAAAAGTATTAATATGTAATCCAAAATAAGTTATCTGGGTAGAAGTTATAATTCATAAAAAAATTATTTCCCATTTATTTATTTTTATACCACATATGAATCTAACAAAACCACTCAAAAATAACTGAATACAAAAAATTATCATAGTGATAGAAAAACTATTTTAATCCTTCTATCCATCCTATTGTAAATGAAATATTTTCACTAGATAATTTGGGAAATAACACTTCCATAAGAATTGTGGTTTTTATTTCATCACAAAGGCACATAGATGGTTATAAAGATATAAAAAAGGGAAAATATGATATTTATGAAATTATTATGATTTTTAATTTTATACCATTATATTCTTGATAAAATTTTCATTTATTATAAAATTGTAACTTCCACTAATTTGTACTTGTGGAAAACATCAATGAAATAGTGAAACTAATTTTTCCTAAATTCCATACATTTGTGGAACTAAAATTTCATTTAGTATATGATAGTGATAATTATAATATTTTTATGATTATGTAGATGACCAATCCTTGGCCCATTTTACAATGGTAAGCACCCCAATATGACCAATGAGAATATAATATAATTATTAACTAAATAAATCATGATAATAAACCAAAAAAAGGAATAATAATAAGAATTAAAATAACATGAATAAATTTATTATAATGATAAATAAAAAATAAATTTTTTTATTTCAGAAATTAAAAAGTTCTACATAACTAGTCCAGACATGAGATAATAGATTTTATTTAAACCATATTTTAAATAGTTCCTTTGGAAATATTTTTATTCCATATCCATGGAAAATAAAATAAATCAAAAGTATTATTATATAATGTTAATATATTTTTGAAATTAATTTTCTAATAACTTTTACAATTTGTACAAATTTTTAATATTTTATTATTCCAATGATTATTGTATGTATTATTTTTTTAATTATTTATAAATCCTTAATGAAATTTATACTTAATGTTAATTGTATTACTGCATATTCTTTCTATTAATTTCATTATACAATATTATTCATCTATTAATTATTTTAATGATTTCTAAAATAATAAAATACTCCCATATTTCTATGAATTTTTTAATACATTTTGAAGAAAAAATGACATTTAATCTCGTTTTTATGACATAATAGAAAATAAATTTATTTTAGTTCTATTTCAATATTTAAGGAATCTTATTCAGAAAAATATTCTATTTTATAGTTTTATTTCCCTATGATATACTCTAAAATTATATATGATGTTATTATAGTAAGATATATATCTATATTGTATTGTATAATGATAAGTTCTTTATAAGAGCCATGTGGAATTTAACAAGATGGTAATTCATTTTTTTAATTCATGAATTAGTTCTTAAATGGTCGATTACCAAAAAACTATCCCAAGATGTGTATATGGTTTTTATGTAATTTATTTTAATTAATTAATTATTTATTTATTTAGAATATAAATTTCGTAATGAAATTTTTTCACTATCCAATTAGGAGATATTTCTTTTCATTGAAAATAGTTTTTTGGATTCATATGTTTTCTCATGAAAATATCATGGTTTTTTATTTTCCAGTATCCATTAAACTAATTATATTTAGAATAATATGTGATTTGTTTTTTATTTTATGATTATTAAAAATTTAATTATGTAATGATTTTAATATTCTTTATTTTAAAACATCATTATGAATTTTATTTGTCTTCAAATGAACTAAAAAGTTATAATAGTTTTTATTTATCTTATATTGATTTTCTTTACACATTCCAAATTTTCAATTATGATTCAAAATACATAAATAGGTATTGGTATTATGAAAACATCAATCTAGAGAAGTCCATAATGAAGAAAATTTGTAATGAATAAAATAAAATTGTAACCATAAGATCAAATTTTATGAAAAAATATACACTACATTGAAATGTAAAAGTTTTTTTATAATGATTTCCAAATTCATTAAGACACTAAATTAGTGACATACTAAATATGTAAAAAAGTAACCCATACTATAAATCATGTAATTATATGATGATTTCAGTATATGATTTTTTACAAGTTCATCCTTATGAATTCAAATTTGTCCATTGATATTAAATAGATGATGATTTCAAAATATTGATCTATTAATTAAATAATATACAACTATATATACCCAATAGAAATATTCACTTTGATTATGTAAATAAATTTTTTTAACTTAATAAATCTAAAGTAGTTTACATGCTTTTATAGAGATTAAATACACTTTTATTATCATGTCTAAATCTTACCGATCTCTCAACCATCAAAACTATGCATTGAAGTTGTTTTTAATTTCTTTATCATCCGAAAACATTTAAATGTAACTTCCATATATTAAGTCAATATGGTTTCATTAATTATGTTTTACTTTCTCTTATATTCATTCATTCACATCTATATAAATAAGGAAAAAATTCATCATAAGTTAATTTCATTTGTTAACATCCAAATGTAGTACCAAAATTTATAAAAAAGTGATTATATTTTATATTATGATGATACATAATCCTATAACTAATTGTTAGAATGATTTATTCATGGATACTCCTAATATAAATTTATTTATTTTTAAAATTATATCTTTGATACCTTATATATATCCATTAGACATAAAAAAATTTATTGATATATGTAATGATGCAAAGTTGAGTAACTATAAATATATTAAAATAATTATTTCTTTCCATAATAACTTATTAACCATTTTTAGTTTCAATAAATAATTTATATTTTTTTACTATTTTGGAATCAACTATTCCCTAAAATCTTCAATAGTTCTCATGTATAAATCTATAGATAATTAAATATAATTACTTTTAGCTGCACTCATTAAAAAACTATATATTATTACAACTTTTTTTACTTGTATATCTAAAAATAATTCTTCATTTTTCTAATAAATTTCTAATAGATTGTATCCAAATCACATATAAAAATAATATAATCAATATATGTAGTTAATATTATAGTTCCTACTATTAAATCGTTAATCCATATATTATGGTTCGTTTTTATTCATAGAGATTATTATGTCTCTTAGGAATTCATAAAAAGTTTATGATAAGGATCTATTGGATTTTTCCCCATAGAGATCCCAATTTAGTTTTAAAGTGTTTTTTCCAAAACTATCAATATTTTATTCTCTTGGAATATAAATTTAGTCATATTCAAGATCCTTATTTATTAATATAGATATTATAGAAAATTTATATATGATACCCTATCATTGAGTTTCAAATGTTTTAGAAATACCAGTGAAATAATTCCTATAATTATACCAAAATTATTTAGAAAAATAAAATCCCAAAAACAATTGATAAACCATTGGAAAATATTCTAGACATTTTCCATGATAATTTATTTATTCCGTTCACCTTGTTACTGAAAAAAATTACAGTGACAACTAATATTTTTATCATTTGGTCCTTCGACATGATCCCATGTTTTTTAAAACATTAAATAATATTGATCCATATTCAATACAAAATCCATATTCAATACTAGTGTATTCTTATTTACCACTACTTTTTCATACTCTATATGTTTCATAAAAATCTTATCCGAATGTTTTAAATTCCATGGGGACTCCTATTTATCCATGGTTGGATAACATTCAATATCTAGAATATATAAAACATGTTTTTTCATTTTTAACACCAGTATTCTAAGGAACATGTTGGGTTCCTTCATTAGAATCCAATACATATTCATCAAATGATAAATTAATGTAGCATTTTTAACCATAATATTCAAATACTAAAAATATATAATATTATAATGCATCATAGTCCAATATTTATAGCCTTTTCAATTAAAAATTCATCACATAATGAAATATGCATTTGATTTTTCATTAAATTTACATATGATAGATATTTTAATTTTCATGAAAAAATGTATAATAATATATATTATTTATTTTATATTAGTATTATTTTTTATGATATTAATCATATGAATTTCATTATATATTCCATATCTTATAATACATTTTCTCTCTACATTTTATTGGAAAACAAAAACTATCCAAAAATATTTTGACATACAGAATTTGATAATCTGATATCATCCAATTTCAATAATAATTTATTCAATTCATAAAAATTTAAAACTCATTGATGGTTTATATAAAACATACTATTTATTCTCAATTGTTTGTATAATAGGTCATTATTCGATGAAATTTCCATTATCCTTATTCATATTGTATATAATAGCATTTTTATGTGTACAACAAACTATATCTATACATTCCATCATTTAATAAAAAAATAGAATTACATTATTGAAATTATTTTTCATTAATTTTTTTTTAAATTTCATCAATAAATGGAATAGCTTATAGGTAACAATTATTGTATTTATGTGTAATTGGGACAAAAAAGATATATCTTAATCAACTCAAGTATCTTGGTTGACTGAGTTTTTCTATTTTTAGTATTTCGTACACTATATTCCCCTTCTAATAATTAAAAATATATATGTATATGTGTGAGTGTGTGTGTTTGTGAATATATATATATTATAAGTTTATATTTATAACAACATTTCCTAGTTATATATTCCCTAATAATTTCTATAAATGATTTCACATCCTCCTTGGCCCTATTTATTTTTTGATTAGGTAAAAATAATTTTTTAAATCACCTCGTTGAAATACATTTTTAGTATTCATATCACCTATGGTGATAATAAGGAATCATTAATTTAAAAAATAATGTATTTACTAAATATAAAGGTAACATCGTAGGATTCATGAAACAAATGACTTATATTCATAAGGATATATTTGAGACCATCAATAAAAAATACATCATTTTGCATTGTTGTGATAAATTGTATCTCAACTATCCAAATTACATTACCAAAAAAATGATTTCATTGAAATTGATTACATCAATAATAGTGTATTCTTCTACATTATTTTATAAAAATGGTCTACCCTATCTTAAAGGAAGAGAATCTACTATCGAGAATCCTAGGATTTATTGTCTTGTGTTGAGATACACCTCAATAATAAGTGATTTCATTTATTTATTTCATCAAAATGAAATCGTTTTTAAAAAATTAAATTTATACATCCAAGAATCATGGTTATACACTCCCCTATATATTAACCATTCTAGGGATACCATAACAATATATCCCCTTGAAAAATGATACTATTTTTGAGAGTTAACTATGTAAAATTTATGTTCATGTTATTCTATTTCTATGATCTACTTCTACATTTCACTAGATATATCACTGTCATCTAATTATATCATTGATTTTATGTATGTAAATTTATATACCTCTATAAATGACCTTTATTATATAACCACCAAAAAAGTATTAATAATATTTATAACTAGTTCTTCCTTAATATGTTTGGTGTATATCTGTAATTTAGAACATGATGGATTGATTCATATCAAGAAGTCCTTTTCTTTTATATTAATAAATAATTCTTACATATTAATTGTCTGATATCCAATAAATTGTAATAGATATTTTTAGTGTTTTTTCATCATAATATGATCTGTATTTGAATTCATAACAAACACTAGTTGATTAATTATAATTAACACCATTTTTTATAATACATTTACATATTAACATGGAATGCGTTATATGTTTATCATTACTTTTTAATTTCGCTTCCATACTTTCCATAGACTTATTAAAAATATATGAAATTTCTCATTGGGTTATCTCATCCATATGAATCATTGATTCTATAATGTTCAGTTGTTTTTATATATAACCATCCTCTCAAAATTCTACACTATTCAATATTTATCAACAAGTTTAAGAATGATAATGTTTAACTCCATAAAAAGAGATAATATTTTCTATGTCACAAAAAAATGATTTTACCTTTCTTTAAATTATCAGACTCTTTATTTATGTATTTCATTTATTAATGGTGATGATATATTATTCCTAAGCACACATTATTCTATGCACAATATATGTTCCCTATAGGATTATTCTAAAAAAGTATTACAATTTCAGCTTCGTTCATGAATATTTATAAGGATAAAATTGGATGATTCTTACACCAGGAGTGGGTATTAGAATTTATATAATATAAAACATGTTTTAATAATTATCCCTGGTTACATAATCACTTATTTAGTGAATTGGTTTCTCTATCTCACTCATTATCTCACCATTGGTTAGTACACATGAAATAATAATGAACATGAATGAATAAACAATGATATGGTTTATTAAGGTGGCTCTTCAGCATTTATAGTAACTAGATTCAATATGTGGATTGATAATTCTTCAACAACCACAATTTTTTTATAAATTTTAAAATAATCATATTAATTTTATTTTCATGGACCCACTATATTCTTAGTATCCTGGAATTAATAAATAAAAAAATTACAAATATACATTCTCTAAAAAATTTGAAATTTGGAATACACCTCTAAAATATTGTAACCTATGATAATCTTAGGTCTCTCTTAGATAATGAATGTTTGATCCCATTACACAACAAAAAATATATTATATGATGTCCAAAACTATACAAGATTGGTATAATTTTAATAGGTTTATGGTAATATTCTTTCAATTTCATAGACAAAATATTATTACGAATGTACTACATTAGGTTATCTTATATCCTTATCCTTCATATTATAATCCTTATTCCTATATAGAACAAAAAATAATATCCTAATTTAGAACTAACATATAATTTTCTCCCATCACCATCGTGGGATATAATGATCATTACATGTTCCGGTCATACATTGTTTCTTTCTTTTATACAAAATCTCATTAAATGTGTTTTTATTTTGTATATCACTTTTATTCATCATCATTCATTAAATATAAAATTTATAAAATATATATTTTATAAAATATTAGTCTCTTATATAAATCATAATTATTGTTATAATCTTTTATCATCACCAATCCTTATTTAAATTTCACATTTGATTTCTATAATATTTAAAAATTTAAAATCCTTAAAATCACTCCATTAAAGAAAAAATATTTTTTATTTACTCTTTTAATAATTTAATTACTTACTCTATAATATTTTCAAATAACCAATTGACAACAAATTATTCACTTTAATTTTATCCTGTAATTATTTATTTTAATCCATGGGTCCACATATAACATTACATATAATTCCATAACATCTTCTTAAATTAATTCATGAATCATAAATATCATCATTATGATAATTGTAACACTAAAGGATTAACTTACCATACATCATCATAATTATGGAAAAATAAATTCTCTAAATAATATAAATGTTATAAAGATTGATTTATAATATTAAAACATCATAAGAAAAACATCTTTTTAGATCACTACATTTAACATGATCAACGTATCTTACAAAAAAAAATATCATGTGTAAACTGAATCATTTGATATTGGAATATCATACATGGATACTATATCAAATGATGTTTTTTAATCACATGAAATATATCATCTTACACATTATCATGATATATAGATACTATCATTTTTACACAATCAATACATAGATCCTATGAAATCAACATATCTTAGAAATATTATACTATAATAATAGTGTGAACATGATATTTCATTCCATTGACATTCTTCATGGGTTCCATCTCTTAAATGTCTAATTTATTTATCATAATTAAAAATGTTCTTGATCCTTTTTTATATTAGATTCATTATTTTTCGAAGAAAATTACTATAAATAGAATATTCACATATTTCTACTTCTCATTTAAAAAGAATAATTGAATTCTAAATAAAATCATGTGTGTATAGGATCATTATATTAGAACACAACTAAAATAACATATTCTTATATTCCTTAAGAACATTAATAATGTATAATTTTATTCTATTTCAATGAATGTCATGTATTTGTAAGATTTAATTCTTCAAATGATCATTCTTGATATATAAATCTTATATAGATCCATTGAATTAACACGTATATCATAGAAGAGATATAGAAGGGATGTCTCTAAATAGGTGATATAGAGAAGATAACTTCTATATCTTTATTTATTCAATAGATAGGAAAATAATGGATTTATTTTGAAGTTACTAAAAATTTCATTATATATATTTCCAATAACAAAATAAGCAACAATATTGAACTACATAATAATAAAATAATACAGATTATCAATAGATAAAATATTATACAGTATAGATAATACTATAGTCCACTATTCGGATTTGTAATATATTTACACATATAATTTTGCATTTTCGGACAATAATATATTCTTCTTCCTTTATTTTTTACAATATTTTTTAATCCCATCATTAAAATCATAAGGATATATTCATGATCTCCAAAATTAATGGGTGGACTATATACCACATATTTTCCAATTATGTGGACATATATTTATATTCTATTTTATAGGTTATTGATGTGGTGTAAAACAACACAAAAAATAATAAAAAATAAAACTATATCCTTATTTTTAAAAAACCTATATGTCATCCAAAAATATTTTATTCTATATGATATTATTAAACGTTATTGGAATGAATCATATAAATATTATAATTTTTTTTTCCATCATTCAAATTCATCTTTCAAAAATCTACCTAAAGAAAAAAATTAAATTTTTCTGCCCAACTAGTGGTGGAAAAAACCATAAAAACTACCACACATAATATAATAAATATGAGTAATTAATAATTTATAATAAATACAATTGGAAAATACATAATACATCTCAAAAAACATGGGAACACAACCAACTTCATTCTAAGAAAGTCTTCATCAACATATTGACATCAGGTCGCATCCTATAATAAATTTTATTATTATATAAAACATATAAAAAACAATTAAGTTTTGTTCTTCTTTTTATATTTTATATCATTATCAATTCTATAAATTTTTATATTAATATTTTTTCTTCTCTCCATATTTTCTAATTGATTAATTGCATTTTAATTTCTCACCCTAATTTAAAAGGAATTCAATGTTGACAAGATATAATGGTATCACTTCAAAATTAAGTATTGTTGCATCCACTATTCCAATATTCATATTCATGATTTATTTTTGTCATATGAAGAAATTTTTTGATGAAAATTTGTTTCATAGAATATACATCACACAACATTAATTATAAACAAATAGTGAAATATTTTTTATTTTTATGTTATTGATAAAACATAACCGTGAAGATGCAATTTAAGAATAAAATTAACCCCATTATAAAATATATATAATAATAAATATCATGAAAAATGTATTTATTAATCCATATTATATAATAACTAAATTTTCTAGTAATTTCATTTTATTCTTTAAGAACATGATTTTATTCAAAGAAATCATGGTTTTTCTTTTTATTAGTGAATATTTAAAAATATTTTTGGATATTTTAGAATTATTATTTTATAAAACTGATATATTTATCAATTAAAAATAACCAACTTATATTGGAATTAATTTCTTAAAATTCCCTCAATCATTTTATATTTCAATGTATAGGAAAAAATATAAATTTTTAGTCAAAACCTTATATTTTGTTTATTTACTAAAAAAGTAATATTCTATTTCAGAAAAGTTTTTATATTTTAAAACATTATATATATTAATTAGAACCATATAAATGTAATTAATATCATTATTAAATTTTATTTTAGAAAAAAAAATTATTGTTAAAAATCCATTTGTATGAAAATTGCCATTAGTCATTTTTTTGGTGTTTAGTTTCAAATTAAAATATTCATATTTACTGAATCTTATTTGAAATAATGAATTATATATTTGGAATTAGAATAAATTTTAAAACATAAAAATTTTAACATATTTTTTTCAGTGAATAATTTTAACTATAGTAAATTTTTTATATCACTATAAAGGTAAAATGGGTAAAATGGGATTAAAACTAATGTGATAAGAATTTAAATTCATTCCAACATGTTTGTTATTTAAATTGGATATGTTTATTTAATTAATAATCATTTAAATGTCAACAATATATCATATTGTTTACATTATCATGTATTTTAACAATTATAGTTTTATTACTAATGGATAAAGTCAAAATCGACACTCTCTTGCATTTAATATTTATCAAATTCTCTAAACTGGATAAAATTTTCTTTTGATTTATTATAAAAATTGAATTTTAGGATAAATTAATTTTTTTCATAGTATCTCCTTTTTAATGTCTTAGTTTTGACATAGTTAAATTAATTTCATACGCAACGCTAACATTTTGCATGGGTAAGTAGTTGAAAATGATTTAAATGATTTTACAAATAGTAAAAAATATTTTGTTTTGTGAATTATAATTTATTAAAAGTTCTATAGATTAAAATAACAAATTAGGGGTGTGTGAATTGGTTATATTAAAAATATTTCTCTATCATGATAACTTTTGTGTCAAATAAGTGAATTGATTGAAAAATGACTATAACAATATTTAATGTTTAAAAAAAATTTAAATTAATTTATTATGAAAAAATTATTCAATTAAAAATATTAAGATGATAAAAGGAGAATAATATAATTAAATTCCCATTAATGATTAAATAGTCACACCATATGTACAATTATAACACATTAATATTGGAAAATATATTACTGTGGTATAGGTTATAACTGGATAATTGTGGGGTTAATAGAAAAAATATGGTTGAGAATTATAGCCAAATTTTTTTGAATATTTTATTAAAATATATTATTAATATGTCATACTTATCATTTAATACATATCATTTTTTTCAATTTAAGTCTAGTTTGAAACATATTTTATTATAATATATCTCTTCTTTTAAAAATTTTCATTAAAGATAAAAAAAATTTATTTAAATGTTATAAACATAAATAACATCCTATATTTTGAAAAATGAATTATATATTTTTTCGATGAACAACCATGGAACAATTTTTTGGTAACATGAATTTTTATAATAACTTTTATTCTAGTAAATTGTGCATAAATGTTTTCTTTTGATATTTGTTAGACTCATTATCATCATATATTTAATTTTATCAATTTGAACCCTTTGAAAAAAGTAATTTTTTTAATTTAATACATTATGAAATTCCATGAATTCTCATCCCCTCATATGTAAAATGGGAATCCCCTATAATCACTTATATAATCATAAAGGTAATTTTTTATCAAAATCATTCACTAATTCCTTGATCTCACCCTCGTAACATTATACCATTCTAATTATGGGGCATAATACAATTAGTTGAGTGATTAAGGTGTAATGAAAAGTTCTCTATCCAAAGAAGATTTAAAACATTCAACCGAATGATTACATTTTTTGAAAACTTATAAATATTTTAAATCCAATTGAATTTGTGATGAAATAAAAACATAACTATCATAAATATAAATTTATTTTATAGTTTTATTACAATAACCCATATTCATATCCTCTTCCATTAATGGGAAATAAACAAATAATTTATATATACTGAAGACTACCACAGTACGAAGCAATGTGATTCATTTTCCCCCACTACCTATCATGTATTATTACATTAATGGATTTCAGATATTTATATATGATATTAATTATATTATTTTTATTCATTAAGTATTTTGTACCAGAAATTTTATTATCTTTCCATCTATTTAAAAATGATAATGTCATCTGCACATGTGTGGATTACCCCCAACACAAAGTGATGTGTTTCCCTTTTTAGCACCACATATTATTGATGGTATATATAATGTGTTTAGTAATATAATATTTTATTTATTATTTAATAATAATTATGTAATGATAGAATAATAATAATCTTATTCTTTCAGGTTCGTTGAAAAATAGAAATGTTACTAATCAGTATGTATGAACTACCATCCCTATGATTTTAATGTAATTCAATTTTCATACACATCAATAATAGTTTGTTTTAAAATTATAAATAATTTACAAAAATTATATTTATATTATTAATATAATTAATTTGATGATGGAACAAATTCCATTTTGACCACAATCAACTTAACAAAATATTTTTAAATTTTGGAACAAAATTTATTCAAATCACAGAGTATGGATGTAACTAATTATGTAATTAAATTTTGCATTTAAAAAAAATAAATAAATAGTTTAAGCAAAAATTCTAATATATTGGAAACTTAATTAATAAAATAGACAATTAATGACTGTTTATTTTAAATTTATTAACGGAAATACAGCGATAATATAGACTCGAGGTAAGGAATTTCCTCACAATTTCCCTTCATTGATTAATATATTAATGTTACTCAAATAATTTATTTTATATGTTGTGTACGGTTCCAAATTTATTTGTTTATTATTTAATTTATAATAATTTAATGTAATTATTGTTTTAAATAAAATAATTTATTCCAATTTTGATTAACAAGAATGTTAACAAGTGTTAGGGGGTTCCATCATTAAATTCACTAAAGTTATGTTATTAATTACTTAAATAGCATTACTAAAGGGTTAATTTCTTTTGAATTTATCTCTAAATCATTGTATTATTTTATTAGGATTCTTTTATGTGGATTAATACTTATTTATATAATAATATCATTGAATTATTTTCATAGGAAAGGTTATGAAATTTATATTGGTTTTCTTTTTCATAATCTAATTTTCAAGAAACATATAATATATCAAGAACCATGATTTCACTGTACGGTTTCTAAATGATCTATTAAAATAATGTTGAAATATTAATTCCATTAACTAATTTTATTTAGAAATATAATGAAATTCTTACAGTCATTACTTATTTGACTATAAATTTTAAAAAAGTTATAATTAATTTCTATTACAATTTTTTTAGATTTCCTATGTTCAAGGATCCTTTAGGGACATCATATGATATTATTTTCGTAATAAAAATATATTTAGTTCTCCTCTTTCTATTAATTTATTTTAAATATTTATTTCTATTTCCATTATTAATGTTTAGAAAACATAAATAAGGATTTTTGTAATTGATAATTATCATGTTTGTCCATTTAAATATAGAATCATTTCCATCCATATCCATGAAATTTAATTTTATTAAAATAATTATTATTTACATAGTAATGTTATTTAATTGTGTTTTAATTACATTTTACATTATTTTAATATATTTAACAAAATTAAAAAACTATTTACCCATGGTGCAGTTTTTTATCCATTTAAAAAAATTTGGGAAAAATATCTACTTTTTAATTTATTAGATGAATTAAATTTTCCTTCCACCATGATAATTTTCCAATGTTCTCCTTATATATTATGATGGTTATTTTGAACTTAAATCATTCCCATTAAGTTTTGTAAAAAATTTTAATGTAATTTTTAAATTTTAACGAGTATTTTCCTAAATAATTTTATAAATGATGTTTTTGTGTTATTATAATTAATAAATGAATATAGTCCATCATTTTATATTTATGAACCCGTAATTTTAATATATATATATATATGAAAACATTTGAGATTAATATTCAATACATTACAAAAACACATGGTTGATGACCATAATAGTTTAGTGTCATTGGTGAGGGGGTATACAATCTTCTAATTCTGTGAATAATCAACAAGGTTCACACAATAACATATACATTTACAACTACTCAAATAAATACTATATATAAATACATTCTTCATTAACTATAGAATTGAGACATAAGGATGTGTTATATATGATTTTTTTAACGAAAAAAATGGATATATGTAATTTTAAATTGAACAAAATAGTATTAGAACATGAGAATAATATTTAGAAATCATACCTTTCTTATCAGAGATCACAATCCTGTGTCATGGTATAGGAGTTGGCCATTCAAAAAATATTAATCATATGGAAAATATATAACATGATTCACGAAAGAATAAAATTTTTATTAGACATGTATTTTTGAAAAACACATTATTATAGAAAATATTATGTCATGGATAGGCATCAAGATAGGAATACCATTCTACTCTTGGGCTGACAAAAAGTTTACATGATTCAGGATTGGGAGAACCTCTCATGTACACTCATTCATACATGGTCTAACCACTTATGTAAACTTTGTGTTGATGTTAGCATAACAAACCATGATGTATCTCAGGTTATAGAACAACTATAATTACCCAATGCATTATAGGGAGATATAGACCCTCCATTACATAATAAATATCATACATATGTATTCCACATGATTGCAATGTATTTATATGATCAAAGAACATGAAATTAAATGGGTTAGATTAATAATACATCATATCATAACATATGAACACTTCTATAGATGGGAATTATCTGAATATAAGCATTATTAGTTCTTGTAAAAAATCGTTGATAAAGGTATCCCCTCTATCTTCTTATAAATAAAGTGATGATAAATTGTTTCCTTTTATCATTACTACTAAAAAATGAAAAGGGGTACATTATCAGTGCAAGTAGAACTCATTGAGAAAGGGAGATTTATTAGTAAATTTTCACCAGAATTTATATAAGTAAACCATTAAAATTCCTTTTTTCCTAGCCCTGATAAATGTTATAATTATGAAAAAATAAATTTCCTTAAAAATATTATATTTAGATATATATATATATATTTTTTGATATAAATAAAATATATATTTTTTAAATTATATTTATATAAGGCTGAATAATAATTTACACCTACTATGTAATACATTTATTGAAAATTTCTTATGAAATAATAAGGAAATATTATTAATTAACAAATATTATAATTACTATAGTGTAATAAAAATTTAGTATGAGTTTTATTACATAAAAATTATATTAATTAATGAATGGTTTAAGATATGTTGATAACCTGACATGAACATCAAACATACATTAAAATTGATTAAAGTGTTTGTTTGAGATCTACCACATATCAAATAGAATTATATGGTCAATAATATTCCTTTTCATTAAGGGGGAAACATAAGAAAAATGTTTTTAGAGGAAAAAGTCCCAAAATAGCCCTAAAAATGAGATTTTATTCTAGGTATCCAAATTTTGTGTTATTTTATAGACATTGATCATAATTTTAGAAGGGCCTTTATTCTTTTTTTTGGAGTTTTAATTTATTCTTATGCTACCATTAATATTGATTTTACCATTTTTATGTATTATAAAATTTTACAATATCATTTTATTTATAATTACTAATATTCATGTTTTCTCATATTTAATTTTAATAAATAACTTTTATCAATATATATAAACATATTTACATAAAATTGTAATTTTAAATATATAAAGAAAATATTTATAACTCATTTCGAAGAATGTGTAAAATATCACTTTTTTAACTAATTCAAATATATTAAAATTACATATTTTCATATAAAAGTAATGTTTATATATATAAACTTGTTTTTCAAAATATATATATATTTATTTATATAATGATATTTTTCTATAAATACATATTCTTAAAATATATGGAAAACAATATCTAAACATATTTTTCATTAAAAAAGTATATGAATATATTTATACTTATAAAAATATATATATAATGATTATATTTACGTATATTTTTATTAATAAACAGATATATATTTATATTATATTATTGATGGGGTAAATGGATATAATATATATTATTTTTCAATAAATATTTGAATATATAAATATAACACACATATAAATATTATATAGATGTTTTTAAAAATTCTAATATGAATATTTGAATAAAAATTATATATGTATATATATAGAATGCCATATCCAAAAATCAATAATGAAATATCTTGGTGTAGTGGTAATGAAATTGGAGTTCCTAAGGATAGGTATAATGTTAAAATATTAGAGTTCACATGGGCTAGAATTTCACAACTCATGGATAGAGGTGTGGTAGAAATTCATATAAAGGGGTGGTTTCAAAGTGGAACAAAAGCACTAATAGGGGGTGATAAATTGAGAAGATATGATCTGATAAACGGGTGATTATAGAGGTATAAAAAAATAATTTTCCACAATTTATCATTTCATAAAAACCATTACTAAAAACAGATGTCGCTTTAACCATTCTTTGGCATTATATACATTATAATAACTAATATTGAACAGATAATAGTTATTATAAAAAGAATATTTTTGTGATGAAAAAAGAGAAATTTTTCAAAATAATTTCTCATTTCATCAAATCATTACATATGGAAAATGAAATGGGTTTCATAAGAATTATATCATCGTATAACCCATGTAAGATAAACATTTTCATAAAAATATTTTCAACATAATCATAAACCATTTAGATAAAAGAGAATAATGTTATACCTGGATTATATCATTGTTATATAATATGATTCATGAACATATTTCATCATAGATGGAAAATGATTATGAATAATCATTTAAAACATTCTTTATAGATTGTATACTTTAAAATATAAAAAAAATTATCTTTAAATTGAAAAATATATAGAAATATTCTTTCAAAATATCCGTTAAAACATAAAATGGATGGTTTAAATTTATTTTTAATATGTTCTTGTGTTAAATATAATTTCCTTTTTTAAATTAAAATTTTAAAACAAAAAACACATTCAATTTAAATTTTACTTGTAAATCATTTATTTAACATCTAATGATTACCCAAATATTAAGGAAATAAATTTCATAGAAATTATATTTAAATAAATCTACGGGAATCATGAAGAAATTTAATGATGATGAAAACTAGAAATAATATTTATTCCATGAATATTTTAAAAAATAACTCATTTTTAATATATGATAAAATCCCTTAAAAATTCTTTTTTGAATCTAAAATAAAAAATCCTTTCAATAATTTTTTCAAAAATTGAATGATTGGAGATTATTTATTTTAAAAATCACTATATAATATTACAAAAAATTAAATATGTATTTTGGAAAAAAATGATGTGGAATATATTAGTTTCCCAATTAAATAGGTGAATTATTTTAGAAATTGATAAATACATTTTTAGAATTAATTTATGTACAAAATTTTAGAAAATTTTGAAATTATTAGTGATAGTACGCTGTATTAATATGTTATAAATAAATGCATTAGTTTTATGATAGTGGAATATAAAATTTTATTATTGGAATCATAACTAAAAATATCCTTGATAAATTATAATACAGTAGCTTAAAATCATTAACACTTTGGTAACATTTAATTTTAAAACCCATGAATGAATAAAATTAAATTATAACTAAAATAAAATTATAATAAATTAATTAATTATATTTATATTCATAGTGGTTAAATATACACCTCAAAAAACCCTGTATGTGCATAACTTGACAAAAATCTCAAAAAATTAAAAATGAGAAACAATCTATTACTGGTTTTTAATATTTAAAACCTAATATATAAAAAATATATGATTATTATAAATATATAAAATTACCATAATTATATATATCATACCCAATATGCTTTACATATTTCTTTTTTGTTACCCTTTTCTTCACCATTCAATGATAATGTCATGTTTTTGCTAATAAAAACTTTATTATTCAAATATGTTTTTTATTTTATTTATTTTCCTAATTAATTTATCATGGTTGATTCATAAATAAGATTATGGATGTGAAATAATTACAATAATTATACATCAATTATAATTTTATAACTAATCACTAATGATGGTTTTGATAAATGATGTATAATATGATCATAGAGATGGTAGGGCATATGTAATCATGAGTAACATTTCTATTTTTAAATAATCATTATGGAATAGAGTTAAATAATATGTAATATTTACATAATTATAATATTATAATATAAACAATATACTTTCATTAAATATACTTATACATATCATCCATGAGTTGTGGTGGTGAAAGGAGAGAGTCACATAGTTTCGTAAAAATGGTAGTACACACATACATGAAAGACATTAGTGTGTGTAAGTAAGTGAAAAGGTATGAATGAAAGGGATATACTATCATATCATAATGATCAATATGGAATTAAAACCATAATTAGGTCATTTATATCACATAAATTAATCTTTACTATATTCCTTTAAATAATTTATTGAAAAATTAATCTCATTTCTTCATGAGGTAGTATTCCACCGTACATATGTGTAGCTTTATTCGTATCCTATATTGAATGGAAATTAAAGGAAATATATTAGATAATGAAATTAAATGAGTATTTGTTTTATAAAAATAATATATATTTTATATTCATTATTATACCTAACTATTAGAAGTGTAATTGAGAATCAAATCACTTCGGTTCGTGGGGTGGTAGTCCGACGTACAGACGACTGATTATTTCATAACATCGTTGATTGAAGTGGATATGTATTTAGATAATTTCATTTGAAATAAAATAATTACTAGTTATAAAATAAGTTAACTATATCATATTTTTATAATAATAATTTTAGTCACTAGAGGAATTAATAAATCAAAAATTCTAGTTGATGAAAATTACCAATTATTTTGGTATCCAACTCACGTATACACCATTACCTTTTTAAAATGGGTTTATGTAAACTATAAGGCATATATGATATTTGGATGGAATATTGGATGTAATATTTTTTAAGTATTTAATGGAAAAAATGATTTGAAGGTGTGGGGAAGAGATTTGAAGTTGTGTCCTTCTATATGTGGGGTGAGTGACACACTTTTAATATTATGAAAAGATATATTTCCACCCACAATTCAATCCTGTCATAATGAAAAAAATAGGTTATTCTACTTATTATAACTGATAATGTTGAAAATTATCCAGAATATTTTTTTATATTTTTTGGGTAATTTTTGACACATATCGTTTTAGATAAACCTCAAAGAGATATATATTTATCCTAGATAGTACGAATAATATTTTTGTAGTTTTACAATTTATTTTTCGCCAAAAATTGCGTTCAACCTAATAGAGAATATATATTATTATCCTAAAAAATATGGAATCCATTTTCCAAATATTATATTAACAAAATTGAAAAAATTTAATTTAATATTAATCAATTATATTGGATGAGAAAAAGTATTTTTAAAAAGAATATTTTTAAATTGTTATAAATCTATTAAATTAAAATTCAATATAAAATTTCTTAGAGAGAATAAAATTTGAATTTCTAAAATTATAAGTGAACTAATATTAATTTAAAACAAAATATAAATATAATGGAACTTTATATATAATTCTATGAAAATGAAAGACTTTAATTAAAATTCCATATTTTTCCCTATTAATCAATAATGAAAATACTTATGAAAAACCCAACAATTCAACTGAAGTTAATTTTAAAACTATGATTTCAAAAATGATGATTATTTAAATGAAATTAATTTACTATAATATTAACATTTTAATGTAATCAGGGTTTATGGACATGCATAATTGATTTTGAAAATAGTATTTTTGAAATAAATAAATAAATTATTGAAAATTATATATGTTATTATTAATGTTTTTAATATATATAAATACTGAATAATATATATTTGAAAATTAGTTATTAAAATTAATATATCTATATATATTGTTAATGTTATATATATCATATATATTTAACTATATTAATTATATACTATAGTATTGTGAAAACTCAATGTCGCATGTAACAGAAGAATACACATTGTTTTATGTTCCAAATTTTTAACTTGGTGTTTTGTGTAATGATAATTTTCAATTAAATAAAAAAAATTCAATAAAAATTAAATAAATCATGAGGTGTTTCATTTTTTTCCCATAAAATGAGTTTATCACTCAAACATTTATACATTTGTAATAATAATTAAGGATACTACTACTTCATTTGATTATAATGTTTTCATAAACCATCTTTATTATGTTGGCTTATCCAAAAAACTAACATGGTTAGTGGTTTTTTTCACTAAAAATTCTCTAATCGATTTATAATATCTACCTGTTGATCATAAAAATAAATATATATGCTCCAATGGTATGACCTTTGAATGTAGAAGATGAGATGGATCATGTATGTACTTTCTTTGGAGTGAAACATGGACCCCAATGTGAGTCAAATAGTGTTTTATCTAATGTGATAAAAAGTGTTCAACTATCCTGATATAATAATTTATTTTAAGGGGACTAATATGTGTATGGATTAGTTTTTTATTGTATCTTCTACAGAAAAATTTTAGTAAATACCTTATTAATGACTAAAATTATATGTTTTGAAAATTATTTCGAGTATAAATTTCATGGAAAATTTTGTACATCATACATGTAGATGAATTTATATAATCATATCTACAATATCATCATCTTTCTTATGTTTCAATAGAGTTATTTCTACTATTTCACTCAAGTGTATTGGATTTGTACAATTATTTCAACAAAATGTTTCATAATGAGCTATAGGAATGGTCATGTGAAGGATATTGTTTCAAGAAAGTTAAAATTGAGGAAGGTGTTGATCTGAATCACCATTGAAATCGATAAGACATAATTGTGGAATATCTTTTATGTTTTGAATTATTCTCTCAAATAGAACATGTTCCCTAGGATGAACACAGTGATAAAAATAAAATATATATCAAGATCTTATTGATTATATTGTTCGAACATTGAGGTAAAGTCCATATTCTTCTAAAATCAAATATAATTTGGTACTATATTATATAATAATACTTATAAAATATATATTATGTAATATTGATTTATTTAGATATATTTACTACTAGTATAGATTTTTGTTGACATTGAATGGTTATCCACTATATCCTATATTAACATAAACATCAATGATATAATGAAGACTCTTGGTTATAAGTTACTTTAATCGTATGTCTACAAAATTTTATTTAGTTCCTCCTCAAATAACTTCTTAACTAAATAAAAAAATGACATCATTTATTTAAATGTATCACCTATAATATATAGTACCGATAAAATCCCCTCACATAAATCCTCAAAATGGATGTTAACAACATTTAACATATGAAGTTTTTAGAACTCATAATCCAATGATGGTATCCATTAAAATTAATAAAATATTACATGGTGACATAAATACATCAAAAATATAAATCACCCATCATTGGTAAAATAAAATCACATCATCTGTAATTGATGAATTTTTTTAACTATTTATTAATAGTGTATGAAATGATATTTATTTATTAAATAATTCTAGTTGATAATTATATTGTCTTGATGTTTAAAAAAATTATGAACAATAATACTTTCTTTGGGTTCATTCTTAAAAATTAAAACATTTAATTCCCTACTAAGGAAGATATGATTAGTGTGGCCTAGTTATCATGATTCATATCAACTATTATTGTTGTTTAAGTTTTTTTCCTTTTCTTTTAGATGTTGTTTTTATTATGATTGTTATTAACACTCCAATAAGGGATCTTTTTATCTGAATGCCAAATTTTGATTCAATTGATGCCCTGAAGTGAGACAAGTCTGTTTTGGGGAACATTCTCATTATTCGGATAATTATCAAGATTATTCCTATCACTATAGAATTGATTCACTAAATGACCTTCCCTTCCTCACCTAAGAAAAATATTAGTCCCCTTAATAAAATTTAATCCTTTTATATTCCTAGAAATTGTTAAAAAAAATATGACTCATCTTATATCTCCATGGTTCTAATATTTTACTTGAAATTCCAATTTTCACTTCATGTCAAAAATATGAGATTTACATGTAACTCTAAAAAATATTTCAACCAAGACAGCGTATTGAAAAATATAATCATAGATTCAAAAGTAACTTATGGATAATTTCCTATGATGATTTATTTTTCATCCATTAAATAGCTGAACAACCAAAAAATCATTTTTCCTGATATCACCTAACGTATACAACTCATGTCTTATCTAAATTTAGACATATATAAAAATTAATTCATCATCCTTTTACTTTTTCACAGGAAAATACTATATATTTTTATGAAGATTATGAGGAATGAAATTATTGAAATAGATGTTCATAAACTCATCCCAAACCATGGATTCAATTTCCTCATATTCCCTCATATTATTAACTAGATTCCACCATTTATGTTATTCAACATGAAAATGTTATACAACCAAAATGACCATATCATGATCCAAAATCTGAATGATGCTAGTTATCTTTATATATGGGATGATACATTTCTAAAATCCTAGTCGATTAGGTGACAATTAGGAAAAATGTGGGTGTTTCTCCAAGAAGTACACATCATAATGTTGTTCACTCATTTTCTTTTTAGTATATCAAGCATGATTGATATCTTCAGAAAATTGTGTGAGTAACATAGTAATATTTTTCTATTCCTTCTCACATAACATTTTTTCATTATCGATCAATCCTTTTTTATCTATATAAACATTCATTAATAAAGTTAATTTGGGATCTAATCATTAACTAAAATCAATTTCATTTTGTGAGAAACACCAAACATATTGGGGAACGACATAATAAAGTAAACTCACTTATAGGATGTATAGATCATGAATCATTTGTCATCATTTAGAAAATTGGTTTATCATTAGGGATATATAGTAGTATTTAATTTTTATACTTCATCACTGTTTATAATGATTTTTTTATTTTCTAAACCATGTACCAGTGTATTTTTAAACTAGGTTTTAAGTAATAATCATTTTCATGAAATAAGTAATGATCAAGTGCAGATTTATGCACCCATTTTGGGGTTCATACCAAATTATTCCTCAATCTCAGGGTCAAATCCCATTATAGTAACATAAAAGAGATGTAATTTCTAGTAAATTACTTGCCATATCCTTTAAAAAATATCCATAACATTTTAATATACTCTAACTCATCAATTGCTTTATCCTAAGATACACCACCATACATAACATTAGATATATCCATAGAGATATAACTAAAACATTTTTTTCTAGTTTCTAATTATTTACTAAAAACATGATATGATACCAAATATAGTAACTCATTAATTTCATACATATTTATTAAATATAATTTGATGAATATTCAATATTTCATATTAACATGAAACTATTGAAAATAATATTCTAGTGTCATTAGTGGCTTGGTACAAAATCTTCTAATTTGGTAAATTTTCATTGATCATTACCAATGTAATAACCCGTAAATTTGAAAAATATTTTTTACCTAAATTTTTGTGTAATTTCATTTTTGTAATGTCCCAGACAATTCAGGTCCATTTCTTTAAGAAAATCAGTTGTATGAGGTGATTAGGGAGGTCAAGGAGACTTATCCCCAACACTTTTCCAATTTTCTTATTCGGTGAATAGTTCAAACATTAGCCAGTTGTGAATAGTGAAATGGTAACCTTAGGTGAACATTGTCAACATTAACCTTCTTTGAATAGTGCAATTGTAACCTTAGGTGAATATTGTCAACATTAATCATCTGTCAACAGTGAAATGGTAACCACAGTTTAACAATGTCATCATTAACCTTCTATGAGTAGTTGAACGGTTACCTTAGATGAAAAATGTCAACATTAACCTTCTCCGAAGAGTGCATAAGTAACCTTAGGAGAACTGTGTCAACATTAACCTTCTATTAATAGTGCAATGGAAACCTTAGTTTAAATGTTTCAACATTAAACTTCTATGAATAGTGCAATGGTATCCTTAGGTGAATAGTGTCAACATTGACCTTCTGAATAGTGCAACGGTAACTTTATGTGACCAGTGTCAACATTAACCTTTTTTGAATAGTGAAATAGTAACCATAGGTGACCAATGTCAACATTAACCTTCTGTGAATAGTGCAATGGTAACCTTAGGTGAACAGTGTCAACATTAACCTTCAATGAACAGTGAAATGGTATCCTTAGATGAACATTGTTTCTAGAATGGTGAGGCTCCAACGGTGAGGTTCATGAAAAGTGTTTCCAGAAAAGTTAGGTTCCAACGGTGAGGTTCTAATAGTAGCCTATATTTCCTTCACAAAATTTCGAGTTTATGAATAGTGTTCCCAGAATGGTTAGGTTCTTATAGTGTGGTTCAGGAATTGTGTTTCGAGAATGATGATGTTCCAACGGTGAGGCTCATGAACAATGTTTCCATAACAGTGAGGTTTCAATGGTGAACAATGTTTCCAACATCATACTATTTCACCCAATTAATGTATCCTTTGATGTAAAATGAATTTGATGCCTCATTTTAAGGACTCAATAACAGATTCAAAGGACATAAATCCTATATTAATTATCCCTAAGTCTCAGGATGTTTTTACCTGGTCTACCCACATTGTTTATGGTGATCTTCTTTTGATGGGAAATTATGTGTATCATAAACCATCACTCTGTTAAATATTCTAATGGGATGGTATATCATCCCCCCTAATTATTTCTCCTTGTTCTTGGTTATTAGATGCTCGAACATCCCATTCCTTCTCATAATAGTTTCTCAATCTATCTTTCCACCTCAGATTGGTTCTGCTCTATTTTGATGCAACCAGGCTGTATCGATCAATATTCGATATAAGGTATGTTTAATCTTCATTCTTTTGGGGTTCATCTTCTCATTTCTCCCCGTTCCATATTATATCATGGGATCTCCATGCTTCTAATGGAGTTTTCTTCGGTTTCGGATGGCGCGGTCGTACCATGGCATCATCGAGTATATGTAGTTGTCTAGAGAGGAGGCGATCGTGAACCGTTGAGGTATAAAGAACGTCGAGAACCGTTTGATATAGGGGATTCATTGATTCTCATTTGTTATATGTGGAACTATTTAGTTAGCACGTTTTGTCCAACTGTATGAAAATGGAATTGAAAAATATGTATTTGAACCGGATTAATAAATTGATATTGATTTCTCATGTTTTCCTATATAGTGTGATATATATGCTATCTTTGTTTAGCCATTCGTTCTTGATAGAAATTTGTAATGAACGTAAAGCTGAGAATAAATTGATAACTATTTTCTTAAAGATAAAGAGTCATGAAATGAATATGGTTCTTCTTGATCTGATTTGATGTTAATCAAATTGATGTCTTAAAAATGTTTAATAAATTTGTGATAGTTTCATGTTTAGTTTACCAATAGTTAGAGCCCACAAATAATAGATCATTCAATTAAATATGGATTAATGAAATAGATTTTTGATAAATATATAATTCCTTATAGGGTTCTGATTTACCCTCTTGACTATTAAAGGGCCAAGAGCCCATTTGATAATATATTTTTTTTCCTGCTACTTGTGTTGTGATGTGAGCCAGGTTGGTTGTTGTGGTATGTTGGAGAATGGAGACCTTTTTTTGTGGTAGTAGATGATGCATAGAGGGGTGAGATGCATCAGTTTATGCATGTGGGTGTTGGGGAGGACACCCGAGATTATGGAACCATATGGATGTGATTGTTGGATTCTTTCTCATTCTTATTAGTTGATTATCTGCTTTACATTTAACCTCTACTAAAGGAATATGGTCTTTTATATCCTTATTTCGAAAGAGGCGAAGACCACGGTGTATTCCACGTGCATTCTGTGTTTAGCTTCTCACGGGAAGATGGTTCTACACTCTTGCTAAAGGCGGTAAAAGCTCGACAGGTAGTACATCTACTCAATTTGTTGATCCCCCTTGTGTTTAGTATCATAGAATGTTTTTCTAGAATGACTAGGAATAGGGGAAAGTAATTATGTAATGAATAATTGAATAAATGATGTTAACCCTCGGGGTTGAAGTTTCTAGAACATAATGATGAGGTTGTAATATTAAAGGTACAATGGACTTTGGGAGTGATGCTAACGACTTTTAATGTGGAATTTTAAATCATTAATTTATGTTTAAAGAATTAATTAACTTAAATTGGAACCGATAAAAAGGGAATGAAGTAATCTAATAAAGCTATGTAAATGGTTCTGTTCTTATAGGATACAGAGTCTGAGAAGTGGAAGCCTAGAGTCCAAGAGATGTTAGCTGTAGTTGAGTCTAAGACTAGGTTATTTCCATAGTGTCATTGTGAGATATTGTATATTCTGTACTTTTTTTTTCTTTACGCTAATCCACCCTGTTAGTAGGAGAAACTGACACCCTGGGGATTCTGATCCCTGGGGGGTTTTATCCCCAACATTCCAGTGGGGGGTTGGATGGATGACTACCCACTTTGGCCGAACTCTCTTCTCTTGGATGATACTTCTACTGGTGGGAATAGTGGTTAGTTTTCCCTATATATGTGTGTAAATGGCTATAATGGCATGTTTTTATTCACACATTTATATTCTGGATATAGTATCCTATAGACTACTATAGGTGTAACTTGTAGAGGATGTGATGGTTTGAGGATCCTTACTCTGTGTATGGGTTGTGATAGCTTGAGTTATAATACCCAATGTATGATACAGGTTATGGTTGCTATGGTGGCTCCTATATACTACCTGGTTACTTTCTTGGGTAGATGTGTTGGTTTGTTGCATGTGGTGCATATTGTGGTTCTTTTCCCAGGTGTCATCGGGCAAGCCTTTTTAGAGAGTGATGCTTAGGAAGTGTGACGTTGGGGAAATGTAGCATCTAGTGGGGAAGTACTAGTGGGGTACCCAGGATATTCATTATTATATTATTTACTATTTTATTCGTTACATGGCGATAGTTGTCATGGTGATGTTGGGAACTTAGTATACCTCTTTAGGTGACGAGTTAGTTTCACTTGTTGTTCACTATTCTTTATCATGATTCCTTTACTTTTTCATGAGAGGCCTCAGGGTGGATCCTACTGAGTATACTATTATAGTCACCTTATGTATATATATAATATTTTGCATATCACATGGAGTTGGTTGGAGAAAAATCTATTTTCTATGATCTTGGGGTTGTATGTGATTTTGGGGCTTGTGGTTTCTGTTGTTTTTACTCCCTTTTGGGTACTTGCAGTTTTCCCCTTATAGTTGTAGTAATTTTCCATGACATTACATATGTGCCCTTGGTATTTCATTTATATTTCAGTTCTGAGTAGGAGTTGGTTGGTGTCTATCTTATCTCTCTCTTCTCCATGTGTTCTATGAGAGGGTAATGCCTCCCATTTCAGTGTTTACGATTCCCACGGTGCTAGTCACCAACCTGGGGCCTACTGGAGGTGGGACACAGGGTTCATTATATCCCTTCTCACATTTCCAGCCCATGAGGGGTACACTTTGCAGGGAGGGGTTCATGACATTGTGGAATCAAATGAGGTCTAGTTGAGGGATATGGTGGAGTTTTGAGTTTGTCACATGTGAGGTGGCATGTGTTGGTAGGGAAACTATGTCATTCATGTTTATCAAGTGATTTAAACACTGTAGTATGATTGAGACACAGGTGTTTAGGTACCCCTATGATTAGATGTATGGGCCATTAAGTTTACAATGGCTATAAAACAAGGTGATACTAGTTGTAGGATAGAGACCTATGAAAGGATCATGCATCATTCTTCTTTGTGCCTATGTTTGAATGGGTAGACATTAGGATAGGTTAATCAAAAATCAATGAATGAAAAAAAACTAATTAATTAATGTTTATTATTCCAGATTCTAGGTTTAAGAGCTATAACGGTTTATTATTTTATAGGTATGGCTCTAGGTCGATGTCCTCGTCAGTTTTGTGTAGAAAATGTCTAGAAGGCTATTACAGCAGATCGCCGCAGGGTAGAGGATGACGTTGATGATAATTGGAGAAAGACACTCTGAGAGTTTCAGTGCCAGATTCTATAGAAGTATGAGTGCTTTATTTCAGATGCAGTCATAGAAGACTAGTTCGAGGTGGTCGAGATAGGATTCAGTTCGATTTATTCCCGGAAGGAGCACTGGGTTTCCTTGGTTGTGACGATGTTGCATAAGGGAGCGAGGCAGTGGTTTTTCATTTTATTCAGGGATTGTGAGGAGTTAGTGATCTCATTGGAGGAGTTCCGAGACACGTTTAGAGTAGAGTTTCATTATTTGATAGAGAATGCGACTAGTCGCTAAGAGACTCTTACCCTTCGATAGGGTAGATCCAGTGTTCAAGAGTTTGGAATCCATTTCATGATCCTTTTACAATATAATTCAGATCTACTGCCAGATGAGTAGTCCTAGGGGCGGCATTTTGAGGAGGAAATGCATCTAGAGATCTAGCTCCCGGTCACCCCATTTATGGTGAAAACATATCTTGATGTGCTGGTGAGGGAAGAGGTTGTCGAGAGGACTTTTTCCAGGACTAGATCATCATAAGAGGGGAATCATCATGATTTTTCATGAAGTAGAGTTGTGGTCCAGGGTTCCCAGTTTTTAGGGAAGAAGAGTTTACATTCATCCATGGGTAGGTCTCAGGCCTTCATTTAATGTTTCTCCAGAGGTAGTAACTCTCAGTACTATGTCAAGGGATCTGGGTTTTTTTTCTTGTGGTGGTTGTGGTCATCAGCAGTGGGTGTTCCCGACCTATCAGAGCAGTCATCGTGCACCAGGTGCTACACTCCAGGTTCCTTCGTTTAGGCAGTTCTAGTTCAGGCAACAGTAGTAAGTTGCACAAGTATTAGATTAGAATAGTGCAGATGGGGAAGGTAGGGGAAAACCCCATGATGCTCCCCATCCTCAGATTATAGAGCACGTCAATGGAGGTAGTCTTCATTAGGGTCCAAGAGGCCATGGAGGAGGTCGTGGTCAGCTTCATGCTCTATAATTTCAAACTCTAGGTGATCCATACATCATTCAAGGTAACCTTTGCATGTTTTCTACCTTGGTGTATGCCTTGTTTGATTCAGGAGCGACACACTCCTTCATATCTCCTACCCTTGTCCATGCTTTGGGACATGAGGTAGAGAGGGTTCTGGTTCCCTTGGCATTGACGACGTGAGTTGGAGGTCGAGGTGACTTGTTTGAAGTATGTAGAGACTATGAGATAGTGTTGGGGCAACACCACTCTTGGGGAGATTTCATATTTTTTCAAATAATACTATATGATGTCATCCTTAGCATCAATTGGTTGTATTTGGTGCAGTCTATCATGTACTGATTTATGAAGAAGGTCGTTTTCTTCGGTGTAGATGGGGAGCCGGTTGTGTTTGTTTAGAAGCGAGATCCTCTGATGGGTCATAGGCATGTTTCTCCCTTATCATACATGATGGCTGCGGTGATGTTGAGTTCTTCAGGGGTTCATCAGTTGGATTTTCCTAGGGTTGTAGAAGAGTACCCTGATGTCTTTCTCAAAAAAGATGTACCATTAATCCCTCAAAGAGAGATCGATTTTGGGATTGAAATACAACCAGGGTAATCTCTTATACTTATGTATCCATATAGGATGACCCTTTATTTGTTACAAGAATTACTTATACATCATTATGGTCAGTTAAAGTGTGGTTTTGTTCGGCCGAGTGTGTCACCATGGGGTGCACCAGTTTTGTTCATGAAGAAGGTTGACGGCAGTTTGTGGTTGTGTGTCAATTATCATCACTTCAAAAAATTGGTTATTAAGAATCACTATCCTCTTCCATCGATTTATTATTTATTCGATCAACTAATGTGTGAAAGTTTCTTCTAAAATATAGACTTGTGGTAAAGATGTCATCATATGCGTGTGAAAAATGAGGATATCCTGGAGACTTCTTTCTGTTGTCGTCATGGGAATTAGGAGTTCATTGTAATATCATTCAGCAAGAAAAATTCTCCATTTGTGTTCATGGGATTGATGAATGCTGTGTTTTGTGAGTTCCAAGATAAGTTAATTGTAGTTTTCATCGAAGAAATCCTTGTATACTCTATTTCTGAAGAGGAGAATGCATATCATCTACACGTTGTTTTAGGAATTCTTCATCAATATTAGTTATTTGGGAAGTTTTTGAAGTGTGAGTTTTGTGCTTAAGAAGTCCGTTTCATTGGGAATGTTGTGTACTATTAAAGAGTAGCTATGGATCCATTAATGATAGAATCAGTTGTGTCTTGGGAAGCCCCCAAGACAGTGTCTGAGGTGCGATGTTTCCATGGTCTTATAGGCTACTATAGGAGGTTCGTAGATGATTTCTCATGATTTTTGACTACTCTGATAGCTTTGACATGGATGTATTCAACGTTCATATGGACTAATCAGTGTCAAGTAGCTTTTGATTATCTAATGGAGATGTAATTAAGTTCTTCAGTTCTTTGTCTTCCAACTGAGGGAGTTCAGTTTGATATTTTCTATGATGGTTCACATCTAGGGATAGTCTGTGTTCTCATGTAGTAGTGTTCAATTGTTTCTTATGAGTCTTAGAAGTTTCATCCCCATGAACGTAACTATTCCACCCATGATCATGAGTTGTCAGCCGTGGTGTATTCTCTAATGTTGTAGAGACATTACAACATTGGCAAGTGCTTTGTGGTTTTCATAGATCATAAGAGAATGAGGTATGTTTACTCCCTGCATGACTTGAACTAACGACCACATTTGTGGATGGAATTCTTATAGGAAAATAAATTTGTTATATCGTATACACCTGGAAAGGGGAATGTTGTAGCTGATGCACTAAGTCCCAAGTAAGGTAGTGATACTGTGTGCGAATATGGTTACTCTTGGAGAGTAATGGAAGAACTATCAACATTACATACTGATATGGGAGAATATGGGGGTAGTGGTTGTCTTCCCAGATGATGGTACAGTCATCCCTATTGCAGAAGGTGGAAGAGTCCTAGTTAGGGGATCTAGAGGTGGGGGTCTGAAGAGACCGAGTTGTTTCTGGCGAGGCCCATGATGGTTGGTTGGAGGATGAACAACACCAAGTGATGTATCATGGAATGATTTTTGTTCCTTTGATTATGTGCGAGATGGTTCTCAATGGGATTCATAGTTCTCCTTTATCCATGCATCCTAGAATGAAAAAGATGTATCGAGAGTTGAGGAGCCAGTTTTGGTGGTTGGGGATGAAGCATGTGTTTGCGGAGTTTGTGTCTAGATGTTTGGTTTTGCAGAAGGTGAATGCCGAACTCCATGTTCCTCGTAGACTTCTCCACCCATTATATATTTCTCAATGGAAGTGGGAGGACATCTCAAAGGAATTTTAAACTGGTTTACCTCGATCTATTAGAGGACATGATTTTATATCGGTGGTAGTAGAACGTTTAACAAAATCATCTAACTTCATAGTGATCAAGGAGTCGTGCTCAGTGGAAGTTTTGTCGAGGCAGTATCTAGAGGAGGTGGTGAGACTTCATCTCGTACCGAGGATGGTAATTTCTGATTGAGATCCTTGCTTTATCTCCAGGGTGTGGAGAGGTCTCCAACATGCTTTCTGTTCTCTATTTTGACTTAGAACTACTTTTCTTCCTCAAACAGATGGTAATATATAGTGAACCATCCAGACTCTTAAAGAGATGTTACGCAATGGTGTTCTTTATTGTATAGGTTCTCGGATGAGGCAGTTACCCGTGGTCAAGTTCTCTTACAATAATATTTTTCACTCAACCATCGGTATGGAACCATTTGATGCATTGTATGGCCAACCATCCCGTTCTCAGTTGTGCTAGACTGGGGTCGGAGGGTCAGTAATTCACAGACCAAAACTAGTGAAGAATAAAAAATAGACGGTTCAAGTGATTCATGAGAGGATGAAGGTAGAATAAGATCGTCAGAAATTGTATGTTGATCGATGTAAGATACTCTAAGAGCTTAATGTTGGGGAACACGTGTTTCTGAACATGACTCCCCATCATGGGAAGCGATGCTTTGGTCATGGGAGAAATATTTCTCCCTGGTTTGTTGGGCCTTTCTAGGTGTTATCTCATGTTGATGTTGTAGCATATCGAGAATCACTTCCCCATCAGATGAGTCGGGTACATTATTTTTTCCATGTATCATGTCTCTGTCGTTATCATCATGATGTCTCTGAAGTCATTGATTGGGGAGAGATCAATGTTGGTGATGATGCATCCTTCGAAGAGCGGCCTATGGAGATCCAATACTGTAAGAATAAGTTGTTGAGTGGGAATTCAATCCCCGTGGTTCATGTCTTTTGAAGACACTGTGGAATGGAGGACAGTACCTGGGAACGCGAGTCACAGATATGTTCTCAGTAACCAGAGTTGTTGTATGTTAAACATCGTCTATGTAATGATGTCCCCATTGTGGTTAGAACATTAATGATTATAATATGGTTATCTTTTGTTGCTTCTGGTGGCCTGATCTATTTTGTGAGGTATCTCGATGGGTGGTTGTTCAGACCCTGTTTCATTTTCCCTTTAGGTGGGTTTTGAATTCTCTAGGATGAGAATGTTTTGAGAGGTAACTAATTCAATTTCCCAGACCTCACTGGTCCATTCGTCACAAAAATCCAGTGTATGTGGTGATTTGGGAGTTCAAGGTGACTAATCCCCAACACTTTTCCAATTTTCCATTACGGTGAACAGTTACAACGGTAGATAGATGTGAACACTGCAACGGTAATCTTATGTGAATAGTGTCAACATTAACCATATATGAAGAGTTAAACGGTAATCATAGGTGAAAAGTTTAATCATTAACCCTCTGTGAACAGTGTAATGTTAACTTTAGTTGAGCAATGTCAACATTAACCTTCTATGAACAGTGCACCAGTAACCTTAGATAAACACTATCAACATTAACCTTTTGTGAATAGTGAAATGATAACCATAAGTGAACAAGGTTAATATTAATCTTCTGTGAACAGTGCAATAGTAAACTTAGGTTAACAATGTAAACATTAACCTTCTATGTATAGTGAAATAGTATCTTTTGGTGAACAGGGTCAACATGAACCTTCTATGAACAGTGAAACGGTAACCTTAGGTGAATAGTTTTAACATTAACCTTCTATGAAAAGTGTAACAGTATCCTTAGGTGAACAGTGTCGACATTAACATTCTGTGAATGGTGAAATGGTAACCTTAGATTAATAGTGTTTTGAAAACAGTGAGGTTCCAATAGTGAGGTTCATAAACAGTGTTTCCAGAATGGTGAGGTTCCAATGGTGAGGTTCATGAACAGTGATTCTAAAATAGTGAGGTTCCAATGGTGAGGTTTATGAATAGTGTTTCCAGAACATAGAGGTTCTAATTCTATCCTTTATTTCTTTAGAAAAATTTTGAGTTCATGAACATTGTTTCCATAAGGGTGAGTTTCATGAACAGTTTTTCCATAATGGCGAGGTTCCAGTGGTGAGGTTCATGAATCGTGTTTCTATAACGGTGAGGTTCCAACGGTGAGGTTCATGAATAGTGTTTTCAGAACAGTGAGGTTCCAACAGTGAATAGTTTTTCCATCTTCTAACTATTTCACCCCTTTAACATTTCTTTTGACATAAAATGTATTTAAATCCTCATTTTTTAGACTCTAAGGACGATTCAAAGGACATAACTCTTTTATTAATTGTCCCTAAGGAATGGGATATTTTTACTTAGTCAAACCGTGTGGTTTAATGTGATTCGATTTTAATGGGAAATTATGTTTATCTTAAATAGTTTCACTATTAAATATTCCAAAGGGATGGGATATCTTCCTCCCTAATTCATTCTCCTTGTTCTCGGGATTGAGATGCTTGAACATCCCATTCCTTATCATAAGAGTTGCACAATCAAACATTCCTCTTCAGATTAGTTCCACTCTATATTAATGCAATAAATATTTATCAATCAATCATCTATATAAGGTCTGCTTTATCGTCCTTATTTTTCATTTCATATTTTCATGTTTCTCCATTCCATATTATAGCATGTGATCTATATGATTATAATTGAGTTTTCATGGGTTTTGGTTGGTGTGGTCTTACCGTGGAATCATTTGGTGGATGTAGTTGTCACAAGAGGAGGCGATCATGATCCTTTATGATATAAAGAACGTCAAGAACCGTTTGAGGTTGGATATTCTTTGATTCTCTTTTCTTATATGTGCAACTGTATAGTTATCATGTTTTATCACACATGATGACAATGGAATTGACATAATAAATATTTGAATCTGATAAATTAATTGATATCGATTGTATGTTATTGGTTCTTGTTTTCCTAGATAGTGTGATATCTATGCTTTCTTTGTTTAGTCATTCAATATTTATTGAAATTGGTAAAGAACATAATGATGGGAATAAAATGATAACTGCTTGGATAAATATAAAGAATCATGAAATGAATCTGGTTCTTCTTTTTGTAATTTTATGTTAATCATATTGATGTCGTAAGCATGGTTAATTTTTTTGATAGTTTTCTGTTTAGGTTACCCATATTCGAAACCTATAAATAATAGATCATTAAACTACATATGGATTAATGAACTGGCTATTTGATAAAAAGACATTTCCTTGTAGGGTTCTGAGTTATCATCATTATTGTTAAAGGGCCAAGATCCAATTTGTTAAGATAATTTTGTCTTGATTCTTATGTTTAAATGTGAGCCTGTTTGGATGTTTATGTATGTGGGGGCATGAGGACCTTTGGTTATGGGAGCAGATGACACCTAGAGTTGTGATATGCATCAGCTTATACATGTGGGTGTTGGAGAGGACACCAGGGATGATGGAATAGGATGAATGAGATTGTTGGATGCAAACTCATTTTTATTGGTAAATTATCTGCTTTAATTTTACACGCTGTTCAAAGAAGCTGGTCTTACTTACCCTTCTTCTAAAAGATGTGAAGATTTGTGGGGTATTCCATATGCTTTCCATGTTTAGCTTTTAAAGGGAGGATGGGTATATTCTCTTGCTATAGGCAGCAAATACATGATGGGTAGTACATATAACCACTGTGTCGAGCCCCCTTGTCTTTAGTAGCAAAGAATTTTTTTTCTAGAATGTGTGGGAATATGTGAAAGTAATTCTATAATAAATAATTGAATAAATGATGTTAACCCTTGGGGTTGGAGTTGCTGGAACATAATGATGAGGTTGTAATTTTAAATGGATAGTGGACTTTGGGTGTGATGGTAACGAAGTTTAATGTTGAATTGAAAATGGTTAACAAATTTTTACAGAATTAATTAAAGTTAAGTGGAACTGATAAAAATGGAATGAATTAATCTAATAAAGAACTTTAAATGGTTGTGTTCTTATAGGATACCTAGTCTTAGATGTGGTAGCTCAGAGTCTGAGAGATGTTAGCTGCAGTTGATTCTATGACTAGGTTATACCCGTAACATGGTTGTGAGATATAGTATATTTTGTATATTTTGTGTTACTATATGCTACTCCACCATGTCAGTAAGGGAAACTGACACCTTGGGGATTCTGAGCCCTGGGTGGGGGGGGGGTTTCCTCAACATTCTGGTTGGAGGATGGATGGCTGACTAACCCCTTTGGCCCTGCTCTCTTCTCTTGATAGATACTTGTGCTGGTAGGAACTAGGGATAGTTTTTCCCCATATATGTGTATAGAGGGCTGTAATGTCTTGTGTTTATTGACATATATATATATTTATATTATGGATATATCATCCTATGGAATACTATAGGTGTAACATGTATAGGATGTGTTGGCTTGAGGATCCATACTCAGTTTATGGGCTTTAAGGGCATGAGGTATAATACCCGACGTATGACACATGTTATGCGAGTTGTGGTGGCTTCTATAAACTACCTAGTTAAACTATTGTGTAGAGGTGGTGGTTTGTTTCATGAGGTGAATATTGTGGTGCTTTTCCCAGGTGTTTGATGGCAAGACATTTTGGAATGAGATGCTTAGGCCATGCGACGTTAGGGAAAAGCAGCAAGCAGTGGGGAAGTATTAGCGGGGTACCCTTGATATTACTTATTATATTACAAAATCTTCTATGCGTATCTTGGTGAGAGTAGACATGGTGAGGGTGGGAACATTGTATACATGTTTAGGTGATGAGTTTGTTTCACTTGTTGTTCACTGTGCTTTATCATGCTTCTTGTAGTTTTTCAAAAGAGGCATTGGGATGGATCCTACTATGTATACTGATATACTCACCCTATGTATATATAAACTATTTTTAGGTCACTTAGAGAAGGATGGATATCAAGATGGTTTCTACTAGCTTGGGGTTGCAGGAGTTGTTGGGGCATGTGGTTGCCATTGTTTTTACTATCTTTTGGGTACTTGCAGTTTTCCCCTTATAGTTGTAGTACATGTTCATGACATTACATATGTGCAGTTGATATTTCTTATATATTTTAGTTCTGAGTTGGAGTTGGTTGGTTTTTATTTTATCTCTCTCTTCAACATGTGTTCTCATAGACGAAAATTCCTTTCATTGGTGTGTTCTCTATACCCTCATTGCTAGTCGCCAATTTGGGGCCTACTAGAGGTGGGACTCGGGGGGTCATTATATCCCTTCTCACATTGCCAACCCAGGATGGGTACACATTGTGGGGAGGGGGTCATGATAATTTTATACTCCAAAAAACTATATCCTTAATTATTGAAGTAATATCATTTGTATTCCACTGTTATATGACCATTTTTCAAAATCATTATTGTTAAAAAAAACATAACAATATAATTATTGTTATATATATGAGTAATCTTGATTAATTAATACAAGAAGAAGAATAGATGGCCTCATCTAGTAGACTCGTGCCTTATGAATCCCATCTGTCCGAGCCTGGGAATGAAGTTACTTCACTGGGCTATTCTCTGGACCCACCCAAATCTGAACATTAGAATGTAATTATTGAATGGAATCACCTAAGGGAAATGTTCATGATGATAAAAATCACCAATCGAGCAATGTTTTCTGAGCTTCCCCAAGATTCTATCACCATATCACATCTTACACATCGGTCTTATGCAGTTGTTATAAGGGGCTATGTAATGCGATATTTGTTACAAGTGTAATCATTTTGTCTAACTAAAATTGTTATTTCTTATGATGGAAAAATTTAGGATTTTCAAATATTTGGATTATTGTAGGATGAATTTATAGTTCTGTATTACTAATGAATTTTGAAAAAAGGCTATTTGGAAATATTTATTTATAATTTTAATAATTAATAATGTAAAATGATTTTCCAAAAAAGTACTTCAACAGTTGTGACCAGTAAGAAATGTAAAGTGGAATATGATCAACATTATTTTATTGAATAGTAAAGCATGAATAGTAACATACCATTGTCATTAGTAATGAATAGTTATTAATAGTAAATCGGCTAATAAAATTTGAAACTTATCCCCTGAATGTATAAATACAATTAAATCATTTTAATAGTGAAAAAAACTATTATAGAATATGATTTTATGTTTTTGTCGGCCATAAATATTTTATTGAAGATTTTATCATTTATTTTATACTTTAAAATAAAGATTTAGTTTCAAAAAATTTAATCATAAATTGTTTCTTTTTTATCTTATGGTAATATGATAATTTATTTTGGCCCTTGGTTATTTTTCCAATGTGTTAGAAAAAAAGTTATTGTTTTAGAGTTGTTTTTTAATATATATTTATTTTTAAAAAATTAACTTAAAAAATTTTAGAAAATTATTCTCATAAAATAGATTTCAAGATTGAATTCATAGCATGGATATTAGGTTAGCTAATGTTTTGGGATTTTTATGAAACAACCGAATTTTCAAAGAATAGTAAAAATATAATTTTGCGTTTCGGATGTTTAGTGAAATTATTGATTATATATTCATGATGTAAAAAATCTGGTCAACTTATGAATAGTTTTATATGTTATTTCATTTTCAAAGTTTCCAATACCATGGGAAAACTCTATGTTCATGCACATTTTTATGAAAATACCACTGAATAGGATTCCCATGGAAATTAATTAAATATTCTCTCTCTTTCCCTACAAACACCAATCCATTCAATCATTCATTTTATTAAAAAAATCATCCTCAAAGATTTTCTAGTATTCTTACCTCCCAAGGAGTCCTCCCAAGGATACCTCAAGCCCCCATGGTCCCAACCATCGAGCATTTGAAGTCACTCTTCATGGTAAGAAAACCTTTCACCCTCTTCATTTAAGTTTGGCCTTCCTTTATGGTATGTCTTCTTGATTCTATTTAATTATGTTGGATAATGATATTTTATATCATTTATTATATCAATTTTATGTACAAATTATATGAGACCCATTCCACTCTCATCAACTAATTTTTTTTATTTTAATGTGATGTTGTTCGACTGCTGAATTTTCGTAAAAGAAATCATATTTTCTCTTTCATCACGTTTCCTTTACATGTGATATGTCATTAAGATATACATACCATGTTATTTTTTCTATTTAATTATTTACCTATAATGTATTATGATTAATATTTGAGTATTTTACCCTTGTCCACTCTATTTTTATTGTTTTCTTACACCACATAATATAGTCATTTTTCTGTTGAAATATCATCTCAAAATTTCTCTCTCTTTCTCTCAATGAATTCCATTATCTTATTTATTTGAATATTCTAACCTATTTCATCTATATATGTGATCATAAAGTCATGAAAATTATATTCCTCATTCTTGAATTTACTTACATATACCCCTCATTTCCTTCCATGGGTTATAAATGACATAATGATCTTATTTTTAAGTGCTTTTAAAAAATCACGATTTTGATGGGAAACCCATTTCATTTACTCTCATTGGGTTATTAATGAAATGTACGACTAGGATCTATGTGGCTCACATAAAAATAACTACATATTAAGGGTGTTCCCTAATAGTGCTCTAATGCATTGGGTAGAGAATCTAATCTTTATTGATGACAATTTTTGTGATACATTGGTGAATAACCATGGTAATGTTTATAACACCTTGGAGATGAAACTCATTGATATGTTCATAAATGTATAAAATAAATGTTGTATCCACATATTCAAGTTATGATTCATGTTATTTTCATTATGATATTTCTCTACTTCTATTTCTCATTACTATGTTTTTTATCAAGTTCTTATTGATTTCACAAATAAACGGATTCCCTTGTTTTCCTTACTGGGCCTTCTTATAACCTTTTTTTATGTATGTCTCCAGGTTATTAAATGCATTAATTGAACCTAGGATTAATAGTTAAATAATATTTTTTAAGGGGATTTAATAGAGTGTTTTATGTTTTATGGTTTTATGTTCCAGATTTCCAAGATTATAGACTTTAAAGATCCTCTGTTTGTAAAATCTAATAAAAATAAATGTAGCAAAATGGTGGAAATCCATAGTGGTATCAAAATAATGTATAGTTATTTATGGAAATATGGTTATGAAAACATTAATAAACCCCGTTTTTAAATGTTTATATTTTGGAATATATCCTATTATTAGGGTGAGTATTGAGTTTGTGTGTTATCAGGACGAAAAATCCTTATCTGGATACAAGATGGTAAGGGCAGCTCTGGCACAGATGTACCTAGGAGATAAAACTCGGAAAAAGAGTTTTAGGCATGACATGGGGTATCTTGGTACATGACAACGGGTCATGTAGCACTCTTGGTTATGAAACTTCTGGGGGATATGTTTGGTTAATCATAAGCTTTTTATGAATCATTGTGAATGATTTATAGATAAATGTAATTTTTTGAAGCATGATGTTTTAAGATATAATATCCTTTATAGTAAAAAGATTCACAAATGAAATAATCTTCTCACCTAGGTATTATTGTTTTAGAAAATGGTGGGAAATAGGAGGTACCATGCAAATGGTGACTGTAATGGACCATGGACTGAAAGCCCTCTGATGGAAGCTAAAATTGAAACATTCATGAGAATGATGAACCATCTAACTCATGTTATAGGAAATAACATGAATCATGTTCATAGATGGATTTCACCATGAATGGAACAACTTCATGTTGAATCAATTATGAATCAAAGAACCCCACCCTTTAGTGGATATACCGACCCATTGATTGCTGATCTGTGGATCAGCTCTATCAAGAAGAACTTTTCTGTTCTATGTTGTTCTGGACAAGAGAATTTTACCTTGTTTGTTTATCGCTTAGAGGTAGAAGCTAATCAGTGGTGGGAACTGATTTAAAATTCAAGTCCAAGAGTGGATGTTTATTCTATGGATTGGGAAGAGTTCATTGGGATATTCTTCAACATCTATTTCCCTCAATCAATGAGAAAAAGAATGGAGAAGCAGTTCCTCAAGATGAAACAGAATGAGAATGAATTTATGTGATGCTATGAGATGAAATTCACAACGCTTTAACTTTACACCTCTATCTTTGTCATGGTTTCAAATGGAAATGTTGATTAAATCATCGGTGGAATGAGATCTCATCTATGGAATAATCTAGACAATCAATATTATGATAGCAATGATGAGATCGTGCGAAGCGCAATGAATGTCGAACAAGAGTTTGGTGACATGCATTGGTCTCATAAATCCAATGATAATAACTGAAAAATGGAGACATGCCTAGGTAGGAGCTTCGATCAGGGAATTGGAGACAAGAAAGTACAACATCCCATGTGTAATAAATGTTAAAAGAAGTAGTTCGGGAACTTCCTGCTCGGTAGTGGGAAGTGCTTCAAGTGTGGAAAAGATAGCCACATTGCACTGAATTTTCATATTGAGGTGAAGCCACAACTTCCCAAAAATAATGAAAAAGGGAAGATGGTGCAAGCCCAAGCTGATTTCCAATTCTATAAATCTATATAACATGGGAACTTTGCCAACAACTGTCCAAATCTTTGGGAAGTGGAGGGGAATCACCATCAACCACAGCAATGGCCAAGGGAACATGTTCTTACTATAGATATCACTACTACTGAATTTGAAGCACTAAATGATGTGGTGGAAGGTAATCTTGTTGTTATCTCAAATCAATTAAGTAATTTTTCTATTTTGGATCAACATATTCCATTAGGTCTTACATGTCTGCAACGAATATAAAATCAACAACTGATTTTCTAAAAGTAGAGTTATCAGTCAAGACTCCTGGTTGGATTATCCAAGCATTGTCAATGTTTAGAGACTCTAGTTTTTAATTTATTTAGAAAAATATAATCATAAATCTAATAGTCATTGCAATGATAGAATTTGACCTTATACATGGGATGGACTTCCATTAAATGTATAATTCAAAATCAAATGTAGATGCAAGGAAATATCAAAAGTCTTGAATTGAAATGATATAGTTATCCTTCATGGAGAGATATCTCAACATAATATTTGTCAATAAAAACCTCTTATATCTTTCATTATGGAGTTGATCAGTGAAGAAGAAGAAGGAAATTAGAGTTTGAGGGTAGAAAACATCCCTATCATCTAGGAATACATTGACGTGTTTCCTAAGGAGTTTCTCGGACCTCCCCCATAATGAGATGTTGAGTTCTCAATTGAACTCATACCTGGATCCCATCTGATATAAAAAACCCCCTATAGGATGGAAAATGTGGATCTATAGGTTTTAAAGAAACAACTCCATGATCATTGGGAGAAAGGTTTTATCTTACCGAGTACGTCTCAATGGGGAGAACCAGTTCTCTTTGTGGAGAGGAAGGATAAATTGATGTGGCTATTCAATGATTATAGAGAACTGAATGGGATTGCAGTGAAGAAAAAATACCCTCTTCCAAGAAAAGATGACTTATTTGAACAACTTCATGGGGATCAATACTTCTCCATGATTGATCTACGATTTGGTTATCATCAATTTATGGTGAAGAAAGATGATATTCCTAAAATTGCCTTCTAATCAAGATATGGGTATTATGATTTTGTTTTTATTCCCTTCAGACTGACTAATGCAACTACAATTTTAATGGATTTGATTAATATAGTCTTTGATCACTACCTTGATAACTTTGTAGAAGTTTTTATTGCTGATATTATAATATATTCCAATAGTTGCGTGGAGAATTAGGATAAAATAACTGTTATTTTTAAAACTCTACGGAATGATTGAATTGTTGGGAAGTTCATCAAATTTGATTTCTGGTAATAGTAAGTTTCTTTCATGGGGCACATTGTAACCAAGGAAGGAATCATAGTTGACCTTACAATGACGTTGTAGAAGAGTATCCTCTTCCTACAAAAATAACTAAGATTTGTACATTCCTTTGATTAGTGGGATATTATACGATGTTTTTGAAAAACATTTCACGTCATTCTAATACATTAGCCATGTTAAATAGAAAAGGGATCAAGTTCATCTAGACAAAGGAGTGTGAGGAATGTTTCCAAGAGAATAAGAATAGATTGGTTATTTCATGTGTGTTAACTCTAACCCCATGTGGAGAAGGATTGATTATTTTTATAGATGATGCTATGAAATGGATTGGGTTAGTCCTCATGAAAAATGAAAATGTTATTTCTTATGCATTTTGATAGTTGAAAAATCATGATTAGAATAATCATATGCATGACATGGAGATGGATGTGGTCATTTTTGCTCTGAAAATATGGATGCACTATCTTTATGGGACTAAATCTTAAATATACAGAGACCATCAATGATTGAAGAATATTTTCACACAAAAGTAATTGAAAATGAAATATAGGAGATGGTTAGAACTTCTCAGAGACTATGATTGTTCAATTCTTTATCATCCCTAGATGAGCAAAAAAATTTGATGATACATTAACCAGGAAAGACCCAGTTGTTCTTTCCATGTTGAGGATTCAAAGAGATCATTTCTCTAATGACCTAGTAAAGCTGGACCTGGGAATTATAAGGGTAGAGACACCATAAACTCTAAACCAAATGACTTCTCAACTGTCATTTTTAAATATTATCAATACATCTCATAAAGAAGATCCTTTGTTACATAAGATGTTTGAGGCTATGAAAGATGGAATGTTTCCTGAGTTCAATATTGTTCAAAAAGGAGTACTGAAATTTCATACAAGACTATGTGTTCCATCTATTTCAGAAATAAAGAAGGAGATGATGGATGAGGCTCATAGCTCTACTTTATTTATACATCATCGAATCACAACGATATATAGGGAAGTTCGTGATCATTATTTGTGGGATAATATGAAAAAGGAGATTGCTGACTACTCTTCAAGGTGCCTAGTATGTCAGGAAGTAAAGGAAGAGGGACAACTTCCTAAAGGGATATTACAACCATTACCCATACTAGCATTGAAGTGGGAAAATATCACTATAGACTTTGTCCCTGGTCTCCTGAGAACATCCAAAAGAAATAGTGTGATATGGGTTATTGTGGACCATCTCACCAAGACATCCGATTTTCTCTCCATTCTTGAAGATTTACACCTTAATGAACATTCACTACTAGGAATTTTAGTTTTTGCGCCTCCTGAAGCGGGCGACCACCATTGGAGGTCTCTAAAGAGGGTATTAGTGATTTCCATTGGAGTCCACTAATAAAATGTAAAATTTAAGCGGGAATTTTCCCGCACGGTCATCTTCTTCTTCCCTCTCTCGCTTTAGCCACTGTAACTCCAATGTACCGTAGTCGACGCCACACATCACCGCACGCCACCAATCTTCACACCATACCATGCTTCGTAATAACACACTCGTGACCTCCATCTACATGCCAAACAATCCCGAACCCCCGCCTAGGACTTCTAGCGACCTCATCGTCATCACCCCATCAACACAACATCCACCTGCCGCCGTGTGTCCGCCATGGCCGGTGGGGGAATGGTCTTGTATCCCTTTCCACACATATGCCGATATGAGGACCTACATGAGGACCATCTGAACGCTGTGTTGATGTGAAACATTAGCGACCGCCAATGGAGGTCGCTAATGGGTTTTACCGACGATGCTAATGCAACTGCCAAAAGTGGTCACAGGGCGGTCGCTAAAGCCTTTTAGTAGCTTCTTTGGGTGGTTGCTAAAAGCTCTAATTCTAATAGTGATTTTAGGATTTACGTAAAGAAGGTGGTAAGGATGCCTCAAGTTCCACTTTCTATCATATCAGATGGTGATCCAAGGTTCATATATAAATTTATGAAAAGTCTTCAACATTATATGAGCACTGAATAGAATTTCAGTATGGTCTATCAATACCAAAATGATGGAAAATCTAAAAAAAATTCAAACACTCGAGGATATGCATTGAACATTCCTAATAAAATTTAATGGTGGATGGGATCAACATGTAACTTTAGTTGAGTTCTCTTAAAACAATAGCTTCCCCTCGAGCATTCAAATGGCACCATATGAAGCTCTATGTGGGAAGTTATTTACAACACCTACATGTTTTCATGAATCTGGTGAGAGAATGATTCTTCGCCCTAATCCGGTTTAAGATATGAGAGAAAAGATCCATTCCCACCCCCAACACAATGAGGCTACTCAGAGTCCATAATAAAGCTATGTCGAAAACGATCAAAGGGAATTTTTGTTTCATGTTGGTGGAAAATAATTTCAACAAATTTACCCATGTAAGAGAGTCATGTGGTTTGGGAAGAAAGTAAATATCAACCCTAGGTACATTGGCCCCTAATAAATCCTTGATCGCATAGGAGTAGTGGCCTATTGGCTTTCAATTCCTCCAAATATAGAATATTTTCATGATTTCATCCTTTTATCCCACTAAAGGAAGTACATACCTGAACCTTCACATGTTATAAAACCATAGATGGTACAACAAGAACATGACCTCTCTTATGAGGAGCAGCCGGTGGAGATCATGGATTGTAGAGACAAGATTCTACACAACAAGACTACCCAGCTTGTTATGGTGTTGTGGAGGAACCATAAATGTGAAGGTGCTACGTGGGAACCAGAGGAGTTTATGAGGAATAAGTATGCACATCTTTTATATTATTTGGAAATGAGTAAAAATATTGGGGATAAAATTTCTTAAGGGGGGAATAATGTAATGACTTGAACATTTGAATAATATTTGTGTCCTAAATTTATGTGTTATTTCATATTATACTTCACAAAAATATATCCTTTAATTAATGAAATGATACTGTTGGATTTCAACTATTATATGATCGTTGGTCAATATGACCGTTGGAAAACAATGTCTTAACATTATAATTATTATTATAAATATGAGTGATATTGGTTAATTAATATATAAATAAGAGTTCATGGACTTATCTAGTAGACTCAGACTGTACCTAACCCATCTATTAGAGCATGGGAAGGATATGGCTTCACTGGGCTTTGTTCTAGACCAAGCCCAAGCTGAACATCAACATGTGAAGCTTGAAATAAATCACCTAACAGAGAAGTTCAAATTGAATGAAATAACCAATTGGGAAATTTTTTTTGAGTCACCCCAATATTCTGCCAACATAGCACACATTACACTTAGGGCATATGAAGGTGTTATATGGGGCTATGTAATGTGACCTCAGTTACTTTTGTAAATCTTTTTAATAATTAAAATTGTTACTTTCTTATTATGGTAAAATTTGTAATTTTAAAATATCCGGATAATTATAGGATGAATATATAGTTCCATAATACTAATTAATTTTAAAAAAATAGTGTATTTTGATATATTTATGTAAACATTAAATTATTAATAAAGTAAAATTATTTCTATAAAATGGTCTTCTAATGTTTTGATTAGTAAGAAATTTAGAGTCTAATAAAATCAACATGATTTTTAGTGAATAGTAATTTATGAATAGTATCATACCCTTATGAATAGTAATGAATAGTAATGAATAATAAATCTGCCAAAGAAAGAGGAATATCACAAATGAATGTAAAAATAATATTTAGACATCTTATAATTGAAAAAACATTAATAGTATAGGTTTCTTTATTTCTATAGGTCATAAATATTTTATTTACAATATTATAATTAATTTAATAATATATAATTAAAATATATTTTCATAAAATTAAATCATAAACTGTTACTTTATTTTCTTATGGATATACGATAAATTTTTTTTGTCGTTGATAACTTAATCATGGTGTTACAAAACATGTTATAGTTTTAGAGTTGTTTTTTAATTAATAAATTTATTTTTTAAAAATCAAAATAAATGTATTTATAAAATTATTATCATTTAATGGAGTTTTTTTTTGAATTCATAGCATCGATATTAGTTTAGGTTAATCTTTTGTAATTTTTTTGAAACTGTTGAATTTTTGGTTAATAGTAAAAATACGGTTTTGAGTTTTAGGTGTTTAATGACATCATTGATGATGTAATCATGATGTAATAAATATGGTCCACTTTTTAATAGTAATATATGTTATGATGTGTCCCAAGTGGCCAATACCATGGGAAAACACCATGAAAGAGCCCATGCTTTTGCAAATACCACCGTTGAGGTGTCCCTTATAAATTAATTAAATATTCCCTCTCTTTCCCTATAAATACCAAGACATTGCCTCATTCATTTCATTCCAAAATCCCACTAAACAAATATCTATTCTTTTTACCTCCCAAGGAGTCTTCCCAAGGTTCCCTCATATTCCCAAGGTCCCTACCATCAAGATTTTGAAGCCACACATCATAGTAAGAGAAATTGTTCACCTTCCCCTTTTAATTCATGACTACCTTTATGTTATGTCTTCTATTTCTATTTCATTCTGTAGGAGTATGTTTTTCAATATCCTTATTTATTTCTATTTTATGTCCAAATGATGAGAGACCCCTTCCAATATCATAAACAAATTTTATTTATTTTTAATTGGCGTCGTTAGGCTGTCAAATTTTCCTAAAATAAATTGCATCTTCTTTTTTTCACACTTCTCTTTCATGTGGTATGTCATTCAAATATCCATTCCATGTCCTTGTTTATATTTTATTCTTTCCCTATACTATATTATGAGTTATATATTTGTGTATTACCCTTTCCCATGTTTTTGTTATTTATTTATAAAACCATATTATATAGTCGTTATGCTGGAGAAATTTCATCTCAAATTTTCTCCCTCTTTCTCTGAATAAATTCTCTTATCTTATTTATGTGAATAACGAGACCTATTTCATCTACAAGCGTGTTCATAAAGATATAAAAATTATATTATTTATATATATTCCGATAAATTCTATGGAAATGTTTTTCTTAAATACATTGAAGTTTTATGAGTCAATGAAAATTTAGGATGCATGAATTCGAGGCCCAGTGTACCCGGAATAAATTTCTGAGGTTTTGTTCAGGTACATTCAGTAATTGTACGAGCATGTATTTATAAATTTTGAACTGGTACTCAGAATTGATATTTGAGTTCACCGTCGATCTCACAATGTGGGTATTCTCTTGAGAAGACTTTCAGCTCGACGTCAGTTGGTTGAGAATAAAAGATGGCATTTGGGTTTTTATTGAATAAATTAAATAAAAATAAGGTTGTGTTAACATTATTTGTATTAGTTTGTTAAAACCTCGATTTAGAGGTTGGAGGTGGGGACCAACACACCTTAAACTGCCATGAGAGGTCATGGATGTGGGTCCCACCTGAGTTCTAAATCTCCTCTTCATGTTTATTGTGGTGGGGACCACCCGGAGTTAAACCCCCTTGATACTCCCCATTTATGGGGAGAAACCCTTCAACTTCAATTAAGTTTATGGGAGCCCATTCAACTCCCCAGACACATAATTCCCCAAATTCCTCACATTTAATTAATACACCCATTTAGAAATTAGTTCCAACAATTATATAATAGATTAAATTAATCCATTATTTTGGGTTGGAATTTGTCTTTTAGTGGGATTGGGAGAAAGGAGAAAGCATAGGGAGAAAATCTATCTCTAACAAAGAATGTGTTCTTCCAACAAATAATGTCGGAATGGAGCATCATCGACATTCATCCTTAGAACCCCCTTCAACTTTGGACATCTTTGACCGATCCTCCATCCTCATCGACATCAATGATCTGAAGCACGAGCATGGTTTAGATGTGTGTGGTGGACGCGATGAACATAAACAACACCGTCTTCTTTCCTGCGACTCCTTCAATGAACAACAAACAAAGGTAGGGGTTCAAGATTTGTTAATTGTTGTACATTCTACATTTTCCGTCAGGGATTATTATTCGAAGATGCATTCTATCACCCTAATGTGGAGCGTGGTGGATGAACGAACACATCCAGACTCCTCTGCCATCTTTTTGGAATGTGACGCTAAATGTGGAAATATTCCAGGATGAGAGATTATTTTCAACAATTGTTTAGGATCGAAGAAGATGTCCTGAGGTGTGCGTGGCTACTTCCGGAATGGGAATCAGGCCACCAGAACTCATCTGGTGACCTGCACAATGATCGTCGGTAGTTGGAATTGATGAACATCACCGCATGGATGGTGGTGGAAAAACCGCACTGCAAGAGGAGGACCCCGCAACTGACGGTCCTCGGCAGTGCAATAGTGCACAGTTCAAGGTTGACCAAGATGAAAACTAGCAGCACGAGCTACCGGGTTGCCTGGGAATGCATTGCACAACCGCACCGTGGGGTGGATCAAAAAGGGGGGTCGCAGCCATGGACATGGCGATGGAGGACGAGCGGCTGACATTGCTTGTCGCTGAAGGAGGCATAGCGCAACTGTGTCGCGTAGGAGTCAGCTTGCCTCTAGGACACCCAGTAGGAGAAGGACCTGTCACGTGGGTCCTGAGTGACACAGACCGGCACCATGTGGCACTGGTTTTTAAGACCCCCGAATGGCTAATCCATTCAGGATTCCAGGGGGCGTGACCTCCCTTCTAGATGTGGCAAGGCCGGACCCCACGGGATGCTAGCATTGGGCCTCATGCAGGCCGAGCCCAACGTGGGCCGGACCTAGTGTGAGTTGGGCCTCTCATGCATGCAGGGTCGGATCCATGGACCATGTTAGATCTACAAACGGGGTTTCATCCATAGACCGGACACCTAGGAGAAAGATGATTTTTTGGTGTACCTCACTCAAGGTTTGGACACAGTTGGGGTAAAATAGGTTTGGATCGAATGTAAATCCAAATGGGCCCTTGGAACGGAAATGCAAATAGAGAATGCACCATCGATACCATTACCTGTTGGGTCACTAATTCCACCATCCACAACAATAGAGAGTGCACGCTGCCTTAGCACATTGCACGAGTTCCAGCATTAGGGCCACCCTGGTTCTGTGGTGAGATGGACCCATAGGAAGATGACGATTAGATGGAGGCTATGGTGAGAGTCCTCAGTCTGGTAGGGACGCTATCTGACCTTATGGTGATCCTTTTCATTAGTCTCCTTCACGAAACAGCAGATAGATGGTGGAGCCTAATGCTCCAGGTGCATGATGAGGCGAAACTACTCACAACAGACTACAAGATCCTGTTTTGGGTGGATTTTGTCCCAGCCACCATACGTGCAATGCATATATATGAGATACTTCATCTACAGTAGGGTATCTTGATAGTGGAACAGTACTCAGTGAGGTTCACCAACCTCTCACGTTACTTCACAAATATGGTTCAGGACCCATTATTTAGGGCCCAGACCTTTAAGTAGGGGCTCAGGCAAGAGATCAAGGCACTGATGATCTCCATCAACATCCTGAAGGAGGCAGTGTTTTTGGAGTGGGGCCTCTTAGTAGAGAGTTTCCTTGCGGAGTAGTCACCAATAGCGAGACCCGCCACCGAGAGTCGCATAGCTGATTCTTTTACAACTTGCAACATACAGATGTCACAGAGATCCTTGTAAACCGTAGAATCTAACTGATGACCTCCAGACATAGTTTAGGCTGTGTGAGGCACATGAGATAGAGCCATTCATACGAGGAACATGAAGTGTTTCACATGCGGTGGGCAGGGTCACATGACTCCTAACTGTTCAACCCACCATTCGGATGATCAACAGATAGTAGAGGAACCTCATAGGCAGAGGCAGAGGATCGATAGAGGCGATCCGTAGGGAACTGTCAGACGTGGTATAGGATCTGTTTGTGTAGCTAGTGGTGGATGAAATTATGATGTGTTACCACCACCACCACCAGGAGGTCCACCAAGACCGCAGGGAGCAGGTGGACATGGGAGAGCTCAGCTCCAGGCAGATGAGGCCTACGATCACAGTGCTCTAGAGATGATATGAGGTATAGTCTATGTCAACTACACCATAGCTTCAGTACTTATAGACTTAGGTGTTAGTCACTCTTTAATTTTCACCACACCTGTTCTGTGCTCGGAGATTCCGACGAAGCCGTTGGCTCGATCCTTACAGCTAGAGACTCTTACGGGAGAAGATTTGATGACTACACTCTCGTTCCGGCAGTGTGATCATTCTCTAGGAGGTGAGAGATTTGGCACGTATCTTCTAGTATCGGCTTCGAGGCCTTAGAACGTCATATTGGGTAAAGACTGGTTATCTATAGTCCACGCTCAGATTGATTATATTAGGCACAAAGTGCGGTGTGTCTGCATGGATAAGACCGAGTTCACCTTCACCGGTGAGAATGAAACCTTTTCATTGTAGGATGATATTTTCTAGAAGATAGTATAGCTGATCACTCAATAGTTGACTTGCTTACCCACGAAGAAGTTTATTTGGAGAGTCCGACTTATCCTGTAGTGGTAAACCAGTATACGAATGTTTTCCCTGATTATGTCCATGGTCTACCTCTTGACAGAGAGGTGGACTTCAATATTCACTTATACCCTGGGAAGACAATGATATCTACTCTAGTATATTGGATGGCTCTCATGGAGCTTCAGGAGCTGCAGGTATAGATTAAGGACTTATAGGGGAAGGGATTCATCTGGCCATGTGTTTCCCCCTGGGTAGACCCGACTCTGTTTTCCAACAAGGCGGATGGGAGCTTGGGCATTTTTATTGACTACTGTCACCGGATCCAAGTGACCATGAAGAATAAGTACCCACTCATTAGGATTTAATACCTCTTAGATCAGATGAAGGGAGCACGGTGGTTCTCAAAGATATACCTCAAATCAGGATATCACTAACATAGAGTTCGAGATGAGGATGTGTGGAAGATGGATTTCAGATGTTGGTAAGGCCACTAGGAGTACATAGTTATGCCATTAGACGTAACCAATGCTCCAGCAGTGTTCATGGGACTCATGAATAGGATTTTCTAGCCATATCTTTCTCTCTTTTTCATAGTATTCTTCGAAGACATTTTGATCTACTTGATTACTGTTGAAAAGAATGCCAACCATTTTTAGGTAGTGTTGGACGCACTCCAAGAGAACCAACATTATGGTAAGCTCTCGAAGAGTAGTTTTAGATCCAAGAGGTTCACTTTTTGGGAAATGTCATATAAGAGGCATGATTAGAAGTAGATCCAATGAATATTAATGTGGTACTTTCTTGGGAGCCACCAATGAGTGTTACAGAGGTGCGTAGATTCATGTGTATGACTGGTTATTTCCATAGGTTTGTGCCAGATTTATCTAGAGTTGCAGAACCACTATCTGCCTTGAAAAAGAAGGGTAAAACCCTTGTGTGGTCGGAGAGATGACAATAGTGCTTTCAGGAACTGAGGCAGAGGCTGACTAGTGCCCCCATCTTGAGGCTTCCAGAGGAAGACATTGGTTACGTAGTCTACTGCGACGCATTAGGGACCAGAATCAGGTGTGTCTTGATGCAAGAGCGAGTATTGATCACTTATGGTTTTCGATAGGTGAGAAAACATGAGTAGAACTATTCTATCCATGACCCTGAGTTAGCAGTAGTGGTATTAGAGTTGAATATGTGGCCAAACTATTTGATTCGTGAACATTTTACCGTGTACTCTGATCACAAGAGTCTCAGGTATATATTCTCTCAAAATTACCTAATCCTGAGACAGTGGCGATGACATGGGTTCTTCCAGGACTTTGAATTTGAGATAGTATATAATCTTAGGAAGGAGAAAGTTGTAGAAGATACACTTAGTAGGAGATCTGGTATACATCTTCTAGGCGAGGTAATAGAGCAGCTGACTACTTTTCAGATATCCATTGTGGACTGAGATGGAGCAACATTCTTTCAGAATTTTACAGTCACTCCTACACTTCTTCAACATGTCATGGAGGTGATGCTTGGAGAATTTGAATGTGAGACACTATGTGCTCAGATATCCATAGGGCAGGCACGTGGTGGAATTTCTGAAGGTGTGGAGCACATCATCCTATTCAGAGGACGTACTATGGTGCCAATGTCACTTCAGGAGGATGTGTTGAGGGAGTTCCACACTTCCCCTCTAGCGGTACATCCAAGAGTAGTGAAGATGTACCAGGACCTCCAATGATACCACTGGTGGTCTAAAATTAAGAAAGAGGTATCCAAGTTTGTCTCTCGATGCATTTCTTGTCAACAAGTGAAGGTAGAGCATCAAGTTCCAGCAGGCTTGGTTTAGCCTTTAGGGGTCCCATAGTGGAAGTGGTATGGGATATCCATGTAATTCTTGACAGTTCTTCAACATACATCCATGAGTAATGACTCAATTTGGGTGATCATCGACCGACTGACCAAGATGTCCCACTTCTTATCGACCTGAGAGCAGTGTTGAGTAGAGAGCATGGGACAGCTCTACATGTAGGAGATTATATAGCTACATGAAGTAACTTATTCTATTGTCTCTGATCATGATGCATAGTTTACTTCCCGGATTAGGAAGGGTTTACCAGAGTCTTTTGGGATGCAGCTTTATCTGAGCACTGCCTTCCATCCTCAGACAGATGGCCAGACTGAGCAGACCAATCTGACCCTCGAGGAAATGCTCTATGCTTGTATCCTCGTCTTCGATCGTAGCTGGGATGATCACTTATATTTGGTGTATATTGAATATAACAACGTATATCTCTCCACCATAGGGATTTCATCATTTGAGGCATTGTACAGGAGACCATGCAGATCACCTCTGTGCTGGACTGTCCTAGGGGAGTCAGCACTAATGGGACCAGAGATTGTACGGGATACCACAGAGAAGGTGCGGATCATCCCATTGTAGAAGAATACTATACATAGTGGGAAGAAGTTATATGTAGATATTTTATGGAGACCTATAGTGTTTGAGGATGGAGACCACGTATTTCTATGGGTATCACCTCAGTGTGGATTGCAGAGATTTAGACGAGGCTACATGTTATCTACTTGGTTCATCGGGCCGTTCTAGGTCTGCAGCATAGTCGGCGAGTGCATTACCACTTAGCTCTTCCACCTCAGTTGCACCGTGTTCACGACGTCTTCCATGTATCCCAACTGAAGTGATATGTGCCAAACACTTCTCACTTCATCAACCATGGAGAGCTGGACGGTGATGATGGGGCCAATTTTATGGAGGTTCTAGTAGAGATTATGGATCGATACGAGTGGGTTCTTCGTGGATGGTCGATACCAATGGTACACGTTCGTTGGTAGCATGGGAACCTCTAAGAGAGCACATGGGAGCGGGAGGCTCAGATGTGTACTCAGTACCCCCACTTATTTCCTTAGTTTGAGTTGTAGCTTATAGGGATATAAAGCCCTGAGGTGGAGAGATTTTAAACACTTGGAAATTCCATGTAAAATTTTTTCTTAAATATATGGTAATTTTATGAGTTTGCAAAAATTTACAGCGCATGATTACGAGCCCTAGTTTTCCAGGAATCAATTTAGGAATATTTGTTCAGGTATGTTCAGTAAACATATGAGCGGGATTTTATAACTTTTGAAAAGGTACTAGAATTGGAATCCAAGGGCATTGTTGATCTTGCAGTGCTGATATTCTTATAAGAAGACTTTCACCTCAATGATAGTTGGTTGAGTATAAACGTGAGTTTTTGGGTTTTTAGTGAATGAATTAAATAAAAATAAGGTTTTTAAACTTTATTTTTAATAGTTGGTTAAAACCTCCATATGGAGGTTGGAGGTGGAAACCACCACACATTAACCTCCCATTAGAGGATATGGAGGTGGGGCCCGCCCAATTTCTAAACCTCCTCTTCTTTTTTATTGTGGTTGGAACCACTTGGGGTTAAACCACCTTGAAACTCCACTTAAATGGGGAGAAACCCTCCATCTTCCATTAAGTGTAGGGGAGCCTCTTCAACTCCCGTTACACTTAATGTGAAATATAATTCACATTTAATTAATCCACCCATTTTGAAATTAGTTCTTCCAATTAAAAATAGATTATCTTAATCCATTATTTTGTGTTGGCATTTGTCTTTTGGTGGGGCTTGGGAGAATAGAGTGAGCTATGGGAGAAAAACTCTCACCAATGAATAACGCATTCTTCCAATGAAGAATGTCGGCGTGGAGAGTTGTCGACTTTCTTCCTCAGAATCCCCTTCAACATGGTACATCTTCGAATTATCTTTTCTCCTCATCGTTGTCAATGAACCAACACATGAGCTTGAATAAAATTGTGTGGTGGACGGTAAGAATGATGACAAGACTGTATTCTTCCCCAAGACTCCGTCAATGAACAAAAACAATGGTCGGGGTTCACACTTTGTTATTTGGTTCACATTATTCATTTTCTATCGAGGATTATTGTTCGAAACCTCATGCTATCACCCTAACCCAGAGGGTTCAAGCCGAACGAACATGACCAATCTCCTCCACTTTACTTATGGAATTTGACACTAAACGCGACATGAGTCTAGGATGAGCGGTTCTCATCCACAATGGTTGCGGATCAATGGAGACATCCCATGGATTGCACGGCTACATCCAGAATGAGAATCGGGACACCAGAACTCGTCCGATGACCCGCTGAAAGATCGCTGGCAGTTGGAACTGACGAACGTCACCCTGATGACGATGATGGTGAAACCACGCCACCGGAAGAATATCCCATGGACGAAAGGCTGTGGCCATGAAGTGGTGGCCAGTGTATGGCTGGCCACGAAGAAAACTGGCGGCTCGAACCACTAGGTTGTCAGGGACGGTACGACGCAACCGCGCCACGCGGTAGAGAAAAGGTGGGGGGGGGGGTTGCTGCCTTGGCCATGGCGATGGAGGACGGGAGATCACCTATACTGGTCTATGGAGGATGCAAGGTACAACTGCACCGCATAGGTGGCTGGCTAATAGGCTTGCAGGGAGGAGTGGGACCCTTTGTGTGGGTCCCGCTAGATAGGGACATGCACCATGTGGTGCCATTTTTGAACACCATAGAATGGCTTAGAAATTCTGGATTCCAGGTGGAGTGGCCTCCCCCTAGATGCATCTAGGGTGGATACCATTGTTTGACAGCAACATGCCTCATGCGGACTGAGCCCAGTGTGGGCTGGACCCAGCATAGGCCAGTCCAAGTGCGGGCCGAGCCGGACCCACCGTGGGACGGGCCGCCCTCGCGGGCCGGTTCGGAACCACGTACCGAGTCAGATCCATGTACCAAGTTGGATATGTATACCGGGATGGACCCACAGATCGGGTCAGACCGCTGTCCAGACCCGGGTTAGTCTGGGTCGCTCCGGTTGGGCCAGATCGAATGTTGACCCCTTTGACAAGATTCCACTCTTTTGCGTGTAACTTGAGATACGAGCGTCCAATTGATGAACCGTCCATGGAGAAAAAATACATGGAGGAAGATGGTTCTTTTGGTATAAAAAACTAGATTTTTGGACACTGTTGGGGTACTACCAGGATAGATCAACCCTAAATCCAACTAGGACCTTAGAAAGTGAATGCCAATAACCCTCAGACTGAGCGTCTGATTGATGGATTGTCTATCGCATTGGGATTCTTTTGGAATGGCGGATATTTATTATACATTAACATGGGACTTCATGGTATTTGATGTATTGAAACTTGGATTTTGGAGTGAACCCTCCCAAAATCAAGCATGCTTTGTGAGGAACCTGGTCGCCTCTGATTACTGTTCCTAGAACCGACGTGGGTTCGACAGCTCTGAATACTACTCCTGGATCATGAATGGGTTCAACAGCTCTGATTACTATACCTGGATCCTATGGGGGTTCAACAGCTCTGATTACAGTTCCTAGATCTTGTGTGGGTTCGAAAGCCTGATTTACTGTTCCTGGATCCTATTTCAGTTCAACAACTCTATATTCTGTTCCCAGATTCTATGTGGCCCCGACAAAATAGATGATTCAGTGGCTATATCTGATCATCTCTACTTCTCTACATATGTTTTATACCTATGTGACATGAGTCATTAACTTTTCTATTTTCCTAATGATTGAGATGGGTTACATTATAACATAGGTATTTTTATAGGCATATACCTTAGTGGGGTTATCTGTTGATTTCATACTTTTTGGTTTAATTGTTTTGGATTTTGTGAGACCATGAGGGTCTCAGGGTACCTACTAAGTATCTTTATACTCACCCCTACATGGGATATTCCTACACCTCATTGTGTTAGATGCAGACGATAGACAACGCTGACTGAGGTTGAGAGTACCAGGACTGGACCAGACCCAAAGGTGGACCTTACAGCGTGACAGTACATGGAGGAGACAGACGGACCTAGAGTGCTAAGGAGGCGATCTGTACCTACCCTATAGGTAGGAACCTCGGAGGATGACACAATGGTTTTTTTCCTATTTTCCTCAGTTGTACTTGTACCTTCTGTTTCTTGTACTTTCTAGTTGGGCTTGTATTTTGGCCCCCTTTTACTTTAGGTACACACATTTTGGTTATACAGTTCACTCATGTTCATATCTGCTGTGTGTGTTACATGTTATAAAGGAAATTCCATCCTAGTTTTAGGGGATTATGCATTTGGTGCAATTCACTAGTGCTTGGCCTTTAGAATGTGGGCTTGGGGTAGTCACGGCATGGGCCCCAGGGGACGGGTCATGACAAATTGGTATCAGAGGAATCAGTTCTACCACGAAAGATAGGACTCTGATCATTTATATGAATAAATATTGTTTAGTGTGGTGAATGTTGTTTTCAGTTCATGGAGTCCAGTGTTGTTGTGGTGGTCGACGTATCCATACACCAGGACCCTGACTTCTGATTTCTGACACAGTGCAAGAAAACACTGATTGTGTGTCTGTTTCGAGGTGTATTTTTTCAATTATTTGAGTTGGCTCACCAGGTATAACATTTTATCTATGGCACACCAATTTCATTTCTGGAAACCTCCACTCAGACAACCAGCTATGGTTCTGATATTTTTATGATATGGTATCCCAACGACCGATGAGGCCTCAATGCAGGGCTCTATGAAAGGGGAGGCACCAACGGTACCTTTACCCATTGGTACACCGATTCCACCAGCCCCTGTAAAAGAGAGTGCCTGCCAACTGATCACATTGCATGAGTTCCAGCTCTAGAGGCCACCCATGATCAGGGGTGAGATTAACCCAAAGGCAGCTAAGGATTGGCTGGAGGTTGTGGTGAGAGTATTCACACTGATAGGGACACCAGCCGACCTTATGGTGATCCATGCTATGAGTCTCTATTAGAAAACAGTAGACAGATGGTAGAGCCTGATAGTCCAGGAAACAGATGAGGTGACACTACTCTGGGCAGATTTAGGGAGCTTATTTCGGGTGGAGTTTTTCCCAGCCACCCTACATGCAGTGCGAATACAGGAGTTAATTCATCTTCAGTAGGGTAGAATGGCAGTGGCACAGCACTCAGCGAGGTTCACCAACCTCTTCCGCTACTCCACAGATATGGTGTGGGACCCAATATTTAAGGCCCAAAACTCTAATCCGGGTATCAAGAAAGATATTTCGGATTCAATGATCTCCCTTAGTATCTCGATGCAGGAGGAGGTGTTGGAGAGAGCCCTATTAGTAAATATTTTCTTTTTTGAGCAATCACTAGTAGCGAGACCCTCCACCGGGTGTCACATAGTGGAGTCTACTGCAGCTGGAAACAAACAGATGTTGTAGAGATCCAAGTGAACCAGACCATCCGGTGGATGACCTCAGGGCACGGTTTTTATTGTGCAAGGCACACGAGGCAGAGCCAGTCATACAAGGAACATGTAGTGTTTCACAAGCAGCGGGCAGGGTCACATGGATCATGATTGTCCGACCCACCATTCGGAAGATCATCAGACAATTGAAGAACCTATTAGGAATATGCATAGGTTCGATCGAAGAGATCTGCATGGCACAAGAAGATGTGGTATTGGAGCATGTTTTGAAGCTGATGGTGGATGACGTTACGATGTGTTAACACCACCACCACCAGGAGGCCCACTCCAACATTATAGAGCAGGTGGATAGGGGAGACCCCAGCTTTAGGCAGCTGAGGCCTACAATCACGGTGCTCTAGAGATTATACGAGCTACGATATGTTTCTACTGCACAATAGTTTGAGTACTTATAGACACATGTTCCAGTCACTCTTTCATTTCCACAACACTAGTTTGGAGCTCAATTATTCGATAGAGCCATTAGCTTGATCCTTACGAATAGAGTCTCCTACGAGAGAATATTCGATGATTGCAAACTTGTGCAGGCAGTGTGAGCATTCTCTAGGAGGAGAGAGCTTTGGATACGATCTCTTAGTATCAGCTTCAAGGTCTTATGACGTCATCTTGGTTATAAACTGGTTATCTACAATCCATGCTCTAATTGATTGTACTAGGCACAAAGTGTCGTGTGTCTTCACGAATGGGACCTGGTACACCTTCACCAGTGGGAAGGGAGCCTTTATAGCATAGGAAGTACTTGATCAGAGTAGATTAAAGTCAATCAATCATTAGTTTTCTTGCCTTACCCTCAGAGCATTTAATGGGGAGTGTCTGACCTATCCTATAGTAGTAGACCAATACATGGATGTTTCCCGGATGATGTCCCAAGTCTACCTCATCAAAGAGAGGTGGACTTATATGTTGACTTCTACCCTGGGACGACACCGATATATACATTAGCATATCATATGGCTCCTGCAGAGCTTTGCGAGCTGCATGTACAACATTAGGTGGGGAATGGATTCATCCAGCAATGTGTTTCTCCCTAGGCAGCCCCGATTCTATTCGCCAAGAAGGCGGATGGGAGCTTGAGGCTTTGTGTTGACTATGGTCACCTAAACCAAGTCACAGTAAAGAACAAGTACCCAATCCTGGGGATTGATGACCTCTTTGATCAGTTGATGGGATCACAGTGGTTCTTGAAGATAGAGAAATGATTAGGCTATCACTAGGTCAGAGTTCGAGACGATGATGTGTAGAAGACGACCTTCAGATGTCGGTAAGGCCACTATGATTTCATGGTTTTGCAATTTGGCATATCCAATGCTCCAGTAGTGTTCAACAGACTCATGAACTGGATTTTCTATCCATATCTTAATCGATTTTTCATAGTATTTATCGGTAAATTCTGATCTACTCGACTACTGAGGAGGAGCATGCCTACCATTTGCAGGTAGTACTGGACACACTCTGAGAGCACCAGCTTTATGGGATGCTCTCAAAGTTCCACATTTGTATTTGAGAGGATAGATTTGTGGGACATGTCATATCCAAGAACTGAGTTATAATAGGTCCAGTGAAGATTGATGTGGTACTTGCATGAGAGCCACACAAGTCAGTGATAGTGGTGCAAAGTTTCTTGGGTTTGGCTGGTTTTTACTAGAGGTTTGTGCCAGATTTCTTTAGAGTTAAAGAACCACTATCAGCCTTGATGAATAATGGGAAACCCTTTGTGTGGATGGAGAGATTACATCAGTGCTTTCAGAAGCAGAGGAAGAGGCTGACTAGTGAACCCATCTTGATGCTTCCAGAGGAAGGTGTTGGGTATGTAGTCTACTGTGATGCATCAGGGACCAGACTCAAGTTTGTATCGATGCAGAAGTGGGCATTGATCTCTTATGGTTCATGATAGTTGATAGAATATGAGAAGAACTACTCTACCTATTACCTTGAGTTTGTAGTATTAGTCTTTTCCATGAATATGTGGTGGAACTGTGTGATGGGTTAACGTTTTACCGTGTACAATGATCACTAGAGTCTCGGGTATATATTCTATCAGAAGAACCTGAACCTGAGATAGAAGTGATGTCTTGAGTTACTCAAGGACTATGACTTTGAAATAGTCTATACACATGCGAAGGGGAACGTTGTAGGAGATGCACTCAGTAGGAGATCAAGTATACAGCTTTTAGGCGAGGTGACAGAGTTGCTGGCTACTTTTTAGATATCATTTGTGGACCGAGATGGAGTAGCTTTCCATCAGTCTCTTACAGTCACTCCTCCACTTCTTTAGAAAGTCAGGGAGGTGTAGCATGGAGATGATAACTATGAGATACGACGTGCTTAGATATCCATAGGGCAGGCACCAAATGGATTTTCTGAAAGTGGGGAGCACATCATCCTCTTCAGAGGAAGTACTATGGTTCCAGTGTCACTTCAGGAGGAAGTATTGATGGAGTTCAACAATTCCCCTCTATCGGAACATCTAGGAGTGTAGAAGATGTACCAAGACCTTTGACGACAGTACTAGGGGATAGTAATGAAGAAATCTTTAGTTGAGTTTGTCTCTCAATGCATCATTTGACAGCAAGTGAAGGCAGAGCTTCAGGTACCAGCAGGCTTGGATCATCCTTTAGGGGTCCCAAAGTGGATGTGGGATAGGATATACATGTACTACATGATGGGTCTTCCACGTACATCTAGGATTCATGACTCGATTTGAGTGATCGTTGACCGACTCTCCAAGTTGTCCCACTTCCTATCGATCAGTGAGCAGTGTTCAGTAGAGAGCATGGGATGCCTCTACGTGCAGGACACTGTGTGGCTACATGTAGTATCATATTCTATTGTCTCCAATCTTAACTCATGGTTTACTTCCCAGCTATGGAAGGGGTTTCGGAAGGCTTTAGGGACGCAGCATCATCTGGGCACCATCTTCCATCCTTAGACAGATGGCCAGATAGAGCGGACCATTTAGACCCTCAAGGACATGGTCTGTGCATCTTTCCTCGACATAGATTGTAGTTGGGAGGATCACTAACCTTTGGTGGAGTTCTCATAAAACAACAGTTATCACTCCACCATAGGAATGGAATATTTTGAGGTGTTGTATGAGCGACCTTTCAGTTCACCTCTGTGCTGGATTGACCCAGGGGAGTCATCACTTGTGTGACCAGAGATTGTTTAGGCTACCACGAAGAAGGTTCAGATCATCCTGGATAGTATGAACAATGCACAGAGCAGGCATAAGTCGCATGCCGATAGGAGACAGAGACCTATGGAGTTCAAGGATGGAAACCATGTCCTTCTATGGGTCTCACCTCTATGGGGTTTACAGAGATATGGCCAAGGAGACATGTAATCTTTGAGGTTCATCGAACCTTTCCATGTCCTCACCAGAGTCAGTGAGGCGACTTAACACATAGCTCTTCTACCTCAGCTACACCGGGTTCAAGACATCTTCCATGTATCCCAGCTAGGAGATACATGCATGTCACATCTCACATCATTGAACTTGGAGAGATGGACATTGATGTGGGGTGACTTTTACGGAGGTTCTAGTGGAGATTGAGGATCGACACGAGCGGGCCCTTCGTGGACAATTAATAACTCTGGTATGCGTTAATTGGTAGCACATGATCCTCCAGGAGAGTACATTGGAGTGGAAGGCTCAGATGCGTGCTTAGTAACCCCACTTGTTTCCTTAGTTCAAGTTATAGCTTACGGGGACATAATGCTCTGAGGTGGGGAGAATGTAATTACTTAAAAATTCCGCGGATAATTTTCTGTTAAATACATGGGAATTTTATGAGTCTGTGAAAATTTACGGTGCATTATTATGAGGCTCAGTGTGATCGGAATACATTTCTGATGATTTTTTCAAGTACATTCAGTAAACATACAAGTGGGTTCTTATATATTTTGAACCGTTACACATAATTGATATATGAGGGCACCATTGATCTCGCAGCGCTAGTATTCTCTTAAGTAGACTTTCACCTCGACGAAAGTTGGTCAAGAATAAATGTTATTTTTTTGGTTTTTAGTGAATTAATTAAATAAAAATAAGTTTGTGTAAACTTTTTTTAATATTTGGATAAAACCTCCATGTGGAGGGTGGAGGTGGGGACCACCACACCTTAACCTCCCAGGAGAGGTTATATTAGTGAGGCCCACCCAATGTCTAAACCTCCTCTTCTTGTTTATTGTGGTGGGGACCACCTGGGGTTAAACCCCCTTGAAACTCCACGTTAATGAGGAAAAGCCCTCCACCTTCCATTAAGTGTAGGGGAGCCTCTTCAACTCCCCTAAAATTTAATGTTCCAAATAATATACATTTAATTTATCCACCCATTTTGAAATTAGTGCCTACAATTAAAAATAGATTAACTGAATCCATTATTTTGGGTTCACATTTGTATTTTTGTGGGGCATGGGAGAATGGAGAGAGATAAGGGAGAAAAGATATCACCAAAAATGAACGCCTTCATCCAATGAAGAAAACTAGAATGCAGCATCGTCGACTATCTTCCTCAGAACCCCCTTAGACATGGGACATCTTCGACCAATATTCCCTTGTCATCATCATCAAAGAACTGATGCATGAGCTTGAATTAGAAGTGTGTGGCGGACGAGATGAATGATGAAAACATTGTCTTCATCTCCGCAACTCTTTCCACCAACAACGAACAAAGGTATGGGTTTATGATTTGTTAATTGTTGCACGTTCTTCATTTTCCATTGAGGATTATTATTCAAAACCACATGATATCACCCTAATGTGGAGGGTGCAGGCCAAACAATCATGGCCCGACTCCTCCACCATCTTTCTAGAATTTGATGCTAAAAGCAGCATCAGTCCGGGATGGTCGGTTCTCATCAACCAATGTAGTCTATCGTAGGATACATCCTGAGATGTGAGCAGCTACATTAGGAATGAGAATCAGGTCACTGGGACTCATCCAGTGACCTATGGAAAGTTTGCTGGCAGTTGGAACTGACGAAAATCACCACATGAATGGTGGCTGCCCAACTACGCTACTAGAGGAGTTTCCTGTGGCTGATGGGCCACGGAGGCTGGTGCAAGGCCAAACACGAATTAAACTGGCGGCTCGAGCGCCGGGATTCCAGGGAAGGCGCGGTGCAACCACGCCGCATATTGGAGAAAAAAGGGGGGTCACATACTTGGCCATGCCAATGAAAGATGGGCGCCTAGCTCTGCTGGTCACCGGAGGAGGTGTGGCGCAACTGCACCATGTGGGACACGGCGGGTCGGTCAGCCAGCTGGGAGGAGCGGGACCAGTCGTGTTGGTCCCACATGATGTGGACCGGGGCCATGTGGTTCCCGTTTTGATCACCCCTGAACAGTTTAGTCATTCATTATTCCAGGGGCATGGCCTCCCCATGGACGGGCTAAGGAGGACAACAAGGGCCGCCTGTCGTGAGTCTCACATGGGCCAGGCCGCCCTCACGGGCTGGGTCGTATCCGTAGACCGGGTCAGATCCATATATCATGTTTTTCCCACGGACCGGGTCAGACCCCAGTCCAGATTGGGGTCGGGTCGGGCCGGTCCTGCTGGGCCGGACTGGACCCCAACCCGTTTGACATGGTTCCACTCTTTTACCCATAAATTGAGCTACATGCATCTGATAGACGAACCGTCTACAGTGATATAAGACTTAGAGGTAGAAGGTTATTTTTATATACCCCAATTATGGTTTCAAAAATGTTGGGGTATGGCTATTTTGGTTCGAAAGAAAATCCAACTGGGCCCTCAGAATAGAAATGACAATAACTCTCAGATCGGGCATCCGACTAAAGCACCATCTATCGTGGTAGGTTTATTTTGGAATGAAAGATATTTGGGATACATAAAATTGTGACCTTTTTGCTGTTGATGTATCGACACATGGCTTGAGGAGAGGACCCTCCCAGAATCAAGCATGCTTTGTACCAAACCTTGTGGCTAGTTGGGCTCTGATTACTGTTCCTAGATCCTACGTGGCTTCAACATCTTTGACTACTATTCCTAGATCCTATGTGGGTTCGATAGTTCTGATTACTGTTTATGGATCTTGTGGGGGTTCGAGAGCTCTAATTACTGTTCATGAATCCTGTGTGTGTCCAACATCCCTGTTTACTATTATTAGATCCTATGTGGGTTCAAAAACTCTATATTCTATTCCAGGATCCTACATGGGTTCTAAAAAATAGATTATTCAGTGGCAACATCAGATAATCTCTAACTATCTACATACGTTGTATACCTATGTGATCTGGGTTAGTAACTTTTCTGTTTTTTTCATGATTGAGATGGGATACTTGATAACTTAGGTATATGTATGTCTATATACCTCTGTGAGGTTATCAGTTGTTTTCATAATTTGTGGTTTTATTTTGTTGGATTTTGTGAGTCCTTGAGGGCATCAGGGTCCCTAATGAGTATCGTTATACTCACCGCTACACAGGCTATGCCCGCACCTCGTTGTGTTGGATGTAAACGACTGACAACGCTGACCGAGGCTGAGAGTACCAGGACGAAATGGTACCATGATGTGTACCATATAGCGTGATGGTAAATAGAGGAGACGGGCGGACCTAGAGTGCTTAGGAGGCGATCTGTACCTACCCTTCAGCTAGAAACCTTAGAGGACGACCCAGTGGCTGTTTAGGTGTTTTCCTCAGTTGTACTTGTTCTTTCTGTTTCCTGTAATTTTAGTTGGGATTGTATTCTAGCCCCTTTTTAATTTCTATACTCACTTATGGTTATACAATTTACTTGGGTTCGTATCATCAGTGTGTGTTACAAGTTATAAATGCAATGGCTTCCAAGTTTTAGGAGATTATGCCTTTGGTGCTAGTTGCCAGCCCCTGGCCTATGGAAGGCGGGATTGGGGTAGTCACGGTACGGGCCCTGGGGGACAGGTCATGACACATGATTCTTTAATTGACATACATATAAACCTCATTCCCTTCCATGGGTTATAAATGACATAATGATCTTATTTTTTATGCATTGATAAAATGCCAAGATTTTGATGTGAAACTTATTTCTTTTACTCTCATTGGTTTATTCATAAAATTTATTCTTATTATATATGTGGATCACAAGAAAATATAGGCATATTATGGGTGTTCCTTAATAGCTCTCCAATGAATTGGGTAAATAATTTAATCTCTATAGATGACAAGTTTCAAGATACCTTCGTGAATAACCTTGGTATGTTTTATGACACCTGGTGGATGAACCATGGTGATATGTTAATTTATCTATAAAATAAATGTTATAGCCACATATTGAAGTTATGATTCAAGTAATTTTCATAATGAAATGACTCTACTTCCATTTCTCATGTCTATGTTTTTATCATGTTCTTATTGATTTCAAAAGTATACTGATTCCATTGTTTTCCTTAATGGGCCTTCTTCTCACCCTTTCCTTTGATGAATGTCCCCAGGTTTTGAGATGTAGTAATTGTACCGAGGACAAACTATTAAAGATAATTTTAAAGGGGGTTTAAAAGTTTGTTTTATGTTTTTATGTTTTATGTTTCTGATTTCCACGAACTGGGACATTAAAGATCCTCTTTTTGTAAAATGTATTGAAAAGTTATGTAGTAAAAAGGAAGGATGACATAAATACAATAATATTATAATTTAGTACTAATTTTTACATGTACTACATAATACCATCCATTATAACATAATAATATTAAGAAAATTAATGTGTAATCTTATATTTTCATTATGGATAAACAAGCTATATACATTAATATAACATGAACATAAGTGTATTTGAACTTGATAATTGCATTTAGAAAATATACACATCATATCAAAGATAAAAATCATAATTCCTATAGTTAATATTTTCAATTAATAATACATGAATCATATGGAAAATAGTTAATATGAGTCATAATAAACTAACAATGGAATAAAAAATAAATTTACTAAAATGGATTTTGAAGAAATAATATTATTTCAATGATACACAATAAAAAATTCATAAATGGTTAGGATTGGGATAGGAAATTATGTATCGTATTAGATCTTCATATATCCTCCAAAATATGATATTTTAGGTTTAATACCACCACAATTGTTCCATCCATTTTTGGGATTGATCTAACCACCTATGTACCCTTACATATCACTAAATATTTATCATTACCAAATTCATTTTAGGGTGATATTGGTCCCACCCAATAAATAACGAAAATCAACCAACTGTGTTCCAAAACACAATAAAATATTTATATTATAATAACCCATTGAAGGAAATGAGTTTAATAGGCATTTCATTGAAACAGAAACTGGAAATATGAGATCGGTTGCATAATAATTTCATTATTTCGTCACTTCATTACTCATGAAAAATGATATAGGATTCATAAGAATTCAATCATTGTATGTACCATAGAATAGATTTTTTTTATCTAAATCATATTTTATTAATAAAAAACCATTCACATAAATAATAATATTGGTATCCTTCAGTCATATTCCCATTAATGAATGAGTAACATCAATATATTTTAGCTTATACGTAAACCTATTTTGAATGATCATTTAATACATTTTTGTAAGGGATATATAATTATCTCATTAAATAATAATTTTCATTAAAAAATTTTATTCGAAAATAACCTTGAAAAATTATAATTATATCCTTCAAAAACTAAATGAATTTCTATAGGAAAATAACCATTACTCATATTAAAGAACATTTTAAAAACTAAAACTCATTCCAAATACTTTTCACATTAATTTGATTTATTTAAATATAAAAATTTCCAAATTTTATGTAAAAGGATTTCTTCAGAAATAACATAAAAACATGTATGGGTTATAGGATACCATTTAGATTTCATGAAGTGCTGAAAGTCTACTCTTGTAATGCAATTTTTTAAAAATGGTTCCTTTCACATTTTTTAATAGTCATACATCTATTATATTACTCAGAAATACATGAATATTTATATATAAACATTATTAAAAAAATTAAAACATTTTTAATGAAATATGTTAATAATCATTGGAGAATATAAATAAAATTATTAATTGTTTTTTGAAAACAATATTTTTCTTAATTTCTTTTCTAATCTTAAGAGGGAATCAATGAATGATTTTATTAAAAACATATTCACTAATAATTGATTTACCAATGAGTGGAAAATTGGTATTATAACATGAAAATATCATGAATTACCATTGGAGTGGAAAATTCATGATTTTATGAATAGATGGATTATATGATTTTATCATCAAAAACGTAATCACAATCGATCAAGATAAACAATTAGATTGTAGCATAAAATAATTTCAACCTTATTAGGTCTGATTTTTAATCCTTGTGAATGAATAAAATTAAATGATACAATATATTTAATTATAAGAAATACATTCATGAAACTAACCATCGAAGGGTATGTATATACACCAGATAAAAGATGATAGATGTATAACATGACATAATTCTAAATGATAGAAAATTGAGACAAATTCCATAACCACTTAATAATCCATTTATTTGTAATACCCAATTTAGAATAACATAAAATAAAATATTAAATATCATGAAAATAATTATGTTAATAGTATAACATGCCATATTGTAATAATATACAACATAAAAATGAAAAATGTGGTGTAATTTCATATGTATCCTTAAAATAAAAGAGAGAATATAAGTCCCTTGCATTAAGCCTCAACATCCATTATACTAGTTTTATACTCCAATAAAATAAATATAATTTTATTATAAATAAATTAAATTACAATATTAAAATACATCATAAAATATATTATTTATTTATGTGTTTTTGATAATAATTTATTTACATTTACATCTTAATGTCACGATACGAGTAATAAACTGTTTCTTTTTGCATGCGTTCTTATTTTTTTATTTTTGATCTTATCAGATACATAATGGTTCCATAATCTCTAGAATTATATTAATGATATAAATATAATATTTATCTATAAATAATAACGTAAATGATAAAAATGAATGATGATTTTGAGAAATGAGGTTTTTTATGATTCTAGAGATGATATGACAAATATACTGATTAGTAAAATTTTCATATCTAAACTATATATATATATATGATTCAGGTATTATGATAACAATAATTATTATAAAAATATATTAGATAACATATAATTAAATTAAATATAATAATATATATCATCCATGTAGTGTGGTGATAAAAGGAGGAGTCACATTATATCATGGAGGTGGTAGTCCACATGTACACAAACAATATTATCATCATTTAGTGATTGAAAAGGTAAGAAATATAATGAAACATTATATTTTTGGGAAGATAAAAAAATTCCACTTATTTTTTTTTATATCAAATTTATTTTTTCTAGTTATTTTCAAGTTATAGACTTGTAGAAAAAAAATGAATTCACTACACAAGGTGGCATCCTTCAGTACAGATAAGGGATGTTTTCTTATACCCTACGGAATTTAATGTATGATGGTATAAATTATATAACTACTAAAAAGGATTGATGTGAGTATAAATGTAATTTATATACTTCTTTTTCATACCCATCCATGAATGATTATAAAGGAAAATTGGATGACATCAGTTCATGAGGTGGTTATCTAACGTATACATGGATAATGAATTGATAACCTAGATGATAGAAGTTGATATACTGTTTAGTCATTAAGAAATCATAATTTTTTTAAAACATTTTATATATTTATTTTAATATATACACCCATTATACATATAAATTAAGGATGTTGAGGAGGAAATAAACCTAAAATGTATGTCGATTAACATAACCAATTCACCTGGTATCCCCCTTCAGTTTGTACCAGAATACTTCCTATGTTATATTTATATCTAAAAATGTTTATATAATCATATCAGGTATTTTAATATTTTATTTTTTCTCATATAGGTCTATCAAATATTTTTTATAGTGTGATAAATAGAGTATAAGGATGTCCATTTATAAGTGGGTTGAGTGGCATAGTTATAATGTTTTGAAAAAAATAATTCAACACACATATTATTAATGTCTCAAATCTGCAAAAATGAATTATCCATGATCCTAGATAATTTAAGGTTAAAATATTCCCATACTATTGGTGTGGAGAAGTATAATTTCATTCATGAAAATTGAAATTTTATTTTAACCTCATGTTAATCCATTTCATCTTTAACCATGATAAATTATTCATTACTATTTTTACTATTCAATTTCAACAGAAACATATTTTAAATTTAATAGATTATATAAATTAACATTATTAAAAATATTTATTTCATATTTCCAAATTCTTTTCACATAAGGGACATATTTCCATTTAAAATTAATTTAGTAGATGTGATGCGACAGATGGTTTTGAAGTGAAGATTTTCAAATGATAACATTATTTATATAACAAAATTCATTATGAAAATTGATTCCAATGAAATAAATTTTATTATTGGATGTATAATTTACCTAATTTAACATTAAATAAATATAAAATATAATTTAATGTTATTAATTATTTTAATGAAATTGTGGTTTTCAATTAAGATTCTATATTTTTTTATTATTCAGAACAAAATATTTTAAAAAAACTAAAAACATCACCCTAGGATAATTTTAGAAAATTGATTTGAAAATAATTTTTATTTTATCAAATAAATTTTCTAAATGTGTGAGATAATATATTTATCATTGTTACTTGAAATATGTGAAAACATTATTATTGAAAAAATAGAATTTTTGAAACATATAAAAAATTTTAAAAAAATAAATATATTTTTATCATCATATTTACTTGATATTAAATAAATAAAATATTTATTTAAAAAATATTTATTTCTTTTCATATCACTAATTTCAACATGTTGGTTATAATGGTTGCTTATAAATAACTATAATAACAATATATCATGAATTTATTAAAACATAGTGTATTGGGTAAGAGATAATAACCTAGATTTTTTTTAGTGTAACATTAAAATTGTGTTGAATATATTCCATGGTATCAAAAAAAATTATTTTATTAAAACATATTAATACACAAAAACATAGTCTGTTTCATTAAATAGTTCCTACTATAGATATGTTGTAATGATGCCGTACATATTTAATCTCTAGATATATTTTTTGATTTTCTTGGAACACATTTTTTTCATAGCTAAATCGATATATTAAATAAAAGTTTTAATTGTTATGTCAAAACTGCATGAATTCATATATTATGATTATGATATAGTTTCAGGAAATTGTTCATGAAGACAGGTTAGCCTAATGATTCCCAATATGATGGTTCATCATGATATAGCTCTCTAATTCATTGGATAATTATTATGTTCATTGGATTATTGTGTTTTTCTTTTGTCATATTATTTATTCCATTTTCTAGGGATCATATAATGGATCAATAAATCTAATTTTCCACAATAACAAAATCATTATTCTTTATATGTGTTTATTATGTATTAATTCACCCTGATTGATTCCATATCGCACATGATTATAACTTTTTATATCTCATGCCTTTAATAAATCTTTATCAAATTTCACCTTTTTAATTATTTATGTCATTATACATAGGAATTCTATTTTTATGGTCATTCACTTTTAGTATTTCATAATTCATTTAATCTAATATTAATCGAATTGGAGAAATAAAATTGTTAATTTTTATGATTACCCTTATAATGAAATTGAGATGATACCCTTAATATTTCAGTTTAATTAAGTTATGATGATATGTTTATATATTTTTTTACTAATAATGATTGTTAATTTTGTAAAATTATATGTAGATGATAAATATTTTTATGAAAACTATTTTTGTAATCATTTTGTTCATTTATTATTTTTTACAATTTTTATAAAACTAAAAATTTATAAGGTCCCTAGGTATAGATGTGATCCCATAAATAAGTTTAATTTTATCAATTTTGAATGGTTAAAACTAGGTAAAAATTATTAGTATAAACATTAGAGATTTAAAGAGTTTGTTTTACCAATAAATATGAAAGGGATGGTTGAAGGCTATTATATATTGTTTCAGATGAATGGTTTGGAAATTTTTTGATTATGTTATATTTTTTTGGATGGAAAAAATTAGTGCTATGGATATCATCTTTCGTTTATTAGATTAGGGTTGATCATATAAAATATTTCATGGCCACCAAATTTTTTATTTGTATTTATGTGACATTAATGTAATTAATTTTTTTGGGAGAATAATATTTGTGATGAGGTATATGTATCTATTATATTTAACATTAATGGATATTATAGAATATAAATATTATATTTCGAGGGATATATACATAAGGGTATGATATAAACATTGATTATAAAACATTATTTTATATTGATTTTATTTTGACTCTATTGGACATATGGTAATTTATTTATAGGGTTATTTTTGTCTAATCTTAGGGGCTATTATTAATATTCATCATATTATTTTCTTATTTCATCATATTAATTTCTATTTATATTAAAAATTATATATTTTTTTCTATCATGTTTTTTAATGTTAAAATATTATAGAAATATCATTACCTTCTTTTATAAATCATGTGTTCTGATAGAAGATGATTTAAGTACATTAGAACTGAAAATATCCCCATGAATACTCAAATTTTCGGAGAAAATTCCATTGTGGTAAAAATTTATTGAAAAATTAAATAATATTTTTCAATTTATAAATTTTTTTAATTTCATGGAATAGATATAAAATTAATTCAAAATCTAAAGGAAATGAATCATGAAATAGTTTTTTCATAACTACATTCATCTTTGATAAAATGGTGGTCACATGGACACCACATTGATTCATGGTTTTTATTATCTTTAATTTTTCATGATCATTCAAATTATTATTATCAATGAAAATTTCACTCACATTAAGTATGTAGAAATTAATTTTTCTTATGTTTTATATTTTCATATCCCACCATGCTCACCTATTTGGAAACCTAGTTATGTGTTATTCTATATGAACTTCCTATTCTGTTTTTCCTTTATTCAAGTTCATGTTTTTTTATCAAATTTTTATATGGGTTGTCAATAAATAATTATTAAAAATTAAAACTCTTTATTATCTTGATTATATTCAAATTATGAGGGATTAATTTTTTATTTATGTAATAATATTATATACAAATATTTTAAAAATCACTATATTCTATAGAAAATACCACATAGACCACCATAAATAAAGGAACAATGAAATGTTATTATTTAAATTTTATATTTGAAAAATAGATAATAAAATGGTTTCTATGAATAATTTTAACAAAACTATAAAATATATATTATTTTCTAACTCAATAAAAATTTATTTATTTTTCATAGTAAATAAAAACTACCATTTCCAGTAATGTAAATTTATGCATAAAAGATATGAAATCATCAAAAAATAATTTATATAATTGTTGAAAGAAAATATTATAAATATCTATTGTAATTTTTCTTATTAATTATGTCAAAGAGGATATATTATATTTGTCAAAGAGGATATATTCTGTGTTTTATTGAAATGTATATTTTATTTTATAATACATTAAAATTAAAATTCTATATATGATTAGATTTAAAATTTAAATATCTTATTTTGAGTTAACATATTCCAATAAATTACACATGAACTTGTATTATTCTATAATTTGATATAGGGAAATTTCTATAGTTAATATATGTTTTTTTAAAATATATTTTTTTTGGGTTCTATGGGATTATAATTAAATTAAATTTTTTAGGATGTATAATTTTTTTAAAATATAATATAAATTGGGAAACATATTCATAAACTATTTGTTATAATTTCAATAATTTTATTGATAAATAAGACTTCTAGCCTATGAAATTTTATTAACCATGGTAATGATAAAATTGATAAATCGAGATTAAAACTATTATAATTAGGGTTAAGAACAATTACATCCCTTTAAATAATTTCATTTGATTGATTTATTAAACTCATATTTATAAAAAAATAAAATTATTTTCTTTTATTTCAATTTAGCATTGATTTGGACCATTATAATATTTTATGTAATGGGAAATGTAAAAATTGTTACTATATTTTTTTAAAAGTTATAATTTATTTTAAAAAATAAATTAAACAAATATCTCATAGACAACAAATTGTTTTTTAAATGATTACTTATTTTTAATAATTTTTTTAAAAAAAACTAGTCATGGAAAATTAACCTTAAATTCATATGAAAAAAATAAAATAGTACTTCTCTATATAGTAGGAAAATCAAGTAAATGGATTTTGAAAAATATAAAATTATTATTTTATAAAATATTAACAAGGATAAAATAATTTCATTGATCATCATGAAATATTTTTATTGTGTGAATGGTTTGTATTCAATATATATTACTGTATTGATGGAATTAATGTGAAACTAATGGAATGGTTTAAAAATGGACTTAATGATATGTTAGGTTATATAATATTCAGTTACATTTTTCAAAATTAATAAATTACATTCATGAAGAAAATTAGAATGAAAAATAGTTTTAAATATTTGACATGGATATTTATGTGCAATTTATTACCTTATATGTAACATTATAAACCTTTAATACTGAAAAGGTATTTCAACAATTTGAGTTAAAATTGGTTAAAAAAGGGGTTTAAACAAATGATAAGGTATAAAATGATATTAAAATAGTCAACATTTTACGATGAAGTTATTTTAATATAAAAATTACATTTACATCAACCCCTATTAATTTTGTAATAATTTTACAATAGTTTGAAACAAATTATATTATATTATTTAATGTGTTTTCAAAAAATTACATTAAATATAATCAATAGTTTATTAAATGATTCAAAATTAATAAAAAATAAGAAAAATGTAATATTTAATTAATAATGGTTTAAAATATCAACCATGGTACATTTATGGTATGCATCTCAGATTGTATAATCATTATTGATCAATAATGTATATAATAGTCAGTGTCTATGTAATTGTCAAATGTGTTAATGGGGCGTGGTGGGGGTGTTAAAACAGATAGGTAAGGGTTAAATGAACCAAATCATGAAAAAGACTTATTTTACGAGATTATTTAGACTAAAAATTACAATAATATTTAATTATATTAATTTTTAGATAATTACCATTAAAATTAATTCATATTATTTTAATACTTTATATCATTAAAATACAACCCCACCCCTAACATATAATAAGGAACTCTTCTCCTACACTATCCAAAGTTCATGATTCATTTGTTTTATCCAATACCTACTCTCATTTATTACAATCATCTGTACCCATTTTTTAAATGTTTAATAAATCTCTTAATGCAAAAACTATAGCAATAATGTTTTAATGCAATGGATGTAGTTTTAAGAAGAGTTATATCATTTAATAAGATGTTTTATATATATGTTATCATCTATCATAATTGATTAATATATAATGAAAGTAAAATAATTAAATTATTATGTTAGATTTAAATTTAGATTATTATTTTAATTAAATAATGAATATCAGTCTAATCATACATAATTTAGGAAATATACACATCATTTATGTGTACGTAACACTATCAATGTGTGAACTAATGAAATTTTATTTCCCTCAACCCCTCTCATAGAGTTTTATGATTTTGGATTGAATTTAAATTTATGATATTCCTCAAATAATTATAGCCTTAGGAAGATACTATGTCATCTATATACTAAAATTAAAATCCTTTCAAAATGATAACATCTTTCATGTGTTTGTCTAGATTTTCACCTCTAGAAATCGATTGGAATCATTTTTTCCCCTACATCACAGTTATGGTATATATATATAGATAATATTTTTTATATAGTAATATTATATTATATATATAATATTACATACCATATTTATTTCATTATAATTTTAAAATGTAAATGTTAGTCATGTGTATGTATTACCTACTATCAATATAATTGTATTGTTATTTATTTTTCATTACCGAAATTTATAGTTGGTTTTAAAATTATTATAAATTGAGTTAAATTATATTTTTTCATATATTATTATTTTATACATGATTTAAAATTTTCATCTTTGTCATTGATCAACTTATAGTTGACATTTTTAAATTATAAATATAATATCCTAATAAAAAGATATGGACATAACTGATTAAGTAATTTATTATAACATTAAAAAAATGAAATTAATTATATATATTCAATTAATTCATATTATAAAAGAATTTTAAGAAATGAAATAAATTATGTCAGTATTTATATAATAGATAGAGGGAAAATAAAAAATTTCTTGATTTAAGGTAATGGATTGTGACACAATTTCCATTCATAGATAAACATATTAAATTGAGGAATGTAACATCATTATAATTGTGAATATTCTACCATTTTACATGTTATATTATTAAAAATTCACACTTTATTTAATTTTTATTTTAATTTTAAATACTTTTTTCCATGGGAAATTTACATGAATGTTATTATATAGTATAGAGTTTAGAACTAAATTTCAATTCAGTGGATTTTTTATATACTAAGTTAACCAAGTTTTACAATGATTATGTTTGAATTGATCTATGAATATATTTATTTTATATTTAAAACTGTTTCAGGTATATTTATATATGTTTTAAAAATTACTTAAAACATTAATTATCACAATAAATGTTGTGTTTTGTTAAAAAAATTTACTTGTCTAAATTTTATTTCCTCATTTTATGTTTCACATCATGTACCATTATTTATATGAATTTTGTATATATTAACTCATCAATAAGTTTTGAAATATTAATTCATTAAATACAGTTCATTTAAATAACCAATATATATTCTTTATTTCATTGGATACTGGTTTAGAACGTTATAAAAGTGGTTAAGGATTTATGTTACAATCTTGTTAAATATATAGATTTTCATGGTCAAGGTTCTTTCGAGGGACATAATATACCCGTATTTTTTGTAGCATATTTCATTTAATAACCTCTATTTATCAATTTTTCAATAATATTTTTTTTTTTAATTTCAACTTTTATATATTAAAAACATTAATAATATTTTAAATATGTGCTAAAAATCATGGATCTTATTTTAAAATTGAGAATCATTCAAGTTAATATCAAGGTATTGTAAAAAAACAATTCCTGAATATTATTTTATAAAAATAAATGTTTACCTGAATTCATAATGAATGATATATGTCATTCATATAAATGTTTTCTAATTGAAATTTTGTAACAATTCCATCAAGGGTCACCTTTAACTTTCATAAATAATATTTCAAATGTATGTTTATATTTAACTTATATGACAAGAATTGATTATCCCCAATAGCATGAAAATTATTTTCCTTAAAGGTATATTAATCAAAATAGAATTTCATTTTCAATGAAATTTATTTTCCCAAAATTTTCTTCCATTTTAGTTTTTAAAAGTGATTTTCACATTTAAAAGGCCATTTTTTTAAAAATGGTATCAATTATTTATTTTTAGTGTATCTTTTTATCTATGAAAACAACCATTGATGTTACAATTTCTCTAATATGGATCTATAATAAGGGTAACATCCATATACATTCTCAAGATAGATTATTATATTTTATTGAAATAATAAAATTTTCCCCTATTATATAAATTTATGGTTGAATTGTTTTTATTATTATATCAATGAAAATAGTTCGTGTTTTATTATTAGGTTATGTTTCATGGAAAGTTTTTCACATAAAAGGTGTGACATATATATCTCATATTGAATGGTGGGATCCCCATATCTCTTCCATTCATTGGGTAATAATTTTTTTTAGGACGAATTATTTAGGAATTTGATCACTTTGGTTAGTCCAATAGTACAGTTTCATATTCGAGTTCAATATAGACAATGTTTAATGATACCAATACATTTCATTTATTCATGAATTGTTATTTTTAAGGTTTCATTAATAACAATATATATATGCTGAATCATGATTATTATTTATTTTAAATATTTTCATTATAAAATAATTATTCAAAAAAATAAAATTAATCATACAAGTATTGATGAATATTAATTATCCCTTGTTATGATTATGAAATTTTATATTTTCATCATACCATTATTTTCATCTAATGCTCACAGATTAAATTTAATCACTAATGTTAATGTTTATCCACAATCAACATTTTATCCCACCATTTTTATGTTTCCTATTACCTATGTTTTAATTAAATTTGTTTCATTTATTATCAGTATGAAAGAAACTATATATAATGAAAATTGAAGGATTTGATGTTGATTATTATCTAAAAATAGAATATGTTCCATTGTTTTTATATAAGATTTTTTCATTATTATACTAAATTAAAATCCAAGAAGGCCATTCGGATTGCAAGTTGTTGAATAATTTAGTATGGAGTTTTATGTTTTTCTATTGAAAAATATTCTAACATTTATATATTTCAAATACTGAAATTTAATTATTATGATTTACAATTAGATATGGAATTGTGGTTCAAGGGATATTATAATTCTTAGTGTATAAGACAATATGGTTTTATTTTGTTATAAATGTTGTACATTTTGAATAATACTTGTTACCAAATAATACTAATTATCAAAACACATTTAGAATTAATCTATATTGGCTTAGGTTGAATCCCCATGGAACCAATTAAAAATAGTATTTTTTGGGTAAAAAACACAAACTACTATACACATAACCATATATATATATTAGATATATTCAACAACATATAATGGGTTTCTACAATATTTGTGGATATCTCTTATAATTTTCATCTTTTTTCTAGTAATTTATTACATCAATTCATTCCAATTTGAAAAAATATTTGATTCCTGTAGTCCCAGGTTGTGAGAAAATGGAGTCATTTATTTTTACAATTAATGATATTCAATAAACATAAATATTTTAAATATGTATGAATTATGAATATTTTTAAGATTACCATGATAAAATCAATATCAAGGGATTATCTATTTCATCAAATCTCTATGTTGGAATATTTAATCATATGTAATTTGGATTCCGAAATGATAAATAATTCCAAGATAGAGACTTTAATCAAATATCGATTATTTATTATGTAATAAATCTCATTAATACCCCTAAAATGGGTTTAAAATTCAATTTCGTACAATTAATGAACATAAATAGAATAAGAAATATTAGGTAATTATTTTATTTATCATTAATTATATACAGTGATAAAAAGAGTTAAACGTTATTCTAAATAATGAAATTTTTATACTTTATCATTCAAATCTTAAAGATCACCTCATGCTACCACATATATGGTTTCAAGAAATATTTTTGTAGTATGGATATCAATTTATTTTAATAAAAAATCATTGGTTGTGATTACCTTTCATCATCTTTTATAAAAAACATATGATTAAATGAGAATTATTTAAGTCATATATAATGTCAACCTTGATTATTATAATTTTTAAAAAATAATTTTAACTATTTCAATCCAAATTTTACATCCCACATAGCTCCTTTTAATAACATTAGTCATTAATTGTTATTGATATCTAATAAAAATTGAATTATTCATCATATAGAATAATTTATTGGTATAAATATTCTATTATATTATGATTCATTCTTTCATCATGATACCCCTAATTATGCAGTAAATTTTACCAAAACTTTTTGGGTGTGTGTTTTACCAGTGGGATTCTTCAACATAATATATCATGATATTTCTTCACTAAATCTAATATATATATTTTTTGGTCTGTTTTTATATTCATATGATACTTTATTTTATTAAAACATAATAACATTTCTTATTTATTGTAATCTTTTTTATTACCTTATTTAATAATATACATATTATTTTTATATTTAAAGAATTAGTCTTCAATATTTTATATTTTGTTTAATATAACAAATTATTTTGTTTGTCACCCATGGAATTGGAAATGTCCTATATTTTAAATATTATGGGAATATAATTTTCATCTTTAGTTTCAGGATTTTCTCATGATGTTTGATTTCAATATTTCATCATATTTATTGTTATCTTCTTCCCTTTATCATTTTTATGGGACTGATATATTTCTGTATGCTTATTTATTTTTGTGACCATATTTACTTCATCTTAAAAAAATGTAATTATTGGGTGATAAAAATGATTTAAGTTAATTTTTTCAAATATTCTATGGTAAAAAATTTCTCACCCTTTTTATAGGATATAATATTAATCTAATGGTTGAAAATCAACAACGAAAATCTAAATCATGTTTCAATTGAAAAAAGGACAATAATCCTTGTTCGTTCCTTTTTCATAACTACATATCTTGATTATTTTTCATGAATTTAAATTCATTTAAACAATATACACTGAGTAAAAAGATATACTCATTGATACAACAAACCAATATTTTACAGTGGAAACCTCAACATTTTTACACATCCATATTTTCTCATATCATGTGTTTAGTTAACCAATATGAATAAAATTTGAATTATTATATTATTTACCTTGGTTTAGTAATACAAATTTCAAATTAGGTTTGATATAAATTGTAATGGCTCAGACCTCTTCAGTCCAGTATATTGTGAAAATGTGCTTTTGAGGTGTTTCGGGAGGTCAAGGTGACTTATCCCCAACACTTTTCCAAATTTACAATTCTGTGAACAGTTCTATCGGTGAGGATCTATGAACAGTTCTATCGGTGAGGTTCTGTGAATAGTTTTATCAGAGAGGTTATGTGAACTGTTTTAACGGTAGGTGTACAGTAACGATTGGTGTATAGTAATGGTAGGTGTATAGTGTTTCGAGAACAGTGCGGTCAATCGGTAACCTTTAATGGTCGATGTATAGTAACTGTAGGTTTACAATGTTTCTATAATAGTGAGTTCTGTTGGTATCCTATATTGGCAGGTGTACAGTAATGGTAGGTGTACAGTGTTTCCAGAATGGTGAGGTCTATCGGTAACCTCTATCGATAGGTGTACAGTAAGGGTAGGTGTACAGTGTTTCTAGAATGGTGAGGTCTGTCGGTAACCTCTATTAGTAGGTGTACAATAATGGTATGTGTACAGTAACGGAAGGTGTAATGTGTTTTCCAGAACAGTGAGGTCTATTGGTAACCTCTATCGGTATGTGTACAGTAATGGTAAATGTACAGTAACGGTAGGTGTACATTGTTTCTAGAACGGTGAGGTCTATCGGTAACCTTTAACGGTAGGTGTATAGTAAAGATAGGTGTATAGTAATGTTAGGTGTATAGTGTTTCCAGAATGGTGAGGTATATCGGTAAACTTTAACTGTTGGTGTACAATAACGGTAGGTGTACAATGTTTCCAGCTTCCTACAGTTTCACACCTTTGACATTTCCTTTGATGTAAAATACATTAAAAACTTATTTTAAGGAATCTTAAGGCCGATTCAAAAGCTATAAATCCTATATTAATTATTTTTATGGGTCGGGATGTTTTTACTTGGTCAATCCTCTTTGGTAAATGTGATCCTATTTTAATGGTGAATTAAATGTATCTTAAACCATCACCCCATTAAATCTTTAAAAGGGACAAGATATCTTCCTCCCTTGTTCTTCCTCTTTTTTCTCTACTATGAGATTCTAGAACCTTTCAATTATTCTAGTAAAAGTTGAACAATCAAACATTAATCATCAGATTGGTTGCGCTTTGTTTTGATGCAACCAAGCTGTATCGATCAATCTTCGTTATATGGTATGTTTATCCTTTTTCCTTTGGGGATAATCTTCTCCTATTTCTCCTTTCCTTGTTATAGCATGTAATATCTACGCTCTTAATGGGTTTTTTCATGGAGTAAGGTTGGTGCGGTTGTACCATGGAATACTCAGGTGGATGTAGTTGTCGCGAGAGGAGGATTGTGACCCGTTGTGTGGTTAAAGAACGTGAGGTACTGTTTGAGGTAGGGCATTTGTTGATTCTCTTTTCCTTTACGTGCAAATGTATTATTAGCATGTTTAATCACACTATATGACAATTTAATTAACATAATAAATATTTTAACCAGATAAATAAATTGATATTGATTGTATGTTATTTCCTCATGTTTTCTATATACTGTGATATTTATGCCTGCTTTGATTAGCTATTAATTCAGGATGGAAATCAGGGAAGAACGTAAATTGGGATTTATTGACAATTTTTTGGAAAATGATTAAGAGTAATGTAAACAAATCTGTTTCTAGTTATAATTTTATGTTAATGAAATTGGCGCAGTAAACATGTTTAATTATTTGTCATAGCATGCTGATTATGTTTCCTGAATTTGGAACCTATGAATAATAAATCTGTTAATTTAAGATGGATTAAAGAACTGATTGTTTGATAATTTCTTAAAGGGTTTTGAGTTACCCTCTTGATGGTTAAAAGGAAAAGAGCCCAATTTATGTGGTGTTTGTTTTCCTTTTTCTTGTTTTGTGATGTGTTCCTGGATGGGTGTTGTTATATGTAGGGGAATGGAGGCTTTTAGTTGTGGTAGTAGATGATGCCTAGAGTGGAAAGATGCATCGATTTATTCATGTGGGTGTTGGGGAGTACACTGGGGATGATGGAATGGGATGGATGAGATTGTTGGATGCTTGCTGATTATTTTGGTTGTTTATCTGCTTTACTTTTCCCCACTAATCAAGTTAGTAGGTCTTACTTATCCTCCTTCCAAAAGAGGAAAATACAGGTGGAGTATGCCACATGGTTTACATGTTTATCTTCTCAAGGAAGGATGGGTATATGCTCTAGCTATAAGTATCAAAGAACTAACGGGTAGTACATCTAATCACCATATTGATCCCCCTTGTGTTTAATAGCATATAATGTTTTTTACAGTTCTTGGGAATGTGAGAATGTAATTATATAATGAATAATTGAATAAATGGTGTTAACCCATGGGGATGGAGTTTCTAAACATAATGATGAGGTTTTAATTTTAAAGGAACATTTGAATTTGTTTTTTGATGATAATGAAATTTAATGTGGAATTGTTCGTGGTTAATTAAGGTTTAAATAAGTAATTAATTTCAAGTGGAAATAATAAAATGGGAATGAAGTAATCTAATAATTCTCTTTATATGGTTGTATGCTTATATGATACCTATTATTAGAAGTAGTAGCCTGGAGTCTGAGATACGTTAGCTACTGTTGTGTCTATTACAAGGTTATTCCCATATTGTGGTTGTGAAATATAATTAATTTGGTACTTTTTGTGTTTCTATACAATACTCCACCTAGTAAGTAAGGGACACAGACACCATGGAGATTTTGAGCCCTGGGGGTGTTTTCCCTAACATTCTTGTGGCAGGATGGATGGATGACTACCCCCTTTGTCCCAACTCTCTTCTTTTGGTAGTTACTTGTGCTGGTGGGCACAAAATTTAGTTTTCCCCATATATGTGTGTAGAGGGCAGTAATGGATTTTGTTTATTCAGACAAAAATATTCTGGATATAGTTTCCTATGGACTACTATAGGTGTAACGTGTATGGGATGTGATGTCTTGAGGATCCTTACTCAGTGTATGGGCTGTAATGGCTTGAGGTATAAATCCCAATGTATGATACACATTATACAGGTTGTGGTGGATCCTAGAAACTACCAAGCTACTTTCCTTACATGGACATGATGTTTTTGATGCACGAGGTGCACATTGTGGTTCTTCGCCTAGGTGACTGTGGGCAATCCTTTTTGAAGAGAGATGCTCAGGACGCACGATGTTGGGGAAAAACCACAAAACAGTGGGGAAGTAGTAGTAGGGAAGCCTTGATATTCTTTATTATATCACATATTATTTTATGTGTTACATGGTGGTAGTATCCATGGTGATGTTGGGAACATAGTATACCTATTTAGGTGACGAGTTAGTTTCACTGGTTGTTCAATGTTCTTTATCATGCATTCATGACTTTTTTACGAGCCACTTAGGGGTGATCCTACTGATTATACTGTTATACTCACCTTATGTACATATAAATAGGTTTTAGGTCACTTAGAGTATGTTGGAGATCAAGATGGTTTCTAATAGCTAGGGGTTGCAGGAGCTGTTCCGGCTAGTTGTTGCTGTTGTTTTTACTTTCTTTTGGGTACATGCAGTTTTTCCATTCTAGTCGCAGTACTTTTCTATGACATTACATATATTAACATTGGTTTTCTTTTATATATTTTTTTTTTGAGTTGGATTTGGTTTGTGTCTATATATTCTCTCCCTTCTGTATGTGTTCTCTTATAGGGTAATGCCTCCCATTTGAGAGTTTACTATACCCTCGGTGCTAGTCGCCCACCCTGGGCCTATGGGAGGCTAGACTCGGGGGTCATTATCTTCCATCCCAAATTGTCGTCCCATGAGGGGTACATTGTGTGGGGAGGGGGTCCTGATGGAGTGGTATCAGAGTTATGGTTGAGGAATAGGATGGTGTTTGGAGTTAGTCACAGGTTATTTTTCATGGGTTGGTAGGGAAATGGTGTCATTCATGATTAGCAAGTGAGATAAGGAATGAAGACCAGCTGAGACATTGGCCTTTAGGGCCCCCTATGATCTGATGTACGGACATTATGTTTACAATGGATACTAAAATAAGGTTATACTATTTGTTGGGTAGAGACCTTTGAAATTATAATGCATCATTCTTCTTTGGGCCTATTTTATAATGTTTAGACATTAGGATAAGTAAAACTAAAAATAATAAAATAAAATAATTAATTAATTAATGTCAATTATTTCATATTCCAGGATAAGGAGCTATAATGGTTTTTTATTTTATAGGTAAGGCTCTAGGTCGATATCCTCATTGGGTTTGCAGAAGAATTTGTCTAGAAGGTTGTTCTAGCAGATCGTTGCAAGGTAGAGGTTGACTAGGACGACACATAGAGGAAGACACTCCGAGAGTTTCAGTGCAAGAGTCTGCAGAAGTATGAAGGCTCCGTTTTAGATGCAGTCATGGATGACTGGTTAGAGGAGTTCGAGATTGGATTCAGTTTGATTCATGCTCGGAAGGAACACTGGGTGTCCTTGGTTGTGAAGATGCTACATGGAGCAGTGAGGAAGTGGTGGTTCTTGTTCGTCCGGGATCATGATGAGTCGGCTATCTCATTCGAGGAGTTCTGAGACAAGTTTAGAGTATATTATCTATCTTCAATTGCGAAGGTGTTAAGTAAACAGGAGCCTCTTACCCTTTTACAGGTGAGCTCCAGTGTTCGAGAGTTTGGAATCTGTTTTAGAAATCTTTTAAGATATTCTACGGACTTATTTCCAGATGAGGAGGCTAGGGTGAGACATTTTGAGGAGACTTTGTGTCCGAAGATCAAGTTCTGTGTCACCCCATTTATGCTGAAAACATATCTTGAGGTGCGGGAGAGGGTAGAGGTTGTTGAGTGGACTTTTTCCAAGACCAGATCATCATGAGATGGGAATCGACATGATTACTCATGAAGTAGATCTATGGTCCAGGGTTATTGGTTTTTAGGGCAGAAGGGTTTCCGTTCAGCTTGGGGTAGGTCTGATCCCTTTACAACTCGTTTCTCCAAAGGCAGAAAATCTCAGGTTTATTCCAAGAGATGAGGTGCTTGTTTTTCTTGTGGTGGTCATGGCCATCAGCAGCAGGAGTGCCCGACCATTCTGAGTAGTCATCGTGCACCTCGTGCTACGCTACATGTTCCACTATTGAGGCAGTTACAGCCGAGGTAGCAGCATCCAGTTTCACCAGCTTTAGATCTGTAGAGGGTAGATGGGGAAGGCAGAGGACAGCCCCATGATGCTCCCCTTCCATGGAGAGCTGAGTGTGGCCATGGTGGTGGTCATCATCAGAGTAATAGAGGTCGTGGAGGAGGTTGTGGTAAGCTTCATGCTCGAGAGTTTCTAGCTCCAGGCGAGATAGACATCGTTCAAAGTACACCTTTCTTGTTTTCTTCCTTGGTGTATGCCTTGTTTGATTCAAGAGTGACACACTCCTTCATATCACCTACCCTTGTCAATGCTTTTTTACTTGAGGTAGAGAGGCTCCCAGTACCCTTGGTGTTGACTACGTCAGTTGGAGGTCAAGCTGACTTATTTGAAGTATGTAGAGACTGTGAGTTAGTGTTGGGGAAACACCTCTCTTGGAGATATTCCTATGTTTATGAATATAACCATATGACGTCATCCTTAGAATGGATTGGTTGTATTCAGTGCATTATATCGTGGATTGCTTTAGGAAGAAGAAAATCATCATTAGTGCTGATGGAGAGCTAGAGGTGTTTGTTGGTGAGTGAGATCCTCGGCTGGGTCACAGGTGCATTCCATCTTTATCATCCATGATGGATGAGATGATGTTGTGTTCTTAATAGGTTAAACAGTTGTCATTACCTATGGTCATAGAGGAGTACACTGATGTCATTCCATAAGAGGTTGTATCATAACCTCCTCAATGAGAGATTGATTTTGGGATGGAGGTATAGCCAGGTGCGTCTCCAATCACACTGTCTACATATATGTTGACCCCTTCTGAGTTACGAGAGCTATATATATATCTTGATGGTCTATTACAGTGCGGTTTTGTTTGGCCAAGTGTGTCACCATAGGGTGCTCCCATTTTTTTTGTGAAGAAGGTTGATGGTAGTTTGCAGTTGTGTATCGATTATCATCGATTAAACAAAGTGACAATAAATAATCGCTATCCTTTTCCATGGATTGATGACTTATTTGATCAGCATAAGGGTGCATGATGGATCTCAAAGATTGACTTGCAATTAGGATATCATCAGATGCGTGTGAAAGATGAGGATATCCCGAAGACTACTTTCCAATTTCGTCATGGGCATTATGAGTTCATTTTAATTCCAATTGGAATGATGAATGCTCTATCTATATTCATGGGATTGATGAATGCTGCATTCTGAGAGTTCCTAGTCATGTTTTTGGTTGTTTTCAGTGATGACATCCTTGTGTACTTCACATCTGAGGAGGACAATGCATTGCATCTTCAAGACCTTTTGGGATTTATTCATTGATATTAGGAGTTTGGAAAGTTGTCAAAGTGTATGTTTTGGGCTCATGAAGTCCGTTTATTGGGGCATGTTGTGTCCCAACAGAGATTAGTTGTGGATCCATCGAAGATAGAATCAGTTGTGTCTTGGGCAGCCCCCAAGACAGTTTTAGAGGTGCGAAGATTCCTTGGTCTTGCAGGCTACTACAGGAGGTTCATATCCAATTTCTCATGAGTTGTGACTCCTCTGATATCTTTGACCAAGAATGATCAGGCATTCATATGGACTGATCAGTGTCATTCCACTTTTGAGTATCTAAAAGAGAAGTTAGTAAGTGATCCAATCCTTTGTCTTCCAGCTAAGGGAGTTCAGTTTGATGTTTTCTACAATGCTTCATATCTGGTGTTAGTTTGTGTTCTCATGCAGTAGAGGTCTGTTGTTTCTTATGGGTCTCGACAGTTATATCCCTATGAACGTAACTAAGCCACCCATGATCTTGAGTTGGAAGCCTTGGTGTTTTCTCTGATGGTGTGGATAGGTTACCTCATTGGTGAGCGTTTTGTGATTTTCACCAATCATGAGAGTTTGAGGTATGTTTTCTCATAGAGTGACTTGAAATTATGACTGCATCGATGGATGGAGTTCTTACAAGATTACCACTTTGAAATATCATATACACCTAGAAAAGGGAATGTTATAAATTATTTGCTGAGCTGAAAGACCCAAACTAATGTTGTTCATGAATCCTGTGATTCCTAGAGAGAAATTGATAAACTGTCAGCATTACATATTGAAATGCGAGATTTTAGGCGTAGAGGTTGTCTTTTTGAGATGACGGTACAATCATCCCTGATGCCAAAAGTGTAAGAGTCCCAGTTGGGAGATCTAGTGGTGGAGTTCTGGAGAGACCGACTTGTTTTTTGTGGGGCAACTAATGGTTGGTCAGTGGATGAACAACACCGAGTGTTGTATCATGGAAGTCTTTTTATTCCATTGACGATGCATTATATGGTTATAATATATTTCAATAGTTCTACTTTAGTAGTAAATCCTGGTGTGACCAAGATGTACCCATCCTTTAGGAGTCAGTTTTGGTGGTCTGGGCTGAAGCGTGCAAGTGCGGAGTTTGTGTCTTGATGATTAGTCTTTCAGAAGGTAAAGGCCAAACACAGTGTTCTAGGTGGTCTTCTACATCCATTATAGATTCCTCAATGGAATTGGGAGGACATCTCAATGGAATTTGTTATTGGTTTACGTTGAGCTCCAGGAGGACGTGATGCTATTTGGTTGGTAGTGGATCATTTAACAAAATCTGACCACTCATAGAGATCAAGGATTCGAACTCAATGGAAGCATTGTTGAGGTAGTATCTAGAGGAGGTGGTGAGACATCATGGAGTCCCTCAGACGATTATTTCTGATCTAGATCCTTATTTTACCTCCAGGGTATCGAGAGGTCTCCAACATGCTTTTGGTTATCAATTATGCCTTAGAACATCTTTTCATCCTTAAACATATGGTCAGATAGAGCGAACCATCTAGACTCTTGAAGACATGTTACGCTCTTATGTTCTTGATTTTGGAGGTTCATGGATGAGGAACTTACCATTGGTGGAGTTATATTACAAAAATAGTTTTCACTCAACCATCGGTATGGAACCTTCTAATTCCTTTTATGATCAACCATGCCATTCTCCATTATGCTGGACTTCAGTCAGTGAGTCAGCAATTCTCAGACCGAAAAAACTGCAGAATACAACAGAGATGGTTCAGGTTATTCGTGAGAGGATGAAGAATGTGAAATATCATCAAAAATCATAGGTTTATCAATGAAGGAGACCCTTAGAGCTTAATTTTGGGGATCATGTGTTTCTGAAGATGACTCCTCATCAAGGATAGTGAAGGTTTGGTCGTCGAAGTAATATTTCTCCATGGTTTGTTGGGCCATTCGAGGTGTTAGCTCATGCTGGAGCTATGGCATATCGAGTGGAACTTCCCCCAACGATGAGTTGGATAAATGATGTTTTCCATGTATCACAGCTCCGTCATTATATTCATGATGACTCTCACATTATCGATTGGGGAGAGGTCGATGTTGATGATGATGCAAACATTGACGAGAGACCTATGGAGATCCAAGACAGCATAGAGAAGTTGGTGTGCGGGCTTTCTATCCTCTAAGTTTGTGTCCTATGGCAACATGGTGGCATGGATGAGAGTACCTAGGAACGTGAGTCACAGATACGTGCTCAGTACACAGAGTTGATTGATGTTTATATATTTTCATGAAATGATGTTGCCTTTGTGGTTAGAACTTTCATGTTTCCTTTATGAATTTTTTTTATTGCTTTTGTTGTTATATCTCTTTTGAGTTGTATATTGATGGGTGTTTGTTCAGACCCCGTTTCTTTTGGTGGGTTTTAAATTTTAGAGGATGAGAATGTTATGAGAGTTAACTGATGTAATGGCTCAGACCTCTCCCATCTATTACATTGTAAATATGTGGTGTTGAGGTGTTCCAAGAGGTCAAGGCGACTTATCACCAACACTTTTTCAAATTTCATATTTAGTGAATTGTACTATCAGTGTGGTTTTGTGGACAATTATTTCGGTGAAGTTCTGTGAATAGTTTTATAGGAGTGGTTTTGTAAACTATACTAATGGTAGGTGTACAGTAACGGTTGGAGTATAGTAACAGTAGCTGTATAGTAACGATAGGTGTACAATGTTTCCAGAACTATGAGGTCTATCAGTAACCTCTAACGGTAGGCGTACATTATTTCCATAATGTTAGGGTCTATTGGTAACTTCTATCGGTAGGTGTACAGTATCGGTAGGTGTACAGTAACAATAGGTGTACAGTGTTTCCATAACGGTGAGGTCTATCGGTAACCTTTATTAGTTGGTGTACAGTAACGGTTGGTGTACAATAACAGTAGGTGTACAGTGTTTCCAGAATGGTGAGGTCTATCAGTAACCTCTATAAGTAGATGTACAATAATGGTAGGTGTATAGTAATGGTAGGTGCACAATGTTTCCAGAACAGTGAGGTCTATCTGTAACCTCTATCAGTAGGTGTACAGTAACGGTAGGTGTACAGTGTTACCAAAATGGTGAGGTCTATCGGTAACCTCTGTCGATAACCTCTAACGGTAGGTGTACAGTATTGGTAGGAGTAAAATGCTTCCAGAATGGTGAGGTCTATTGGTAACCTCTATCGGTAACCTCTAATGGTAGGTGTATAGTAATGGTAGGTGTACGGTAACGGTAGGTGTACAGTGTTTCCAGCTTCCTACAGTTTCACACCTTGGACATTTCCTTTGACATAAAATACATTTAAAGCCTTATTTTAAGGACCCGTAAGGGGGATTCAAAATCCATAAATCCTATATTAATTATTCATATGGATTGGTATGTTTTTACTTGGTCAAACTATGTGGGTTAATGCGATCCACTTTTAATGGGTAATTAAGCGTATCATAAACCGTCGCCCCATTAAATCCTTAAAAGGGTCAAGATTTATTCCTCCATTGTTTTTATTCTTTGTTGTCTGATATGATATGATATAACCTTTCAATCCATCCTATAGGAGTTTTACAATCAAACTTTACTCCTCAGATTGATTCCGCTCTGTTTTGATGCCACCAAGCTGTATCGATCAATCATCGATATAAGGTATGTTTTTTCATCGTTCCTTTTGGGATCATCTTCTCCTTTTTCTACTTTCCATGTTATTGCATGTAATTTCCATGCTTCTAATGGGGGGGTTCATGGGTTTTTTTGTTGTGGTTGTACTGTGGAATCCTCAGGGGAATGCAGTTGTCAGGAGAGGAGGACTGTGACCTATTGGTGGTTAATGAGTGTCAGGAACTATTTGAGGTAGGGGATTTGTTGCTTCTATTTTATTTTACTTGCAATTGTATTTTTATAGTGTTTAATCCCACTAGATGACAATGGAATTGACAAAATAAATATTTTAACCGGATAAATAAATTGATATTGATTTTATGTTATTGCATCATGTTTTTATAGATATTATAATATCTATTCCTTTTTTGATTAGCAGTTTGTTCATGATGGAAATCGGTAAAGAATGTAAATTGGGATTATTTCATAATTTTTTGGCTAACGATATAGAAGCATGTCAATGAATTTGGTTCTAGTTATAATTAGATGTTAATCAAATTGGCGCAGTAAGAATGTTTAATTATTTGTAATAGATTACGGATTAGGTTTCAAAAATTTAGAACCTACAAATAATAAATCTATTAATTAAATATGGATTAATGAACTAATTGTTTGATTATTCATTAAAGGGTTCTAAGTTACCCTCTTGATTGTTAAATGGCCAAGAGCCCAATTAATGTGGTGTTTGTTTTCCTGTTTCTTGTGTTGTGATGTGATCCTGGATGGATTTTGTGATTTGTGGGGATAGGGAGGCTTTTGGTTGCGGTAGCAGATGATTTCTAGAGTGGTGAGATGCATCAGTTTATGCATGTGGGTGTCCGAGAAGACACAAGGGAAGATGGAATGGGACAGATTAGATTGTTGGATGCTTACTGATTCATTTGGTTATTTATCTGCTTTACTTTTCCCCACTACTCTAGGTATGTTGTGTTACATATCCTCCTTCCTCTAGAGGCAATGAAACATGGGGATTTCCACTTGCTTTCTGTGTTTAGCCTCTCAATGATAGATGGGTATATTCTCTTGCTATAAGCGAAAAAGACTTAACGGGTAGTACATCTACACACCGTGTTGACCCCCCTTGTGTTTAGTAGAATAGAATGTTTTTCTAAAATTCATGGGAATTTGGGAATGTAATTTTATAATGAATAGTTAAACAAATGGTGTTAACACATGGTGATGGAGTTGCAGGAACATAATAATTAGGTTGTAATTTTGAAGGATCAACTGAATTTGGGTGTGATGCTAATGAAATTTAATGTGGAATTGTTCATGGTTAATTAAGGTTTAAAGAATTAATTAACATAAACTGGACTGATTAAAAGGTAATTAAGTAATCTAATAAATCACATTAAATTGTAGTATGCTTATAGGATACCTAGTCATAGAAGTAGTAGCTCGGATTCTGAGAGATGTTAGATACTGTTGTGTATAAGACTAGGTTTCGCCCATAGTGTGGTTGTGAGATGTAATATATCCTGTACTGTTTGTGTTTCTATACTCTAATCCACCCTGTAACTAAGGGAAACTAACACCCTAGGTATTCTTTGCGCTGGGGGTGTTTTCGCCAACATTCTTATGGGAGGATGGATGGCTGACTACCCCCTTTGGCCCCGATCTCTTCTCTTTGTAGTTACTTGTGCTTATAGGAACAACAGTTAGTTTTCCCCATATATGAGTGTAGAGGGATGTAATGGGTTGTGGTTATTCACAAACATATATTCTAGATATAGTATCCTATGGACTACCATAGGTGTATCATGTATGGGCTGCGATGCATTGAGGATCCTTAATCGGTGTATGGGCTCTAATGGCTTGACATATAATACAGGATGTATGATACACATTATGCAGGATGTGTTGTATCCTAGAAACTACTTTGTTACTTTTCTTACATGAACGTGGTGGTATTTTTGCATGAGGTGCACATTGTGGTGCTTCTCCCAGGTGTCTGTTGGAAATCCTTTTTAGAGAGAGATTCTCAGGACGTGCGATGTTGGGGAATATCAAATAACTAGTGGGGAAGTAGTAGTGGGGTACCATTGATATTCTTGATTATATGATATATTCTTGTATGTGTTACTTGGTGAGAGTAGCCATGGTGAGGTGGGGAACATAGTATACCTATTTAGGTGACGAGTTAGTTTCACATGTTGATCATTGTGCTTTAGCATGCATTCTTCACTTTTGCACATGAGGCATCAGGGAAGATCTTACTGAGTATACTATTATACTCACCATATGAATATATATACTATTTTTCATGTCACTTGGAGTAGGTTGGAGATCAATCTAGTTTCTACTGGCTTGGGGTTGCAGGAGCTGTTCGGGATGGTGGTTACTGTTGTTTTCTACTTTCTTTTGGGTACGTGCAGTTTTCCCTTCAAGTTGTAGTACTTTTTCATGACATTACATATATGCACTTGGGTATTCTTTTATATTTTAGTTCTGATTTGGAGTTGGTTGGTTCCTATCTTATCTCTCTCTTCTGAATGTGTTCTCTTAGAGGGTAATGCCTCCCAGTTGTGTGTTTATTATAACCTCAGTGCTAGTTTCCAACCTAGGGCTTACTAGAGGTAGGGCTCGAGGAGTCATTATCTCCCTTCTCACATTTTCATCTTACAAGGTGTACAATTTTTGGGGAGGAGGTGATGACTTAAATGGTTTTTAAGATGTTATTACAAATTATTTCCACCATATTGAGGAAATTTTATACCTGGATCCACCTTGAAATTTTATGTTCTAGTGATTTTATTTTCCATTTGTTGGGATGAAATTGTAGTTTTTTATAGATTTATCACATTCACATTAGTATTAACTAATTTATCATTGGAATTGTATTTATTATTGTAATATATCTCCATTATGTCATTACATTCAATCATGGTATTATTATTTTCATCATTAGGATTTTCAATTTATTTTTTAAAAATGGATATAAAATTTATTATTCTTTCACAGGACAACAAGTTCTGATATGTAAATAGTGTAATCCTCTTTAAATATATTTTTACTTTCAATAATACTGCTGATGAATTATTTTATCTCTTGGATTTATATTTTAAATTTATTAATATATGTCGATTAATTATCATCAAGATAAAAATTAATCATTTTCTTGGCCTATATTGATTTTTTCCGATTCTTACACTAAAACTCATGATAGGATAATATATATTTTTTCAACTATTAATATTTATTATATTTTTTGACCACTTATTTAAATTAACCATCTGATTAATTAATTATTAAAGAAACATATTGGGGACACCCATGCACTCTTTAACAAATGATTGATGATGAAAAATAAGTTCCATTTTAGAATGGATCATTAGATATATGAGACATCCAATTCATGAATGATTCATTAGAGGATATAAAATGACATGTGATAGTGTAACATCATTTTATAATAATAATTATATTTCGATTGAGGTGGAGGATTTATCCTTCTTATTTTCATTTTTTTATAAACAAAACCATCCTTTTTAAAACATTATCTACTATCATCATGATTATAACTTGATGATATTATATTTTCATCATTATTCCATAATATTTAACATTTCTATATCTATACCAATTACCTTTTACAAAAATTATCTATATTATCAAATGAAATAGATATATGATATATAATTTACTAGAGTAAAATACGGAAGAATTCCTTGTTTCTAATGGGAGATAAATATTATTTAAAAAAATTAAAAATATAGAATATAGATTAGGGTGTTGACATATTTTAAAATAGGTTATAACATAATAATAAATTTTTTCCAACACTTAGTAGAGATTGAATATTTTATTCTATAATTTTTATATAATTTTACCTTTTATCTAATATTAGCAATTCATTTTTTAATTGAATGGATCTCTCTCACTCACATGAATAAACCCAGACACCTTCAATCTCACCATTTGTTTTCATTCATGTAATAATAAAAGGATGAAAATCACAAAAACACTGGTATTTTTTGGTGAGGTGGCATATTATATTGATGTAATTGACCCTCTTTAATAGTTATTATTATCAAAAAATTACAAAATACAATATTACAATAACAATAAGTAAAGGAAAACATATAAACATTGACTTGTTATGATAACTGTATGGTGATAAAATGATAGTAATAAATTAAAAATATTTAAATATATACACACAACATGGTTTTCTATACATATCATGAATTATATCAATAGTTAGAATCCCATTTCACATCGAGAATGATAATTTCCAATTTAGTACCCCAGTCTAAAAAATGTCACTTTCTTCTTCATTGATCATTAAAAGTAGAAAATAAATAAATTGTTTTGTCTTGTTTCACTCAAACCCTCTACATGAATATGATTAGTAGTAAACTTATTTACATACACTTATATAATATTTTTTTCATTTATTATTCATCAACACATTTAATAAACTCATTAAAAATCACATGACAACCTTTTTCTCCTAGTTATATCACATGATGTGAGATAAATAAAAACAATCTTATTCTATTAATTTTAGATATAGAATAATTAAAATGAGTTTCTATATTTTTTTTCAATGTTTTTTCCCATTAAAATTTAGAATATATGTAGTTTTTGTGTTTGTTTCCATTATAGTTCATCTTTAATTTCTTATCCTATATATTCACTAATCCAAACACATATTCTGCATGAAATTTATATAAATATGATATTTCCAAATCATAAAAATACCTCTAAAAAAGTAGATATTTTCATTTTACTCTCCAAATGAATAAAAGTATTTTCGAAATTATATATTTATTACATATTCATACTTTAGAATACTTTTACCTTCCATAATTTTTATCTGTTCTATTTATTATGATACATTAAACACCAAAAAATACATAATATCCAATTAAATATATAAATTGAAAGGAATTAATAGATAGTTATCTTAAATATGATAAAATAGATCTATTAAAATATTGTAATTATATTCAAAAAATTGTTCAAAAATGAGAATTAATTATTTTATACAAAATCGAGGATATAAGGAAATATTTTTAACAAATAATTTTCCTTATATAGTATTTATTTAAAAGATAATTTTTTTATTTTGGGTTTTAGATTTTTTTATTATATTTTATAAAAGTGTAAATATTTTAATAATGACACATTCATTTTTTTAAATTGTTATGAATTTATTCAAATTCATTTTATGGTAAAATCAAACATTGTTCTATAACCTTTTTTTCACAAATTTTTTTTATTTTCATAAATTAATACATTAATTATTGATAAATAAGTTTAATGATATTTTATAAAATATATTCCATGATAAGTATTGAAATTTTTATAGTGGTTTTTTATTTTCATGTATTGAGAATAAACAATGTTTTCTACTTATAATATATATATATTTTTAAAAATATGGTTTTACATGTTTATGTGTGTATATTAAAGGTAATATTTAATGAATAAATGTATTTAATATTATAAAATGGTTTCCATATACTTATTTGTATAAAAAAAACTAGCTAATCGTTGTTACATATTTATTTTCCCGAATAGTCATCACCTAGATAAAATATAATTATCACTTTGGTAAACAAAAATACGTGATTAATGTATAAAATATATTCATAAGTATTCAATAAATGACTACAAAAATATTGAATTTCATTGGATATTGGTATCTCATCCACAATTAATCTCAAATGTTTTATTTTGGATCTACATTCCCATTATAGTGAAATTGTAATATTTTAATGTTGTAGATGATTAAAATGGTTTTAGTCCCCTCAAAATAAAAGGATCATGATCTCCTAACATATTCAAAAATTATGAGAACTATATATAGAAAAAACGTGAAAATACCTTCCCAAGTTTCACAAAAACAATCTAGTGGTTATTATATAACAAAAAGAAAATCCTAGAAGGATTAATGCATAAACTAATGGAAGATACTATAGGAATATGCAGTTGTCTTTCCGATCTATTTCATGATTCTTTCTTATACTACCATATAAAAATATCATATAGACATCTTAATATAATGAAATAACTATATTCATTATAAGGTTATTATTATGTTAATTGTAATTTATTTTATATCTCATTTCCATCCAATGGATGATAGAAAGCATTTCTCATGCGTGCGTACAAACAAAAATATATAGGAAATTATTTGTATCATTTTTAATGATGAACTCATCTATATTGTTATTTTATTAGATTAAAGAATATATATTTTATTTATAAGATAATTATTCTTTTAGTATGATAATTTATTTTTAATCGTCATTTCATTTTCTCATTTGAAAACTGAAAACATCACACATGCATGCATTCCTATAATCACCTTTACCTTATGAGGTAATTAATATTCCCTCAACACTTTTAATGTATAGTTATAAAAAAATTTAGAATGAATAAAAATTATATTTATTACATTATTCATATTATCAATATAATTAACACTTTATAAGGGTATATTTTTTAGATGTAGTAAAATGAACAAATTAATCAAATATGAAGCAATTAACTGAAATAACAATTGATTTTATATGATAATAACTAATAAATGTGAGAATAAAAATTATAAAATAATAACAAATTATAATATATTCTTTAAGAGGGTTTTGATATAGATGCATAAGAATTTGGAATTTATTATTCTTGATGTCGGATCCGGTATGATGTAATTTGAGAATTTCTTTAAGGGTGTATTTTTTAATATCAATTTTCTCATGATATATTATGTTTAAATTTAAATAGAGTGTAATTGTATATTAATTCAGGATTAAAACTATAATATTTAGTTACTGGATCATTATTTCATCATTTTTTTTATTTTAATTATATTCCATTTTTTATCAAAATGGTCCAAAATATTTCTTTCATGAAATCCAAACCATATATATACATTATCATTAGAAATGATTTCTATAAATATATTATTAAAAGTACATGAATATTTTCCCCACTTTAGTCAATAATTTGTTTTAAATTCAATTTTAATAATATTTTAAATTATTCAAAAATATTAAAAATGAATATTTATATCGTTTTTTTCAAAAAGGGTATATTTGAAGTTTTATAATAGCATGAAAATGTTATTTATTTATAATTCATTGAATGATAGATCATTCCGACCACCGTGGCTACTAATCATAACCAATCTTCCAATAAAATATTATATTTTTTAAGAAAAATTCATCTTATTTTATTTTTATTCATTTTAGTTTTCGGATTTATTAGTTTTTGAATATAAAATTCTGTTTTTCATATTTAAAAATGCATTTCAAATGCATTTAATTTATTTCATCTATATAAACTTAATTTAATAGGAATAATTATTCTCTACAGATATGATCTAATGATATCATTTATTTCTTTTTTCAAGATGGACTGTGACTTTATGATAAGAAATCATTATGAAACATGTTTTATTACCGAAGGTTAGGTTATATTGTAAGGATAAATCTTATTGTTATCTTATGATACACATATATATATATAGTTTTCAATAAGACATGTGTGTGACTTAAATAATATTGAAATAAAATAAATTTGATACGATTAACTTCTTCTTAGATATTATGTATGGGAATGAATAATTAATCTAATAATATATTGGAGTTCTGAAACCATGAATTAAAATGTAATTGATAGTTAAATTAATCCACAATAATATTTTTCCCAATTTTGTATAATGATAATGGATTAAAGACTTGAGAAATTAAATGATTATCAATGGTAATGATAATTATATACATTAATATGGCATGTTATAATACATAAGATATTATCCAATGGATTAGGGTTGATTAATTAATATTTCACACTCTTATAACATATGAATTTTTATTTAAATGTTAAATCCCAGGACATTATATTTATAATAAATAATTTATATTGTAAAAATTTTGGATGTTGTGATCATTATTTAATACCCTTATGATTACATAATTTTCACATCTAATGTAATAGTGATTTATCCCTTATTTACCCTTTTCGATCATTTGAGCTCCATATTTATTTTGTAATTATTTACACATTTTATAAAGAAAGGTTTTATGTATAAAATTAATGAAAAGGGTAATATGTCAGTCAAATTTTGTGGGTGATGTTGATGATCAATCAAGAAATATGGAAATTTTATATATATTTATAATTTCATAAATCCATTAGAATTTTGGGTCATTTATAATTATGATATATATTAACTATTATTCAAAAATGATTTAATATTTAAAAATGAAATGCTCAGGTAAGCTAAATTAATAACCTGGTAGGGTGTATATATTTTTAGAAATAATTTTTATAAATTTATAGTAAATAATTTTAAAATAACACATGCATAAAATGTGTTATTTATGTGAAAATAAATTGATCTAGGTGGATATAAAGGTTCCATAAGTTATTTCATATAAGGAATAATTTATATAGAATCTAAAAATTATTATTGATTCATTATTAATAAACTATATAATTTTTTTAATAATAGTATGAAATTAGGAGGAATAATACTTGAAAATACAATCATGGGAAATTTATTGATTTTACAAAATGTGAACCTTATTACACAGTGGATGCAATGAAATATATTGCTACTATTATTAAGAAACTCCCTCAAGATTTGAATCAGGATGAGCTTCCGAATGATTAAAAAAATTAATTGTATACCCTTGAGTAATTTAATAAGAAAAACACACATTCCATTAGTTGTTTATATAATACACAAAATTATGAGTACAAACTCATTGACCCAAAAAATATATTTTCGATTCAAAATTATTTATAGATAAAAAATTTTATAATTTTAATTTCTCATTATTAATGTTAAATATATCAATTTTAACCTTATTAAATCATTATAATGGTAAATAAATTAACTCTAAAAATTAAAGTAGTTTAGGAGGATATTTATTTGTAATTAAATTCTATAAACTATTCAAATTTAAATGGAATTATAATTATTAGTGATATAGAAGAATGATATTAATCCATTGGTACCATTGAGGAAACATTGAAAAAGAAAATGATGTATGATTTTTTTCATCATACTAGGAAAAAAAATTGATTAAATACTTAGTTTAAAAATACTAAGACTCTATCAATTATTTTACATAAATGAAATTATTGGATAAGAAAAATTATATTGATAATCTCCAATTATAGAAATGGAAACTATGCAATTAAATTATTTCCATGTTTTTGGGTAGTAGAAGAGAAATGTATAATTTAAAAGAAAAAATAATAACAAAACACATATAAATAAAAATAGGTTTGAAATAGGATGTTAAATATGTATAAATAAACAAGGATAAATTTTTTGAAAGGGACTTAAATTTTTGAAGTGTAGAAAAGAATCAAAATGGAAAATTAATTATGAAGGGTTATTAATAAGCCAATTAATGTAAAGAATTTAGTGAATCATCTCCTAAAATCACCACCAATTATAAAATTATTCAATTACAAAGTGTATGGGAATTATATCAACTAGTTAATGAATATGAATGTTTTTTATGAAAATTTTTGTGATCAAATTATTAATAAAAGAGATAATTGAAATGTTATTATAGTAAAAATTATTAATATAGTACATGAGAAAAATGTAGAGAAAATAACATATCATTTATTATATAACACCAAATGTAAAACATTATTCAATCTCTACATAATCTTTTTTTGAATAAATTTATATGAGTATAATATAAAAATTTCAATAAATAAAAGTTCAATTAATAGTGAATAATTTTAATATTATAATGCCCACGTATCATGTTTATATTTCAACATTTATTGATTTTTTTTGGAATTTTCTTTCTGAATATGTTATTATTATTCTCATAGTGGAATTAAATTTTATAATAAATATGTATTGTCTCTCTCTATATCATTTCAATAATAAAATCTAAAAATGTGAAGTCATGTTTGATATTGCAAATCAAAAAATGATCTTTAATCAATGTGATAAGAATCATAAACATATAATATAAATTAGATCAGCATTAGTGTTCATATTATTTCTTGATGATGGGAATTAATCCAAATTGGTTGTGAATAAATTTAAAATTTACTATATTTATAGAATTTGGTAATATGAAATTTTATTTCGTTAAAATTTTCAATTATTTTACAAAAAATAATGTCTTATATTTTCTATAACACTTATACTTGTTGGTACACAATTTTTAATGACTCCACATATAATGTATCAAATTGTGTTTTTTGGATTAGAGAACAATCTATGAGAAAATATTATTATGTTTTATTCCAAAAAATAAATTATTTTATATGTAGCTATATATTTTATTAAGAATAAATATGGTTCACTATTACATTAAATTTATTATTAATAATATACAATAGATAACTATACAAAATGTATTGTATTCCCCATATTGGTGATTTTTTATGATCTATGTTGAGATCAACACATTTCCAATATTCACTGTAATCTACATATCACATATTATCATTGAAAATATATTAAATAACTAGTTAAAATATTTATATGAGTTATGTAAACTGTGAATAAATATTAATTACTTAATTACTTACCAATTCAACCACAATATTAAAGGACCAAACATATTGAGTAATTATATATTTTCTTCATCATTTTTATAGTATTTATACATTATTTTCTGATATATTTCATGTAAGAGGATATTTATGATGATTATTTAAGGATTGTATTAAACACCCTATGAAATGGGAAGATGTTTTAAAAATTTAAAATTTGTGAATTATAGCTATAGAATGCATCAATATTGGGACATGCAGTTACATGTGAAGTAATATCATTGGATCCATAAAATAAAAATGTCATTGAATAAACTCTAAGACCAAAAATGATAAATAATAACTATTTATTTATTTTATTGTATTGAATCTATCAATTCATTGTGTGAATGTATTCACCTCTACCACATACAATTATCATGTGGAAATAAAATGTATTGTATTTATTTTAAATAATTTATTTAAAAATTATTTCATTGTATTAAAGAAAAATATGTCTATTATTCATTTTTATACATTGACACTATTATGGAGATGAGTTTTTGGTCTATTGTGATGCATCAATGAATGCATTTTGATGTTTTATCCTTCATTATGACATGGTGGTAGCGAATGTCTCCCTCATATTGATAGATCAGAAAAAGAAATTATCCAAATAATAATCTAGATCCTAAAAAATGTATTTTTTACTAAAGATATAGATGATTTATCATTATTATATGTTTGATATATACTCTAATCATAAAATAATGATGTATATATTCAAATAGAAATAGTTTAATTTTAACCAAAGGTGTGGGTTAGTTTTTATTAATAATATTGACTTATTAATATATTACCACCACGGGTAGGTGAATAATGTTACTGATGATTTGTGTTAGAATGACCCTGATAATGTGTCTATCACCAGTTTTAGAAAAGAATAATTATTTATATATATATATAGAGGGTAAATCATGATTTAATTATGTAAGGGGATAAATCCAATATTTCATTGGAAAATATCAATCCATCAATTTTTGTAATGATGAAAGAGGAATAGAATTAGAATGCAGATCAATATAGAATATTTCATAAATAAAAAATTATTTCCATGAAATGATTTGGTATATGAACCATTTATGAATATTGAATTTATGAGAATTGAAGAAATATATATTGGATGAAGCCCAGAGCTCATAATTATCTATCCACCATGGGATTATAATGATTATTATTTATCTCAAATATAATATCTAATGGAACATCATGATGTGTGATATTTTAGAGTATATCTATCGATAAATTGAATGATATAAAATTAAATATATGAATTAGAAGTATGAGAATATGGAAAAAATATTAGCATGTCAATATTTTAATCGGTAATAGTAACCATCATTTTAATCATAGTACCTCCCAATAAATCTTGTGGTAATAACACTGTTTCAGTTACTACCAATTTTGTTTCAATTTTTAATCATTAAAATTATATCGACTAAAATTTATCTATTTTACTACATTATAGAATAAACATTAAAAAATATGTAATGTTTTATGAATTACTACTCTTAATTAATGGTTTTCTACATCCATGGATGACATCCAATTCCAACAGAAATTTTGAAAAATGTGTTATGTTCATACTTGAATTGTATCCTCATATAGATGTTCATTCTAAGTGGGCCATTAAAACCAAAATAGATATAATAGTAGATTAACATATAGATTTAAATTCATTTTTGATTCAATAAGACTATAATTTATTCACTTAGAGAAATAAAATGAAATAAATAATTTAGAGGGATACATTTAAAATATTATATAAAAAAAGTGTGTAACTGAAAAATAAAGGGATACAATTGGGGAATTAATGATATTGGGACATCATCTAGCTTAAAAATGGGAAAGAAATTTTTATATTTTATATTACACATCATTTAATGTTATATTCATCATTAGTGTTATTCTAATATCTATAAGAGGGATATAGATTACAAAAATAAATTATTTTTTTCATATATCTATATAACTAAAAGATATTTTAGAAAATATATTCATTAAATACTAAATTTGATAGTGTGTATACATTTAATAAAATATGACCTTTGTGACCTAGATGTTTTTTTGGTGAGCTTGAATAGGAAATTCCAGGTTACAAAATATAGAAAATAATTTTTCCATAAATAAAGTGATTAATAATATTTTAATTGATTATCAACTGGTTATAATTGAAGACACCCCACTTTGATGGTAAATGATACGTTTATCAAAAAATTGGTTGTGTCTAAGAAGTATATATTAATCTTAATAGATTAAATTTACCACTATAGATAAGTTATTACAACAAATTAATAAGACTATATAATAAAATTAATTAATTAAAATTACTTTTTTATTAAATTTAGATTTAAATGAGAATAAATTCAATTTCTATTTCAAAATATAATTTTTTTTTAAAAAAATCTTAAGAAAGGAAATTTCTGGTGGAATATTATAATTAATTTATTCAACATTATTAATATTATTTGAGAAAATTGAAAAAAAATCACACTTTCAACACATTATATAAATCATTTTTTTTTAAATTTATATAAATGATAAATATTTTTGATGAATAGAAAATGATGATTTTGAAGATGACTATTTGTTTTTTTATATTAACAAAGAATTATTATATTTTAGGTTTTAACTTTTATTTAAAATATTTTAATAGTCTATAGTTCAATTTAATATAATATGACCAACAATATATATGATTTTTTTAGAAATCCTCTAAAAGGAAGATATTTCCAAAATAGTTACTAATTAGGTTACATGTTATAATTTTAAAAGTAATTTTTACCACATTTTTGGATCTAATGTTGAAAAATAGATTTCTTTTATAAAAAAATTATTATTCATTTGTCGATCTAGTCACAATAAATTTTTTTATAGTATTTTTGGTGAAAAATTGATACTACCGATAGTAATAGATAATTAATTTAAATTAGTTAAAGAAAAATTGATATGCTTTAAAATGTCAAAATATATATCTATTTAATTTTTTTGTCATTTTTATAAATAATGACATCACATATTTAAATATAATACTTATTTAGGCATATAAATTTATTAGTAAGTTAAAATATTTAAATCTTTAGAAAAAAAATATGATTGTAGACTCTCGCTCACATATAAAGGATGTCACATCTCCAATATTATCAACATATCAAAAGGCCATTAAATCATCCAATACCAAAAAAAATTATAACTTCTCTACCAATATCATATATGTCTTATATATTTCAATATACAATATTAATAATTTTTTATGTGTAAACCAAAGGAGGTTGTCTGAAGAAGATGTATAATTCATATTGATGTGTTTTCTTTATATTTTTGTTTTCTCACATTCTATACACCAATAAACTTTATTATTGAATATAATTAGTATATAACATATATTTAAATTTTATAATATTTATATTATAAAACATTATCAACTACTTTTCCATCAAATTTCTAATAAAAAGTCTTTTTGTGTATAGTTTATGACTATCACCACATGAAGATGATGAATTTAATTATTCGCCACCCCCACCATTAGTTCTTCACAATGTAACATCCAAATGAAATAATATATATATATATATATATATGATATCTATATTATTATTTAATTATAAAACAACTATTTTAATTTGATCATTGAAATTAAATGAGAAATAGAAACATCTGTTTTTCATACATGCGGACTGACACCACATAAACTGTTATATTTTATTATTTTTTACATCCATAAATGAATTTTATATATATGTGTATTTATAGATTTAATTTTATATTTATTGTACAAATATTGTTTTATAATATTTAAATAACACATACCGTAATTCCCAAATTTTCTATAAAAATGGAAATGTTACTCATCTATACATTATGACTATTATCTCCTGTTGTAATGTAATTGATTATCTACAAGAACCTTAGAGGCTTTTTAGAAATTTATAATTTATTTTCATAAATTTAAAATATAACATGATTAAAATAAAGGAAATTATATAATCATGAATCATTTTTCCATTTTCATCGTTCAAACATAATTTATGGACTTATAAACCAAACATCCTCAAAAAATCGGATGTAAACCTAATAAATTAGTTTATTTAGAAAGAAATAATAATATTTAAAAAAAAGAAATATAAAATTGAAACTTATATGATACATTTTCCTCAAAAACTATGTAATTAACATAACATTATTGTTCCCTGTGATATAAAACATAAATAAAACATCCTACTCGAGGTAATGTACTTTATATCATAAATCCCTATTTTGAAATGTTTCAATTATTCATATATATTTATTTTCCTCAATATCTATAAGATTTTTTGGATAAGTATATTTATAAAAAATATCTAATATTTCATCTTACCTCTATAATAATATTATAATTAAAGGAATAAAAATTAATCTGTTTTTATATTTCAAATATAATTTTTGAATTTCTTTAAAGTGTAAAAAAAGAAATTTTTTGAATTATAGTTTGTCGATATGTTTTTTTACCACCAAAAATTTATATTTCATTTGGTTTATTTTACTAGATTATATGACTTATTTAATAAAAACAAATTATTCCTAATTTAATGGGTATTTTAATTTTAAAAATTTGGTTTTATAGGAAACAAACAAAATTAAAATTTTTATTTTATAACATAGGGGTTGAAAAGTATATTTTTATTATATTTTTTATGGAAATAAAAAAATGAAAAATTATAATGTACGTTATATTCTATAATGTGTTTTTATAATTATAAGATATCCAAATTTTTCTCCACAATGTATTGGGTAATGTTTACGGTCTCTAAAGAGCATTTCATTAACATATTAGGTTATTTTGTTAGATATGGTTCTAGTATTGGTTACTCTAAGTTCTCTATAAATATGATATTCCAAATAATCCATATGAAATTTATTTGTTTAAAAATTAATTCTCTTTGGATAATTATTATATCGTAAGGAATGATAATGGTCATTTGTTTAGTGGAATGATTATTCCCATTAAAGAGAAATAGATTTTTTTATCTTTTTAATGATTCTCATGTTATCGAAGATCCCTGAATTTTTATGAATATACATGTAAGCTTTCATACAATGTGATATATTAACATCATTTTGTAGTATGAATTATTTATTTAAAATGTAAATTATAATTTTTTGTCAATGTTTTTTATGTTAATGTTAAACATATATAAATTTTATCCTAAAATTGATTCATAATAACATTTATATTTTTATCTTTTCAAATGACCCTCACAGAGAACTTTATGATCATTACCTATATTTAAACATTTTACTAGGTTTTCAGTGATAAGTAAGAACAATGTTGATGTAATATTGAAAAATTTAATGATTTTCCCTATGGAGATACCTTTTTTCATTTTAAGGTCATTTAGTGTGAGAAAAATGGAAACTGAGTTTAACTGATAGGTTAATAATGAATATGGTTGTTCTATAAGAGGTACGAAAACATATTATTCACAAATAAACCTAAAATGGTATTCATGATTGAATTAAAATGAAATAATTTTTAAAAAGAATATTTTTTCTAAATTAGGATAGAATAATTATAGTATTTATTAATGAAATAGATTTGATTAATTTATAAATTAGGAATTAATTTGTGCATATATCAAAATTACACTATAATAATAATGGATATTATGTTATGTATAATTATAGATATATAAGTAAAATTAATATATTTTAATAAATAATTTTTTTTATTTATATCATAGTGATTATCCTCATATTAAGATGTTCTATAATGATTTTATTTGATACACACAAGCTATTGATTTTCATTTAAGTAAATGAATCAAATGCGTATGGAACAAATTAACAATGGCTTTGATGTAAAATTTGATGGTCAGCTTTACTATTAACCAAATGGAATGGGGGATGTTGTGAAAAATTGTGCGGTTATTCAGAACAGTTTATCACAAGCCATGACTAACAACTTGAACAATGTTGGGTTTCCTAACACATTAACTAATGTAAAAATATATTTTAGTACATTTTTTTGTGGAAAATGTTCCTAATGGTAAAAAAATTCAATATCATATGTATAAAGATCTATGGTAGAATAATATAGTTTACTACCATCAAGAGAGAATAATATGCTTTATATGGGGTAAAATAGGAAATATAATAGTGAACTTCCATGCAAAAAGACGGATATTTTATCACTATAAATGGAGGTGGGGAGAAAAACTAATGGTATCAATAAATTTCATTAAATGTGGGTATTATGGGTATAATAGAAGTATATTTACTATTGGGGATTATGAAAAACTAGATTTTAATAATAGAGACCATACTGTAGTAGGATAACATCATATAGAAATTAGATAGGAAATATAAAATCAAAAGAGCCATTTTTCATAATTATATTTAAAAGGTAAATTTTGGAATGATTAATATTGACTTAATTTTTTTTAATTATTCATACAAATATTTTTCTATTATTGTTTTTTGTGTTTTATAAAAAAATCATGTTAAAAATATTTATTTTTTTTAATAATATTGTTAGTTTTCTGCCATCATTGTAGAAATAGCATGACATACAAAATTATTAAAAAATTTCATTTAAAAAACATTGATTTTGTAACTGAAATTATATATTCTAAAATATAAATTTCACAACAAAAACTTATAATTTTTATATCAACAGAGAACTAAGATCTTTCTCTAATGTAGTTTTAATATATTAAATATTAATTATATTAAATTTCACATTAATCCCTTATAAATCATCAAAAAATAATATTCTATTAAATTATGAATCAATTGGTAAAAAATATATAACATGGGAAACATTTTATTTAGGAATGAACATTATTTTTCATTATATAAAATCTATTTTTAAAAGTAATTGTATAAATGTTAAATTATGTAATGTAACATTTAATATACATGAGATATGATTTAAAAATATATAGAATTAATTGTTTGGGGGATTAATGATAATATCTCACCCATCACAAAATAATTATATATTTTTATTGAATAATTTTATGTTAAAAATGTGATAACATTATGTTATGTTGAAATTTTTAGAAATAGTCAAAAATCCCCACACACAAACATATCCTCTCACCTATACATTAATACTGATTAAAATTTATTTCCATGATATAATACAGTACTTACATCCATTATATTAATATTTCACTCCCATATGATTCAGTTAAATATTGATTATCCTAATCCATTTCATGCAAAGTATTTCTCTACATGGATGAAATTGTTTTCAAAATAGGATTAATCTTTCAGGTAAAATAATTTCTATTCATATTTACATTTCTAATTATTTTTCCCAACATAATAAAATATATTATTTATTCTTTATATTATTGAATGAATTTATATTTTGTAACTACACACTAAGCACATTTTACTATTTCTTTAATAAAAATGAAACCATTAATCATTCATTGTGTAGAGAATCTCCTCCAAGACACAAGGTGTTTTTTTCCTTGACAATATAAATGGTTGTATATAAGGATGTAGTTAAAAAATAAATATTATTTACATGACATAAAAAATTTTAGTTTATAAAAAATTCGAGAATATGTTACTAATATGATCAATAAATAATAATCCTTAATTAAATTATTTAAAATTAGGTTATTATGTGTATAATATTTTTTTCATATTTTACGATATTTTCAATTATATAATTTAATTCTATAATTATTTTATAAATATAATATATTAGTAAAATATATATGGGTGTGTGATAACAATTTCTATTGTTTAATTATATGATAATAAAAAATTTCATAATCACTTATTAAGTCCATATATGTGTAATGACATAAAAATTCCATATAATATTTTTTTAAATTATTTGGGATTAATAAGAGGCTGTAACAATTGAAGACATGTGTTTATGAGGCTCAGAGAGCATGGATCTGATTTTTGAACTTTATAATATATATTAAGTAAATATGTGGGTGGAATTTTATATAGTGTGAACAGGTGCTTGAATTAAAAATTCGAGGGCACCGTTGAATCTGTAGTGCCAAGATTCACTTAAATAAATTTTAACTATGACCAGAAATGGTCGGACAAAAAAGATAATTTCTTGCACTTTTTAAAAAAAAAAATAACTAAAGACTGTATTATTTTTTTCAACTGTTGGACAATGTGTAGTGGGACTTCAATGCAATGTCAATCAATTTAATTGATTGACTCTTATTTTTTGTAACTTTACCATTGGGTGAAATTAAAAGAATCTATAAACTAACTGTTGAGTGAATTAAAAAGGATCATTAATTACACTAATTAATGAACCTCAATAATTTGAAGGTGCGATGATCCTCTCCTCCCCTCAATTTAGTTTGATATCAGGCTTGGGATTTGGGAGTGCTACGAGAGGGTGTTCTGACGACGCACCAACGACTGCCCGCTGTGACAAATAATGTTATCAAACGAGGGACGTTAGGGGAATTGATGGGTGACAACAAGCGACGAGGAACACCTTTGGACATGTACTCTCTATCCTCTTCTACAACACATTCCAACGAATACAAGATAGGGTGTTTATGGTTGATTTCCCCCATTTACCTCATTCATTATTATTATGAAGAACATATATCAATGGTACAATAGGATGAATAGTGTTTTGTACTTAAAATGTGGGAGGATATTGTGGGGTTATCTTTATGGGAGTTTTACATTTATGAAATCCTTCCCATGTTATAATGCTAACGCAGAGGGTGCATGCTAAATTTACAAGGCCCGAACCCTCTACAGTTATTAGTACTGATTGTGTATTTCTTGGCCGAATAGAAGTTATGGAGGCACATAGTTGTATTGGGCGCAAGCCCTATGGAGGAGAGACATGTCTTTTGCCAAACTGGTAGCCGTAGGAAGAGGTGCACCCCGGTAGCGTGCTTGGGTGGCAGAACTCATATCCATGATGGGCCATGATGCTGGAGGAGGCCCGCCCCAGTGGCGATCCTATGTGGCGAAAGCTGCGACCATGACGGGCTGTTGTACTGGAGGAGGCACGCCCTGGAGGCGCGCCTAGGTGACGAAGAAGATGCGACAACAATGTGCTGTTGTGCACTAAAGTTCCACGGTGCCATCTTGGCATCGCATGATGAGTCAACCCACATAGCGGGTTGACGCGGAAGGTGTGGTTGGGTCCACTGGCCGTGATATGAGGTGCCAGATGCGTCTAGGATGTGTCTGGGGAGAATGAAGATACCCCACAGCTGCGGTCCTAGGAGATCCGGGTGGGTTGTGCCACCAGGCAGGCCAGACCGAACACGCTGACCTAGAAGCCGTATCTCGCAAGTCCAAATGGCTGAAAAAATGTCACAGTGGGCCAATTTAGACCCAACTGGGCCTGGCACAATGGGTTGGTATGACCCGGTAGGGTTTGACCTGGGTCGGGTTGACCAATACCAGGTCGGGTCCAGTCAGTCCTACCGTGCACGACAAGACCCAAACCCCTTTTAGCCAAGTAACATTTAATTGTGAATAACTCCTTAACTGGAAGTATGTTTTAAGAACCATCAATTGTGCTCGAAACCTTAGTCCGAGGCCATCGATTTGAGACTCTCTACTTGAGTTTCATTGAATGATAGAGTTTGGTTTGGCTGGATCGTACCTAAATCCAACCAGGCCCTCAACACTAAAATTCCTATAACATGTAGACTAGGTGTCTGGTTGATGGGCCATATGTTGCGTTGGAACCCCTATGAAATGACAGATCATTAGGTTACTTATTTTTAAGACATTTTTTTAGTAAAGATACAACAGATGTCTTGAGGAGCAGTTCTACCATGCGTTACATGTATGGAACTCTGTAACTGGAAGAGAAATGAAGACGCCTAACTTTTTAGTTAGTGTGACTTGACTACCTAGTGGGAAGCTCCTCTGTGTGACTTCACAAGACCATGGTAAGGAGCACCACTAAGTGACTTGGCAGTCACACGATACACGACAGGGGGATTACTTCTGCAGGCCACAATGGGTATTGGCTTTTTGTGACCTGATAGAACCACGATACATGATTGGGAGGAGTATCTATGTAGTTCAAGGTTAGTAGAAAGTGGCTCTGTGTTACCCTACAGGACAACTGTACTTGATAGTGGAGGTGTTCTCCAGCAGCTGAGGTGTCTGACAATGTGATGGGTGACTCTTGTATTAATACCCTAGAATATACTTATTGTGTGATGTCTTTGCTTTGTTCTTTGGATTAAGATTATGCTATTTTGGTTTTCCCTTGTGGAAATTATATGATATATTTGGGGTTTGTGGGGCCTCAATTGTGTATTGTTATACTAACCCATGCTTAGACTTGGCCCGTACCTTGTTGTGTCTTGTGTATACAACGATCAACATTGAATGAGACTTGGGGTTCCATGATCTGATGGTGGGTGGCGGTGTTGGTTGATGTGGAGAGACACATTGATGATTTTTACCTTCCCTTCAGGTAGGATCATTGTAAGATGACTTAAGGATTTGTTTTCCCTTTTCATTGTTTTCCCTTTCAGATGTTATTGTATTCTGGACCCTTTATATTCAGCTATACTTGTACTAAATTTTTTAGTGGTATGTTATTTCCCTTTTGTGAGTTTTGACATAGTTCGGTGTGTGTGTATGTGTGTGTGTTTAGGTATCTAGGAAAATGCCTCCCACTTGCTGGTTGACGCTTTTAGCACTAGTCGACTACCCTTGGCCTTTAGGAGGCATGCTTGGAATTATCATGGCATAGGCCTCAAGGGATGGGTCATGAAAAAGTGATATCAAATTGGTTGGTTCCCCCTCAATGACCGAGAGTCTCTTTTTTTCCTTGGAAAAATTGTTTAAAACGTTGCAAGTCTAAATTTTAGATTCGGGGAGTCCAGTTTTGGTGTGGCGACTGGCGTATACATACACTATGAGCTTATTTCATCTTTTCAGCTCAATACATGAAAACACTGGATACATAAGTGTCTCATGATTTTCATTAAGGGTCATCTCACTAGGTATACTTTTCTAACCGTGGAACATCTTAATCTATCTCTGGATACCTCCATGTGGATGACCAGCTAGGATCATAATATGAGGTCGTGGGGACAACCCTACCAGCAACGAGGCGTCTGTTTAGGGACCGGTGTTTGAGATTTTCTCACCAAGGAGTTCACTGGTGCTTCCACCACCTAATGGAAATAATTTACTACCTGTGGTTACGGTAGAGGATGTTCATAGGTACATTGGATTACATGAGTTTTAGAGACAGAGACCTCCCTAGTTTAGAGGAGAGATGGATCCTCAGGTCATTAAAAGATAGCTAGAGGCTAGTACGCAGGTCATATGCTTAGTAAGGACACCTCATGACCAGATGGTGATCGTGGCGGTGAGCCTTCTTGAGGGCTTGGTAGGGAGATGGTTGATTTTGACCTTCTAGACTCATGATGAGGTGAACCTCAATTTGGTTGACTTTGAGAGTCTTTCCCTAGATGATTTTCCCCACGACGTTGTACTATGTGCACATTTTGGAGTTGTTTCACCTATAAAATGGCAGCATGCTAGTTGCCTAATACTTAGTGAGATTTAATGACCTCTCTCAGAACTCAACAAACAAGGATTGATACCCTTTATTCTGGGATAGAGGTTTCAATTAGGGACACTGGCGGGAAATTAGGGCCTCGGTAGTGTCTCACATCATCACTACCGAGGCCAAGGTGATGGACCTAGACATTTTGATTGAGTGATTCTTTGAGTAGTATGCACCCATAGCTACAGATAGAAGTAGACCCTAGGGGGTTGAGTGTTCGGTAGGCAATAGACAACAGATGAGTGTTCCCAAGTAGGCTAGGTCTTTTAGAGGCTGACCCCATGAGTTAGGGTCAGTAGTGTGAGGCTCTGAGGATAGACCGGGTTAGACAGGGGGCCATACATTCCTTTAGGTCCAGCAAAGAGGGACACATGGAATGTGATTGTCTAACCCACTATAAAGATGACCAAGACGGTCAAGGGACCACCAATCATTAGTCAACGTTCGTGCATGGCGGTCCTTATGACGATAAACGTGGTAGAAGACAATGTCATTCAATAATTGGTGGACAATGATTTGATGTTCTACCACCACCACCCTCAGGTTGTCCACCCTGACCACAAGAAGTAGGTGTACATGGGAGAGCATATCTCCAGGAGGCAAAGTCTTAGGAACAAAATGAAACAGAGAAGACTAGAGGTACAATCATTGTCTATTCCACCCTAGCCATATTTCTTATAAACACAAGTGCCAGTCACTCATTCATTACCACAATATACGTTCAATTCTCGGAGATTATGATTGAGCCGTTTTCATGATCTTCACATTTATAGACTCGTACGAGAGAGGACTCAACGATTACACACTATTACAGGTAGTTTCATATCACTCATGGAGGTGATATCTTCGTCTTGGATATCTTCTTAACATCATCATGGCCTTATGAAATCTTCTTGGTTATGGACTGGCTATTCACAATCCTTTCTCAGATCAATTATTTTAGGTTAAAAGTGTGGTGTGTCTGTGAGGATGGTATTAGGTTTTCCATTACTGGTGAGGAGGAAACCATTTCATCACAGGATGGGATCTCTTGAATGAGGGTTTACCTGATCACTCATCAGTTGGCTTGCGTCACCCTCGGTGTGTGAGATGAGAGAAGTCTAATCTATCCTATAGTGGTGGTCCAATATGCTGATGTCATCGCTCATGATGATTTAGGACTACCTCCTTGTAGAGGTGGAATTTTACATTGAATTGTACCTCAGGACGACATTGATATCTACACCAGCATATCAGATGGTTCTTGTGGATATTTTTTAGCGGTGGGTACAATTGCAAGACATGTAGAGGAAGGGGTTCCTAAGGCATGGTGTTTCTCCTTAGGAAGCCCCAATTTTTATTGACAAGAAGTCATATGGGAGTCTGAGGCTTTGGATGTACTATCAGCTCCTAAACAAGTTGACTATGAAGAACATGTATCCTATGTCGAGGATTGATGATATATTCATCTAGCTGAAGGGAGAATGGTGGTTTTTGAAGATAGACCTCAGATCAGGCTATCCTCAACTCATGGTACAGGGCGATGATGTATAGAAGTCGTCCTTTAGATGTTGGAATGACCATTATTAGTTCTTCGGGATTCCCTTCTCTGTGACCAATTCACTAGCAGTGTTCATGTGGCTCATGAATAGGATCATCCAGTCTTACCTTGATCTCTTTGAGGTTGTTTTCAATGATGACATCATGGGGAACTTAGAGTACAAGTAGGAGTACGCCATGCACCTGAAGATAGTTCTGTATACTCTTCTAGAGCACCAGCTTTATAGAAAATCTCTCAAATTTCTAGTTCAGGATACGAGAAGTCCACTTCCTAGGGAACATTATCTGGGAGGTTGTAGTTGGTGTGGATCCTGTTGTGTTTCCTATAGATGAGGTAGAGAATGATGACTTCCCCTATCTTGAGGATACTAGAAGAGGCTGTTGGGTGTGTGGTCTACTAAGACAGATCAGGTACAGAAATAGTTTGTGTCATGGTGCAGGAGAAAGCGGTGATCGCCTACGTCTTATGGCAGCTGAGACAACATGAGTAGAACTACATTAACAATGACTTAGAGCTTTCATCAGTGGTGTTTTCACTGAAGATGTGGAATCAATACATGACGGCTATATAGTATACTTTTTACTCCGATCACAAGATTCTCAATTATATCTCCCTATATAAGGAACAGAACCATAGAAGAAGGTTATGGCTTTAGTTCCTCTAGGACTATGACTTTGAGATAGTCTACAGACATGGGAAGAGTAATATAGTAGAAGACCCGCTCAACAAGATGTATGGTCTATAGTTTTTAAGTGAGGAGATAGAGAATCTAGCTGCATTGGAAATAACCTTTGTGGATAGAGATGGAGTAGCCTATCACTAGTCTATAATTGTCACTCTACCACTCCTTCAGCGAGTTCAGGATGGTCAGCTTAAGGACATTGATTAGAAGGCCTGGCGTTCTTAGATATCCTCATGATAGACTTTTGAAGTATTTTTTGAAGGTGGGGAGCACATCATCCTCTTTAGAGGACGCACCATGGTACCAGTGATGCAACTAAAGGTTGTTTTGAGGGAGTTCCACACATCACCATTGGTGGTACGTCATGGAGTGTTGAAGATGTACCCAGACCTTTGGTGTAAGTATTGGTTGCTATGGATAAAGAAAGTAGTTCCAAGATTCATATCACGATGCCTCTCTTGTGAGAAAGTGAAGGCCAAGAATCAGGTACCAACAGGATTAGCTCAGCATGTTGAGGTGCTATAATGGAAGTGGGATAGTATATCAATGGTATTTTTTATAGGGTTACCACATACTTCTAGGGGCCATGATTCCATCTGAGAAATTGCTGATGTACTCACCATGTTGGCCCACTTCCTACCAATATGAGAGTAGATATCAGTAGAGAGATTAGAACACCTCTATGTGTAAAATATTGTTTTAATTCACAGGGTTACATTGACGATCATCTCAGATCGTAGTGCAAATTTTACATCCTACATGTTGAAGTGATTGCAGGAGGAGTTCAGGACCATTCTATGCTTGAGAACTACCTTACATCCTCAAATAGATGGTCAGATAAAGCTGACCATATAGACACTAGAGGACATGCTTCTTTCTTTTGTCATTGATTCTCACCTCAGTTGGTAGGACCACATGCCACTAGTGGAGTTCTATGACAACAATGGTTATCACTCCAATATCGGCATTGATCTGTTTGAGTCCTTGTACAGTTGACCTTTCAAATGACCACTATGCTGGACATTACCAGTGGAGTTATCACTTACGGGTCTAGTGATGGTATAGGTACAATATAAAAGGTGTATACCATCTAGGAGAGGATGAGGACTACACAGAGCCGGCATATGTTTTATTCCTACCATAGATAGAGAACATTGGTGTTTTATGAGGGAGATCATGTCTTCCTACAAGTCGCACCATGATGAGGACTATAGATGTTTTTCCAGGGAGGAAATCTTCCTCTGAGGTTCATCAAAGTATCTTAAATCCATAGTAGAGTAGGAGAGGTGGCATACTGTCTAGCTCTTCCCCCACAGATGCATAAGGTTTATACTATTTTCTATATGTCATACCTGAGGAGGTACGTGTAGGACCAATGACACATTTTCAACATAGAAGAGATGGAAATTGATGATGGGGTGATGTATATGGAGTTCCCAGTCGATATAGAGGATCGACATGAGCGAGACCTTCATGGGAAGTAAATTCCTTTGGTGCGAGTTCATTGGAAGAATGAGAATGTCCATGAGAGAACATGGCAGCGAGAGGATCAGATACGTACGTTGTACCCCCATTTGATCCCCAAGTTTTGTTTTAGCATTTGATGATGAAAATTCATAAGGTATGGAGATTTTAATGACCCTAAAATTCATAATAAATTTATTAAAAAATAATTTGGGACTAATACGAGTCTGCAAAAAATGAAGGCACCTGTTTCCGAGGCCCAGAGAGCCCAGAATTGAATTTTGATCTTTTTTAATGTAAGTTCAGTGAACTTATGGGTGGAATTTTCAATCTTTTGAACCCCTGATCAGATTAAAATCTAAGGGCACTGTTTAATACACAACACCTGGATTCGTTTAAGTGAAAAATAACATTGACCGGTAAGGGTCAGATGAAAATTGTAATTTCATAAACTTTACAAAAATAATTATAAAAAAATTTAAGCTTATATTTTTTCAAACATTTGATTAATGGTGGAGGGACCATGGTGAAAAGTCAATCCATTTTATGGCTTGACTCGTATTTTGCGTAACTACACCCTTGGGAGAAATTAGAAAAAGTGTAACAACACCGTTGAGAGAATTAAAGAGGTTCACTAATTATACTCATCAATGAACCTCATTAATTGTGTGGTGAGTTGATCCCCTCCTCCACTCTATTTAATCATATCTCATAATTATGTTTTGGGAGAGCTACAAGTGGATTCTCAGACAAAGAACTGGTGACTATCAACTCTAATGAAGTACGTGATCGAGTGACAGACATTTGGGGAATCGATGGCAATGGAAATCACTGATGAACACCTTATGATGTGGGCACTCCATCCTCTTCTAAAACACCATCCAAAAAATACAAGGTAAGGGGTTTTATGCTTGATTTCTCCCCATTACCCCACTCTCAATTATTATAATAATCATAGATAAAACATCCAATGGGTTAGTCCATGTACCATTCTTGAAATGCAGGAAGACATTGCGAGATTTTCTTTAGGGGATTTTTTACATTTATGTAATCCTTCTCCTGTTATAATGCAAACGTTGAGGGCACAATCCAAATAAACAAGGCCCATACAATCTGGAATTTCTGGTTTTTGTTTCGTATTTCATGGACAACAATACGTTATGGTGCCATGATGTCGTATAGGCTATGTGCCTCGTAGAAAAGAGTGGTTCCACCAGCCTAGATGAAAGCAACATGAGAATGTGCCCGATGGAGACGCGCTAGAGTGGTAGAGGTTATGGACATGATGGGTTGCGGTGCTGGAGGAGGTTCACCCTGGAGGCATGCCTAGGTGGGGGATTACGTGTCTGTAATAGGAAGCAGTGCTGGAGTAGGCATGCCCCAACAGCGCGCCTGTGGGATGAAGAAGCCTCAGCCACAATGGGCCGCGGTGTGCCGGAGTTCCGCAGTGCCAGGGTGTCACCACAGAGAAGAGTCAACTCACCGAGTGGGTTGATGTAGAAGGAGTGACCAGGTCCACCATACATTTGATCATGTGCTTTTCATTGTTATTTCATATCTGGGAATAATAGATCTAGCACACATCTATGGGTCGTGGTGATCAAGGTGGGCTGCACCACGAGGATGGTCGGACCGAACATGGCTGCCTAGCTGGTTGAGCCCGCTAGCCCTGTGGGCCGAACCCATGGGTCGGGGAGCTGATTTGGACCCAACCAGGCTCAGCCATGTGGGTCAGCTCGACCCGGATAGGTCGGACCTGGGTCAGTCAACTCGTATTGAGTCGGATCGGGTCGGTCCAACCAGGACAGACGAGATCCAGTCCCGTTTTGGCCATGTTATGTTTAATTAGGCATAAATCCTAAAATGAAAGTCCATTTGAAAATACATTAGTTGTGCCAAAACCCATAGAATGGGGCACTCCATTTGAGATAATACATGTGATGTCCAAGGAAATTTATATGTTGGCCAGGATGGATAGTACCTGAATCCAACTGGGCCCTCAGCACTAAAATGCCTATAACATACAGACTGAGTGTCCGTATGACGTGTTGTCTGTTGTGTTGGAACCATTATTTCATGACAGATCAATGGGTCACTTCTTTTTAAGATTCATGCTAGTTTAGATATGACTAATGGCTTGATCAGCTGTTCTCCCAAACATGCTACTATGGAACCCTACGAATGGATGAGAACTAAAGACTGCTAATTTTCGACTCTTGTGACTTGAAAACCGAGTGGGAAGAACCTATATGTGACATGGAATTCCAATGGTGGGGAGCACTATTGTTTCAGTTTGTAGACCCATGTTAATTGATTGGTGGAGTACCTTGCAAAGTCATAGTGTGTCGCGACTATGTGTTACCCACCTGACCCACAGTATGCGACGGGGAGGATTACCTATTCAGTTCATGGATAGTGGGATGTGGCTCTATGGGACCTAGATGGGCCATTTTACTAGATAAAGGAGGAGATATCTAATAGCCGAGGACTTTGGCAATGCGACTGGTGATGCTTCTATAACTACACTAGAATGTACCTGGTGTGAGATGCCGTTGTTTTGTGCTTGTGATTGATATTATGCTATATGGTTTTTCCTTTGTTAAATTGAAGGATACCTTTAGGGGTATTTGAGACCGTACTGGGTCTTGTTATACTCACCCATTCACATGATTTTCCTGCTCCTTGTGTCCTATGTAGACGACCTGCAGCTTTGACTGAGACTTGGGGATCCATGATTGGATGGTGGATGATAGTGATGGTTGACGGGGAGAGTCATAGTGATGAGCTATATATAAACCTCAGTTAGGGTCATTAGAAGTGGATTCCAAGATTTTTTTCCTTTTTTTGTTATTTTTTCATTTCATATGGGCTTATATCTTGTCCCCTTTATATTAAACTATAATTGTACTTAGTTTTATAGGGGAATGATGCGTCCCTTTTATGAGTTGGGACTTGTTTTGATTTCTGAGTGCATCCAGGAATCCATGAAAATGCCTTCCACATGTAGGTTGATGCCTTCAGTGCATGTCTCCAGCCCCTGGCATTCAAGAGGCAGGAATGTGGAAGTCACAACACAGACCATATGGGATAGTTTGTGATAGTACAATCATATTTATGTCTATTTAAGCAACTAATTGAAATATAAAATGAATTTATTTTAGTAATGAATAACAAAAAATAATTAATAGGGTAATAATCCTATCTAAATAATGTTTTTTAGAAATGATAAATCAATATATCATTCCGTATTAAAGAAATAGGCCAAAGATTAATTAAAAATCACCAAAATATGATTGTTATAAATTTTATCATCGTGGATATACGGTAAAATATGCAATATAGTAATCCAAAAAGACTTAAATAATTAATAAATTTCACTAATTCTATATTTGATGAAATATTACTGATGAAAATTGGATATAGAGTGAATATATTCAAAACTATTATGAAAATAGTACAATTGATGAAAACTATAAACACATAATTTGGAAAATAGGTTAAATTAATATAGGGAATGAATAGTTATGAACAACATAACTGAAAATGGTAATGATAATGGCTACGAATTAAGTGATTAATATATCTTTCTTAATGATACATGAGTCCGATGGATATTCATGGATCATGGGGCAAGTGGTTCTTTATTTTCATTTCTGTATTTTCTCTTAGGCCATGTTTTCTGATATGAAATTAAATTCCATTATAAAGACTATATACTACTTATTTGAGATTATATATCATGACCTTTATTTTTTATAATATTGAATGATTAGTTATATGATTTATATCTCATGTGATTATGATTTAATTTCTATACAATACATATATGGGGGTTCTCCATCTCACTTTTCATTTTTTGGGTGCCATGTTATTAACAACACCTATTTTATTTTGTATTTTTTTCATACATGATACATGTAGAGTTTTTACATATTTACTCATGACATTTAGTGGATATATTATTATTATTTTTATTCACCACTCATATTATTTGATTCAATTTTTAACCAAATTTTTTTAAAACTCAATCATTTCTATATTGGGAAATAATCCAATGTTTTATTAAAGAATTTTTTTAGTTTACTAGAAGATACATCCTTGTATTGATACATTTATTTTTCTGAAACTATTATAAAAATGATGTATAGGGATATGAGATAAAAATTATTTGGTTCAAAAATGACTCAACCATCACCATGATTCATGATGTGTGGTCTTACAACTATAGGTCTTGCTTGAATGTCCTAGGGAATAGGCTTTGTAATTTTCAAAATCTCTCCATGAACCTTGTTGTAGTATTATTTCCACCAATTCCATAACGTCCTTCTAATAAATACTATTTATCCCAAATAATATTTACCATTAATAACATAACCAATTGATGGTAATATCACCATTATATTTCATTTATAAGATTACTATAAGTCACATTGATGGATACCTATAGATTCTTTTGTAAATATAGGATTTTCTCTTAGAAATAATAAATTTTATTGTTATTTTTAATTTTTTTTGAAAATTTCTAAATATATAGTCACTCATTATTTTATTCCTCAAGGGGTTTTTTATAGAATATTATGATATGTATTGTTTAAAATTATATTAATTGTATTGGAAATTATTAATTAATGGGTGGGGAAAAAATTATAAATCCAAAAAAATAATCTACATCTATAAAAAAGAGAATTAAAAATGGGGTTTTGTTTATACCTATTAATATATCATAATAGTGTTATAATATGTATCCTTAATTAAATTTTTTATATTCAAAATTATGAATTCCATTAGTATGTGGTTAATTTTTATTATTATCTTTATTTTCATTTTATTCAATGATAAATAACATTTTTTTGGAAATTATGAAATTATGGTATTTATTTATTAAAAAATTATCCATTTTTATTTATTTATGTTATTATATATTTAATTTAATGCTACCCCTTATTGAGAATCTTTGATAACCATTATTTTTTTCCATTCCCCAAGAATCCCAGAAGAGGATGATCTATACTTAACAAATATAAGATGGAATTATTATTAATTATTTTGAATTTTTTAAATTAATTTTCAAATATTTTTAAATTTAATGTATTTATTTTTCTGTTTTTCCAAGGCATATAAACTATTGATTCCTTTATAAACTATTGTATTTTTTTAAAAATAATATATAAATAATATATTTTTTCTAGAGTGTTGGTTATTATATATAATATTAGAGGATCATTTATAGGATCCATAATTAATTTATTTAGAGTAAAAAAGATGTATTAAAATATTATTATGAAAAATCATTATGATTTCCATGGAAAACTATAGAAAATTTAGTTGTAATTGTATTTTAAAATTTAATATAATGAGATGATTTTGTGTATGCCAATTTTGAATAATGTTAAATAATGAATGTAATGGAAACAGTATTAATAACAATATTAAAATAAATTATGATCTACAAAGACACGTCAATGATTCTCTAGTGGAGTCTAACTAGGTCATAACCATATTTGGAGAGTTGTATTGTGTTAGGAAACATAACTTCACTTGCATAGTGCAGCCAAATGATTTGCAACATGGTGAAACTATGTTAGAACACTTCATATAAAAAACTATTTTTATATAATAGAAATACTAATCCATGTGTATAAAATAATTAAATCATTATTTAAAACAAGATATACCATTAATTTTTATATTGTGGAAATTAACAAGCAGATATGGTGGTCTATAATCTAAATTCCTATAAATAAAAATGATAGTTTCCAATTCAACAAACTAAATAAAAATATTTCTCAACATGCATGAAATTTTCAATAGTAAATGATGAATTTAATGAACTATATATTCCAGATGATAACTGAGTGAAAATAGAATTCTTGTAATGGTATGTGAAATCCCAATATGTTATATTTATAGTTTTAGTGGTTGTAGGAATTTGAGGGAGGTTCTTTTTGTTTTTGGTAGATGTTCAACCTATAAAATCAATTAATTAGAAAATGAAGAACTTCAAAAAGTATTACATGATGTGTAATGATGGCTCATGGAATGTGTGGTCCGGGTGTTGATGGATTGTATAAGGATAAGGGGTAGATTGTGAAAAAGGAACATATTTTTTAACTGGGAATTATAATGTGTAATAAACTAGATGTTTAATCTATTGAGGATACACAATTTTTTGTGAAAGATGGAAATTTTTGGCAGCAAAAGTATTACATGTAGTGGAGAGGCCCAAAACTTGACATACATGGACATTACATTACTTTTTAGGAATATTTAATATATAACAAAAATAGATACACAAGGATCGTATTAGTTTTGTGTCGTTGGAAACTCGGAATATAATATTCTAATCATGGTGAAAGATCTTCAGCATCTCCCATAATGATCTTCCCCTTTTGGTTTTCTTACCTAAAAACATTCTTTATATCTTGGGGAAAATATAACATATAAATAGAGATATCAAATGCTCAGTAAGGGTAATCATGGAGAAAATAAAACAAACCATACACATTTGAACATAAAAACATGACCATAATATTAAAACATGAAAATCTTGAGCAATGAGATAAAACATGGAAGTACATAAGCCATAGATCATAATGTAACATAAATCATGATAAAATAGAATAGTAATAAAACATGTAATTGTGGAAATCATTAATCACATGTTTTTATTTCCATAGTATCCAAGGCATTGCTACCAAGAACATTTTAGTGGACAAGGTCCCTTAATGAATCGGGTTTACTTGCTGTTCCAGCCCTGTATTACTGAACCAGATTTACCTGTCATTTCAGCCATGTCTATCTCATGAGATATAAATCTTTAACCAATGCATTGGTGGTAGAATATGTCCCACCCATCTCATATTGAAATCATTCTTACTTGTGCCACAACAATAACATAAATCCTTTATCATAACCCAAAGAATAAAAAAAGGTTTCATAAACATCATCCCATCATAACATAATCCATATGAAACAAATGGATTTCATTTAATAAAAAAAGTGAAACCATGTAAATCATAGAGATATTATACTTGAAACATACACATTTTAAATAATGTCATCTTAGATTGGAAATGGTTTTGATAAAACACATGAAATGAATTCTTGAGTAAAATATCATTTCTTCTCCAAAACGAATTTATTCTCACAAAACGTCATGAAATTTTAAAAGAAATAGATTTTGATGAAAAGAGTCCTAAAATATTTAGGAGGAAGATTCATGAAAATAAGGCTTTATAAAACTGTAAAAATCCCTTCATGCCCTATAAGTTAAAAAGCATTCTCCTTGTACTTTTGTCGGAAAAGTCAAAAAGTACATCGTATGGTAAACAAAAGAATGATTCCATACATACAATGTAGTAAAAAAATGGGTAAAAATGAAATTATACATACATAAAACACTTTTAGAAAACATGGACTTGGATGATAATAATAATCCCAGCAAATACTTGCGAATAAAGAATCTCGGATAAGAACAAGATTGGAATGGTTATCCCCTACATTAGGTCTGATATGCTTCGTATGTATCCAAACATCCTATATAATGATTTAAATAATGTCATTGACTTATTAAAGAATCATATTAATTGTAATTATATCATATATGGTTCACTTATGACTTTATATTACCCGTTCTTTTGTAAACCTCATGTTAAAGCAACGTTTTGGATAAAATCATCTTATTTATCGTAGGTGTTTGGAATTGTTGTTCTTGATGTTATTATTAATAATATCGTGATTAATTTCTTACATAATGTAAAACATTATTTATATTTCATATATAATCATTATATATCCAGTATATACATGTATTTATAATAGTACACAATATATGAAGGAAAGAAATGAAATGCACCGTTCATGGATATGGTAAACGGTACGTACGCATGAACTCTACTTTCATTTATATTTATTATTTTAATGGAATATCATTATTATAATTCTAGTATAATATCATATATAATATAATTAACTCCATCCTTTATACATTCCACACAAGGCATTAATGAATCACTTCGCTTTGGGGGGCGGAAGTCCGCACTTCCTCAAATGATATTATCATATTTACCCACTGTGGAAACCATAAAGGATTGATATAATTGGGAATTAAAGAAGAATAAGGGAATCATAAAAATAATATATATATCATATATAAATACAGTGCTATCATAATGGCTACCATGAGAGGCGGTAGGAGAAAATCGAAGAATCGTCGTTTCGTGAGGCGTTAGTTTGCCATCACAGAAACATTATGTTCTTATTCCATTAGATGGAGGTGTCTTTAAGTGTAGTTTTATTCCTTATCATAACAAATCCTTGTATTTTTAGGATACTGGTGTTGTTTCAAAATAAAGGATTAAAAATATTTTAGGGGTTGGAGAAGTAGAATAAAAGAAAACAACTAAAGAGAAACTATTACCGTTAATATGGGTAACTTTCTTTGGTTTGAAGCAAAAGGACGGGTTGAAGTTCCTTCTTCCTAATTTAAGGCTTATATGGGGAGGATAGGGATGTTGGGAGCTTAGTTGGGTCGAGTCTGGAAGAGACAAAAGGCTTGAGAGGTGTGAGGTATTGCATAGAAGTGATCTCCTTTTATAAGGGAGAGGAGGGGCTCCTTAAGAAAGTGTGAGAACATTATTTTATTATAAACTTATCTTCGGTTTCAAGAGGTCCAAAACACATTAATGTCGAAGTTAAGATGACTATTATTCCAAATAAAATCATCTAATAGGAATTGGACTGGTTTTGGATAATATTCTAATCATTATAATCTTATTTATTTAAATAATTTATTAATGAGGTAAATACTGCTTCATTATTGTGTCATACATAATTTAATTTATTTTATATCTAAAAATAATAAAATAAAATACCTAAATGTAGGAATTATTTTCATATTTCCAATAAATATTTATATTTTAAATGATAATTTATATATCCCCTTATAAAAATTAATTACTAAAGGATTTTTTTAATGCCAATTTTGTCTTTACATTATATTAATTAATCTAATGTTTCATTGTCTTTCATAACTGGCTCTATGGGGTCCCAAAATAGACCCAAGGATTCCCATGGTTGTCCATTACTCATCCAATATGGTTTGGACAAGTGTTAAGGTAATTTTGAATTATTATAATATTCTTTTAACCTTGAATTACCTTATTTACTTTTAATCGTTGTAAATAAAATTAAAAAGTTACTATTCACTAAAAATTATTTTTATCTAATTGAACCATATTTTACTCTTTGATATTAACCGTGTCTCATGGATTTTTCAAAATTCAACCCACATAAGTGGTAAAATTACTTTTTATGAACAATAGCAAAAGCCCCTAGGAGGTGGGTAAAAGACGGTGAAAAGTTCATTACAATTTTTATAAATCTAAAATTATTATAAAATGACTCCAACTAATTTCATAGAATTTATATATTTATTATGTATATATATTTACCTAAAATAAATTTAATTCAAATAAATTTTTATTTAAATAAAAAGTCAGTTTTAACCAAAAACTCAGTGTTTTCACTATTCATCAAAAATTGAAGTTTTTCAGAAAAATACCTAAAATTAAGCCTAAGATATATTTGATATTCTAAATTCAGAAATTAAATCTATTTATCAAAATTCAAAACATAGAAGTGGAATTAATTAATTTTAAAAGTAATTCCCAGTATCAAAACAAATAGCATGTTTTTAAGAGACAATAACTATCAAAAGATCGCCACTTTTTTCTGTCCAAATTCAATGTGAAATTAATTCCATTGACAAGAATTGGATTAAATGGTAAAAATATATTATAATTAAACTTTAAAACCAATTAAAAATATAATCTATCCAAATAAATTATTGTGATGAAAAAAGTTGTTTTTAATTAAAATATAGTGTGTTTTTACTATTCATCAAAATATGAATGTTATCAAAATAATATGAAAATTTTATCCAAAGTAAATTTTTATATCCTAATTACAATGAATAATTTTATGTTGTAAAATTTGACTTATAAAAATGTCAAAAAATAGATTTAATGTGGGTGTTCCATTAAAAGGTGGCAAAACTACATTTTTGTAAAAATACTTATTTTACTCGATAAATTTATTTTTTTCTCATACCATGTTCTAGAAAATATCTAAGATGAATAATAATATTATAAAATTCAAAATTTGGTTAATACTATTTATAATGGCTAGACAATAATAATATTATAACAATATATCGTTGTTTAATGAAACCCGGTATTGCGTACTACACACGCTATCAAGGAAGGTCGCGATTGCGTGTAATGAATGCCATGTCAGGGTTACATATTGTGAAAGACTCCTTTTTTGTTTCATATAATAGAATCAAACCATATTTAATTTATACATTAAATATATATATATATATATATATATATATTCACTAAATGTTGCGTAGAATGACTACTATCAAACGAACATGAAATTGTGCGTAACACAATCCAAGAATAGTGTTGCGTATACTGAAAGCTAAAACGGTGTTGCGTATAGCACAAGATAATCTTGTTTTTCCATAAAACACATGACTTCAAATAAACTAAAAATAATACTTATCATAAAATCCCGGGGTGTTACATTCTACCCCCCTTAAAATGAATTTCTCCCTAGAAATTCGACAGGGATATAAATGGTTTAATACTTGAAAGTTTATTTAATAGAAACTCACATCATAAAAAGGAATACAATAAATTAATTTTAAAAACTAAATCATGAAATTTAACAGTTTCCCAAAGTGACTCATCACTAGGTTTCAATAAAGGATAACATAGGTGAAAATATAGATATGAAAGAAAAATTTAACAATCAAGTTCAGATGGAGAGCAGTAGAGAACATGGCTATGAAAATGCCAACAATCACAAAGCCATAAATTTGTGATGATCTAATGTACCATCTGATTCATCAGATATAAGAGTAGTAGGAAAACATTTTGTTTACAATATCATTTCATAAAGATAAATAATTTAAATTAGAAGAAATGATTACTTTATTTCGGTACATTCTCTCTGGTGTTTGTGCCTTGAACAATTTCCACTTCATCTCATAAAGAAATAAAGTTGAATTTTTCATTCTTGAAGTGTTAACAGATCATGAGATAGAATAATGGGTCATTCCATCTATCTCAAAGAAAATGTTAGCAATAGATATCGAGTACATAAGTCCATGTATGGGTATGTTAATCATATATGACTCCAAAAATGGACTTATAATTCATCTATCATACTGCTTAATAATATGAAACGCCTTTCTAATAACCAGGGACACCCTGTTGGCCAGTGGTAGGCGATAAAGGCCTGTCACACTTTGGTTGTGGGTTTGATTCCCACATCCTTGTCCGATGCGATAGGTTGTCTCTCATCTTATATGTTGTCCCTTTTTCTAAAACTACATTATAATAACATTTCTACATTAATATCGAAAAAAGTTCTATCCTTAAACAATACTATCTTATGACTAACTTAAATCAATCCAATATTTAGGCTTATCCAAAATACGTCTATCCAATCTCATAGCAAACAGAAAATTATTACTTGAAAGGTCACATAACAATAACATGAACAAAATCATTTATCGTACGATATATCTTGTTTGACACATTACAAACATGTGAATTCCTTAATCATGTATTCTATTGCAACATGAATTACCATAGAACCTTAGATGAAAACATGAATACTGTCAAAAGTTGTCTCTTTCCACATTCCAAAATCCCAAAAAAAATTATACTCAAACCATGATATCACTTTGTCCATATATTAGTCATGAGCTCATTATTACTGTCAAACATCTCATTATCTCCTTATCCTTTCATTATGCGCACATCATCAATTTTCCAAAAATATTTGAATAACCATTCATGGTTACCAGTACCATTCATCATATACTTTCAAAACTCAAGAAAAGGAAACAGTTTAACAATCCTTAGATTTTTCTTTATTCCCTAGTACCATACATTATTCTTCATAAATATACAATTATTACACTACCTTCTTAAACCACTGACTAACATTCTTCATTTCTTCCATCTCATATATTATATGTAGTCTCTTCATCATCATCCATATAAATACTACCCATATGACCATGCAGATTCTCTTTATGAGATTTTCCCTTAGGTAATTGGTTTGCATAATGCCTGTACATTCCACATTTAAAACACTTAACCATTGTTGATGTCTTAGAAATACCATTATCCTTGTCCATGGTGTTAACTGATCCTTTTCCTTTACAATTTCTAGCATTATGTCCTTCTTTTCCACACCCAAAGAATCTTCCAGTTCCTTTGAAACATTCTCCTTGATGCCTCTTCCCATATGACTTACATGAGGGAAATTGAACATTCATTCCTCTATGATCATCATGAAACTCCATCTTACTCTTATTAGCTGAGTCCGGAAACTTACCAAAGCTGAGATTATTGATCATACTATGAGATTGATGATTAGGCATAATAACGATGTTTCGCCTTCCAAAACCCATTAAATTTTCTTAATCATGACGAATATCATTCCATTGTCCATCACATTCTCCATTATCATGAATCTTCCTATTTCCATCCATTTACTAAAACCCAAAAAGAATAGTGTGAGAAAAAAAAATAATGATAGGTAAAACAACATAATAAATGGAGATTAACTTCAATATCTACCATCTTAGGTATGATTCTAATATCGTTGCTGTAATTCTATGAATATAACCTATACTTATACTTAACCTTAAGGACTTCCCTATATGTACCTTAGAAATATCTCTAGGGATCTCACTAAAGTTTTCACATCGTAGTTTCCAAAGGTTAACTAATCCTTTCCTCTAATACCAACTGTAGAGACCCAAATCTTAACACACATGGAAATTACATTACTTTTTCGTAATACTTAACACATAAAAAAACAGACACAGAAGGAAATTAATAGTTTAGTTTCTTTGGAAACTCAGAACGTAATCTTCTAATTGTGGTGAAAGATATTCAACATCACCCATAAAGATCATCCCCTTTTGGTTTTCTTACCTAAAAGCATTCTTTATATCATGGGGAAAAGAAAAAATATAAAGGGTGAGCTCAATTGGTCAGTAAGGGTAAGCATGGAGAAAATAAAACAAACCATACACAATTGAACTTAAAAAACCATAATGTTTAAACATTAAAATCTTGAGCAATGAGATAAAACATAGAAGTACATAAGGCATAAATCATAATGAAACATCATTCATGATAATATAGAATAGTAATAAAACATGTAATTGTGGAAACTATTAATCACATGTTATGATTTCCATAGTAGCCAAGTCATTGCTGCAAAGACCATCTTAGTGGACAAGGTCCCTTAGTGAACCGAGTTTACATGTCATTCCAGCCGTGTATAAATGAACCATATTTACTTTCTGTTTCACCGATGTATATCTCATGATATATAAATATTTACCCAATGAATTGGAGGGATATATAGGTCCCACCCATCTCATATTGAAATCATTCTTACTTGTGCCACAACATAAACCTAAATCATTCATCATAACCCAAAGAATAAAAATGGGTTTCATAAACATCATCCCATCATAACATAATTAATAGAAAACAAATGGATATCGTTTCATCATAAAAAAAGTGAAACCTTATAAATCATAGAGATATTATACTTGAAACATAAACATTTGAGATAATTTCATCTTAGATGGAAAATGTTTTTGATAAAACACTTAAAATTAATTTTTGAGGAAAATATCCATTCTTCTTCGAAATGAATTACTTTTCACAAAACGTCATGCAATTTTAAAAGAAATAGATTTTTATTAAATAGACATGAAATATTTTGGATTATGATTCATGAAAATAAGGCTTTATAAAACCGTAAAAATCTTTTCATGCCGTATAAGTTAAAAAACATTCTCCTCGTACTTTTGTCAGAATAGTCAAAAAGTACCTTGTATGGTAAACAAATGAAAGATTCCTTGAATACCATGTAGTAAAAGACATAATGGGTAAAAATTAAATTAAACATACATAAAAAACATTATAAAACATGGACTTGGATGATAACAATGACTCCAGCAAATACTTGCGAATAAACAATCTTGGATAAGAACGAGATTGGAAATGTTAACCCTTACCTTAGGTCTGATATGCGTCGTACGTATCCAAACCTCCTGTATAATGATTTAAATAATTTTATTTAATTATTAAAGAATCATATTCATTGTTATGTTATCATATATGGTTCACTTATGACTTTATTTTACCCATTCATTTGTAATTCCCATGTTAAAGCAACATTTTGGGTAAATTCATCTTATTTATCGTACGTATTTGGACAAGTTTTTTTGATTTTATTATTACTTATATCATGTTTAATTACTTAAAAAATGTAAATAAAGATTTATATATCATATATATTCATTATATATCCAGTATATACATGTATTTATAATATAACATAACATATGGAGATTAGAAATGAAATGCACCATTCATGGAGACGGTAAACCGTACGTACGCATGAACGCTACTTTCATTTATATTTATTATTTTAATGGAATAGGTATATTATAATTATAGTATAATATCATACATAATATCATTAAATCCATCCTTTATAAATTCCACATAAGGAATTAATAAATCACATCACTTTGAGAGGGCTGTAGTCCACACTTCCTCAAATGAGATTATCGTATTTACCCACTATGGAAACCATAAAGGCTTGATATAATTGGGAAGTAAAGAAGAATAAGTAAATCATAAACCTAATATATATATAATATATAAATATAGTTCCATAATAATGTCCACCATGAGAGGCGGTTGGAGAAAATTGACCAATCATCATTTCCTAAGGCGTTAGTTTGCAATCACAGAAACATTATGTTCTTCATCCATTAGATGGAGGTGTGTGTAAGTGTAGTTTTAATACGTCTCATAACAAAATCTTATAATTTTGAGGATACTATTTTTGTTACAAAATAATTTATTTAAAAGAGTTTAGGGGTTGGAGAAGTAGAATGAAAGAAAACAACCTTGGACAAACTATTACCTTTAATTGGGTAACTTCCTTTGATTTGAACCAAAAGGTCTCCTTGAAGTGCCTTCTGCCTAATGTAAGGCTTATAAGGGGAGGAGGGGGATTTTGGGAGCTTACATGGGTAGATTTTGGTCGATCCAAAAGGCTTCAGAGGTGTGAGGAATTGCATAGAAGTGGTCTCCTTTTATAAGGGAGAGGAGGGGCTCTTTAAGAAAGTGTGAAAATATTATTTTATTATAAATTTATCAACGGTTTAAAAAATTCCAAAACAAATTAATGTAGAATATAAGATAACTAATATTAGAAATAAAATAATCCAATAAAAATTTTATAGGTTTTGGATAATATTTTAATCACTATAATCTTATTTATTTAAATCATTTATTAATGAGGTAAAGACAGTGTCATTATTGTATCATAAATAATTTAATTTATTTGATGTCTAAAAATTATAAAAAAAACAAACACGTAGTAAATATTTTTTAGCTTTCAAATGTTTATTTATAGTCGAAAATATAATTTATATATCCCCTTAAATAAATTAATTACTAAAGGATTATTGTTAATGCCAATTTTGTCTTTACATTAAATTAATTAATCTAATGTGTCATTGTCTTTCATAATTGGCTCCATGGGGTACCAAAATCGACCTAAGGATTCCCATGGTCGACCATTACTCATAAAATAATCTTTGGACAGGTGTTAATGTAATTCTGAATTATTATAATATTCTTTTATCCTTGAATTACCCTTTTTACTTTTAACCGTGGTAAATAAAATTAAAAATCAACTATTCACCAAAAATTATTTTTATCTAATTGAAAAACATTTTACTCATAGATATTAACCATGTCTCTACGATATTTCAAAATTAAACTCACAAAAGTGGTAAAATTAAGTTTTATGAACATTTGCAAAAGCCCCTAGGATGTGGGTAAAAGACGGTGATATGTTCAATACAATTTTTATAAATTTAAAATTATTATAAAATGATGCCAATGAATTTCATTGAACTTATATTAGTATTATTAATCTATTTTTCCATAAAATAAATTTAAATCAAATAATTTATTATTTAAATAAAAATTCAGTTTTAAGAAAAACTCATTGTTTTCACTATTCATCAAAAATTGATGTTTTTCAGAAAAATACCAAAAAATAAGACTAAGTAATATTTGATATTCCGAATTAAAAACTGATTTCTATTTTTCCAAATTCAAAATATAGAAATAGAATTAATTAATTTTAAAATTAATTCCCGTTATCAAAACAAATACCGTGTTTTTAAGAAACAATAACTATCAAAAGATTGACCCTTGTTTATGTCCAAATTCAAAGTGATATTAATTCCAATGACCAGAATTAGATTAAATGGAATAAAGATATTCTAATTATACTTTAAAACCAATTAAAAAGATAATATAACATTATAAATTATTGCGATGAAAGAAGTTTTTTTAATTAAAATATATCGTGTTTTTACTATTCATCAAAATACAAATGTTATCAGAATAATATGAAAAATGTATCCAAAGTAAATTTATATATCCTAATTCCAAAGAATAATTTTATTTTGTCAAATTTAACTAATAATCATGTCAAAAACTAGATTTAATGTTGGTTCGCCATCAAAAGGTGGCAAAACTGTATTTTTTTTAAAAATACTCATTTTACCCGAATAATTCATTTTTTTCTCATACCATGATCTATAAAATATGTAAGATGAAAAATAATGTTATTCAATTAAAAATGTGGTTAATAATTTTTATAAATGATATTTTATAATAATATTATAAAAATATATCATTGTTTAGTGAAACCCAGTATTGTGTACTACACACACTATCGAGGAATGTTAAGATTGCGTGTAATTCATGCCAAATCAGGGTTGTGTTTTGAGCAAGACTCCTTTTTTGTTTTGTATAATAGAATACAACCATATTTCATTAATACATTGAATATATATATATATACTAAATGTTGCGTAGAATGACTACTATCAAACGAACATGAAATTGTGTGTAACACACCACAAGAATAGTGTTGTGTATACTACAAGCTAATACGGTGTTGCATATAGCACAAGATAATAATGGTGTAGCATAAAACACATGACATCAAATAAATTAAAAAGAATACTTATCATAAAATCTCGGTGTGTTACATGCAGTTTAATGATTAACTGGCATAACGACTATGGGATCTAGGGTTTTATTTTATATTCCATCTAAATTTTAATTCATTGCATAATTTATTTATTTTACACTAATTTTTCTCGATCCAAGGTACACTGGGAAGAATATACATACCTATTATTCCCTCCAGGTTCTATTGGTTTTGGATGATCATAATTCAAAACACATGGTTAGTTATTCTCCATTTCATTATGGGTGTGATTGCATTATTAAATGAGGTTTCTTTGCAGTGGTGTGGTTTTAATTTTTTTGTGTGTCAAGGCCACATTTTTATGGTCTTTGGGTGCAGTGAATGTTGATATGTGGTATCCCATGGTGTTGTTTCCATTGTTAGAAATTTAATATTTTTATATGGTGTGCTAAATGTTTTAATGCTTCCAAGAGATATGGAATCTTTATATCTCAGTATTTTGTATCATGAGTAAGTTTTTAAGTTTTTACAATGGGTTATGGATGTTTTAGGATAGAAAAATTTAATTATTTTTTAAATTAATAATAAAGGGTAATTATCATTAATGTGAATTTTTTTATAGATTATTTTTATTGTGATATTATGATGGTATGGGCTTGTGGTAACATAGGAAATTATGGACAAATATGTAATTTTTTGCACCATATGACATGTGTTGTTATGGTTGTTCCCTGTTGTAGGGGCTTAGATTCATATGGATTTACCCTTTCAATGTTTTTGAGGATCGATGCACTTGGAGGAGTTTCAGAAGATGTTTTTGGATGTTTATTTATGAAAAACCTAAAATAGTGGGTTTACATGTTGTGTAACTACATTACATGACATGAAATATTGTTTCATGGGTTGTCCCCAAAAACATCATAATGTTCTTCATTTTACATAGTGTTAAAGATGGATTAATAATATTAATTACTTTGGGGTATGAAAAATAAAATAATTAATTGAGGTGACACATTTTTCTATTGATGCATACACCCCAGAATTACAAGACGTTAAGGGGGATTACACTTCATGTAATACCCCATTGTAGTATGATTTTAGAACATTTTATTCATTTTTTGAATTCACATACCTACTGATATAAAGGCTCTACCATGACTCTGAATAACCTACTGACCCCTTTTTGATGTTTTGGAAATTCCATCAACAAGGATCAATCCTTATCTCCCCCCTTCAACTTCTAACGATTCATCTTCAATAAAATGTATGATCAACCTCTTTTAATATTATTATCCAATGTGTTTCCTCCCATTAAATTTTCCATGTGATGAAACATTATATAAATTGGGCTAATGGATCCTCTATTTTTAGGTTGGTGCAGCTGGGCAATGGTTCCCACGGGTGGATGCAGTTGCAACAGGATATGTGAACATGTTTTGTTGCTTTGATTTGTTCTCATGCAAAAATGAAAATTAAATTTTGAGGTAGTGGATGTGGCTAATATCCAATTTTTTGTGCACAATAATAGAGTTAGTATGATACATCACATTGGATCACAATGAAATTTACATAACAAATACTTTAACCAGATTGAAGAATTGGAATTAACTGCATTTCAATATAGTTTCTTGATACCATGATAAATGTTTGTCTCTTGGTTTTATAGAAAGTGTAATATCTATTAATTTATTGATTTTTCATTTAATTATTGATGGAAATTTGAAAATAACCTAAATCCAGAATTAATTGATAATTTATTGGATAATTGATTAAAGAGGAATGTTTAAGCATTCTAGTTACTGTTTTCACAATTGATGTTGATCAAATTCATGCATGTATGCATGCATACTTTAATTGGTTAATAAACCTAATTTATTTTGATTCTTTTTTATAAATTAAGAATGGATTTTTAAATTAACTATTTAATTAATATTTGGTAGCTAGTGATAACTTGTTCATTAGGTTTCCCACAATTGGAATGTGTGATTAATGAATCTATTAATTCATGATTGAATAAGAAAAATGTTGTGTGATAAAATATAATTCATTTGTTGGGATTGAGTTTCTAGATTTCTGATAATTTCTATGTTCCTTATTTTCTACAGTTATGGGAGGTCGTTGTGTGTGAAGGATGATTTCCTTTCATTGGGGACAATGGAAAGTTTCATTTTTCATCCTGCTTCTGGTGATGTGATACTAATATGATACTTTTGGTAATTAGGGTGGGGAGGTGCATTTATAATATGATCCTATAGGGCTATTTTGGTACATGGGGTAGGTAGGCCTAGTTTTTTAGAAGCAATTGATTCTTACAGTGCAAAGATGCATCAGTTTATGCATATGGGTGTCAGGAAGGACATTGGAGATGATGGAACGTGTTTAAGATGGGATTACCCATTGATATGATATTTGGATTATTATGGAATATATTTTTTTATCTTCATTGATTTCCCCATTTCATGAGGAATGTAGTTTTCATTTCTGTCCTTCAAAGTGTTGAAATACATGTGGGGTATGACACATGCATTCCATGTTTATCTTATCATGGTTGGATGAGTCCTTGCTCCTTTTATAGGTGGAAATGACATGATATATAGTTTTTATATTCATCATTTTGAGCCCCTTATTTCTGTTAGATTATAATTTTTTTCTTAGAATACATAGAAATATTAAAAATGGTAACACTGTTATATAAATAAATAAATTTTTAACCCATGGGGTTAGAGATGCTTGGGATGAGAGGTTGAGGTAATATTTCATAGTAGTATTAGACTCTATTTGGTTATACCTTGGAGAAAGGATATTATTTTTAATGGTAATTTAATGTAATGTGGAAGTAATAATGGTTAATTAATAGTTAGGTTACTAATAAAGGTAGAGTGAAACTGTTAAATGTGTATAAGTAATTTTTTATATCTCTTCAATTGGTTGTGTTCTTAAAGGATATCTAGTCTCTACTTTCGTAGACGGGAGTCCGAGAGACATTTGGTATAGTTGAGTTTGAGACAAGGTGTTTCCCAAAGTATTTTTTTGAGATATATTATTATCCTATAATTTTTTTTTCTATACACTACTCCACCATGTCGATCCGCAGGACTGACACCCAAGAGAATCTGATCCCTAGGGGTGTTTTTCCCATAACATCTTCATGGGAGGATGGAAGTGTGAATATTATCTTTAACCCATCACTCTTTTATTTATAGTTACTTATACTGGTATGAACGATGGTTATTTTTTCCTATATTAGTGTGTATAGAGATATATTGGCTGGTGTGTGTTTCACACAAACATATTCTAGATGTATTTTCATATGTAATACTATAGTTGTAACGTGTATAGGTTGTGGTGTCATGAGGATCCTTACTCAGTGAATATGTTGTAATGGATTGTGGTATGATGCACGATATACGATACACACAATGCGATCTGTGGTGGCTCTCAAAAACATCTTCGTCGCTTTGGGTTATGTGGATGAGATAGTGAATTACAATGATACATGTTGTGGTTCATCACCCATGTGTCTTCAGGGTAGCATTTCTGGATCGATATTCGAAGGATGTGGGATGTTAATGAAAAGTGGAAAACCAGTGGGAAACTAGTAGTATAGATCCCATGATATTATTCATTATATTTTATTTCATTATATACAACAATTGGTGAGAGTAGTCATGGAATGGATGGGAACATAATATACATATTTTGGTGATGAGTTTGTTTGCCTTGTTGTTCAATTTTCTTTACCATGATTTCTATATGATAGCACAAGAGGCTCAAGGGAGGATGCTAGTAAGTACACTATTATACACATACTACAGTGTATATAAAATTTTCAGGTCAAATACATTAGGATGGAAATCAGACTGCTTACTACTATGTGGTGGTTTTGTAGGAGGTGTTTGTCCTTCATGGTCGCTAATATAATTACATTATTTTGGTAGTTATAGTTTTCCCATTCATTTCTTGTAGTTATTTTAGGAAATTGAATTTTTTTACTTGAGTTTTTTTTATATTAAAGTTTAATTGTGGTGTTTTGGGGTCTATCTTAACTCTCTATTCCTCATGTGTTTCTCTTAGAGTGCAATTCCTCCCATTTTCATGTATGTTATACCCTCAATGCGAGCCTCCAATCCAAGGCTTACTAATGATGGGACTATGGGTCACTATATCTCTTCTCCCATTTCCATCCCTGAAGGGCTTCACATTGTGGGGAGGGTCTCACGATAGAGTCATATCAGTGGTCTAGATGACGGATAGGATAGAGTTGAAGTTAGTAACATGAGAGTTTTTTTGGCTTTGTAGGGGAACAATTTCATATATGTTTACTGAGAACTATTAACACAGGAGACCAGATCGGACACAATTATTTATAGCCCACTTCGATTAGATACACAGACCCTTAAACATACAATGAATACTAAGAAAGGTGACATTTTATGCAAGGTAGAGACCTATGAAGGGATCATGTATCATTATTCCATTCAACTATGTTTCCACTGGTATACCTTGGTATATGTTAAACAAAAATTAATAAACAAAAATAATTAAATAATTAAAAATTCCATAATATTCCAGATTTAGGATCTCTAACTAATTGTTCATCTGCTGGTATGACTCTAGGTCAACATCCTCATTAGGTTCATACCATAGATTCCTAGTAGGATCCACCAGAAAATCTCTACATAGTTCTAGTTGATGATAATTACACTATGAGGATGGAACTATGAGAGTTTCAGCACTAGATTCTGTATAAGTACGAGGGATCCAGTTTAGACACTGTCATAGAAGAATTTATGGAGGAGGATGAGATAGATTTCAGTTCGATCCATGCACGTAAAGAGAACTCAATATCATTTTTTGTAATGATTATATATTGGGATGCAAGGAATTTGTGGTTCATGTTCATCATGTATTGCAAGGAGTTGTAAATATCAAGATAGAAATTATTATAGAGGTTCATTGTAGTGTTTCTTTTTTTGACCACAAAGGAAGCCATTCACCAACAGTTTCATACCATTTGACAGGGAAGCTCCATATTACAGAGTTTGAGATCTATTTCCATAACCCTATATAACATGATTCACACTTTCTTCAAGATTATGAGGTAAGGGTGAGAAATTTTAAGTAGTCTTTGTGTCCTAAGATCTAGCATAAGGTCACCTGATTTATAATGTTGACATATCAATTGGTTCTGACCAGGGTGAAGGAATTTGAGAGAACATTATCCAATACTGGATCTTCATGAGAGGGGTGTTACCAGGATTCTTGATGAAGTGGATTGGCGGTCCAAGGATCACAATTTTTATGGAAGAATAGTTTTCTTTTGTCCAGGGGTAGGTACGGGCCCTCAATGTCTAATTCTATTAGGGGAAGTAGATCTCAGGATTATTCGATGGGAATAAGTTCTTGTTTTCTTAGAAAGGGAGAGTTCATTAGTGGAATTAGTTCCCAACCATTCTGATTAGACAGAAAGTGCTAGGTGTTCCCCTCCAGGTTCCTTTGTTGTTGTAGTTTCATCCTATTTAGCCGAATCCAAGTTCAGTAGCACCAGATCAAAATACAAAATATAGGGTAGGTAGAATATATCCATGATATTCTCCCCATCTAAAGATATTAGAGAGTGGATATTAGGTGGTCATCATCATGGTGAATGTGGTTGTGGATAATTTTATTGTCACCTTCATGCAGTGGATTTTCCAGTTCCGGGTGAGACATAAATCATTCAAGATACACTCATAAATTTTCCTTCTTGGGTGCATGCCTTTTTTTATTCAATAGTGACATAGTCATTCATTTCACCAACCCTTATCCATTTTTTTAACATGAGGTAGGTTTTATTCTAGTTCCCTTTCGATTGACTACACCATTTTGAGGTCTAGTTGACTTGTTTCAATTATGTAAAACTCTGAGCTACTGCTAGGTTTTCACCACTCTTGGGGTGATTTTTAATTATAATAAATACATCCATATAATGTCCTAATTCGTATGGATTAATTTATTCAGTGTAGGACATGGTGGATTTATTCTAGTGGATGGTTGTTCTCTTCTATGCTGATGGAGATCCTAAAGTTCTTCATGGTGAGTGAGACCCTTGGATGGGTTAGTGGTATGTTGCATCCTTGTCATCCTTGATGATTGAGATGATGGTGAGTTCATTAGAGTTTTACCAGTTATCCATTCCTTAGGTCATGGAAGAGTACATTTTTGACATTCTATATGAGATTGTAGCATTACACCCACTATGGGAGATCGAGTGTGGGATCAAGCTATAACCAAGAACATTTCGTATCTCAATGTCTATATTTATTATGGCACATTATGAGTTTATAGAGATTAATATAGAGATTTATAGTATTTTCTAGTATATTTTGGTTCAGATTAGTATGTCACCGAGGGGAGAACCAGTTTTGTTCGTGAAGTAGTCTGATGACAGTTTTTAGTTGTTTATTGATTATCATCGATTAAAAAGAGGGGCAGTGAAGAACTACTATCATCTATAGCGGATTAATGATTTATTAGATCAAATGGACGGTGAATTTTGGTTCTTGATGGTCGATTTGTTCTTAGGGAATCATTAGATGTGGGTGAAGGATGAAGATATCCCAACGACTATTTTCTATTATCATTATGGGTATTACTAGTTAATTATGATGACATTCAGTGTGATGAAATATCTATATGTCTTCATTTGGTTGATGATCATTTTATTTCATGAGTTCCTTGGTGTGTTCTTGGAATAATTGAACTATTAAATCCTTGTGAAGTCTTCATTTCAGGATGATTATGATGATAATATGCCTTCCGTTTGGAGTTATCATTATCAACAATTTTTTTTGGGAATTTTATGAAGTTTTAGTTTTTTGGAACAAAAATCCCATTTCATTGGAAATATTGTATAATAATATGGAGTAGTTGGTGATATTTCATATAAAGAATAATGTGTGTCTTAATCAACCCTACGAAAGCGTGATATTTGTGATGTTTTCTTGAACTCTCAATCTATTACATGATATTCATAACCGATTTATCTATGGTTTTGAATCCTCTGAAAACATTTACATGAAACAATCAGGAGTTCTTTTTTCCTAATCAATGTCAAGAAGATTTTGAGTATATGAGAATAAGTTTGTAAATTCTCTAGTTCTTTGTTTACCAGCTGATGGAGTACAATTCAATGTTTTCTGTGTTTCTTTGTATATGATGTAGGGTTTTGTTCATTTTGAGTAGAGATTAGTTGTTTTTTATTGTTATCAATGTTTGCATCCCCACAAATGTAACTGTACTACCCATGATATCTTCCTGGTGGTGGTAGAGTTTGAAAAAAATATGTGGAGACATTAACTCCTCAGATAGCATTCTATGGTCATCAATGATCATAAGATAATAAGGTATTTTTTCCAAATATGACTTGAACTTGTGACAACATTGGTGGAAGGAGTTCTTACAAGTAATGAAATTGAAATTTCAGGTACTCCTCGAAATGGGAATATTGTTGAAAATGTATTAAGAAGTATGTTTTATATTGATTTAGTGAATGAACATGGTTTTCCGTAGATAATGATGTTAAAAAATTATCATTACAACTTGATATAGGAGAAGTCAGGGTAGAAAATTCCTTTTTCTGATGATGGTGGTCTCATCTCTGATGCAACAAGTGGAGAGATTTAATTTTTTGGACTTGGAGGTGATAGACTAGAGAGGTTGAGTAATTTTTCATAAGGCCCATTTTGGTTGGTATGAGGATTAACAACATCTAGTGTTGTTTCATTTAAGGATTGTCATTCCTTTGATGGTGACTGAGATGGTTCTCATAGTTTTCCATAGTTAATTATTAGTGATACATCTTGGTGTAAAAATATGTATTGATCCATGAGAGGTCAGTTTTTTTGCATGGTTTCAAGAATGTAGTTACAGATTTTGTGTCCCGATATTTGGCCTTCCAAATGGTTAAGACCAATCAAAATTTTGTAGGTGGTTTTCATTAGCCATTAGATGTTCCTATGGGAAGTTAAAGACATATTTATGGGACTTCGTTACTAGTTTTCGTCGATATCACGGTGGCTATGAAGCTATATGGGTGGTAGTGGATCATTTGATGAAATAAAAACAAATTATAATGATCAAGGGATCAAACATAGTAGAGGGTTTATTGAGGATGTTTCTGGAGAAGGTGGTGATACTCCATGGAGTCCTGAGGATGAATATTTTAAATCAAGATCATTTTTTTTCTTCTAGGTTATCCAGAGGTATCAAGATTTATTTTGGTTTTTAGTTATTACTTTACATTATTTTTATCGAAAAATGGTAGGTCATACAGAGTAGACTATCCAGAATATTGATGAAATTTTGTGCTATTTTTTCCTTGATTTTGGAGGGTTTTGAATGACTCATCATCTTTTGGTTGAGCTCAATTACAATAATATTTTTCACTCCACCATCATCCTGGCACCATTTGAAGACACTTATATCTGACCATACTTTCGTATACTATACTAGACTGGGGTTGGAGAGTTAGTAATTCTTTTGTAAGAACTGAAATAACAGAAGATAGAAATGGTTTTGGTGATTCAAGAGTGGTTAAGGAAATCATAGGATGAAAAGAAATCTTATGTAAGTCATAGGAGGAGATATATAGAGTTTGACTTTTCGGGTCACTTTTTTTTGAAGGCGAGTCCCCATCATGGTGAGAAAAGTTTTGGTTGTGGGAATAAGAATGATCCCTAGTTTTTTACACCCTTAGAGATGTTTTCTATATTCGGAGTCATGACGTGTTAGGTTGTACTTCCCCCACAGTTGATCCGGATACACAATGTTTTTAAAATTTCAAAGCTCAATAATTATATTCATGATGACTCTCATGTAATTGATTGGGGGAGATTGAGGTGGAATATGATGTGACCATCGAGGAGTGACCAATAAAAAATCTAGCAATGTTATGAGAACATGTTTAATGGGTTGGTAATCCACTTGGATTGTGTGTTTTATTGGAGTGGTGGCATGGAGTACAGTACATGGGAACATGATTCGTAGTTACGATATTAGTACCCAAAGCTATTGGATGTTTGGATCTTATCTTCTTATGTTAATTGTTTTGAGGTGGTAGAACCTTTCTGTTTATAAGATGGTTATATCTTGTTTCTATTTTTTAATTAACTCTATTGAGATGTTTATCCCCCATGGAGATTATTTCAGGGATTTTTTTGGATATTGTGTGAGTTTTCACATGATCCCCTATAGATGTGGTGAGATCTTGTATTGGGAAAATCATTGAGAGGTATCCTACAAGGTGTTTGTTCAGAAGACCCATTTTTTCACTATAGATTGGTTTTGAATTCTTAAGGATGATAATTTATTAGGAGGTGTCTAATGAAAAGGCATGGATCAGTGTGGATCATCTCATTTCATGTTTTTTTTAATCTATGTGCTCAGAGGAGGCTCGAAAGAAATCCAGTTAAGTTAAATCTGGATTGGGTGGATTACATGTAGTGTAACTATATAACATGATGTGAAATTTCATTTCCCAATTTTTCCTAAAAATTTTCACAATGTGTATACATTTACATAGAGTGAAAGAGGGATTCATGATAAGAAACGTTTCAGGGTCTGAAAAATAAATTAAAGTGTTCACATGAGGTGTTTTTGGGCAGAAACCAACCCTAAGGCATTACACTTCATCAAAGGGTATTATGTGTCATGTAATTTCTCAATGATATATGTTTTTAAATAATTTTAGCCTCTTGGGTTTTCATATACCTATGCCCATTTTAACAATCCCTCGACTCCAAGTGATTTGAAGACCCCATATTTGACATTTTGGTTATTCCATCAAAAGAGATTGATCCCTAACTACCTCCTATGATCTGTAGCGATCCATATTCATTATAAGGAATGATATTCCACTATTCATCTGGTTCACCAAACTATTTCCTCTTGTTTATCCTTCACATGTGATGATGTGTGATCTCTATTATTCAATTTTAGTTTTTTGGGATGTTGGTTGGTGTTATTTTTCTGTTGTGTCCGCATGTGGATGTTGTTGTTGTGGGAGAGGTGATTGTCTTACATTGCGTTGATCTGTTCTCGTACGAAGAATTATGAAAACCATTTAATGTAGGGGATTTAATTATTATCTATATGTTTAAGTGAATTCATAGAGTTATCAAGATTTATACCATAGGATCACAATTAAAATGACCTAATAAAAACATGAACCAGATTAAATATTTTGTTTATATTTCATATCAATTTTTCCCCTATAATGTTGTATCAGTTTGACTATTGATTATATATATTGTGTAATATATATGTAATGATTTATTGACAATGACATTCATGATGGAAATTGGAAAATATTGTAAATATATAATTAGTTTATAATTAATTTGCTAATATGTTTAAAAGTAATGTTTAATAAATCTGGTAGTTGTTATTGTAATTGATGTTGATAAGAATGTACAATTTAATTTGATAATGACCCTAAATCATTTGATACTTGTTGATAAATTAATAAATGAATATTAAATTAATTTTTCAATTAATATGTGATAGATTATGATTACTTATTTTTAGATTTTCAATAGTTGGAACCTATGAATAATGAATCATTTAATTCAAGAATAAATAATAACCTATATTTTGAATGATGATAATGCCTTTGTATTGACAAAGTTTCTTAGTTGCTTATAAATTCCCATTTTATAATTCTTTTGAGTTGTTAAAGACTGTCATGTGTGAAGGTTGAATGACATGATTTGCGTCTGAGAACCCATGGTTATATTGTGTATTCTATTTGGATGTTCTCAGGATACAATACTTGTGGTATGTGGAGCTGGGAGGCCTAGATGTGAGATGATCGGAGAGGGCTGTTTTTGTGAACTGGGTAGGGTGGTCCAGTTGTTGAAGTAGTTGATGACTCCTAGATTGGAGAGATGCATTGATATATTCATGTCAGTGTCGGGGATGACACCTAAGATGATGGAATGGGGTGAAGCTGTGATTAATCATTTATATGACGGTAGTATGTTTATTAAATATTTTTTTATCTTATTTGCGTTCCCCACTTCATGAGGAAGATGGGTTTTCTTACTCTCCATCCAAGAGAGTTGATGATGCATTTTGTATGCCATGCTCTTTCTGTGTTTAGCTTGTCATGGTTGGGTTTGTCTACGCTCTATTTATATGTGTAAAAGAATTGAAAGTTAGTTCATCTATTCACCATTGAGACCCCTATATTGGGTTGTTTAGAATTATTTCCTATAATACCTCGAAATATAGACTGTGTAAATTCTCTTAAATAAATTAGTAAATTATTAACCCATGGCATTGGAGCTTCATGGGATTGAATGATGAGGTAATAATTTTTAGGAGCTATGGACTGGGTTTGTTTATATATGGGGGAATGTATCTTTGATGGAATGATAATTGAATGTAATGTGGAAGTGATATGGGTAATTAATGTTTAATTAATAAATAAATAAAAAGTTAAAATGATAAAAAAGTGATAATTTACTTATTTTTGGTCTTCAAAATGTTTTGTGATTATAGGATATATAGTTTTAGGAGTGGAAGCTCGGATTCTGAGAGATGTTAGGAACAACTGATTATTATAATAGGTGTTTTCCATATTGGGGTTTTCTATGATATTATAATCCTTTTTTTATAATATAATCCACTTTTTTAGTTAAAGAGACTAACACCTCCAGGATTCTGAGCCAAGGGGCTAGGTGGTGTTTCTCCAACATCTCGATGGGATGATGGATAACTCACTACCCCCTCAGACACCGAACTATTTTCTTTACAGTTAGTTGTGCGAGTATGCTTTGAGGATAGTTTTTCCCATATATGTGAGTAGAGGGATGTAATTACTTGTGGTTATTTCACACATATATATGATGGATATTTTTTTCTCTTGACTACAATAGGTGTTATGTGTATTGGCTATGATGGGTTTAGGATCCTTACATGGTGTACGTGCTGTATAGGCTTGAGGTATAATACCCAATATATGATATATGATATGCTAGCAATGGTGTACCATAAAAAATACCTTGTTAAATTTGGATATGTTGATGTGGCGGTAAGTTGCATGAGTTTCATATTCTGGTGCTTCACACAGGTGTGTTCTGCCTAGCTTGTTTTGGAGAGATACTCATAGGATATGCAATGTTTGGGAAAAGTGGAAGGCCGGTGAGGAAGTGGTATTGGGATATCCTTGATATTATTTATTACATTATATTATATTATATGTGATACATGGAGAGAGTATCCATGGATATGCTAGGAACATTATATACATATATAGGTGATGATTTTGGTTCAATTGTTGTTCATTGTGCTTTAACATGACATCATCTTTTTTTCACAAGAGGATCAATGTATTATCATATTGAGTATACAATTATAATCACCATATGTTATATAAATTAGTTTTTCGGTTACATAGAATATGTAATATATTCGTCTTGTAATTACAAGCTTGGGGATTTATGGGATCTGTTTGGGCTTCATGGTGGCCATCGACATTACTTTCATTTAGTACATGCAGTTTTACATTTCATTTGTAGTAGTTCTTACATTAAATTATATTTAGGTAAATTGTTTTCTTTTATACTCTAGTATGAGAAGGGGTTGGTTGGTATCTATCTTATGTCACTCTCTTCCTCATGTGTTTCTCATAGAGGTTAATTCCTATCATCTACTTCTTTATTATACCATCAGTGCATGTTTCCAACTAGGGGACAGTTGAGATGAGACTCAAGGGGTCACTATCACTCTTCTCCCATTTTCATTCTCAATGGTGTACACATTGTGGGGAGGGATACATGACACCTATTGTGATTGTTATGATATCACCCAAAAAAGAAAATTTATTAATAACATACATTTGGATAATGAAATAGTTATCTCAATATAATGGATAGTATGATAACACCCCTAAAATAATATGGAATGTTATAAAAGACCATTTGTAAATCACTAAAATTAACATGATGTTTTGTGATGCGTGGTTATGATTGTGGGATGGTAATTTGGGATTAAGGCATGTTGGGATGATGGTTTTTTTCTATGTTTTTTGGAGGTGAGGTATTTTTTGTTTTTTCATTCTTTTGGGTAAGCAATGAAGTTATTGTTTGTCTATTCATTTGTGGAACTGTGTTAGTGGATTTATTGTAATATATTCATTCGAAGTGATGAAATAAAATTATTTTTTAATAATTATTTGAATGAAAAATGTTTGTATAATTAATTTGTTGGATGTATATTCTGTATATATAGATAGTGGATTATGTGGTAAGATGATTTTCATTTTAAATAATTAAGAGAATAGGTTGATTAAATGGAACAGTTTGGTGATGTGACTTGTGACTTTAGAATCTTTAGTGTTCTTCATTTAAAGGTGGCAATGAGAGTGGTAATTATATGTGGTTTTATTGGTTGTGAACAAAATGTTTTGTATATTGTGTGTATTTATAAATATACATGTATATTTTCTATGATTTCAATATACTCCACAACCACATCGAGCTCAATATTCTGACAACCACATATTCATGCAAGGGTGTTTTTCCCTACATCTAGTGATAATGATAGATGGTTATGTACATGTTACATCCCTCTCCATATTATAGTCAATGAAATAATTTCACATGCTATGATTATTGGAGGTATGTTAGTTCATTAGAAGTTTTTTTTGAGGCCCCATGTGTCTTCAAGCGAGATGTGGTGTGGTTATTCTTATGGATTGATGAGCCTAGGAGTATTTAGTTTATAAGTTATGTAGCCATGGTTTCTACATGTGGCATGATGTGTCTTTTTTGGGGGGTTATACATGATAGGAGGGCTCCATGAGATTGATGTCATTAATTAACATGATACCCTGATACTCTGGTTATGGTAGTTGTTTTGATCATATATTTTTTGTGGGGAAGAGAGCCTAGAAATTTTTTGGAAAGATGTGCTTTGATGCCCTTTTGGGGCGGTGTGGTATACAAAAGAAATGGGAGTAAATTTATGTTCAAGGATTGGGTGTGAGAGTGGATGTTTAGTGGGAATGTGGTGTGGAGTAACCTTATTAGTGTGATTTGTGTTATATTATATTAAATATATTGTGAAATATGGGGAGCATCCATTAATGTGGTTTGGATGGATTGTGTGCATGTTTACGTGTTTTTTTTATTTTGTTCACTCACAAGTGCATTAGTATACGTATATCATATCCTCATGAGATACTTTTATTATCATACTGAGTACACATGTACTCTAATTCAAGGTTTATAAAATCATTTTTGTATTTCTAGGTGGATTACATCGACCATTGTATACATCACTCCCTCATACAATTGATAGCTACTATTTTGCTACCATATCACTGTTTTAGGGGTATTTTCTTGGATACATTTTCCTTTATTTATATTATTTATACATGATTTTTGGGATCATTTTAGTTTCAATTTATGTTATTCCTTGTAGTTTTTTAACATTATTCACCGCATCTCTTGGTCCTCTAATATTATATTTGGTAATTCCTCTCATTTCAGACAATTTTTATACCTTCAGTTCAAGTCCCCAACATGGGTCCCACTAAAGGAGGTACATGGGGGTAATTATCTCTCCCTTTTCATGCATGTATTTTTTTAGAGAGGGGATCATAAATAAGTGGTACTATAGTTGATGGTTGATATATATGGTAGAGTTTAGAGTTAGGTTGATTGAATAGTTCATGGGTCTGTATGAAAATATTTTTTGTTTACCAGGGTATGTTACATTGCCCAGGGAGACCCATGATAAAACATGATTTTAGGTCCCCATATGATCTAATGTGTGGAATCTGATATTATTGAATGATGAAGTGAGGTTAGATGGTTTGTTGTGTAGAGGAATAGGTGTGTTACATTCCTCATGATGACTTCTGTTTTTTTAAAATGGGGTTTTTGGGAAGATTAAATTGAATAAAATTAATTTAAATGAATCTTAACAAAATTTAATACTATATGGGATTGAGAAATCATTGTTTCGTATTTAAACAATATCTCATACTCAACATTTGTGTGTGGTTCATGGAGTTGATGTTCAGAAGGCTGATCCGATTTATCATTATAGGATTAAATCGGTAGAGGATAATTTTTATTTTTAGTGGGATTTATTCAAATTTCTACTATAATCTATTGGGATGTACAAGGGAAGTTAATCAAATTTTGAGATAGAGATCTTCCAAGTGGAGAATGATATTAGGTTCATGTTTATCTAGTGCCCAATAGGTTATTAGGCCCCTTTGGTAGTCATCCATATATGGGGGGTTGTTTGTTATTGGGGGACATTACATCCATATGAGTGGAAATAGGTAGATGATTCATGGACAAACTCTATGAAAATGATTTTCACAGAATTTCATTCCATAAATACTATATATGTGAAGTGGTGGGATATTATTTCTCTCCAATAGTGGAGTATATATGTTTTGGAGATCAAAATCAAGTTCATTGAAAATCTACATTTTATGAAGATATTTGTATTGATTAGGATTCCCTTAATAGAGTATTTAAGAGGAAAACTATCCTTATTTCAAGTATGAATTCTCTCTCTTTATTGTTCCAACACAAATGTAGGTTTAATAGAAGAAATATTGATTGAATAGATGCACATGTGAGGAGGTATTCTAGGTGAGGGGAACCATCATTGTTTTTCTAGGAGAATATCTGTTTTATAGAGCCTCTAAATCCACAATATAAATGAAAATTTATTTAGATTTATGTTTTGGACAGGGATGGTACATTTCCACAGGAATGTGGTGCCTCAGTAGGGCATGTATATAGACCGGTAGAAAGTTGAGGGTGTTTATTATAACATTCACATAAATAATTGAAGGTTTTTAGAGTTTTCATTATCTTTATGTATATTATCAGAGGTATTTATCTAATTTATCTAGTGTTATATCCCTATATACAATATTTACCTAGATTTAGGAGGCTTCTTTGTGCATCCTTATAAGTTTTATATATATTTTAGTAACCATATTGGGAATCTAGTTAGTGCTCGAGTGCTTCATTTTCATAATGATGGGTGATGATTGGGGTGTTTTTTTATGAACTTCCCTAGTGAATGGGATGTGTATTGATACGATATAAGGAAGTGGTCTCTTATTGTTTTATGAAGTTACCTTCCCATGATTATAATTATTCCAACCATGATCTATAGATTCCAGTGGTTATGTTTTCACTAATGATTAGGTGGAATTACCACACTAAGGAATTATTTTTGGTCATTTAAAATCATATTATCCTATGGTACATCCTTTTCAGGAAGATCTATAATGGTACAATAGAGATGAATAATGTTTCCTCATGATTATGATTTTTAGATATCCAAAACCTCTGGGAAAAAGGTAATTTTGTGTCCAATGCATTGAGAAAAAATTCATGGAAGGATGTCGTTCCGGAGTCTAGGGATGATTGGGGAGAAAAGCTGGAGTTAGTAGTCCTAAACATATATATGATAGTGGATGGTGGTAGAAACTATTTTCTCAGATTATGGTTGATTATTATATGAGGTTGTAGGTGTATTCATCTATGTGGGGAGACTCAAAGGTGAAGGAGATGAAAGATCTTATCCATTGTAGGGAAGCACTATAGGGATTTTTAGTGGATGGTCAAAAATGGATGTTATTTTATGGGATTTTTTTCTAATATTGGAGTGATGCATGAAAGAGTAATTTTTTATTTTCATTACTAACCTTTAGTGATATATGATAAAATATATAATTTTTTACATGGATTAATGCTTTAGTTTTAGTGGCTTTGTATGAAATGATAGTGTAAAATTTTTCGGGAAAATTTATTAGTTATCACGTATGTAAAAGTTGTTAGTCATGTTCCTAATGGTTTTTTCTTCCAATGGATGTTCTCTAGATGAAATGGAAGAACATATTTATGTAATCCATCATAGTTTTAGCTATAGATTTTTGAGGTTGTGACTATATATGGGTATTCAATGATAGATTGAAAATATTAGCCCACTTATTAGAAATCATTAATTCAGGTGAAGTTGATGGTCTTGGTATAAGTTCTATGGATGATTTAGTCCAATTTCATGGATTTATTTGGTTATTTGTCTGATATTAGGATTTATATATTACCTTGTGAGTCTGGAGGGGATCACAATATTCTTTTAGAACTATGTGACACCTTTATAATATATTCCAAAAGTAGATTAATGGGAAGACATAGAGAACAATCCATATACTATATGAAATATGTTGGGATTGCATACTGGCCATTTGAGGATCAAGGGTATGAAACCTGATCATGGGTGATTTTTTTAATTTCTTTCACTGTTCATTATGCATGGTTTCATTTAAGGATTTTTATGGGATGTCAAGTCATTATTTTTTATAATATAACAATGTTATGGAGGTAGTAGTTTATAGTCTTGATTTGGAGAAGATAACAATATAAAAGGTTATTTTTTTCCTAGGAGGATGTAAGTAGATATGGACTAATATTTCTCTTATGTTGATCATAGGAGGAGGCCCATGGAGTTTGTAGTTTGGGGCCATATTTTCAAAATGTATTCCCCTCATCATGGGATGTATAATTTTCCAGGTGGTAGTAAGCATTATTCATGGATTGTTGGGAACATTGAGGTTTTCAGGCAAGTTGGTGAGGTGACGTATCGGTTGGAATTCCCATATTGGTCGGAGAGGATCCATGAAATGTTTCACAGAACTCATATTAGTCAGTGTAATTAGAATTAAAAACATATCATTAACTAATAATAGTAATATATTGAGTACGACATGATGTTTTTTGGAGAGTCTGTTAGATATCTTGGCTCTCCACGAGTAGAAATTGTGTTGAAAGAGCATTTCATTGGTATATCTGTTGTAGTGGCACAATGTCTTAAAGGATAGTTCCTTGGAGTTAGAGACCTATATTAGTTCCATGTACTCTTAGTTGTTTTGATTTCATTATGTGATATTTTTCCATTAAGATGTTATGTTTTTATCTTTCTATTTTATGAAATGGATTGTTTTCACTATTTTTGGATGTATGATATGTGATAAAATCCTGACATATAAAATGTTGAGGAATTTATCCATAATAAATAATCATTTATTCTTATGTTTTTAAACTTATTTGATTGTGTTTGTTCCAATCAGAGATGATAATATATTTGGAAGAATGACGGAATTCCATTAATCTTGTGTTTGTGATAGTGAATTCAATTATTTATAGAATTTTTTGGATGGGTTGTATTGAGGTTGGATGGTATAAGTAATGTTTGTGTGTTTGGATATGTTGTTGGGAAATATTTCATCATTCCATTGGTATAGCATGTTTGTTTTGTGGTAATGATTAAGGTATTGTAGGATCCTTTAGCGGTATCTCATAGGGTGGTTGTTCAAACCACTTTCTTTCTAGAATTTTTTTGAACTCATTAATGAGAGAATAGATTGATAAGTATCCAATTTATGGTATGTTCCTTCTTGGTCAAATAATTTTCCAATTTATATGGTTGGAAGTGTTCAAGAGAGTTTCATGTAATTTTCAATGGATATAGAGATGTAGCAAAGCTACTATAAGAAATACACACAATAGGAATTTATTACATGACGTTTAATAGGGTTTTATGGCTTGGGTATTCGGGAGTTAAAATATATATCTTGATATGGGGTATCCCATTAAAATGCTACACATCATGTAATGTGGATTCACAATGTAAAAAATTTTATTGTTAAATTATTCAAAGATACATAATTTTTAGCAAAAGAGTGAAATGTTCGGGAACTTGAGAATTAGAAATCTTGTAATGATTACATGACATGTGGCCAATGATTTCTAGGGTATTATGTATTTGTGTGGATGGATTTTCTTACATTTATCATTATATTATTCATCCTCTTATTTTGAAAAAAATTATGGAACTAAAGAGATCATCTGACACTCTTCTCCCCAATTTGTTCTATTGGTTCTGATATATCACTAGTAGAAATACATGGTAGGTTCTCCTCCATTTATTGGTTGTTTTACTTCCGTTATTCTTTATGGGTTCACTACAGTGGTATGTTTTAATTTTTATTATGTGTTTGTGATAAATTAGTAATTGATAATTAATTAGATAATTAAAACTTAATGGTAATGGGGAAAATTAACTTATTTTTACAACATTGTTATTATTGTTATATTTTAATGGTGCGGGATTAATTCTCCACAAAAATATTTGTCCATTGGGGTTTTTTGTACAGAAGATGCTATGATTAATGAATGTAGTTTATGTTGTGATTCTTGTGATACCCCCATAAAATTTAAATTAATTAATTAAATATATTTTCCTAATGAAATGGTTTCCCCAATATTATATCTAGTTTGATAACGTCCTTAAAAATGTGAATTTATTAAAATCATGTTTGTAAATGTACAAAATGTTCTTAATGTGTTTTGATATGTGTCCATTCTTGGATGATTAAAATGTGTGGTTGGGGAATGTGTGGATGATGGTTTGTTGGCCATTATTTTGGGGCAACTAGGTGGTTGTTCAATAGATGTTCTATTATCACACTATGGTTGTGGTGTTTTGGCTATGAGTTTTATAGTGGCAAGGTGCTGTTTTCTTTGTGATAGATTCCAAGGTAGTAAAGGAATAAATGAATGGTTTTTATAACGATTTAAATTTCTTTTTTTGGTTTGGTTAATTAGATGGAAGTAACATTGGCCTAATTAAATGTAATGTTTTGTTGTAATCATTATTTTTATAACTAATTAAAATAATGGGTTGATTAAAGGGAATGGGTTGGTTATGTGACTTGTTGATATAAATTTTTTGGGGTTCCGTATTAATAGGTGGCAGTGAAATGTGTATTTTTTTAGTGGATTAGTGTTTGGCTTTGAAACCATATTTTTTATTATTTTTGTCTATATATATTATTTTATATTCATTTTGATATATATATGCACCACACCCACATCGAGAACAATGTTTTGACACCCACCTAGTATGAGGGGGTGTTTTCCTAACATATATTAAGGGAGAAATATGAATAGGTACCCTCCCATTCCCACTTATTATTTTAGGAGTTGTAGGTATTAAATAGTATATGATGGTTGAAGACTATATGAAAATTTATCTGCAGTTATGATGTAGTTGATGTCTTTAAGAAATAGGTTATGTTGTAATTATTGTGGGGTGGAAAGAATAGGTTCCTTCAATAAATATATGACATAAAACAGGTCTATGTGAGCTTTATGAGGTTGTATTTGGTGGGGGAATTGATGATAGGAGTAGAGAAAAATGTTAATACCCACCATACCCATGATACCCTACACCCATGGCTATGGATGTGGTTGTAATGTAGCTTTTCATGCGGTTCCACAAGCCCTTATTTCTTTGGGTGATGTATGATGATACCATGCTTGTAGGGTGGTGTGGAATATAAAAGAGTTTCATGCCATATGATATACGATATTGGGGTGTTAGTGTGGTATACTAATGAGAATGTTGTGTGGGGTAGCCTTAAAATTCTCAGTTTCATTTTATTAAATTTTTTAGCTTGTGTTAATTAGTGAGCATACCATGGTGATGTTGGGATGGATACCTGACATGTTTAGGGGTTTTTTGATATATTTTTTTATCAAAGTTGAATTAAAAAATCTTCTTTCACGTGTGATCAAGAGACTTTTTTTCAACTATTTATACCTATATGATCACCATACATATAGAAAACTATTTTAAGGATTCCAAGAGGATTTTATGTTCCATGCTGAACATTGCTAACATGGAAAATGGAAAGATAGTGTGTCATTTATTAACCCTTGAATTATTGGAATTTACCGTGGATAATTTTTTCTATATCAAACTTATATGAACATGAGTTTTCAGATGGATTTTAATTATATTTAATTTATGAATTGTGTTTTTCGGATAATTCATCTTATCATTTGATACTACATTATTATAGATGGTAATTCCTCCAATTTCATGATATTTATATTTCATCACTGCAAGTCACCAACCTGGGTCCTTTTGGAGGTTGGACTTAGTGGGTCATTATCTCTCTCCTCCCATTGTTGTATCATTGGATGCAGAGGGGGTTCATTGAAAGAGTTATTCATGAATCTCAAATAAATAGTGGTTAAAAATGATACTAATTATAGGGATAAATTATTATTGATTTAGAAGAATGATTAATACTATTTCTGTATAGACCCAAAGCGTGACGTACATGGACATTACATTACTTTTGCAGAATACTTAGTACATAACAAAAACACACACACATGGATCGTAATAGTTTAGTGTCTTTCGAAACTCGGAATATAATCTTCTAATCGTGGTGAAAGATCTTCAACATCTCCCATAATGATCTTCCTTTTTTTATCTAAATCCTTTATTTATATCCTGGGGAAAAGGAAACATAAAAGGTTGATCTCAAATGCTCAGTAAGGGTAAACAAAAGAAATATCAATCACATCATTTTCATAAGAACATAACATTTTGGAAATCTTAACCTGCAAAAGTGAGAATAATTTCATAACATGGGATAAATCATAGTAGTGAAATGAAATACCAATAATCATATCTTAAAACATGAAACATTGTGTCATACACACATAATCATAGAGAATCATATCTTATTAGTCAAGACTCATTGCCAAGACTATCTTAGTAGACACAGTCCGTTTCTGAACCGAGTCACCCTCGTTTCAGTCCTGTTTCACTGAACCGGTATAACCTACTGTTCCAGCCATGTATATCTCATTAGATATAAAATCTTTACCCAATGCATTGGAGGGAGATATAGGTCCCACCCATCTCATAATGATACCATTCTTATGTGTGCAACAAAATCATAAACCATACATCATAGCATAACCCATGTAACAAAAATGGGATTCGTAAACATCGTGACATCATTAAACAATTCATATAAGATAAAGGAATTAATAAAAATAATTCCATCACAATATAATCAAATCAATGTAAAAATTGGGATAGAAACAGAACCCTTTATTATCATAGATGGAAAATAATTTTGATAAAACACTTGAACTCCATTCTTGAGGAAAATATCCTTTATACTTCAAAAACATTTTCCTTTCTTAACATGTCATACAATTTTAAACTAAAAGAAGTTGATTAAAAATAAACATGAAAACATGTAAAGTAAGATTCTTGTAAATAATGTTTTAAAAATCCATTCATACCATATAAGTTAATAAAAACATTATTCTCGTACTTTTGTCAGAAAAGTCAAAAAGTACCTCGTACGGAAAACGACAAAAGATTCCATTCATATCGTTTACTAAAAACTCACCAAAGGGTAAAATTGGATTTAAACAATTGTAGGTGGATGGAAATAATATTTCATATTGAGGAAACATGGATGTGGATGATAAAATACACCCTGGTAAATACCAAAGTATAAACAATCTCGGATAAAATGAGATTGTGATATTTTCACTTACCTTAGATCTGATTTGCTTCGTAAGTGTCCGAACCTCCTGTATAATAATTTAAATAATGTAATTGAATTATTCCAGAATCATACTCATTGTTATGATATCATATATGGTTCACTTATGACTTTATATTACCCATTATTTTGTAAATTCCATGTTAAAGAGTGTTTTGGGTAAAATCGTTTCATTTTCCATCCGTGTTTTGACTTGTAATTATTCATATGATTAATTAGATCATGATTACTTAATTCCAGAATATAAAACATGATTTATATATAATATATATTCATAATATATATATATAATAGATCAGTAAATGGAAATTAATACACCGTTCATGGAGACGGTAGACCGTACGTACGCATGAACGTTGTTTTCTTTTCCTTATTGAGTTGAATGGAATTAAGTAGATAACATACATATATATACACATAAATACAGAATCATTATTATGTCATATATTTCATTATTAATTATTATATATACTTTATAATCATTCATGAATGGTTAACGTGTAGAATGAATCTCATCGCGTCGTGGAGACGGTAGTCCATACGTACGCATGAGCGATGATATCGTTCTCATGATTGTGGAATTGTATTGGAGTGTATGTATACTATTTCAGAATCAATATCACTTTACAATAATAATATATAGTTATTATGTACACCATTATACCCATCCAAGTAAGGTGGTGGTGGAAAATAGATTACACCACGGCGTGGAGACGGTATTCCGTACGTACGCACGCTCGGTGATTTCGTTTTCCGTAGGATAGATAGATAAAGAAATAGGGTTGTTTCATACTTATAATAACATATCAGTATATGAGTGATACTTATGTTATTACTTCATAATGAAACAACCTAAAAATAAGAAGTGGAAGAAGAAATAAAGGTGAAAGAATCAGTAACGAAATTTACCTCTTCTTTGAAGCGCCTCTTTGAGTCCTCCTCTTAGGGAACTAAAATTGGTCTTTGAAGAAGACCAGGACCTCTAGAATGTTTCTAGGGAAGTTGAGAAGATACTTTTGCAGGCGTTGGCCGAGCATGAAGGCTCAAATTGGTTTGTGGAAGAGAGGGAGGAGGTTCCCCTTTATAAGGGAGGAGAGGGGCACCATTAGAATAACCAAAAATATTATTTTATTATAAACTCAAGTTCGGTTTTAAATTGCTCAAAATTGAGTTATTTCGAAGATAAGGTGGTTATGGGTATAAATATTCTCATCCAATAGAATTTAGAAAAATTTAGGTTATTATATTAACCTTATCTTTTAGTTTTAACTCTTAGTTAATTAGATTGACATTTACCATGTCACTTTGTATTTTTATATTATACAGTTAATAAACATACCATTTACATCCAAGAGATCGCCAAGTTGAGTATCATTAATATATATAACCTTATCTAAGTCATTTGGCCAATCCTCAAATTTTTTACAATATAATAACAATTAATAATATAATATTTGTTTTAAAAACTATTTTATATCAATTTTGACACTATTCAATAGTTGATTTTTTTGAAACTCATAAAAGAATGATTACTTTGACCAAAGTTAATTAAATCAATCCTAACATGTCATATTAACCTAGAAAATTATCTTAGTTCATAAAAAGTCTCAAATTATATTTATTTGTGTATTTATAACATTAATTATGTCAATATTTCATTAATAAGATAATTACTGCATCATTGTTGTGTCATAAATAAATTATATTATTTAATGTCTAAAAATTAAAAATAAAATACCATTATGTATGAAATCCATTTTTCTTTCTAATGAATATTTATACTCGAATTTATCTAATGTGTAACTCCATATTAAAAATGATTTACTTATTAAACATTGATTTTAACTATTTTAACCGTTCTTTAAATAAATTAATAATAAATATCCTAATCCAATCAATGTGGGCCTAAATGGTCATATTTTATTCCTATGATTGTTTTTGATCTAATTAAACATGTCCAACAGAATTAGGACATGTGTTAGGGTAATAGAAATATAATTTTTACCCTTAAATACCCAATTTACTTTTAACCGTGGGAAAAAAGTAAAAAGTTACTATTCACCAAAAATTATTTTCATTTCATTGAACCATATTTTATTTACTAACATCAACTGTGTTTCTCAGATTTTTGAAATTCCACTCATAGAAGCGGTAAAATTAAGTTTTATGAAAATATTAGTTTTTTAACTACCACTTAGTGGTTTCACTATTCATCAAAAAATGAAAGTTTCCCGAAAAATACCAAAAATTATATCTAAGATATATTTGATATTATGAATTCAAAAATTATGTATATTTTATCAAATTAAAAACATATCAGTTGCATTAACTAATTTAAAAATTAATTTCCGTCATCAAAACAAATAGCGTGTTCTTAAGAGATAATAACTATAAAAAGATTGACACTTGTTTATGACTAGTTTAATTGTTAAATTACATCCAATGACCAAAATTGTATTAAATTGTAAAAATATATTCTAAATATACTTTAAAACCACTCAAATTAATAATTTATCACTATTAATTATTTCGATTAAAAAAGGTTATTTTTAATTATAATTTAGTAATTTTCACTATTCATCAGAATATAAAAGTTATCCAAAAAGTACCAACATTTCACCTTAGGCTAAATTTGATACTCTGAATCCAAAAATGAAGTCCATTTTGAGAGATAAAATTTCAAAAAATTTAAATGGTGGTTATTACTATTCATAATGGCTAGGTTTAATATTATTTTAATAGCATATCGTTGTTTAGTGAAACTCGGTATTGCATACAACACACGCTATCGAGGAAGGTCGTGATTGCGTGTAATGCAAGTCAAGTCAAGGATGCGTGTTTAGCAAGCTCCTTTTGGTGTAGCGTATAACACAAGACATTAATGAAATTAAAAATAATTTTTTTTATAAAATCTCGGGCTGTTACATTCTACACCCCTTAAAATGAATTTCGCCCTCGAAATTCGTCGAGGTTATGAATGGTTTACTACTCGAATGTTTCTTTAATATAAACCCACATCGTAAAAAGGAATACCAAAACATGGCTTTAAAAACTAAAGTATGAAATGTAACGATTACCCAAATAAACTAATCACTGGGTTTCCACATAGGTGAAAATATGTATATGGAAGAGAAATCTAACCATCATGTTCTGATGGAGATTGGTTTAGAACATGGCTATGGAAAAGCCAGCAATCACAAAGAAATAAATTTGTGACGATCTAAGGTACTATCTGATTCATCAGATATAAGAGCACTAGGACAACATTTTTGGTTTTCAAGAGCATTTCCCTAAAGTTGATGAAATTGGAATTAGAAGAAATGCATTCCTGATTTTGGTATAGTGTCACCGTTTTTCGTTCTTTGGAAAATTTCCACTTCATTTCATTAAGAAATTAAGTTGAATTTGTCATTCGTGATGTGTTAGTAGATCAGGTGATACAATGATGGGTCATTCCATCTGTCTCAAACTAAAGGTTAGAAAAGTTATCAAAAAATACATAAGTCCATCTATAGTGAGATTAATCATATATAGTTCCTAAAATGGACTTATACTTCATATATCATACTGCTTAATATAATAAAACTAGTTTCTACTAAACAGGGACTTCATGTTGGCCAGTCGTAGGCGATAAATGCCAGTCGCACTTCGGTTGTGGGTTCGATTCCCATAGCCTTGTCCGACGCGATGGGTTGTCGCCCGTCCTGCAGGTTGTCCTTTTTCTAAAACTACATTACTATAACATCACATAAATAATATCAAAAAAAGTTTTATCCTTAAACAATACTAACTTATGGTTAACATAATCCATTCCAATCTTTTGGCTTATCTAAAATACTTCGGTCCATGCTCATAGTATAAAGAAAACGATAACTTTAAATGTCGTCATCCAAGCATCTGAATACCATCATTTATCCCCCATATATCTTGTTGGTCACATTCAATCTTATGAATACCTTAATGATGTATTCTCATGAAAAATTAATACCCATTAAACATTAGTGAAAACATGAATGCTATCAAAAGTTAACTCTTTCCACATACCAAAATCCAAAAATTCAATATAGTCAAACCATGATATAACCTTCTCCTTATATCAGTCATGAGCTCATGAATACTATCAAACATTTAATTTTCTCCTTATACCTTCATTATGCGCATATTATCTAAATTCCAAAAATATCTGAATAACCTTTCATGGATACTGGTAACATTAATCATACACTTTCAAAACTCAAGGAAAGACAACAATGTAACAATCCTTATATGTCTCTTTATTCCATAGTACCATGAGATTACTTATACAACATTACACATGATAAATATGTATTCATTCCACTACATTCTTAAACCATTGACCGAGATTCAACAATTCATTCGTCTCATATATCATTTGTAGTCTCTTCATTATAATCTATATAAATACTACCCATACGACCATACTGATTCTCTTCATGAGACTTTCCATTAGGGAATTGGTTTGCATAATTCCCGTACATTCCACATTTAAAACATTTAACCATTTTTTATGTCGTAGAAATACCATTATCCTCTTCCCTGGTGTTAACTGAACCTTTTCCTTTGCACTTACTGGCGTTGTGTCCTTCTTTTCCACACACAAAGCATCTTCCAATTCCTTTGAAACATTCTCCTGATGCCTCTTCCCACGTGATTTACATAGGGGAAATTGAACTTTCTTTCCTCTATGATCATCATGAAACTCCATCTTTCTCTTATTAGCCGAGTCAGGAAACTTACCAAATTTTACTTTATGGATCATATTATGAGATTGATGATTCGGCATAATAATGATTTTTGGACTTCCAAATCCCATTTCATTTGGATGCTCATGAAGAATATCATTCCATTGTCCATCATATCCTCCATTATCGCGAATCATCTTGTTTCCAGCCATTTTCTAAAACCCAAAAAGAATAGTGTGAGAGGAAAAAATCATAATAAAGTGGAGTAACATCAATATCTAACATCTTTAGTTTAATCTAATATCGTTACCATAGTTCTAGGACTATATCTTATATGTATACTTATCCTTAGGGACATCCCTAGACATAACTTAGAAATATCTTTAGGGATCTCACTAACTTTTTCACATCCTAGTTTCCAAAGGTTGACTAAAATTTTCCTCTGATACCAAATGTAGAGACCCGAAGCTTGACGTACATGGAAATTATATTAATTTTGTGGAATACATATTACATAACAAAAACACACACACAATGATCGTAATAGTTTAGTGTCTTTGGAAGCTCGGAATATAATCTTCTAATCGTGGTGAAAGAAATTCAACATCTTCCATAAATATCTTCCTTTTTTTACCTAAAACCTTTCTTTATATCCTGAGGAAAATAAAACATAATAGTGTGAGCTCAAATGCTCAATAAGGGTAAACAAAAGAAATATCAATCACATCATTTTCATAAGAACATAACATTTTGGAAATCTTAACCTCCATAAGAGAGCATAATTTCATAACATGGGATAAATCATAGTAGTGAAATGAAATCCCAATAATCATAACTCAAAACATGAAACTTTGTGTCATACACACATAATCATAGATAATAATATATTATTAGTCAAGACTCATTGCCAAGACTATCTTGGTGGACAAAGTCCATTTTTGAACCGAGTCACCCTCGTTTCAGTCCTGTTTCACTGAACCGGTATAACCTACCGTTCCAGCCATGTCTATCTCATGAGATATAAAATCTTTACACAATGAATTGTAGGGAGATATAGGTCCCACCCATCTCATAATGATACCATTCTTATGTTTTCCACAAAATCATAAACCATTCATCATTGCATAACCCATGTAATAAAAATGGGATTCATAATCATCGTGACATCTTAAAACAATTCATATAAGATAAAGGAATTCATAAAAATAATTCCATCACAAAAAAATTAAATCAATGTAAAAATAGGGATAGAAAAAGAACCATTTATTATCTAAGATGGAAAATTATTTTGATAAAACACTTGAACTCCATTCTGGAGAAAAATATCCTTTTTACTTCAAAAACATTTTCCTTTCTTAACATGTCATACAATTTTAAACTAAAATAAGTTGATTAAAAATAAACTTGAAAACTTTTAAAGTAAGCTTCTTGGAAATAATGTTTTAAAAATCCATTCATACCGTATAAGTTAAAAAACATTCTTCTCATACTTTTGTCGGAAAAGTCAAAAAGTACCTCGTACGGAAAATGACAAAAGATTCCTTTCATATCTTTTACTAAAAACTCACCGAAGGGTAAAATTGGATTTAAACAATTGTATGTGGTTGGAAATAATATTATATATTGAGGAAACATGGATGTGGATGATAAAATACACCCCAATAAATACCAAAGTATAAACAATCTCGGATAAAATGAGATTGTGATATTTTCCCTTACCTTAGATCTGATTTGCTTCGTAAGTGTCTGAACCTTTTGTATAGTGATTTAAATAATGTAATTGAATTATTAAAGAATCATACCCATTGTTATAATATCATATATGGTTCACTTTTGACATTATATTACCCATTCTTTTGAAAATTCCATGTTAAAGAGCGTTTTGGGTAAAATCATTTCATTTGCCATCTGTGTTTTGACATGTAATTATTCATATGATTACTTAGATCATGATTACTTAATTCCATAATATAAAACATGATTTATATATAATATATATTCATAATATATATATATAATTTATCAGTTAATGGAATGAAATACACCGTTCATGGAGACGGTAGACCGTACATACGCATGAACGTTGTTTTCTTTTCCGTATTGAGTTGAATGGAATTAAGTAGATGACATACATATATATACACATAAATCCATAATCAATATTATGTCATATATTTCATTAATAATTATTATATATACTTTATAATCATTCATTAATGGTTAACGTGGAGAATTAATCTCATCACGTCGTGGAGACGGTAGTCTGTACGCATGCACGAGCGATGATATCATTCTCATGATCGTGCAATTGTATTGAAGTGTATGTATACTATTTCAGAATCAATATCACTTTAAAATAATTACATATTGTTATTATGTACACCATTATACCCTTCCAAGTAAGGTGCTGGTGGAAAATAGATTACACCACGGCGTGGAGACGGTATTCCGTACGTACGCACGCGCAGTGATTTCATTTTCCGTATGATGGATAGATGGTGAAATAGGGTTGTTTAATACTTATAATAACATATCATTATATTAGTGATACTGATGTCATTAATTCATAATGAAACAACCTAAAAAGAAGAAGTGGAAGAATAAATAAAGGTGAAAGAATCGGTAACGAAAATTACCTCTTCTTTGAAGCGCCACTTTGAGTCCTCCTCTTAGGGCACTAAAATTGGTCTTTGAAGAAGACTGGAACCTCTAGGATCTTTCTAGGGAAGCATAGAAAAGAATTTTTCAGGGTTTGGCCGAGCATGAAGGCTCAAATTGGTGTGTGGAAGGGAGGGTGGAGGTTCCCTTTTATAAGGGAGGAGAGGGGCACCTTTGGAATAACTAAAAATATTATTTTATTATAAAATCAAGTTCGGTTTTAAATAGCTCCAAATTGAGTTATTTATAAGATAAGGTGGGGATGGGTCGAAATAATATCATCCAATAGAATTTAGACAAGTTTAGGTCATTATATTAACCTTATCTTTTAGTTTTAACTCTTAGTTAATTAGACTGTCATTTACCATGTCACTTTGTATTTTTATATTATATAGTTAATAAACATACAATATACATCTAATAAACCCCCAAGTTGTGTTTTATTAATATATATAACCTTATCTAAGTCATATTGCTGAACCGTAGATTTTTAGGAATAAAATAACAATTAATAATATAATATTTGTTTTCAAAACTACTTTATGTCAATTTTGACACCATTCAATAGTTGATTTTTTTTGAAACTCATAACAGAATGATTACTTCGACAAAAGTTAATTAAATCAATACTAATATGTCATATTGACCTATAAAATTAGTTTAGTTCATAAAATCTCTCAAATTATATTTATTTGGGTATTTATAACATCAATTATGTCAATATTGAATTAATAAGATAATTAATGCATCATCGTTGTGTCATAAATAAATTAAATTATTTAATGTATAAAAATTACAAATAAAACACCATTATGTAGGAAAACATTTTATATTTCTAATGAATATTTATAGTCGAATTTATCTTATGTATAACCCCAAATTAAAAATGATTTACTTATTAAACATTGATTTTAACTATTTTAACCCTTCTTTAAATAAATTAATAATAAATGTCCTAACCTAATACAAGTGGGCCTAAATGGTCATATTTTATTCCTAAGGTTGTTTTTGGTCGAATTACACATGTACAATAGAATTAGGACATGTGTTAGGGTAACAGTAATATCATTTTTACCCTTAAATACCCTATTTACTTTTAACCGTGGTAAAAAAAGTAAAAAGCTACTATTCACCAAAAATTATTTTCATCTCATTGAACCATATTTTACTTACTGAATTAAATCGCGTCTCTCGGATTTTTGAAATTCCACACACAGAAGCGGTAAAATTATGTTTTATGAAAAATTCTGTTTTTTAACTACCACTTAGTGGTTTCACTATTCATAAAAAAATGAAAGTTTCCAAAAAAATACCAAAAATTAGATCTAAGCTATATTTGATATTATGAATTCAAAAATGATGTATATTTTATCAAATTCAAAACATATCAGTTTCATTAATTAATTTAAAAATTAATTCCCGTCATCAAAACAAATAGCGTGTTTTTAAGAGATAATAACTATCAAAAGATTGACACATGTTTATGACTGGTTTAAATGTGAAATTACATCCAATGACCAACATTGTATTAAATTGTAAAAATATATTCTAAATATAATTTAAAACCACTCAAATCGTAATATATCACTATTAATTATTTCGATTAAAAAAGTTGTTTTAAATTATAATTTAGTAATTTTCACTATTCATCAGAATATGAAAGTTTTCCGAAAAGTACCAAAATTTCACCTTACGCTAAATTCGATACTCCAAATGCAAAAATGAAGTACATTTTGAGAGCTAGAATTTCTAAAATTTTAAAAGGTGGTTATTTCTATTCATAACGGCTTGTTTTAATAATATTTTAATAGCATATCGTTGTTTAGTGAAACTCGATATTGCGTACTAAACACGCTATCGAGGAAGGTCGCGATTGCGTGTAATGCAAGCCAAGTCCAGGATGTGTGTTGAGGAAGCTCCTTTTGGTGTAGCATACAACACGAGACATTAATGAAATTAAAAAGATTATTTTTTTATAAATCTCGGGCTGTTACAATTTATGTAGAACATAAATAATTATTAATCATTTCATTGAAATATTAAATACAATCCATCAATGTTCATTTCACTCCTGAACCATTTATCCTCTGATAATATATTCTCAACAATCACAATAAATAAAAAGTAATCACAATGTTGTATTTATTCATCACTATTTAACTAAATATGAGGTTATCTAAGTATCATAGGATGAACACTATGGTAATGGGGGAGAATGGATTGATGGGATATACAACATTTGACAACTATGGTAAGAAACAACCTAGGGATTATACTAGGGGTACACAATTTTTTTACTTTTGTATGGAAAATAGGTCACACAGCTCATGAATTCAATTGTAATGAGGAATATATTAATGTTCCATGGTTTATCTTTGATGGGAAGGGACATTATGATAACCAATACTCAAAATATTTTGGTACATTATCAAAAAACGAACAAGGTAGTGTTCAAGGGCATATGATGTTACCGTAGTTATATATGGAATTATAATGAAATATTGGTAGGATTTTTTAAAATAGGATCAATGTTACATATTTTTTTATTTTGATCGTGGATATTCATAAACTTTTATATATTTCATGTTTCTCAAAAATAGTAGTTATATCTATAGGAACCTATTAGGGGACATATCAATTTAGACAACATATTGGTATTATATTTTAATAATGTTTTGTGAGGAAGTTAAAATTATGAGGGATGAGCGTAAGAATTTTTTGAAACATGGTTCATGTACATATGGTATAAATGTATAGTATTCATGGTATGATTTATCTTCCAATGATTAAAAAAATAATTTATTTCTATGAGATAGAGATTTGTATTTATAAAGAAGGCATGGGATCTCCTAACATTATATGGGAATATTCAAGGTCTAAATCATTTATAGATCAAGATTAACTAGTTATACTTAATAAATTTATATTAATAGATGATTCCTATGGTTAGACAATCAATAAAAATGATATCTTAGTAATAGTTTATTTACTTGTGGTATAGATATTAATTTATGTTTGTAATTTTTATTACCAGATCATCCCCAAAAAAAGTGATGTTGTGTACTTTATTGAACTCATTGTAGATAAAATATATATACCTAAAATTTCCTTAGAAATGGAACCCATGGTGTGGGGAAAATAGATAAAGGATTTTGGTGATGATTTATTTATATTCCATAGTGCTTCACCTTGGCAAGGACATGTTTATTTTGAAAAAAATAAGGATCTGTGTATAATATTAATAATCGATTATAGGTTGAGAATTTCCATATTTATATTGAATATATAACCATTAACAAAAAATGATTTTATATTTTATAAACATCAAGGAGACCAATACTTATCATTTAATTATCTCCACTAAGGTTATCATATATTATAGTTGAAGAAATATGAAATACGAAATATTTCATTTTGAACACTTTATGTACATTATGGGTTTATACTAATGCCTTGTGTATGAAAAAATACCCAAATTGTAATTAATATTAAAATGAATTTTATATTTAAGGATTATCTTGATAAATTTGTGGTGGTATTAATTTATTTTCCAACATATAATCCAATAGTTATGTATCGAACAAGAATCGTCTGGAAATAATCATGGAGACCTTTAGTAAAAAGGATTTATATAGGAAATATAGTATGTTTGAATTTTTACTAAATGCAGATCATTTTCTGGGAAATACATTGTAAATTTATGGAATTTTTTAGGACCCTTCAATGTGAATGTAGTTAATTAATAGAGAACACCAAAAAAAAAATTGAGATTCGTTGTTTCACTGTTTTCCAGGTTACTCACGATGGTCTATTAACTCATTTTCCTTGATGGCCAACCCTTTATACAAGTTAACAATTAATGTTTTTATTATCACACGGTAAAAGGAATGTGTTGAATGTTTTAAAGCGATAAAATTAAAATAATTAATGTATGAGTATAAATATGACCATATTATAAGAAAGGATTTTAAATATATATTGTTCCATCATAAAAAATATGTAGTTCAATCCTTATTCACCATTAATGGGTGATTTCCATTAGAGAAACTCATACTTTTCATAAAAATATATTTCACTATATTATATGAATATTCATTACATTAAATATCAATCAATTCCTAAACAATATTGTTTTAGTTTCTTTCTAAAATTGTATGGTAAAAAAATTTTCATATGAGTTCTACATCATCACTGACATACTTCATCAGAACATGATCCCTTCCTTACACTTATCATACATTATATTATACTTCATATCCAGGGTAACGGAGACTTTGGAGGTGATGAGATCTGATTCATGGTAAGGATAAAAAATGGATACATTAATGATAATGTTAGTAAAACATAATAATTAGTATATTATAACATGATATTTATATTTATTATATATACTATGAATATTGTAGATCATAATATTTAAGCATAGAAAATGTATTTAATTTTCAAATACATGAATTATAATAGAATAAAATCATGATCCATGAGAGAATAATGTTTTCATAATACAAGTCCTTTAGAAATACAGATAATCATAGAAAGTCATTTCTTTCTTAATCAAGGGTCACTACAAATATAATCATTGTTGACCAGGTTTTCAACAAATTCAATCTTATACATTAAGGCTTACTCCCAATACTAGCATAGTTATATGAGTATAATTATTATTTAGGTTCACCACTCATTCATGTATACCTCATCCCTTGGCATATTTATAGTAACCCATATTCATTGGATAGATTTATAATTTCATGTACTCCCATCAAATTATAAAAAGCATGAATAATTTTTCTGCAAGATTATAATAAATTTGTTAAATAATAAATAGTGAAAAAGATATAGGATGAATAAAAATATCATCATATAATAACTGATTGGAATGGTTATACGATTCATAAACATTTCTTCAAATCATTGTAGTATAACATTTGGATAATGAATTGGATTCATAGACATTTAATCAATACATCATCACATAAAACTGGGAAAATAAATACCATCTATAATCATCTTTTCATTGTAATTGCAAATCATAATGATAAAAATTAACTCTATTATAATTAGGGAAATATTTAGTAAATATCATGTAAAATCAATGAACATAATCCAAGATAAAATATTACTCTAACATATCGCAGAGATAATTTATTTATGAAAAAAATACACATTTCACGTTGAAATTAAATAATTAAAATATAATAATTTTTTAAATAATAATGGAAAATATTCATTATGTAGAAACAATGAATATTTTAAATGAATCATAAAATCATTTTGATGTCATGATGGCATAAAATTATAATCATTTCATATAAAAAATGAAATGTTTCCATTAATTGTTTTTAAAAAAATGACAGATGATCCACATTCTGAAAAATAAAATAAAACCCTTTGAAAAAAATATGAAATGTAAGTAATATGTATAAATAAATATCCAATGTCATAAGGTAATAATAAAAACTATCTAGATTATATTTTTTGAAATCATTTACAAAGAAGAAAATGTATTTTTGATATTAGAGAGAAATAATTACGATTTTCTAAAAAAATAAATCTTATGGAATTTTGAGTTCCTAAATAGGGAAAAATAAAAAACAAATAAAATATAGGAATTTATATAGTATAATAAAATTATTTAATTTACAGATTGGTTGAAAATATTATTTACTCATCGGAGACATATTCATCGAAATCAAGATAAACAATTTAAATATATCATAAAATCTATAGTAATTTTGTAATTGTTTAACAATAAACTACATGAAATAAAAACATCTAATGAAGTTTCATGTGTCAAGATCATATGTATATTTATTAAATATCAAGAAAAAATGTTATTGTAAACACCTTCTAAAATTAATATAGGTTCATTATATAATATAAGTCTCAATGATTACAATTTCAAATGAAAAACTCGTAACATAAGATTGAATTTTTTTATGCTGATATAACCCTAATATATTAAATTTAAATTTATTATAATTTTATACAATAATTTTATATATAATTAAAAACCCATATATTTTCCAGTTATAACATTTTTTGTCCCAATTATTGAAATCTTAATTTCTTGGTGTTAACTACTACATTTTTTCATGAGAAATCTAGTCGGGCAGTTCTATTAATTTCATATTAATCATAGTTCAACCTTATCCAAAATGGTAATCAATATTTATCAATAATATATAGTCATAATATAAATATCTAAATCCATCCATAAATTATAGAGATATAAAAACCAATATAACTATTCAAGGGGATGATTGGTTGTTTTTATTTCTTAATGATGATAACACATTTTCACAAATGAAAAAATGAAATGTTTGTTATAAATCACATTTTTAGAATAATTATTATATTATTAATATCATATAAATTCATTAAATATATTTCTATTACTATCAATGTAATAGGAAAATAAAAAATGATTCACAACACATCTTGGATATGGAATTTGGATGAAAGAATAGTGAAATTATAATATTCCAAAAAATTTAATTGTAATAACATATAAGTTATATAATAACTCAAAAAATGATAAATATTTCATAAATTTCTTGTATAATCCATTAGTAAATTCAAATTATCTTCCAATGGAATATAGTTATGGTAAACTAATTACATCAATTTTGGGGATGATAATATATAGTTATAAAAGAGAGATACTTTCACAACACATTTGGTGGAATAGAGGGTTAATAATTGTGATTACATAAACATAAAAATATTTTTTATATTAATTGTACTATATATATTATTTATGATAAATACTAAACAATTATTGGATGTATTAGAAGATATAATTTTAATAGGTTGGGTAAGACGACTAACACTTCTCTAATATGCCTTTTATAGATCCTTAATTATGGATGTTTATAATTTTTCGTTATGAATGAAAAAAATCTAATTTAATTTTAAGGAATTTAATATAGGAATTTTTTTGGCTTTGGTCAATCTAGAAATGACAAGGTTGTCTAAAGGATTAATATAATGGCTTTCCTTTTATAATTAATGGAATGGAGACACTTGGAATAAAAAAAATAAATGAAATATATTTAAGTCATTCTCAATCCAAATTCATATAATAGTATATAGAGGTTATTATTAATATGTCATGTTTCAAGTATTATCCATTAAACAATAGTCATATGTTTTTATTATAAACCTTATATTTTGTATTAATCCCTGGGTTTAAAAATTGCAATCTTAGGCTTTGTGAAAAAAATTTCAATATTAAAGTGTTTAATTTTACTTATATTTTCAACATTTAATAATTAATGTAACTAGGATGTGTATTTTGGCCATATATGATCTACATTTTAATATTTTTGAAAATACTTTTATACAATTTTAAAAATATATTACATTCACAATATATCATTAAGGACATTTTTAAGACTATTATTTAACATTGACACTATAGAATTTTTTTAATGAAATCATTTAAATATTAAATCACATTTCTTACTTATATATTAAATATTTGGAATAAAATAATGAATTCAAATTTTATTTCTTTTAATTATTTTTAAATTAGTAATTTATTTTTTCTATTAATTATAAAAGTATTATTTCAACATTTTATTATAATTTAATGTAATTATTCAGGTAATAAGAACATTAAAATAAATTAAAATTGTAATAAAATTAAATCATATTTCAAATAAACATTTACAATAAAAGTTAACATCTTCTAATCCTTATGAAAAAAAATAATTTTTTTAAAGTCCATAAAGTGACATTTTTAATTTATACATATTCATATAATAATATAAATTTCACAATAAAGGATAATATGAAAAAAAAAATATATATATTAGACACATCAATATTAATTTACTAAATCCACTAATAAAATAGAAAAATGGAATTTATTGGAGGATTTGGATAGAATATCTCATTATTTTAATCCAATTTTTTCAATTTTATCCTCTCTAAGGTGACAAAAGTTTTCCAAGGATACTATTAGTAATGAACATAAATAAAATGGAACTAAATATCACATTTAACGCTAATAATTCCAAAATATTTTATCCATTTTTCATAAATAAATCTCTTCAATTGGATGAAATTAATATTAGAAAAAAGAAAAAATCCAAAGAAAATTGGGTTTTTAATGATATTATATCTTAAGTGAAAAATTGATTTTATATCAAAATAAACCATATAATTTATATTCTTAAAAATATATGGATTATTTATAATAGTATTAAACTAATTTTACAATTTTTTTTAATAAAATATGATTTTTTACATGATTGAGAAAAATTCGTATATTCTGAAGAATAAAAAATATTAATTATTCATTGGAAAATAAATATTTTCATAAAAATCCTTAAAATTCAACCTATGAATGTTTCTATATGATCACTTTAAAAATTGTTTTAGTTTTATAAAATAAATTATTTCATATTTTAAAAATTCAATATGGTATTGTCTCAAAAATAGAAAATGAATCATATTTTAATGAGAATTATTTTATAATCATAAAATAGAATTACAAAAAAATGAATTTTTTTCCCAATCATCAATAAATGATTTATTATTGACCAAGTCGTTTATATATTTTTTTTCAAATTTTTTATTATTATTTAGACACACCAATTCAATTTCTATGTAATAATGTATATTTTTTAATAATATTATTTTGTGGCGACCTTGTTCATGGTGTTGAGTATCATATATGCAATCAAACAATATGTTTTTCAACTAAAATAAATGGGAGTTAAATTCATAACCCCTTAATATATCTCATTTTCCAAATTTGAAATTGTACTTTGTAATAAAAGGGTTTTATATTTTAAAATTCATTTTATGAAAACCCACATTGTAAAAAGTGTTAATTAAACATCCTCATCAACGGTGGGAAATGGAAATATGAAATTCATCTAAAATAGAACATGACTAGGAGTCTTAAAAGGATAAAGTTATTGAGATGTGAAAATATTTATATGAATAAAAATTTATTTTTAAAATAATTATGTGTACTGAAATTGAATGTTGATCATAATAATTTGAATGATCATGATAATGTTAATATCCAAAAATAATAATAAGTGAAGAAGGACTGAAAATACCGTAGATTAATTATAAATTTATATAATAAGATTTTTGTTAATTATTTTCTAAAAGTTTAATTTTTATTCCACATATTCAATAACAATAGTTGGAAATATACAGACATAAAAATAAATATTCATCATTCAATCGATATCCTCTACAAACCCATATTTTTTCTCCAAAAAAACTATATTCATGATGATTTCTTATTTTCTTCAACACTATGATCAATATAATTATACTTAATAGGATATTATATTATTTCTTATATCAGTAAATATTAACCAAAATAGTATAATTATAACTGGGTTAGAAAAAATCTAATGATACTAAACCGCATTATTTATCTCATCAATTTCTTAAAAAACATCAAATGTTTACCATAAATCATTTCATAAATAAAACTAGAACCCTAAATTAGTAATAATAACATTTTTAAATATGTTGTTAAAATAAATTTCAATCGAATACTTTGTTGCTTACATCTATTTAATTATAGTTAAATTATAAAAAAAAAACTTTCATTTTATATCTCATGTTATGCCTATGGGTAACATATACCTCAAACTAATGATACATCCAAAAAAAATTCATTAATAACCATGAAATTTTACAATATAATAACATAATTTATTTACCATTTCAAAATTTTCTGAATGTACTTTGGATACTAACATGAAATTTAATCATTATATTGACTACAACTTTGTCCAAAAATATTACATTTTAATGAATAAATTTTAATTGATCATTATTATATATGTACCAGTATCACATAGACCATAATTATATTATCCTAAAATCATAAACTAACCTAAAGGGTTTTTCAATCCTCAATAGACTGTTATTCATAATTCATAGTTACATATTCAAATCACCTCAATGTACCACAAATTATGTTATCTTTAGGGTTATATATTCTTTTAACATTATGATAATACATAAAAATATAAACCCATGATGGTATCCATACCTCATAAGTTATCCTGACAGGAAAACATATATTCTACAAAAATCCTAAATCCTTATTCATCAATGAAATTCATAGACAATTTAAATATACAATATATCCAAAAATATTTTTAATCAGGTCAATTATAACATAAATAAATTTCTCATGATATCACTAATTAGGTTCAATGTCACCAATAAAATCCCATTTACTTCATAAATTTCAATAATATCATGATTTCATAAAAACTATACCACATTGAATATAATTATTTTTTCTCAATTATCATTAATTTTAAAAATATTTTTTCTAATCCATACTGAAAATTTTATAAGTAAATATTAAGAGATATACCATGATTTTTGTATCTATATTATCATTGATATAACAATAATAAAACATAATTCATAAACCCTGATCAAAAAAATATCATATCAATTGTAGGTATACAATGGGTATTTCATTTCTTTATATGTTAACCCCGAGTTATGTAAATTGTCTTAGATAATTACCATATTTACTACACATAAGATATTAAATTTAGAATTTTTACATTATAACTAATATCTTATCCCATTTTTAAAAACTTTGTTTTATTGTGTAATTACTAGTTTTATACCCCTCATATCTACATATAATAATCATCCCATACCTTTGGGAAGTTACCTTGACAATTTCTTCTTACATTTGTAATCTGTAGGAAATGAAATCATCATTCCCAAAGGGTCTTCATGAATCTAAATTTTCCTCTTATATGTTGTGTCAAAAAAATCACTGATGATGGGAAAATTAATCAGATAATTAAATATTATTTTTGTAATAATCACAGGGCTTAAAATTCTATCTATAATTGAATTTTTAATCTATTTAGAATAGTTATTACATTTTCCATCTTATTTTACATTAACACTATTCCATTAGGTTCCACTAATTCACTAGACCCAAAACACTAATTGTGTGAAATGATAAAAATAGTTGAAAAAAATAATCTTTATAACTTGCATATCTTATCTAAAATAATTACCCATTGTTTTATAAATATGACACCATAGGTTTATCCTAGATAAATCACGATCATTATAAATTAAATTCAATTATTATGGTTAGTAAAAAAATATAAATTTACCCAAGTGTGTCCCTCAAGAGTGTCAAACACTGTGTATTGTCAGGGAATACCCACCATGCAACAGAATGATCCGTGAGAAATACTCGACCAAATATTTTAAAATCTATACCTACAATACACCTATATTAATGAAACACATAAAATTATAATATTGATTAATGGGTGTTTTTTCTAGGAAAACCACACTCCTTCTTTACCATCACATAGGTAGTTCTCTTGTGTAATAAAATTTCCTAAATTTTCTCACTACAGTTATCTCATCCAAGTCTACAATTCTATCTAATATATGCTCTAATAGAAACTATATTGATCCATTATATAATAAATATATTTTATATACTATGACATTAATTTTTGTTAAATAATGTAATGATACATTTTACAACCATTTAGGTATTGGTCTCTTATAAACATAGGTACATAATTTTTTTTAATAATTGTTCAACATTATCTCCACCATAATACGTGAAAAAATATCCATTTTTACAAAACATAAATAAATTTTTATTATATTATCTACAGAAGGGAACCATAATAATTTGTGGGGTCAGGTTTTGTATTGGTAAAACGGGATTTAACAATTATCACATAAGAATAAGATGTGAATAAGAGAATTTGAATTGGGAAATTAAATTTATTTTCTATACCTAGAATATCTTAGATCATAATCATAAAGAAAAAAAATTATATTGGATATTAATTAGAGTATAATAATAACTCAAACAAAATATATTATACATAATATAATAATATTATTATAACAAATTTTATTTGTCATATAAATATTTTTTGAAAATAATTTTATTAAATTCAAAGTACATTGCCACAACAATTACTGTGGATTGTGTTTAATATCCATTCCTTAATATTAGTCAATGTTCACTACCACAACATTCATAGTTTATAGAGTAACTTACGAAACAATGTTCACACATTAATCCATTTGTATTTATCTCATAATATATCATTTTTTAAAATAAAATGTAGGGATGTATAATTTTTTCCTAACTGTCACATAATGAAAATCAAATATAGCTGTGCTTGGATATCATAAATAATTAATACTCTCCTAACCCAAGAAAAATTAATTTCCTTAATAAATATTTTATTTTAATATATCTTATTGAAAATAAATTGGTTCCATCATCATTTAATCAATTCATAATTTCAGAACCCATGTAAAGGAATTCGTTTCATATAAATTTCCAAAGTTCATCATTACATTATGCATGGAAATGTAATGTGTTTCATTATCTTTTTTTCATCATAATAATAAAACTTATACAAAATTAATAAGGATGGTAATATATTAAAATATAAATTGTAATGATTTTGTACCACTAATTGATGTCAATATAGATAAATAATTTCATTAAAATATAATCTAAAACTATTTTAAAGAAAAATTAAATTTTTAATTTGAAAATAGACATTTAAAATAAAAAAATAAAATAATATTAATGAAACATTTTTATTTCAAGAGTAACAAAGGAATTTGAAACTGATGATTTGAATAATATACTATTCATGAGGGCTTTAAATTCTCTCAGTACTATATATGTTAAAAGAGTATATTCTTATCACGCTTGTATAAAAAAATAGTCAAACGTAACTCACAAGTAAAAAAAGACGATTAATTTTTAATTTTGTTTTCATTAAATAAAACAAAAAAAATAAATTAATTTAATAAAAGGATAAAATAATATTAAAAAAATTATTGAAAATATTTCTTGAACACACGGACAATAATGAAATAGGATTTTTAAAATTTCAAAGAAATAAAGTTGATTTTCCATAAGCCTATTATTTTTGTTTTTTATGTTTAGAATGATATGAAAATATAATAAAACTATTTAATATCTAGTAATAAACATATAGGAATAAAATTATGGAATTTCATGATTTGTAGATTTCAATATTTCATCATTAGAAACATAATCGTAAATAATCCCTATAAACAAAGAATATCATAACATATTATCCATACAACTTTATTATCTTTTTAGTCACAATCCCCTTGAATTAATTGAATAAAATGATACATAATGTATCCTAATATTAATTATACATAAGATATAGCATGAAAATTAAAACATATAAAGACCATATAAAATAAGATATGTGAATAACATAACATATGACACAAAGAAGACTATTTCATATGATTATCCCTTAATCCATGTTAGAATCACCTAGATTGATCAAAAACCAATTTAATATTTAATTTACATTCATTATAATTATATAATAATATCATTTTCATACATATAGTTTCAAATATGTTCTATATATCACATTTTTATACATATTAATTTATAATATATTAATAAAATCGGTATTTTTTGTGTTAAATGTTTTTTATTAGATTATTTGTGTGGTATTTATGAGCATTTTAATTTGATCATTGTTCCATAATATCAATAATTTTAATATTTAAATAAAAAATTTATATATTAATTATACATATATATAGTCATTATTTAATGACTTATATTGAAAAATGAATTAATATTTTTATAGAGGTTTTATACATACGAATGAACAAAGTTTCCATTATTGAAATGGTGGAAAAAATTATGGTAAATAATAAATAAACTATAAAAAACATCATTATATTATAAATATATTATATATTATTTAACTATATAATTATTAATATCAATTTAATTAAAAATTAAAAAATAATCACATTTCTTTGTGTAATGTGTAGTCAAAACATGCACACGAGGAATATTATCATTTTATAACTGAAATGAATGTTATAATTTAGAAGGAATATTTTGATTTCAAATTTTTATTTATTTATTTTGTATAACATATAGACCAAAAACACATCATTATAATGATTTATGAAATATATAGATGTAAAATTAAATATATCCATATTTGGAGGTGGTATTCAACACTTACGGATGAGAAATACATTCACTCACCATTTATAAAATAATCGATGGGTAATTCTGATCACATAATCAAAAATATATTTAACTATATTTAGGATAATAATGTTTCCATTTTATAATGAATGCCATTGAATTATATGATATTGAACAATGGAAAAATTATAATAGGTCAGGTATATTGATTACCTATTCTCTAGTATGCCTCAATTATATCATTTCATAAGGAAATTTTCAATAGAGTGATAAAAATTACAAAAAATATAATTAATTTCATGGATTTTGAAATAAAAATTGGGAATTTCTATGTCAAAAAAGATAGAAATAAATAATATAAAATGATAGGTATGTCCTTTAATAATGAATGGAATGAAAACACATATTATTAATAAATATATTAATACATAATTATGTAATTATAAATAAAAATCACTAAAATGAACACATTTTAAATGGAAATTAATGTAACAACCCAATATAATAAAACATTATAATGTATAAAGGTTTTGTTTTCATTGATAGCATTTCTACTTTTTTAACACCACGGTTTACCAATTCTTTCCATAAAAGAGATAACAATTTTTTCAATATTTAAGGGTTATAATTTAACTTTTATTGTATCAATTTTCTTATAAATGGAAAAGGGATGACATTTTAAATCAATAAGAATATTTATGTTAATAATGTATTATTATTATATGAATAATTAAAATTTAAATGAAAATAATAAATGGAATGATATACATGATAATCTTTCAGGTATAGATATAAAATTATTATATTTTTTATAGAATATTATTGAACAAAAATGATGGTTGTAGGACTCAAGGATAAGGATTTTATCTTAATTTCCCTTTAATGATGAATATTTAAATGTTTTCTACTAAATTAATTTTATATGGTCTGTATACTACCCATTTTAAATTGTATTTCATTAATATCATTATTTTTATTAGATATAAATATTAATTTTTAGTAATTATTTCATAGGTCTTATAACTGAAATAGTACCAATATTAAATAGTGTTTCTCAGCTAAATTTTCATTCATTAAAATATAATTAAATTTCATTGACCTAGTTATTCCTTGATTATATGTGAGATGAACTCTACTTTTAATACATTTTATTTTTTCCTTTTTCTATGGATTTACAATTTTCAAATATAATCACTTAATATATTAATACTAACTTCAATGATACAATATTTTTATGGTTATCATATCTCATATTCACCTTTTTGATACAAATGTCATGTTTAGCACTATTTTATTTTCTATGTTTATATATTGAATCTCTGATATGATATATCATAAATCTCTTCATATTAATTATTTTTAATGGTTCTTTTAAAATAATGTATTTCTTAGGATTTATGATTCAAAACATACCACAATATTAAGGTTTTATGTCACAAATTAATATTTATTCAAGAATGTTTATGATTAAATTTTTATACTAGGGGAGTAATGTTTACTTTTTATCACTAACTAAGAAAAATTTGTTCTCCATTATATTTTTTTAGAAATTAGTATCTTACTTTTTATTTTCCTATCATCTTTTACAAAAAATACAGGAATAATAATTTTCAATAAATCTAAATTTTCATTCTTACTCCGGAAAAAATCATTTTCTCCTATGTAAATAATTGATATAATGTTTTTAGTGAATTCATTCATAATGTAGTAGTTATTTATGATGTATATTTTTATCCTTCTAAAAATTTAAAAAATTCTATAAAAGGAATAATATTTTCATTTATTTTAAATGATTTACTTTTTGGTTTCTTGATGAACATTTGAAAGGAATCATTACTTTAACACCATAATAAAGAATAAAATTTCCATATAATAGGTCCAATCCAATATTTGATGAATTTTTAACATGTTTCCATGATTAATCTCAATTATAATTTATATCTAGATACTTTAAAATGAAATTAGGTATTAAATTTTTTTAATTATAAATGAATAATTTAATCAAGACTATTATAAATGAACTTTTGATCGTTTTTCATCATTGAAAACATTAATATATGTTAAATATTAAATATTTTATATATTTTGTAATGATATAATCCGTATATTTTCTCTAAAAGGATAATGATCATTTTGATTGGGTAATGTATTGATATTCTATATTCTAGTTCATCCTATAATGACATTTTTTATTACTAAATCGTATTAATAATGTTGTACTGTTAATTTATATGAAAATTGAAATTGAATTTTCAATGTATGGGAGGGGACAAGAATTTTATACCACATATATTTCTGGATAGGTTTCATGAAAAAAAAACCTATTGAGTAATTGGTCAGGGATCTATTAATTTATAAAGGATTTAATAGCATTAGGCATTAATAATATGTTAATTATAAATTTTAATAAGTCATAAAAAATGTATATGGTGTTTTTAAATATAAATACAATTATTAAGTTATCATTTATTAAATTTTATGTGATTGTTTAAAAATTTATAATATCTATGGATATGATTTTTTCTCATCTAATTATTTATATGCCATTATATTATCATAGCATATTACTTCAACATAATTATTCAAAATCATGTTATTGATTAAATGGAATGTTTTTTCTTTCATTTACATTTACATATTAATTATGCCTTATTTATTATATGATGGATTTTTATATATGTATTTTATTACTTAATATCTGAGGCCACACAATTTTTAGGATTCCTTTCCCATTATTCTAGGAAATTTACTATGATTAATATACTAGAATATAGTAGATAAAATAATTATATTCCCAAATGAGGTAATTTTTCACATATTAGGTTTTCAAATGATACTACGATTAAAGAATATATCAAGTTTACTAGAATTAAAAACTATTTATTCCCTTTAGATGTGATCACTTGTATCAAGATCTAATGTAATATGGTAACCAATAATAAGATCATTAATTTATTGTATTCATAGATGGTATGCAATTATTTTTATTATAATCATCATTAACTAGATTTATCAAAAGATAGATTAAGTAGTATAACCCAGTGATGTAGTTTTATGTTATGTCTAGTTATTGTACAATATCATATCAGTTTTGGTAAGGTAATTAGTATTCAATATTCATAGAAATACATGACATCATAGATACTATAAGTGGATTTGGTTTTGGTACAGATTCAACTGAGGATAATATCACTAAAAAGTGTTCGTCGTGTATATATCATCCATCATCCTGGTTCATTCTTATTAGGCCCTTACTATGCAAACAGTTTTACACTCATGGGGGATATTATTATTTTAATTAAAAGTTTCTCTATGATCGGCCATAAATGTTTTGAAAATTGAACATATGGAAAACTATGTATATATTATAGTCATATTGTATAATAAAAATGTTCCTTGGAAAAATAATTTTTAGTTTGATCATTTGATGAAATGCATAGATTTCATATTTGTATATTTAATGTGAGGGGAGTTTTAAATAGTTAACATTATTCTAGGAGACATATATAGGGATAAAATAATTTTGTATAGTATATGTCACAAGAAATGTCAAAATTAGGAAAAATTCTATTTATGATAGGAATTAAAGGTTACTAATACCCTATACAGTTTTTATGATCTTTTATTTCAAGGTAATGATGGGTTTTAACAGTTTGATAATACATTTATTCTTTTATAGTTAATAATGGATTTAAAATGGGATTTTTTTATTTTTTTATTAAGGTTATATTAAATGAAATTTGACATATTTTTTACAAAAATTATATTATATTAATAAATAGATTGATATTTTCTTAAATTGGATTTTGAATGAGGAATAATAGTTTTATTAATTTTTTGATTATTATGATATTAATTTGTATTTATGCTTATTTGGGTTAATTATTGAAATTATTTAAATATATATATGAGATAATATTGTTATTGAATAAATATTTTATGTTATGAATTTATAAGGGACTAAAGTATTTTGGAGATAAATGTTAAATTGATATTTTGATAATATTAGATCTTACATTTGATTTTTGGGATTTGAAAATTGAGTATTTTGAAGAGTTTTTTGTTGGTTATTTAAAGATTCACATTAGGTTTTATTGTTGTGGACTTAATGTTCAATGTAGAATTTACTAGTTTTTGATATTTTCTTCTATTTTTCTATAAATTATTATTTTGTTAATATTAAACAACATGAATAGTCTGATATATATTCTTTGGAATATGTGATCTGTTATAATTTAATTTTAGTGAATCATTAATGAAATTCTCATCTTCAATACTCATCATTTTGAGATAAAGTTGAGATTGTAGTGGAAATTTATTAATAGATGAATTTATACTTATCCAACTGTTATACTTCACTATGTTCATCAAATAGATGATTAAAAAATACCTACACCTTATAAAAATTAAGTTAAAATACATATGTTATCTAATTTAATTAATTTATAACGAATTGATCCTCTTTTAAGAAATCAAATGTTTATTATTTTTTGGAAGGTAAGTTACTCATTAAAATGTTCTTCATAACTCTATATTGGTCCTTGAACAATAATATTTCTCACTATGTATATAATTCTACATGCTATAAATATTTTGTATATATAGTTTATGGAAGATCATTTTTAGAGACATGGAATTCAATTAGAAATTTGAATATTTTCATTTACTTGTATGTTATGGTTAAATTTATAATTTTTCTTAATTTAAAATAGTAGATAATATTTATGACCACTCAATTGGTTTAAGTGGTTTGTGGTTAAAAATATATATGAGTTTATTGGAATTCTACGCTATTATAATTTTCAAAGAATAATAAATGTTTAATCATTAATTAATTAAATATTAATTTATTCATTAATTTTCTATTTTAATTATCTTTTGAATAGTTTAGTATTTTGAGATTCTATCTAATTCATTAAATATATAATTTCGGGTTTTCCAAGGTCATATAAAAACTCCTTTGGGGAGTTAGGGCTGGGCCCAACCCCCCCATTTTTTATTTTATTTACCTTTCTTTCCTTTTCACTATTTAATTTTATTTAATAAATGGGTTTTCACATCCTTTCCTAGTAACATTACCCATCATGTGATAAAGATAAATAATTAGATATTGATAGAGAGGTACATTGAAGGTGAAGATGATAGGTGTTTTCATGTAGCTTGGTATGATCTGGAACGTCGTGCGACAATGGTGGAATAAAGATAAGGGAAAATATTTTATAGATTCCACAATATGGTAGTATTATTAAAATTTAAGTTAATATATCCTAGTATAATTACTACTTTATATTTTTACATAAAAATTATGATATTTGAGGACAAAAAAAAGATTCCTCTATTAATAAATGGGGAGAAATTATTGATTAAAATAGATTATAGAGGTTCTTATTTGGGAAATCGTGATCATACAGTGTGATGTTATATGAAGATACTATGTCTACAAATCCTAATTGGGGATATATAGAGTTTGGATGTACCTTTTGTGTATTCATATTACATTTAATGTATTGGAGCTTGTCCCTGTGGCAGAGTACATGGAAAGACACACCTTGTAGGGGAACATAGATGTTTAGGGTTTGAGTCCAGACCCCATGTGAGCTGCATACCATATATAAGCTCACAACCATGCTATGGGAGGTACACTATAAGGTACCCCATGTATGATACACTATATGGATATGAATAAAAGCTCTTATATTGGATTTTCCATGCCTTTTTTCATCTTATGTACATAATAATATTGGGATTTGAGAGATCAGAACATGCACTATTGCATACACAATGAGATGTTCTTATATAATACCATATTGACATTGTCCTATGTTTTGGGGACCCAATTTTAAAATTGGTTTCAAGGGAATTAACTGTTTTTAAATTATATAATTTTGGAAGAAACCATTGGGTGGTGTAAGGACACCTAAATGACATTTTATGACGAACTAGCTATAACAATGTTATAGTTTATATACTAAATTGATTATTTGATATCCTAAGAGTGATATATGGATGATACCAACCTGATGATCATGTTAATAATATGATGATAAGGAATAGTATTTCCATGTTTCTCATTTAGAGACTCCTTTAGAAACAATACATTCTTCATGAGACTATGATTCATCTAAATGAGATATATTTTTTTGGGTTTTCAGACTAATATAGATTTTCAGCCTTAAAATATATAGGTCATTAGACACCACAATATACATAAATTATGTGTATTTTCCTTTGATTAAATCATAATTTAGGGGTATTCCTCTTAGGGTCAATAAAACCTTGGATTGATAGAAACTTGGGTTTGAATGACGATCAAATATTGTATAAATCTATTTACCAATTGATTCATGTGATATAAAGTGGCATTAAACTATAATATGTTGAATTAGTGGACCTGTTTGGGTGACCCAATATTTTACCAACCCAAATAAATTGAACTTTTGGGATGGGTACAAATGGTAGTTAGTGTCACCTAGAATATGTACCTAGCATGTGATCCAAATTGGCTATTACTGTACTGATGGGTTTAGGAATTAATTTACCCTCTACCATTAATAATTCAATCACAGGGGTATAATTTAATATTATATGAAATTTAGAAGAGGTTCTTATTACACTGCCCTAGGTCTGAATAAAATGTTCTGTTATGATAAGGATTTGTAGAGGCACATACAATTATTGAGAACGTGAGATCGATGTGATACGATGTATAGTGGTGATGCATATATAAAGTAACTACGATCCTCATCTTTATCCTTAATATATGATATTTAATATTACTATTAAAATATTTACCATTTTCTATATGATTCCTCCATGAATGTGGGTTATAAAGGAAAGTTTTCAAGTAGATCCCAAAACCCCTCTTATTTTGCATCCACCTGAGGAAGGCTATTTTTCCAGATCATGGTGATGCTATAAGCTGTTGAGTGGGATATTTTACCAATGAATGGTATTCTAAGGAGGACCTTGAGGATAGATAATAATAATCTCAATTGATTTTTAGGTTGGACAAAAGGTTAAATACCTCTACACGAACCCATTGGTTTGAGAAAAGTGCTATGTGACCTCATGAATTCCTATACATACACAAGAGGATGTGGAATAGTATTTATGGCCTGAGTCCAATATTGATGATACTATACACTCCCCATCACATCATTATATCATTAATAATAATTAACTTAAATGATAAATAATTGGAGTAAACATGAAAAATAACACAACAAACAATATACATTATAACTAAATAAAAGTACATTTTAATAGTAGAAAACCTATTTAGCGTAAAAAATTAGATAATAAAATAAATGATAAATAACAGGTCCCATCGATGTCTATCATATCCCACCACCATCTCTACACTACATATCTTGACATTCAACAATAGTGTCACTTACCTTCATCATATACCACATCAAATCTAAAAGAACACCGAAATTCCAGAGTACGGTGTTATTACAAGACTCAGTAGGACACTACCAATGCATCCTTAACGTAATGATCCAATTTTTATAACTATATCCAAGGATAATAATAAATTCATTTCAGCTATTATAAAAAATTGAAATACAGTTTGTCATTTTCCTACTAATAAAGGCATAAATCCATGGCCACACCTACTTCAATACTATTCTAGAATGATAATCATGGTCTTAGAAGAATCATGGAACACCCATGAGGCTCAACTACCAAAAAAATTTATATCATGTGATCATGAAACATGGAATAAACTAGGCATCAATGATGTATATTTCTCTATATTCCCCAGGAATCGAGTGATACTTGTAATTCCCAAGGAATCAATCACATTCCACTTGGATTCTGATAGGCATCACATTCATCATATGGAATCCACTAGGCATCATCATATCCACACATTATGGATACTCCCTTCATTTCCATGATCAATTGTCAATTGAACTCCCCCTCTATAGGATAAACATGTCACTGTAGTCCACATGTCATAGGCACAATGAAAAAGGAAAAAAAGTGAAAAAATATTGGTGGGAAATTTAAAAAATAACAGCACATCATTATATGTAATGTATCATAACAATACATGATATCAATAGTTAAAAAAAATAATATAATACATATAAATCATGAAAATAAATTTTAAATATGTTTACAAGGGTTACACCTATATCAACAAGTGATCATAATCTAACACGGTCATCAAAAATGTCTACAAAAAATTTAAATTTTGGAATCATGTGAAATAAATCCAAAATGGAAAAGAACATCCTAACTAATAAATTACTGATTCCAAAGGTAAAGGAAACCAACCTATATGGATTTTTATATGGAGTTGAAACCATAATAATCTGGGCTACCTTTTCATGACATTATTATCATAAAAATTAACACATCATATTTCTTCATGGGTTCCTAGAAACTGAAAAACATATTTTATTTCAAAAGAAATTAAAATTTTTAATGTGATAATAAATTACCTCGCATGAATATTTTCGGAATTATCATCTTAGGATAGTTAATGGTCTCTCAAAATTAACCATAATAATAATTATCTTTTTATAATTTCTAAAAAACTACACATTTATAATGATCTCTGAAACATTCTCATAAATAATCCACTATAAATTATATTTATAATTTATTATAAATTATCATTATAATTATCTATTGATGATATACCCTAAATAATCATTTTATATTTATCTACTGAGTATTTATCATACAGTATATTTTATGATTAACAAGAAATAATTTATTTTAAAATATCCATTATTTTTATAATTTGATAATTTATTATATTTTTTTCATTATAATTTGGTATTGATAATTTAAGATAAAAAATATTTATTTATAATAATCAGTTAATTACAATTATTATATATCTATTGATAGATTCATTATTTTCATTGGATATTTTTAATTATTTTATGATAATTCAATACAATTACCATATGGTTATCCAAAAATTTTACCATTTTTATATCAAAACTGTTAATATTTTATTAATTTTATTTTATAAATTATTATTTGATAATCTATAAATTATTGTTTTATAATTTAAAAAATTAATCTCTTGAAAAATACATGTGATTATCCTTTGAAAATTTTTATTCTTTAAATTAACATTTAATATCTACAAATTATCGTTTGATAATTTCAATAATTATACTTTGATAATTTCAAAATTATCATTTGATATTCCCACAAAATCATTTTTTTAAAATTTACATAATAATTAACTTTGATAATAGAGGATAATAATCATTCATTATTTTTAATAAATTATCATTTTACATTTTATGTGATTTTCATGAAAATTAACAAAACTATATTTCAATATTTTTTCCAATTATTCGAAAAAATTCTAAATTTTTATATTTAAATTATAGTAGTTTATCAATATATATATGAATTAATGGAAACAATCAATAAATTAAAATAAAAATTAATGTAAAAAAAGAATAATAAAATCAGTTTTCCGACAAAAACTCTAAGGGTCTCTTATTAAGGGAAACATAAGTTCTCTTTCTGATTAGAGTGGTAATCATAGTATTACATATCAACCGTATTGTCTTCTATATTTCATAAACAATGATGGTGAAAATAACTACTATTTCACCTGCCTCATTAAAAAAGTTGGTGAGAGAAATAACAGCCCATAAACAGCCTCATATAGTGTCATTTGAATGGTTGATTGGTAAGAAGTTTTGGATGAGAACTCAATCATGCTAAGGTGATCAAACTATTATACACTGATGTATAGTTTGCATGCTTTATAATTATCATCCAATATGTGTGATGTCCTCTCAAAACATCAATTAGTCTATGGATGGTACATCATTATATGTATCAGCTATTTCACTATAGAATTCATTAATACCTTCAAAAATTATGATTTTAAATGTGTGTTTCTATAAAAAACACATCTTAATGGAATTCTATATAGATGTTAAATCTCTTAGACATAGAGATTTCCTAGTTTTTAAATGTGTGTTTATCTCTGATTAGTATGAATTTAGTATACTTATTTAGGTAAACCACAATAACCATGAAATCATCAATACACCACATAGTCCTAAGTAAATGACACTACCCATCCCCTGGGGCCCATGTCGTGACTACCCCAAACCTGCCTTCCATATGTTAGGGGCTGGTGACTAGCACAGGAATGGTGTATACCTATAATAAGAAGGAATTTCCCTTTATCCTTTACAAACATGCAATCCAATAACACAATAAGAAGAAACTGTAATGTAGTCTACTATAGGAAAAATTGTACTAAAAGTAAAGGGGTTGGAATAAAAACTCGACTGAATGGTACAAGTACAACTAAAAAGTGAAAAACATGTCTTGTATCATCCACCAGGGATCCCACCTGAATGGTAGTACCACTCATGATCAGTAGTCACTATATCACGTCAAATAAAAAGGTCCACCTCTGAGCACCATCCCCTCCTCGATCCATTAGCCTCAATCACGTTGCCCGTCATCTTCACATGACACTACACAGTGCAGGATTAGCCTATGTAGGGGTGAGTATAATGATACTTAGTAGGGATCCCAAGACCCTCCAAGGTCTCCCAGAGTTCTACAAAGGAAAACCGACAATTTATGACCTCAACAAAAAAGCATAAAGCTGTCAACAACTCTACTTAGGTATCTTCCAATTCATATAACTATGTTATCAAGATATACTTTTCACATACATTAGAGAATAATACCACAAAGGTAATACAACGAAGGTAACACCACAAAGGTAAAAGTACCACAAAGGAAACACCATGAAGGATAAAGTACCACATAGGTAACACCATAAAGATATCACCATGAAGGAAAAAGTACAACACATGTTTCACCATCATGATAACACCGCGAAGGGTAAGGTACAAAAAAGATAGAACCTTGAAGTTAAACGACTCAGGTCACATCTCGTATATAAGTATGGCACATATGTATAGAAGACTAGTCAAGAAGCTAGATCATCTTATTCTTTAGAGAGGTTCTAATTCTTACGACAGTGAGTCCGACCCACACAGGATCAATAGGTACTAACTCCTGTAATGATCCACACAGGATATGACCCACACAAGATCAATATTTTCTGACCCACACATTATCTATAAGCGATGAACCACACATGATCTGACCCACACAGGATCTGTGTGCCCTGTATAACGCCCTGAAACTAGATTCATATATTCTTTGCATTATTTTAATACATTTTCATTATTAAAAAAAATCAAATATTGAATGAATGATCAATTTAGCAGTCTTGTAATATAGATTACAAATGTAAACATTACATTACATTTTCAAACATACAAAAAAATTAATCCTTTCATAATGCCATTGATCCCTTAGCTTAACCCTATATCTCAAACATAAAACACTTCTTCGAATCGTGGGAAAATACAACATAAGAAAGGGGTGATCTCACATGATTAGTAAGGGTAAATAATTTAGCAGAAGCTGAAAACTTTTAAGGTAATATTTTTAATAAAAACAATATCCTTTTAAACATAAACCTAAACATATTATGGTAAAAATAAATCAAACATTACCATATAAACATGCTCATGGATATTCTAATAGTTGAATAATCACATGTAATAACTAATTTCATAATGATGGAACGAAAATTACCGGACAATAATTTCTTTGTATAGGCCTCATGATAGGACCTATGTGCTAACTATAAACAGGCCCAAACAAGGAGACCCTCTGTAATTGGACTCCATCTCAGATAGCCTTTGTATCCGGACTCTATCCCGTAGAGCCTCTGTTACCCGACTCCATCCCGGAGAGTATTTTGTAACCGGACCCCAACCTAGAGGGCTTACATATATCGGTCCATAACCCAGAACATACTAGTCTAACAGATTAATCTTAAGATGAGGTTGAAATATAATATAAACATTCGTATTAAAACTAGAATATGAAATGTCAAAAATTTAACCAAAATCCATGAATGGAATTAATATAACTTATCCATAGTCAAACATATACCAAAACCATAAATACAATATGTATTATTTTTATCATAATAAATCAACATCAAACAAGTGTAAATTTTTTCAAATGATGTTGACATAGATGAAATCAAAACTATTTTTGAGAAATATATATTTCTATTTTGAACTCATTAAGCAGTCACGTAATTAATAAGATAACATTTATTTTGAAAAAATTCTTATAAAATTGTACGAGAAGCTTCTACGATGTTATAACAGCGGAAAATATCCACACCCACCAAATATGTTAAAAAGACTTACCATAATTATGTTGAAAAGGTTATAAAGTACCTCATTTGAAAAATGAATGAAATATTCCATTCAAAAACATATAATTTCAATTAAGGGTAAAAATTAATTTAACCCTTTATCTAGTAAATAGTTAAAATGTTTTTAAATACATTTTATGAAACATGGATTTTAATGATAAAGAGTTCCTAGTATATAATTACGTATAAACAATCTCGGATAATGAAGAGATTGTAGAATTATCCCTTACAATGTTGTAATAAATCGAGTCATATGATCAAAAATTAATAATCACCAAATCATTCGCATAATACCATAAATATAAAGGGAATAATGATAATATATATCAAATGGAAGTACATAATACACCACATGAAATAAGTGGCGAACAATGGAAATCTCACAGAATTAAAAGTGAGATATGAAACCCCTTACCTTGTACTTTTACATGGTTGATGGTAGGATAACCTACTTTATAATGGTGAAATAGTTGTTATAAAATTATACAAGAATAATATACATTAATATGATATCATATATGATCTTTTTACATTGCTTTTTTAATAATATCATAGAATTATCATCATTTCGGTTGTTAACTAATTTGTTTTCCTTTATATTATTTGTCACATAAGAAATGTTTGTTATGGATAGGATGTATATTATTAATATTCAGAATTATATTATGTATTTAAACATTATTTTTAATCATATAATTAAAATTAATCATGAATGGATATGCTGGGGGATTAATCTCATCACGTTTGTGGAGACGGTAATCCCTACGTACGCACGAACGACAATATCATTCTTTTGATATTAAAATAAAATAAATATGGATGGTATATCATATATATAAAATTATTATCATGTTATAATTAATATTTACATTAATTAAATATCATTAGTATACCCATCCAAATAATAATGTATTGAATAATAATTACACCACGGCGTGGAGACGGTAAGCCATGCGTATGCATGTATGGTGACATGTCATTCCAATGATGGATAGAATAATGAATACGGTTATACCATATTTATAATAACATCACATTATATATAATAATCTAGTGTTGTTATTTTATAATGGAAACAACAAAGAAAGAGGAAGTGGGAGAAGAAAGGAACATGAAGGAGGTGATGAAATATTTTCCTCTTCTTCGGGTTCTTCCTTTTTATTTGATCAAAATGTCTCCTTATGATGGCCTTCCAAATAATTGATTCCATCTAGGATTAATTGAGGAAATTTTAAGAGTATTTGGGCAGGGTATGGCTAAGACAAAAGGCTTTGATGGTGTGAATTCAAGGGAAGGGGGAGTGACCTTTCATAAGAGGGGTGAGGGGTACCTTAGGAAAAGTTGGAAATATTATTTTATAATAAAATAAGATTCTGTTTCTAATGGATCTAAAATGATTTATTTAAAGAATAAGGTGAGTTTGGTTCTAATCCCACTCAACTGATAGGTTTTACATTGGATAGTGTCACTATATTAACATTATCATTTAGATTTAACTCTTACTTAAATAGTTTGACATTTACCATGTCTCTTTGTATTTTTATATTATATGGTTAATAAACATACTATAAACTTCTAAGAGAACCTAATGTGGTTCATTAATGACATATATAATATTATTTAATACCTTTGTTTGGTCTTTAGATTTTTATAAATAGAATATCAATTAATAATATAATATATGTTTTAAAACCTCTATTAGGTCAATTTTGACACTATTTGGTAATTTGTTTGTGTAAAATTCATAAATGCATTATTACTTCGAACCAATTTCATCTAACCAACCCTAACATGTCATATTAACCTAAGAAATTAGTTTAATTCATAAAAAGTTTCACATTACATTAATTTGGATATTTATAATATCAATTATTTTAATATTTCATTAATTATGTAATTACTGGATCAATATTGTTCATAAATAATTTAAATTATTTTATGTCCAAAAAATATAACCAAAATACCATTGTGTAAGATATATTTTTATCATTATATTGATTATTTATAGTCTAATTTATCTTATGTGTAACTCTATATTAAAAAAATGTTTTATTTATTAAACATTGAATTTAACACTTTTAACTCTTCTTTAAAATAAATAAAAACAAATATCATAATCTAATATAAGTGAACCTAATGTATCATTTTTTATTCCTAAGTTGTTTTGGTCTAATTACACTTATCTAATAGAATCAAGACACGTGTTAGGGTAATATTAATTTCATTTTTACCATTAATTATCCTATTTAATTTAACCGTGGTAAATAAAAGTCCAAAGTTACTATTCACCAAAAATTATTTTTATCTTATTAAACCGAATTTTACTTATTGATATCAACTTTGTGTCTTGGATTTCTTAAATTAAATTTTTTCAAGTGGTAAAATTATGTTTTATGCAAATTTGCAAATGCTCCTAAGAGGTGGGTAAAAGGCCGTAAAAAGATCAATAATTTTTTTATATATCTATACATATTATAAAATGACTCCAATGAATTAAATTGAACTTTTTTAGGTATTATGTTTCTATTTTTATGTAAAATAATTTTAAATAAAATTAAAAAATAAAAAATAAAAATTCGGGTTTAAACAATAACTCCGTGTTTTTCACTATTCATCAAAAAATGCATGTTTTTTCAAAAATACAAAAAATTTATAGAAACTAAATTTTTATATACCAATTCTAAAAAGAATCTTATTTATTAAAATTTAATATATAATAGTGTCAAATATTGGATTTAAAAATGGTTTTCCATTAAAAGGTGGTAAAATTTAATTTTTTGTAAAGTGCTTTTTTTATCTGAAAAACATTTATTTATTCTTATATTATGTCTAAGAAACACATAATATGACTGTTAAAATTATATATTTTATATAAGATTCAAAATTAATTTAATACTATTTATAACCACTTTTTTAATGGCAAGTTTGATAATATTGTGATGCGCACGAACTCCAGGATGCGTGTAGCGCAAACTATTAAATTACTTTAGCATTATAACGTACAATGATATATTGGGGTGTTACATTTTATCCTCCTTCAATAAACTATGTCCTTGAAATTTGAAATTGTTCTTTGAAAATAAAAAGATAAAAATAGGGATATACCTTTGTGGAAAACCCAAAACGGAATTTGGGTTAAAAAATGTAGTCACAATAAGACTGAAAGGGAAATGAAAATGTTACCACCAAATTATTATCTCAATTATGAAAACATTGGTGGAAATTAGAGAGACATAATTTTAGGGAAAACATAAATATTTATAGGGAGTGATTGAGGTCATCAATCCCAATATATCATTAAAATATATTTACATATAAAATCCATTATCAAACCCATTTTAAGTATCAATATACGTAAAAAGAGTATATGGTGTTTATTTTCATTTTTAAAAAAAAATTCTTTTTAAGGAAGCCAGAGATCATGTAAAACACACGACGGTGGAATGGCTGTTGTCCCTGGTTACGTAAAAAACATTCCTTTTTATTGTTGTTTAGCATAACACTTCATAGAAATAAATTCCCCTTTAAATGAAAAGTCAAGGGGTTTTATAAAATGTAGTAAAGAATTCGTTTTGAAGTCAAAGGATGCCTCAATGAAAGGAGATTGAGACGAACTCCCTTTACTAATGTTTAAGAATTAATTTAGTAATAGAATATAAGGGATATATATATATATATATACTTGACATGTATAGTTTCATCCTTTAACTAATTCCTAGCACAAACTCATATTTCACTCAAAAATATTTCAAAAAAATATTATATTTATCCTAATCATATAGGGTTCCAAAATTAATGATTTTATAATTCACCAATCAAACCTAATAAAAAAGAAACTCAATTATACAATCCGGGACAACACATAGTCCAGTGGTTGGTGATGCACCCTTATAACCCTTCGGTTGTGGGTTCAAGTATCATGGCCTTGTCGAACGTGACTAGTTGTCACCTGACCTCTAGGTTTTCCTTTTTACGAAATAAAAAAACAAGCTTAACAATAGGATCCAATTTCTAAATTAATCCATTCCAACCATTAGAATTATCCAAAATACTTCTACCCAAACTCACAGTCCAAAAATTATAAAGAAGTTAATAATAATGAAGATATTCATTTCCACATAATTACATGTGAACACCTTCATTATGTATTCTTTTAAAACATGGTAACACCCTAAATTACTATAAAAACTTACTTATTACATTCATTCTCCCTTATTATTTATAGAATACTAGATAAATTTCTTATATCAAAAAATTTTGAATATTCCAACAATAATGAAATAAAAGAACTATTAATCTGTTCCAAGGAAGTCAAGAATATCTTATATAATTTATCCAAATCAACCATCTCTTATTCCAAAATCACTACCTCATTATCAGCACCATATTAATGATTACCTTTCCTTTAACCATGTATTTTCTAAAAAGTGTAGCTTACTATTAAGTCACTTTTCTGAGAACCATATAATCTCAAATCCATAATAAAATAGTATTGTAGTACAATCTTAAATTATCTCCATAATTCATATAACCAGTATAGTGTTGATACAACACTCAATGGAAATAATTATATAATAACAACATAAGAACAATAGTCATTCCTCTTCATCTGAGGTAGTATCATAACATGATAATTATCCAATAGCATCATTTGTGGTATACTCTATTGACTGGAATATTAATTCGTGTAGTGTCCCAACGCCTGGTAGATGATGCATTTTACATTTGAAAACTTTTTCTTACACATGCAATCACGTGCCTTGTGACCTTTTTCTCCACACTTATAAAAAACTCCCATTCCCTTTAAGCATCTACCAAGGTGATTCTTTCCACATTTATCACATATGAGAAAATCCTTCTTTCCCCTATTCTCTTTATCCATAATTACCTCTACCATCCTTTTCTTCTTTTTCTTCCCTTCAAAGCCATAGGACATAGTGAATTATTTACATATCTTATTAACACATTATATTATTTCTTCAAATATTGATAATACATCGGAGAATATTTCCCTTCTAAATGTTGGATTAATTACATGAATGATATTATCATTCATACTCTTTGGATCATACATAATGTTGGAGTTCTCATTCCTACTAATGGGTGCCATTTCTACATAATGGCGTACAATAGGTCAGTTTATGAATCAAACTGAATAATTCTAAACTTGTAAAATGCCTATAATAATTTGATGAGTTTAGGGATATAATCTGTAATCATAAAAATATTTTCTTTGAGGAGGTATATAGTCATAAATATTTCCTAATGATTTGTAATGAAAATGAGAATTATCCTAATCATATCCCCTAGGAGTGTCATAACCAACAGTGAATCATGTCTCGTTGTCATGCACCAGTTCCCGTTCGAGTCTAGCTCAAAGTGGTGTTTTTGGGTTTTACCCCTATGAATATATTTACCAGAGTAGCCTCTACCTACTCATATCCAAATAGGGATGTATTTTCTTGGAAAACTCACAAAAATATGTACATTAAAAAAATTATAAGAAGTTATTCTATACTAATCCACCTTTTCTATCATATGCTAATGTGCTCTAATTTGTGTTTATCTAAATCTAGTTTCTACGTTTTTTGCTAAACATCATTTGATACCAACTGTAACGCCTCAACCCTATATTTCCATATTTGGTGCATTATTTAAATACATTGGTGTGATTACAAGGAATAATGTATTAAAAAATAGATCAGTTTAGAATTCTTGTAAAATAGATTACATATGTGAACTATCAATTATATTTTCTAATATACAACAAAAAAATCCTTTGATAATGCCTATTTTCATTTATCTAAACCCTACCTCTCAAACATAAAACACATCATGGGATCCTGGGAAAATAAAACATAAGAATGAGGTGAGCTTAGATGCTCATTAAGGGTAAATAATTTAGAAAAAGCTATAAACTTTTAAAGCATGTTGTGTAATAAATAGCCTTTTATACAATAATATGAACATAATATGGAAAAAATAAATCAAACATTACCATATAAACATGAACATGGATATTTTTCTAGTCAAATAATCAAATGTTATAACTAATTTCATAATTATTTAATGTAAAGTACAAGAAAATAATTTCCTTGTCAAGGCCTCGTGCAAGGACCTATAGGCAGACTGTAACTAGACCCAACCCAAAGAGCCTCTGTAACAGGACTCCATCCCAGAGAGCCTCAGTAATAGGACTCAAACCCAAAGAGCCTCTATAACCAGAATCTATCCCGAAGACTCTGCTGTAACTAAACCCCAACCCAGAGGGCTTACTTTTACATATCCCCAACCCAGAACATACTTGTCCAACACATTCATCTTATGAAGAGGTTTAAATATAACATAAACATTCGTATTAAAACTAGAATACGAAATGTATAAACTTTAACCATAAACAATGAATGGCTTAAAAATAACTCATCCATAGTCAAACATATCACAAAACATTAAAAACAATATGCATGGTTTTTATCAAAATAAACCAACTTCAAACAAGTGTAAAATTTTTCAAAGGATTATGACATAGATGAAATCCCTACTATTTTAGTGAAATATATCATTCTATATTGAAATTATTTAGGAATAATATAATTATATAGAAAACATTAATTTTGAAAATATTCTTCTAATCTTGTAAGGGAACTTCAATGATGTAATAATGGTGTAAAATAGCAACACCATCTGTATGAGATAAAAACTAATTCTTACCATAATTTTTTCGACCAAGATATAAAGTACCTTGTTTGGAAAATGATGGAATGATTCCTTTCAAAAACATATAATTTAAAATAAGGGTATAAATTACATTAACCCATTGTCTAGTAAATAGTAAAAGTGTTTTGAAATATATTTTACGAAACATGGATGTGGATGATAAAGAGGTCCTAGTAGATAATTACGCATAAACAATCTCGGATAATGAAGAGAATATAGAATAAACCCTAACAATGTTGTAATCAATCGAGTCATATGAAAAAAATTTAGTAACAAAAAAATCATTCTTAGAAAACCACAAATATAAAGTGAATAATTATAATATATATCAAATGTTTGTACACAATACTCCACATGAAATATGTGGCAAAAAATTAAAATCTGGAAGAATTGAAATTGAGATAAGAAACCCCTTACCTTGTACTTTTCCATGGAAAATGGATGGTTAACCTCCTGTATAATGGTAAAATAATTGTTATTAAATTATGAAATAATCAATTACATTAATATGATATCATATATGATTTTTAAAATTTCTTTGTTAATAATATCTTTGTGTTATCATCGTTTCGGGTGTTAACTGATTCATTTTCCTTTATATGATTTATTACGTAAGTAATGTTTGTTATGGATAAGATGTATCTTATTCATATTCAAAATGATATTAATTCTTTAAAATTTATTTCTAATCATCTAATGAAAATTAGTCTTTAATGGATACTATGGGGAATTAATCTCATCGCATTCGTGGAGACGATAATCCGTACGTATGCACGAGTGACTATATCATTATTTTGATACTAAAATAATATAAAATTGGATGTTACATCATTTATACAGAATAATTATCATGTTATATTTATTATTTACAACAATTATACATCATTATTATACCTATCCAAATAATAATGTATTGAATAACAATTACACCACAACGGGGATACGGTAATTCATACATACACACGTGTGGTGACATGTCATTCAAAGGATGGATAGAATAATGAATATAGTTTTACCATATTTATAATGGCATGATAGTATATAGAAGATACTAGAGTTATTATTTTATAATGGAAACAACAAAGAATGAGGAAGTGGTAGGCGAAAGGTACTTGAATGGGGTGATGAAATATTTACCACTTCTTCGGGTTGTTCCTTTTGATTTGATCAAAATGGCTCAATAGGTTCGATTTATGACTAATGGAAGGACTCTAGGATGCAGGGAGGATAGTTGAGAGGGTATTTGTGCAGGGTTTGGCTGAGGCAAAAGGCTTTGAATGTGTGAATTTGAGGAAAGGGGGAGTTCCATTTTATAAGAGGGGTGAGGGAACACTAATGAAAAGATAGAAATATTATTTTATAGTAAAATAATTTTCAGTTTTAATGGCAAAAAATGAAGTTTTTAAAGGATATGGTTGGAATTAGGTCTAAAACCTCTCCAATATTAGGGTCTAGATAGATTTGGGTCTTTATATTAACTTTATATTTTATATTTAACTCTTAGTTAAATGGTTTGACATTTACCATGTCTCTTTGCATTTGTATATTACATGGTTAATAAACATTATATAAACATCCAAGAGAAAATCAAGTGGTTCATTAATGACATATGTAATATTATTTATGACCTTTGGATGAACCATATATATTTATAAATATAATATCAATTAAGAATATAATATTTGTTTTAAAAACTCATTTATATCAATTTTGACACTATTTGGTAATTTTTTTGATAAATTCTATACAACATTATTACATAGAAACAAATTCATCTAACCAACCATAAAATTTCATATTAACCTATAAAATTAATGTAATTTATAAAAGGTCTCAAATTACATTTATTTGGATATTTATAATATAAATTAGTTTAATATTTCATTAATAAGGTAATTACTGCATTGTCATTTTGTAATAAATAAATTAAATTATTTAATGACTATAAAATATAAATAAAATAAAATTATTTAGGAAATAGTATTAGATTTATAATGAATATTTATAGAAAAATTTATCTTATGTGTATCCAATATTAAAAATGGTTTAATTATTAAACTTTGAATTTAACAGTTTTAACTCATCTTTGAATTAAAAAACAATAAATGTCTTAATCTAATCCAAGTGGATCTAAAGGATAATATTTTATTCCAAAGGTTCTTTTTGGTCAAATTACACTGATAAAATATAGTTAGGACATGTTTTAAGGTAATAATAATAACATTTTTACCTTTAATCACCCTTTTTACTTCTAATCGTGGTAAAAAAAGTAAAAAGTAACTATTCTGAAAAAATTATTTTTATCTTATTGAACCACATTTTACTTACAAATATCAACCATGTCTCTCGGATTTTTGAAATTAAATTCACATATGTGGTAAAATTATGTTTTATGCAAATTTGCAAATTCTCCTATGAGGTGGCTAAAAGATGTTAAAATGTTCAATAAAATTTTTATATATCTAATCATATAATAAAATGAATAAATGAATTACCTTGAAATTATATAGGTATTAGGTATCTGTTTTGTCCTAAAATTAATTTAAAAAAATAGATAATTATTTAAATAAAAATGCAATTTTAAATAACAACTTAGTGTTTTTCACTATTCGTCAAAAATTGAATGCTTTCAGAAAAAAAACAAAAATTTATTGAAACTAAATTTTTATGTCTTGATTCTAAAATAAATGTTTATTTTATAAAATTGAATATAATAAAGTGTCAAATATCAGATTTAAAAAGGGTTCACCATTAAAAGGAATTAAAATTGCATTATTTTTTGAAAAATACATCTTTTATCAGAAAAAATGAAAATGTTGTTATATTATGTATAAGAAACACATAATATGGGTTTTAAAATTATATAGAGTATATATGATTAAAATTTTAGTTAATTGTATTTATAACCGCTTTTTTGAACGGGTAGTCTGGTGATGTTGTGGTGCGCTCGAACTCGGTGTTGGTTGTAGCACAAACTATAAAATTATTTTAATGATATAACAAACTATGAGGTCATGGGGTGTTACACACTTACCAACATAGGATCACTGAGCACTAAACCACACACTATTGGTAAGTGCTAACCCATATAGGATTGCTCGGTACTCACCTCTGTTTGATCAGTCTCTAACCTCTACCTCACTACTAGCCACAGGATTCCCACTCATTGCATGTATGATTCTAGTAGAACCACTCCTCAATCCATTGAACCTACATCAACCATCATGATTTTACACAAATAAGTTTTCCGATGGACCCCTTGTCGTAAGAGTTCTAACGCGACAGACATCGCGCCAATAGGATGCCCGGTATGTGACTTATAAGGGTTTCAGTTCCGAGGGCCTAGTCGGATTCGGGTTCAATCCAACTTGGACACAATCCAAATTTCTCCAAAACTCGTGTGGAGTATAACAAAAGGGCCATGGAAGAGATTGACCTAACATGGTGGTGTGGCCCGCTGGGTTGGCATGGTTCAGCCCACAAAAGGGGTGGTCCACTATGCTCGCTTGGCCTGGGCCACGAAAGGCGTGACCTGATGGTCTCATGCGGCTCGACCCGCAGAGGGTTGTATCCCAAAAAATGCGTCAACTATTGGTGCGGGGTATGAATGAGCTGGAACGGCAGGAAAGAGCCCCCCGTGTTTCCTAGAACGACTGCATCCATTCTTTTCGAGCAGCAGCAACACTGGCTGGGGCCCTCCCTCGATGCCACGAGGGGGGGGGGATTCCCCATTCAGGAGGTGGAGCGGCGATGCCGCTTGGCCCTACCAGGCCACCAGTCGGTGCCGCTACGTGTCCCAATCCACCACCATAGCTTACGAGCCATGACCTTCTTTAGCGGCCTGCAACGGTGCATTGCTCACCATCGTCCACGTCCAGCCGGGGCCAGCCACCACTATCCGTCATGACTATATGTCTGGGCCCACTTCCTCTGGTTGGGTGTGACGGCGCCCCACCACATCCATCGTGGTAGTCTAGTTCTAGTCTCCATCTCCACCCACCACAGATTCGGTCATTGGCTTTATCTCCAGTAGTTCATGGTGGTGTTCCACTATATCCTCCACGGCTGGCGGTTACTGGCAGCCACTGTCCCCCAGCGTCCCGGGATTCATCCAACCAAAATATGATGATTGCAAATAACGGACCAAAAATTATAACTAAATGGGGGATTTTTCGGGCATTGTTCGATTGTCCTCCACCGTCTGCATTATCATGATATCATGAAGGAAGAAAAGTATTCCATAATATCATGAAAAAAAAATCTAAACACCTATCTCAAGATAATTGGGGAATGTCTGTGATTGAGGAAGAGTTGGTGTTTGATGTCCTGACAACTAGTGACCAACGTTTCCACTTAATCATCTTCATTCAGTTCATGATTTAATGTCGCTCGTCACCGCTCTCTCGAACTAGTCCTTTCCTCTATGTTTTTGGCATCAAAAAAGTTTATTAGAACTACATCACTTGGTGATGTTTTTCCAACTCTCCTCCCCAGTCATCATATAAATAAACGATGGGGAGAGTGAGTAACACACGTAGAAGTATTGGAGGTCCATTTAATAGGAAGCATCATAATTCCAATGGTGCTGATATAACATTTTTGAGTATTCAATCCATTTAATGGATTGACACAACATTGGTCCCTCCACTACCTCTTGTCCATTTGAGGAAAAAAAGAATGAAATAAAATATCAATGTTTTTTATTATTCATTAAAAAAGTCCAAAATCTAACTTTTTCCCTAGACTTACTGCGATCTATGTGAAGCTTCCCTAAAGAGAATACCAGTGTTATGAATTCAATGGTGACCTTAGATTTTTAATCTAAGAACCAGTTCAAAAGATTGAAAACATCAACGCTTATTTTCTGAATGTACCTTAGAACGATTTCATAAATTATTATGTGGCACACCAGGCTTCGGATTCACGCGCCATCAATTTTTGTAGACTAAAAATAATTCCATATAATTATGAAAATTACATAGAAAATCTGGTTCTTTACATTCTCCCAATGTTAGGTATTTTCTTCCCAAAAAGACCTAACATAGACTAAGGAAACAAATGTTGGTACTGAGCATGAATCTGAGCCTCCCAATACCATATGTTCTCATAGAGGTTCTCATGAAACAAGTGAATGCGCAGCAGAGGTATTGATCATCCACCAAGGAACCACTTCTATTGATCCTCAATCACTACTAGAACCACCATATATACAACCCCATCATCATAGTCCATCTCACCTTGTTTTATGATGTGAGATGGTTAATGCAGGTATCTCCTCAACTGGGATACGTGGAAGACATCGTGCACCCTCTGCAACTATGGTGGTATTGCCAAGCGGTATGCTACCTCATCAATCCTCTGATGTATCGGAAAAGGTCTGATAAACCTTAGTGAGATTTTTCCACATCGGCCAAATATCCTCAAAACTCATCATGGTGAAACTCGTAGGAAGACATGTTCTCCCTCCATGAACTCCAGGGGCCTCCATCTCCTATCAGCATAAGACTTCTTTCTGCTCTGTGTAGTATTCATTCACTCCTGGATGATCTGCACCTTCTCAGTTGTATCTCATACCAACACAGTACACATAAGTGTTGAATCCCCTTGGTTTGTCCAGCATTGAGGTTATATATAAGGTCGACTGTATAAGGCCTCAAATGGTGACATACTGATGGTGGGGTGATAGATGTGTTTGTATAAGTACTCCACCAAGGGAATTTGATCCACCTAACTATGTCCAAAATATACGATGCAAGCACATAGCATGTCCTCCACTCTCAAAATGGTCCACTCCGTATGACCATCCATCAGTGGATGAATGTCGATGCTAAAACATAGCTGATTCTCTAATTCCTCATGTAATAATTTCCACAACTGAGATTTAAAACATTAATCATGGTGAAATATTATAATTTATGGAACCCCATGAAGCTGTATAATCTCTTGTACGCAGAGGCATCCCAAGACCTATACTGATCCCTAATTTTTGATGGGTAGGAAGTGGGCCGACTTGTCGAGTTGGTCAACGATCACCCAGATGGAATCATGTCCCCTAGATGATTATGGTAGCCCTTTAAAAAATTCCTTGGAGATACCATCCCACTACCACATCAGTACATCTAGTGGTTTCTCTAAGCCTACTGGAACCTGATGCCTGACCTTCTCTTGCTGAAAAGTGAGGCATCGTGAAACAAACTCTTCCACTACATTCTTCATCCCTGGCCACCAGTGCCAACACTGAAGGTCCTGGTACATCTTTGGCACAACAGGATGTACCACCAAAGATGATGTATGGAATTCCCTTAACACCTCCTCCCATAGCACCACTGGTACCATGGTGCGCCCTATAAAGAGGATAACATGCTCCCCACCTTCAGAAAATCCATCAGGTGCATTTCATGTGTATGTCTGAGCACATTATTTCTTGCAATCAATTTCCCCAAGTTGTGCCTACCAAACTCGTTGAAGATGTGGGGGAGTGACACTCGAAGATTATAGGTAAGCTTCTCCATTCTATCTAAAAAGGTTATCTATAACACAGCTAGCTGCTAGTTCACCTCACTCAGCAACTATAAACCAGACCTCCTGCTATGTGAATCTTCCATAACGTTCCACTTCCTAGGAGTATAGACTATATCGAATTCATAGTCCTAGAGGATCTCTAGCTGTCATCACTGTCTCAGGATCAGGTCCTTCTATGAGAAGATATACTTGAGATTTTATGACCAGAGTATATTGTAAATCAGTTTCCCATAAAGTCATGTATCCACATAAATAAGGCGAAGACCACTGCTGATAACTCTTGGTCATGGGTAGTGTAGTTCTGCTCATACTATCTAAACTACCGAAATCCATAAACGTTCACAACTCTCTCTTGCATCAGGACACATCCATTTCTATCCCTAGATGCGTTGTAATGAACTATATACTAAACGCCCACTTCTGGTAGCCTCAAGATGGGGGAACATTTAATTATCTACCTCAGCTCGTAAAAAACACCTCTGGAATCTCTCCTTCTGCATGAATGGTTATCCCTTATTTGTTAATTATAAAATGGGTGTTGCAACTCTATAAAAGTCTGGTACGAATCTCTGGTAGCACCCAACTAACCCCAAGAAACTCCTCACCTCAGTCACACTACTGGGTGGCTCCCAAGGTTGAACAATCTCTATCTATATAGGATCCAATGAAACTCCAACTTCCTTGATAATGCTCCCCCAAAATTGGACTTGTCGTATCCAGAACTGGTACATCGATAGATTACCATAAATATTGTGCTCTCGGAGTGCATCTAGATCGTTCTAAAGATGATGTGCATGCACCTCCTCCATCGCAATGTACACCAAGATGTCGTCGATGAAGACCACCAAAAAGCGATCGAGTAATGTTTGTACGATCATGTTCCTGAGTCCCATGAACACTATAGGGGTGTTGGTCATGATGAGTGGAATAAACCAGAATTCACAGTGGCCATACCGACATTTAAAGGTTGTCTTTTTCACATCCGCATGTCATACCCTATGCTGATGAATGCCTGATATTAGGTCATTTTTTGAATACCATCGATATCCATTCACCTGATAGAACGGATCATCAATCCTTGGAATTGGATACTTGTTTATCATGGTCACCTAGTTCAGGCTCTGATTGTCCACATAGGGTTTCAAACTCCCATCATCCTTTTTGGAGAAGAAAATCAATGATTCCCATGGATAAAAAGTGGAAATTTTGAAAACCCTACCTCTACATGTCCTCCATATATACCTGTAACTCACGAAACACCCCGGGAGATACCTGATAAGCAGGTGTAGATTTCACTATAGTCCAGAAGTCTACCTCTAAAAACAGAGGTAGCCCTGTAACATCATCATGATTGAAATCGACATACTTTTCCACCACTAAATGATATCCTAGACTCTAAATATCAACTCCTTTTAGGGTAAGGTTAGCCAACTGATGTGTGCTCGGCTACTCGCTCCTCTGGGTATGTCCATATTCTGCTAAAATGGTTCCCTTCTCCCCAGTGAAGGAAAACCAGGTCCCATCCTCACATGAACACAACACTTTGAGCCTAATATAGTCAATCTGGGTGTGGACTATTGGTAAAAAATCCATACACAAGTTGTCTTCATAAGGCCTCAACGTCGCTACTAGAAGATCCCAGCCGAAGCTATTGCATTCTATAGTAAGATCACACTACTGGCACCATGGCGTAATCATCGAATATTCTCTTGTAGGAGTCTGAAGTCATAAGGACCAAGCTAATGGCTCCATAGGAATCTAAAAACTTTGAATGAGGGTTGTGGTAATAAAAGTGTGACTGGAACATTTGAATATAAGTATTTCAGCTTGTGTGGAATGGAAACTGATCATAACTCTAATCGTATTTGGAGCTTCGTGGTCATAGGCCTCAGCTTCCAGGAGTTGAGCTCGTCCCTGTCCTCCTACTCGCTATGGTGAGGGTGGACCACTAGGAGGTGGTGGTGGTAGAACCTCGAATCACCGCCCACCTTCTACTGCATGGAAAAGTCCTCTTCCATGTCTGTCGTCCCGCAGACCTACTCGTTCAAACCTATTCCTATACCTCAATGGTCCCACAACTACCAGTTGGTTGTCCATATGGTGGTTCGGGCAGTTACGATCCATTTGACCCTACCTGCCGGACAAGAAGCACTACCTCATCCTTACCATTCTTCCTCTGTCCCGTGATCCCCTTACCACTGAACATGTATCCTAAGGTCATCCACCAAATGTTATGGATCACTTGGGCCCATGCATCAACCATCTACTGCCTGTTGTGGCTGACTCCACTACCTGATGTCTGTTGGTGGCTCTCGTTGTTAGTGCTTACTCAACAAGGAAGCTCTCCAGTGAAAGCTCTCACTCAAGCACCACAGTCTGCGTTAGAATGCTGAATGATATAATTGATGATATGATCTCCAGTCAAAGATCCTACTCAAATATTTGGGCCCTGAAAAAAAAGGTCACGTACAATGTCATTTGAGTAGTGGGAGAGTTTAGTGAACCTCACTGAGTACTGAGCAATGGGCAAGCTACCCTGTTGTAAGTGTAGCATCTCCTATATATGCAATTATCATATATTTAATGGGATGAACTCTATTCGAAAAATTCCCACAAAGTCTACCAAGGAGATGGTCTCCTCATAGTGTAACTGAGTTTTAGAATCCAGTATCTACTAGCTTCTCCCTGAATGAGACTGGCATCTTGGATCACCATAAGATTAGATGGTGTCCCAAATAAGAAAAAAACACAGGATACAGCCTCCAGACAGTCCTCAGCTACCTATGAATCTATCTTTCCTCGGAACCTTGGTTCTCTCTGCCACTGAAACTGATGCAACATGCTCAGTAGGCATGCACAATCATCGGGTGGGGCTGGTGGCATATTTTTTCCAATGGGTAGTGGCGCTACGGGTGCACCACCTGATGGTACAATCACATTAAGAAGGCCCTACACTGAAGCCTCATCACTCCATGGTCCATCATCACGTTCTCTATCATTAACACTATATGGAGGTCTATGTGGAGGAATCGTGAAAGAAAGAAGGTGATCCACTATCAATAACTTATACCTGGTGAGCTGAATCAAGATATCAGAAGAAAATCTTCTCAAAACATACACAAACTATGTTTTTATACTCTGAGTCAGAAATCAGAATTATGGGTCCTTGTATATGGATATGTCATCCACCACACCAACAGATGATTTCCAAAACTAAAAACTACACTCCTAACACATAACACTACTGCCCCATAGAAATGATTAGAGTCCTAGTTCATTTGTATAACTGACTCATCTGATACCACTTTGACACGACCAATCCCCCAGTGCCTATGTTGTGACTTCCCCAAGCCCGCCATCCACAGGCCATGGGATTTCAACTAGAATGTTGAAGGCATATCCCTATAATATGAAGTAATTTCCTTTTAACGTATTCAAACACTCTAATTGATAACACAACAAGAAAAAACAAAAAAGAAAACTGTCGTAGTACAATGTGTATGGAAAGTAAAGGTGCTAGAATACAAGACCAACTGAAAAGTACAAATACAACTAAAAATAGGAAAAAAAATCGAGGATCATCCACTGAAGATCCTTCCTGATGTGTAGGCACAACTCACGATTAGTAGTCACTGCAACACATCACAACAAAAGGTCCACCACTGAGCATCATCCAGTCCTAGCTCCCTCAGCATCGATCAAGCAGTCTTTCTCCTGCACATGACACAACATGGTGCGGGTGTATCCCATGTAGGGGTGAGAATTTTGATACTCAAAAGGGACCACGAGACTCTCGAAGGTCTCCCAGTGTTCCACAAAAGAAAAACCACAATGGAAGACTGCAACCACAAAGCACGAAGCATTCGACAACTCTACTTAAACGTATTCCCATACATATACCTAAGTTATCAAGATACATTCATCTCATATATGAGGGAATAATATCACAATGGTAACACCATGAAGGTAATACCATGAAGGTAAAATTACTGCAGAAGTAACACCGTAAAGATAACAACACAAAGGTAAAAGTACCACACAGCTAACACCATGAAGATAACTCTATGATGGTAAAACTACCACACAGGTATCACTAAGAAGATAACATCACGAAGGTAAAAGAATCATGCCACACTATATTTATAATTAAGGAATATAAGTACAAGGGATTACACATGATGCTAGATCGTCGTATTCTATCGAGAGGCATTGTTGTTGGACATACAGTGTATGACCCATACATGATCGATAGGTTCTAACCCTCACAATGAACCACACAAGATATGAACCACTTAGGATTGGTATGCACTAACCCACATATGATCTCTGACCATTGATCCATATAAGATCTGACCCATTGATGATCGGTAAGTGCTATCCCACACAGGATCGCTCAGTACTAACCTTTGTAGGATATGTCTCCAACATATGCCTCACTGCCTGCTACTGGATTCTTATTCATATCATGCATGATTTTGGGAGAACCATTTTTTAAGACATCAGTTGTACCTGAATTTCAACTAATTTTATATAAGAAGTATCCGGATGTACTTCCATGTCATAAGGGTTCCAATGCGACAGATGGCATGCAAATCAAACATATAGTCTATGACTTATATGTTTTTAGTTCCGTGGGCGTGGTTGGATTTGTGTTCGATCCATCCCAACCGCACTCCAACTTTGTCCAAAACTCAAGTGGTGTATACCAAAAGGGACTTCCCACTCCAAGGATCCTGGATTTTTGGACGATTCATAAAACAGATTTACAGTTTGTGGGATATGGAGTTTTATGTGTAACTAGGACTGGTAGGGTCCAGGTTCGGTCCGACTCGGTATGGAAGACTAGACCTTATTTGGCTCTGACTCAGGTCGGCCTGAACTAGCCTGGGCCAGCCTAGTTGTGGTATTCCACAAGAGGCTCAGCCCTCTTGGCCACATATCGGCCCAACCCACCTGGTTGTGTGGCTCGTTGGGCTCACACGGTATGGGCCACAAAAGGAATGTCCCGCAGCGCTCGCGCAGCCCGAACTACAGAGGAGCGCATCCCGCTAGTGGCATGACCCCCTGATGCGGGGTTCGCCTGAGCTGGCGCAAGGGTGAAGCGACCCCCAATTTTCTCAAATGGATGCGGTCATTCTGTATGAGCTGCGGCCCCACTTGTTTGGGCATGATCTATCTGTCGTAGGGAGGGTTTCCCTATTTGGGATGTGGAGTGGTGGTGCCTCTTGGCACTGCAAGGCCACCCATGAGACCCACTATGGGTCCTGGTCCACTGTTGTGGCTTCCGAGTTGTGGTCTTCTTTAGCCGCTAGAGATGGTGCACATCTCGCCTCTGTCCATAGTGGGACAATGCTGGATGCCACTGTCCTCCATAGCCATATGCTGCAGCACCCTTCTTCCAGAAGCTCACGACGGTTGACCACCACATCCTTCGTAGCAGGTCACTGCCAGCCGTTGTCTTCACCCATTGTGGCCTTATTTGCCTGTGGAATGCGACAACACCCCAATATCTCATCCACAACAAACTATTAAAAGCCACCTCTATCACCCACCGTCCCTTGTTTCATGCAACCATAATAGAATTCTCCCGAACAACGCAACAAAAATTCCAAATAAACGACGACTGTTTGGGCCTTTTTTGTTTGGCATGCACCCTCTGCGTTAGCTTAATATCATGAGGGAAGAAAAGTATTCAACAATATCATGAAACTAAAAATAGATAAATCATTACCTCTAGATCATTTGAGAAATCCCGTGATTGAGGAAGAGTCAGTGTTCATCATCCCCACGAGAAGCCTCCAATGTTACCACTAAATCAACATCCTTCGGTTCATGATTCGGTGTCGCTCATCACCACTCACCGGGCCCAGTCTCGTTCTTCACATGGTTGGCATCACAACACTTTATCATAACATCATCACTTGGTGAAGTCGTGCCAACACTCCTCCTCAACCTCCATATAAATATGAGATGAGGAGAGTGAGTAACCCATGTAGAATTAATGGAGGTTCATTTAATAGAAACCTTCCTAATTAAAATAGTATTATTACAAGGGTTTTAAGGATTCAAGCATTTTAAAGGAATGACACGTTGTTGGTAATGCCACTACCGCATATCCATTAGAAGAAAAGAAATAACGAAATAAAATAACAATTTTATTTTATTATTCTTTTAAAAATTACAAAATTTAACTTTTTCTACAGACTTACTATTGTCTAAGTGAATCCTCCCTTAAGCCTATCCTAACCCTGCGGATTCAACGGTGCCCTCATATTTTTTAATCTAATCACCGGTTCCAAAGAAAGAAAATGCCACTCACAAGTTTACCAAATGTACCTTAAAAATAGATCAAAAATTATCTCAGGGAACACTAATCCTTGGAGTCATGCATCTCTAATTATCAATGACTCGTAATAATTCTATATAATTGAAAACATTTACCTGAAAAATCCATGTCTCTATAGTAAACCCATCACAAAGTCCATCATGATGTCCTCCCACTTTCATATAGGTATTTTTATTGGATGCTTGAACCCACCAGGCCATTAGTTCTCATCCGTCACCCTATGATAGGTAAGAAATATGAAGAGAAAATATGCCTCTTCATCCTTGAGCTCTATAAATACCAACATAAATCATGATACATCATTGACTCACTAAAATATAAATACTATTTAGAGGATTTTAAATCCCATATTAGAACCTCTATGATTTAAACAAGAACTGCTAATCTCTTACATACCATGATAACATCATCATTTTCCATTGACCATCGAGGCATCAAATCTCTATAATCCATATGTTCTCCAATAATAGGACACACTTCATATTTCTCCAAACCATCCTCCACCAAGGTCATTAGTAAATATGTGATATGTAAAGGGGAATAAGTAATCGATCCATGATCTTCAGAAGCATCCATCCTCTAGTCAGTCAACAATCTTCCCTTGTGACATTCTTCCTAAAAAATCCTCTCACCAAACACCCTATAAACCAGTAATTTAGGGATAAGAAAATCCCAAATGTAGTTACCTATTTCCATGTGAATACATCATCTCAAAATCCAATGGTTTCGTATATTAAACCAAGTAACATTTCCATAGATTCATATCCCTTCATATAATGATAAAATAAATGATTTATTTGGTCTGTATTAACAAAAAACCTCTCACAAAAGAATTAGTTTCTCCAACACATTAGATAATGGAACACAACTACTAGCCTGAAGTCAGTTGTGTGGTTATTACTCTCATGGGGGTTTTCAATGATAAAACCCATTGAATATTAACTCAGTGGACTATTATAAATTATATTCTAGACACTGGCATAGTTCTCTCTCCAAAATCCCTTATGTTTTATCAAGGTTTTATCTTATCCAATCATAATACAAATGGAATAAAAGATTGTCGAATAATAATACATTGATACCAAATTTTAATTCCCCAACCAAATTCACGAGGCACAATTTGGTGCTATTTGACCTCATATGTACCTCCAATAAGAAATAGGATTCCAGGTACTAGTGAGGGTTTGAGTCTATTCGAGGAGAGATTATAGCCTCAGAATCATGTCATAGGATCAATAATAAATAATAAGTGACATGATATTTCTTTAATTTAAACATGAATAATAATATAATAAATGGAATATATAATAAGTAAATAAAAGTTTCTTCCAAAAGGAGTAATCTGATCTAGGCGTAATAAAAAAATATCAACAAATAATTGAAAATTATGTGTCCCACTAATGTCCATTTTTTCCCACCATCAGCTACAAAATCATCATCTCAGTAGACTTCCATAGGTCCCTCGCCTTTTCCAATCTTCCTCCTGAGAACTACATGATCACTAAAATGGTCAAGTAGGGTGTGAGTACAAGATTCATTTTGACACCACCAATGTGTCCTCAATTGAATATTCTAATTTATTCATGTGAATTCCACAATCGTAATAAATTTTTAAAAAGAATATTAACACATACTAAAAATCAGATTAGTCATTCACTAGTCATGATACCACGAACACACATTCTTACCTACTTTTGCACTATTCTTGAGGGATAATAAAGGTCTTATAAGAATCACAGACTACCCAGGAGGCTCATGGATAATTCTATCTATCATCGCATGATCATGCATCTCATAAAACACTATGTATCAAGGAATTCATATTATAAAAATTCTAATGGAATTGATAGAAATATTAAATTCAGTATAAATCTAGACCATACCCCATGGAATCCAATGGGAATCCAGTATATTATACAATATCAACAAACCATCATTTTATCCCTATCTTGTGCATATGTCCCTATTCACCACCACCGAATGTCATGCCCACTCCACCTCTATTATATTAACATTTAAAGATATTCCTAATACCATATAATCTAGTAGTACTTCCAAAACATAACCCAAAACATGGTGGGTTACACGATAACACATAGAACATTATCATAAGATTGGTAGAAAACCAATACATCTAATTAATATCAAACATGAATAATAATATTCAATATACTCATTGAAATAAGTTTCACAGAAGCATTTAAGAGCTACACAAACAGACACAGACATGAGATCATAATCTTTCTCAATGGTTTAATATTTATGTCTATAAATCATATTAATGAATCGTGTGTAATAATTCCAAAATATAAAAAGAATCTCCAACCTCAAAAGATAATTATGTAAATGGTAAAGTTAAACCACCCTATTTGGTTTGATAAATGGTGCAGAGAAGTCAATAGTCAAGTGAAAATCTTCATAACCTTATGCTATTGAACATAAAAAAATCAATAATAGAGTATCATCAGGGGATAATAGAAAAAATAATATATATTTTATTTGAAATGGATGTCAAATGTCACATGAGATAATAATATCTCTCACATAGATAACATTTGAATTATCATTCAAGACCAAAAAATGCACTCAATCAATTCTCCTTATGAAAAATTACCCTTAAACCATTTATCGTAAATTATCAATTTTAATTAGTCCTAAATTCTCATTTATATTAAAATTTGGAAAATTTATTATAAGTTATCCTTTAGAAAAATAATTTGATAAATGTTCATTTTTTATAATTATCACATGAATATTTATCAAAAATAATCCTATACAACTATAGTTTGATAAATTATAATAAATTACCGTTTATAATTACATTTTATCTAATTTATTAATTTTTCATTGAATTTTCAGTTGATATATTTCGATAAACTATTTGTCCAATAATTATCATTTTTATAATTTTAATAAATTGTCCAATGATAAAATTTCAATAATCAATTGATATTTTTTATAATTATCCTTTGATGATAATTAAAATTATTTATTATGTATAAATTCAATAAATTATCTCTCATTATGTATGTATTTTAACCTTTTTATAAATATTATTCAATAAATTATGCCCTTATAATGTTTTATTTTATTATTTTAAATTTCTCTTATTAATTATCCTTGATAATCTAAATTAATTTTAATATTATAATGTTAAAGTCCCAGACATTTATCATGAATCCATTCGTTGAAATATGGTGTTTAGGGTGTTCTATGAGGTCAAGATGTCTAATGTCAATACTTTTCCCAAATTTCTAGTTTTCTTGAATAGTGTTTGCAAGACAATAGCTCATTCAAATGGTAGTTTATACAAATGGTAGCTTATTCAAATGGAAATTCATACCAATAGATACTAATATAAGTGAAAAAAATCCAGTTATGAGACATTAATTGGTGACTCATCCAATAGTGACTCATCTACTATAGTCTCATCCAATGGTGACTCATCTAGTGGCTACTCATCCAACGATGACTCATCTAATGGTGACTCATGAACAATGTTTCATGCTTCCTATAGTTTCACGCCCTTGATATTATCATTAATATAAATCCTATTCAAATCCTTTTAAGGTTTTTAAGTGAAATTTAATTCCTATGAATCCTATATAATTTTTCATAATGTTCAAGGTTCCATTATTTGGTCAAAACATGTGAGAATGACTAGATCCACTTTTAATGGAAATTCTAAACTATATCTTAAACTGCCACTCCTTATTTATTTTTGCAATGAAAAAAATATTTTCTCCATTTTTCTTACATCTTGTTTTCTATAGTATGGTATATATGGAGTTTTACCTCTCAACGGAGTCATGTGTTCTAACTACCATCCTTGGATTGCATTTCCCTAAGAGTTTTAGGTTGCAAGAATACCCCCGCATTTAGTGAAACTAGATGGAATAATTAAATAATAGATATATTTTATTCTCTACCTCTATTATTTTTCTACCCTTGATATATTTACTCATGTTTCCCCTTTTCATGTCATGTCATGTGATCTCTATGATTCTCATGGAGTTTCCTCTATTTTTGGTTGGTACGGTGGTGTCATTGATTCCTCGGGTGGATGAAGTTGTTGTGAGAGAGTAGTTCATGTTCTAGTGTGTTGGCATATTCTCATTAAAATAATTTCAGAAACCTTTTGGGGTATGAGAATTTTTTATTCATTATTTACTTATGTGAAATTGAAGAGTTAGTAAGTTTTATACACTAGATCACAACAAAATTGGCTAAATTAAATATTTAAACTATATCAATAAATTGGGATCTTTTTCTTAATTATTTTATGACCTATTTATTTTCAAGGTACTATATATCTCTTATTTTCTATTATAATTTTTTATGGACAGAAACTCGTAGTGAACATAAAGACTAGAGTCATTGTCAAAAAATGTATAAATTTATGAAGAGGCATGTTGATGAATCTGGTTGTTGTTGTTGTTGTTGCGATTTATTGATAATTATAGGGACACCATTATGCATGTTTATTTGAATCGGTTAATCCATGATGGAATAATTAATCAATTTTGTATAATGAATTCCTTTTTAGGTCCAATAGCACAGTTTCTATGTTGTTTGTTTCTAACTGCATGTGTTATGGTGTGTGCATGGGATGGTTGATCCTGGTGTGTTTTTGTGGTATGTGGGGGTCAAGATGCCTAGTGGTTGGAATATTATTTGATGCATATAGTGGTGAGATGCATTAGATTAGGCAGGTGGCTGTCGGGGAGGACATCGAGGATGATGGAACATACTGATGATTGGAATTCCTATTAATGTGAATGTGGTTGTTATTGAATATATTATTAGTATATTTGATTTACATTCCCCAATACTTTTAGAATATGGTTTTTCATACAATCCATCCAAAATAGATGATGAAACATGGGGTATTACCCAAGATTTCTGTGGTAAGTTTCATGAGGATGGATCGGTCTACGCTCCATTTATATGAAGTTTAGACTTGATATGTATTTCATCTACTCATTATGTTGGTCCCATAGAATTTTATATCTTAGAATTATTTCATAGAATACCTATAAATATAACAAATGGTAATGTTGTTACATAAATGAATATATAATGTTGAACCCATGGGGCTGGAGCTTTCTGTGATGCAGTGCAAAGGTAAAACTTCTAAGGAACTATAGATTCGAGTTGGTTGTGCATGGAGGGCATGGAACATTATTATGATTCTAATGAAATATAATACGTAAATTATAATGTTTAATTAATGGTAAACGAATTAATGGACATAAATTGAAATTGATAAAAGGAGATTGTAACTTAATGTTGATCTTCAAATGGTTTTGTGATTATAGTATATCAGGTCCTAATAATGGATTTTAGGTTTATGAGAGACATTGGATACTGTCATGTCTACAATAAGGTTTTTATAAATGTTTTCTTTTTATCTATGTTTTATCATGTAATTTTGTGTTTTTATATGCTACCCAACACTGTCGGTTAGAGAGACAAGAAACCTAGGGATTCTGAGCCCTGGAGATATTTTCACCAACAACCCAATAGGAGGATAAATGGATGACTTTACCCTTTGTCCCTATACTATCCTCCTAGTATTTACATATTCTCTAATGCACATCAGTTATTTTTTCAAATATATTTTGGTAGATGGATTTAACGACTTGTGGATATTTTACATACATATATTTTAGATATAGTTTCCTAAGGACTACTATAGGTATAACATGTATACGATGTAATGGATTGAGCTATTACATAGGATGTCTGATAAATGTTATGCTGGTTGTGGATGCCCATAAAAAATATATTTTTGGTTCTAGTTTTATACATGTTGTTGTTCTTCACCCAGGTGTCTATAGGAAAACCTTCTTATTTTGAAAGGTGCATGCTTTTTTTCACCATTGTGTCTTTGGGCTAACCTTATTGGGGAGAGATTCTCAGGATGTGTGACACTAGGGATAGTGGAAAACTAGTGGAGAAGTGGTGGAGGGGTACCCTTGATATTCTTCATTATATAATAAATCCTTGTATGTGATAGTTGGTCAGAGTATCCATATTGAGGTTGGGAACAAACTATACAAGATCATGTGATGAGTTAGATTCACATGTTATTAACTATGATATACCAGGTTTTTAGTACCATTGAAAGAGAGGATTTAGGGAGGATCCTACTAATTATACATTTATTCCCACCCTACATACCATAAACTAGATTTTAGGTCAGTAAGAGTGTATAGAATACCGGGCTGGTTATTACTTGCATGAGGTTTTGTTTGGGGTTTCTTAGGATTCATGGTTGCAGTTGTTTTACTTTCATTTGGTATATCCTGTTTTACCTTTTTCAATTTTAGTTGTTCTTGCATGACATTACATATGTGCACATGGGTTTTATTTTAAATTGTGTTCTCAGATAGATGTTTTGGTGTCCGTCTTATCTCTATCTTACACATGTCTTCTCTTAGAGGGTAACTCATCCATTTTTTGTGTTTATTATTCCATTTGTTCATGTCGCTAACTTGGGGGGTCTACTAGAGGTGGTACATTGGTGTTTTTTATCTTTTTTCTCACATTTATAGCTAAAGATGGGTACACATTGTGGGAAGGGACTCTTAATAGAGTGGTATCTGTGGTAGTGTAATGATCCAGACATTTTGAATGGCATTTTTTATTTACTCTTGAACGATTTAAAAGAGATGTTAATGGTTAATGTAAAAAGAAGAGTCGATGGATAAATCCAGTAGACTCGAACCTTATAAAGCCAAATTATCAGATCTTGGGAAGGAGGTGGCATATTTGGGATTAACTTTGGACGAAGCCCATACCGAACTCTAGTGTGTCAGGCTTGAACGGAACCGCCTATAAGAGAAGTTCAAGTTAATGGAGATTACTACTAGGGAAATGTTATCTGAGCCTCCCACATATTCTATCACCATATCACACCTTACACTTAGGTCATATATTGGTGTAGTAAGGGGTTATGTAACAAGACCATAACTGCCTTGTTGAATCCATTAATTTAAATAAAAATAGTGATTTTTCTTATGATGAAGTTTGTGAATTTTCAAATGTCTGGATAAATATAGTATGCATATTTTTGATGAATTCTAGAAAATGGGTATTTGAAAATATTTATGTAAACCTTAAATAATTAATTATGTGTAATGATTTTCGAAAAATGGTCTTCTATAATTATGTTCAGTATGAAATATAGAGTCTAATAAGATCAACATAATTTTTGATGAATAGTACATTATGAATAGTGATTTTATTCTTAGGATTAGTAATATGACCAAATGGATAAGTAGTATCACTTAAAGATAGTAATAATATAATCTAGGCACATTGATTAAGTAATTTGATACATAAAATAGGTAAATAACTGTTTCAGAAATTTTTATTCAAGTATTAGTTTTTTCAGATGAATATTGATTTTTAATTAAAAATAAAATTAAAAATATTTATAAAATTATTTTTATAAAATGGATTTTATTTTTGAACTCAATGAATCGATATTATGTTATGGTAATTTTTGGGAATTTTTCTGAAAATAATGAATTTTCAGTGAATAGTTTATTTATTTAAAAATTAAATTAAAATTATTTAGAAAATTATTTTTATAAAATGGAGTTCATTTTTGAAATTAGAGCATCTATATTTGGTTAAGGTGAAATTTTGGTTATTTTCTGAGAAAGTTGAATTTTCAATAAATAGTGAAAATATAGTTTTTATGTTATGAGTGGTTAATGACATCATTAAATGATATATTAAGAATGTAATCAATATGGTCGACTTATGAATAGTATGATAAGGTATTAGGTTCCCCAAGTGGTCAATACCATGGGAAAATACCATGGTCAAGCCCATGGTTTTTCCAAAACCACCAATGAGGTGTCCCTTGGCCATTAATGCCATGTTCCGCCACTTTCCCTATAAATACCCACCCTTTACTCCTTTTGTTTTCACTCCCAACACTCCCCCAATGAATCTCATGTCTCCTTACCTCCCAAAGGGTCCTCCTAAGGTGCCCCTGAGCCCTCAAGGTCTCAACCGTTGAGTTTTAATAGTTATGTTTTAAGGTAAGGGATCCTACCTCTCTCTTTCTTTTCAAGTACTCTCGTTTATGTCATTTCCTTTAATCCTCAAGTAATTATGTTGGGGATGTTATTTTATATTTATCCTACTGTCCATTTAATGTTAATATGATTAGAGTCCCCCTATTTCTCTCATCAATTCATTTTAATAATGTTTACGTGGCGGTATTAGGCTGCCGAATTTTTAAGGGATCCAATCACCCTTCTCGTTTTCAAGATCTATTTTCATGTAAAGTCTTTCAAGTTCCTTTTTATTATTTTGGGGTATGATCTATATATATATCACACTTATCATTTATGTTCATATTATGAGAGAACCTATTTGATCTCATCAATTCATTTTTTTGATGTTTTAAGCGACGTCGTTATGCTGGTGAATTTTCACAAGAGAAATCTTATTTTTGTCTTCCATTAATGTTTTTTCATTTCATATGGTATGTCTTTAAAATTTCATTACCATGTTCCTATATCCATTATATCCAATCACTGTACTGTTTTATTTATCATTTATGAGTGGGTGTCCCATTTCCCCTCTCTTTTCAATATTTTCTATAACCCTGTAACAAAGCTGTTATGCTGCAGAATTTTCATCTCAAAATGCATCACCCTTTTTCTCAAATTCTTCTATTTTATTAAGTTAATACTCAACACTATTTATTCTAAAGGAGTATTCACATATATATCAAAATTTTCTATTTTAAATTATGGTATTTACATAAAATAACCCTCTTTCCTTTTCTATGGGATTAAAGTGACATAAATATCATGTCTTTAAAGCAGTTTTTAAAACATTATGATTGTGAAAGGAAACCAATTTATTTTATGATATATGGGCTATTTATGAAATTTTTTATGATTATATATGTTTCTCACATGATAATAAAGTAAAATTTAAGGGTTCCCACTAATAGTTCTCCAATTCATTGGGTAATGACTTATTCTCTATAGATGACCATTTTTAACGACGCCTTGGTGAATAACCTTGGTAATTTTTAATGACATCCTGGCGATGGAACTTGATGAAACATAAATTATTTTCTATGTTAAATGATGTAACCACATCTTTAATTTATGAAATATGTTATTTTTATTATGATATGCCTCATGATTTCATTCTCATGCCTTAGTGTTCATTTTCATGACATTATTGATCTATCTCACGTTCACATGTTAAATGTTTCCTCTTGTTTCCCTTACGGGGCGTTCTTCTCACCCTTTATTTTGATGTATGTCCCCTGGATATGAGATGCAGTGATGAAGCTAGGATGAACATAAGGATAATCCTTTCAAGTGTTTAAGAAAAATGTTTCATGTTTTCATGTTATAAGTTCCTGGTTTCTAAGACACTAAACCTTAAATAACATCGGTTTTGTAAAATGTAATGAAAAGTTATGTTATAAAAAGTTAGGATTCTATAGTTAGTATCAAAGGTCGGTTTAGTTATTTGTGGAAATTAGGCTATGAAAAATTTAGGAAGAACCCTATAGAAATGTTTAAAAATAATAAATCTTCCTGGTATTCTGGTGAGTATTGAGTTAGTGGTTTATTAAACAAATACATCACTGTCTGGATACGAGCAGGTAGAGGTGGCTCTAGAACAGATGTACATTGTGGTAAAACCTGAAAACACCACTTTGAGCTAGACTTGACGGAAACTGGTGCACAATAATGGGCCTTGCTACACTCTTGGTTACAACACTCCTAGGGGATATGTTTGGGGAATCGCAAGCTTTTTATGAATCATTATGAAGCAATTATAGAGAAATATAATTGTATAAGAATGATGTTTTAAGATGTAGAATTATCTATAGTTAAAAGATTCATAAATGATACATGTTTCTCACTAGGATTATATTCTTTTCGAAAATGACGGCCAATAGGAGGAACCTTGCAAATGGTGACCGCAATAGACCATGCGTTGACGGCCCTCCGATGGAATCCGGAATGGAAACATTCATGCGAATGATGAACCAACTAACTCAAGTTATGAGTAATAACATGAATCAAGATGAGAGGCCGATCTCACCACGAAGGGAACAACATTCTGTCGAGTCCTTCATGCGTAAAAAATTACCAAAATTATATTGATCTACTGACCCATTGGTTATAGAACAATGGATAAGCTCCATTGAAAAAATATTTTCTGTACTTCAATGTTCGGAATAAGAAAAAGTCACACTTGTTGTTTACAGCCTAGAGGGGGAAGGTGATCAGTGGTGGTCATAGATCAAAAATACGAATCCAAGAAAAGAAATGGAATCCTTGGAGTGGGAAGAGTTCAGGGTAATATTCTTCAATAATTATTTCCCTCGTTCTATGAGTACGATAATAGAGAAATAATTTCACGAGCTAAAGTAGAAGGAGAATGAATCTATTGGAATCTTCGAGATGAACATCACAAGGATTTCTCGTTATACCTCAATCGTTGTCATGGACCCTAATGGGAAGTTTGATAGATTATTTGGTGGAGTACGACCCCATCTATGGAAGAATCTAGCCAACAGGGACTATGATAGCTATGAAGAAATAGATCGAAGTGCTATGAAAGTCTAACTGATGTTTGGTGAGGCACAGTGGTCTCATAATTCTAATGAGAATAAGAGAACTCTAGGACCAATCCTAGGAAGAAGCATTGATCAGGGAAGAGGTGGAAAGCAAATGAAACTTTCCACATGCAATAAATGTGGAAAGAAGCATTCAGGGTACTGCTTGATCGGAAGTGGCATCTGCTACAATTGTGGAAAAGGAGTCTATATTGCTAAGAATTGTCATAGTGAGGTGATGCCTCAACTCCCCAACACTAACGACAAAGGAAATATGGATTTTCCCTACCCAAAGTCCAATGCTTCATATGTGGACAACTTGGACACTTTTCTAATCACTATCCAAATCCAAGGTTAATAGAGGCGAATCACCATCAACCTCATCAAAGTCCAGGGGAGCAAGGTCATGAATTTTATATCAGAACAAATGATGTTGAAGCTCCGAATGATGTGGTAGAAGGTACTATTGGTGTCCTCTCAATACTATCAAGTTCTTTTTTTGATCCTGGTTCCATGATTTCCTTTATTTCCTCCATGTTTGTGAAGAATAAAGAATCAATCCTCGAACTTCTAGAGATATAGTTGTTATTCAAGACTCCAAGTGTTATTATCGATGCATCAATAGTGTTTAGAGACTCTAGTGTTTAATATAGTGAGCATAATATTATCTCAAATCTAGTTGTCATTCCAATGTTGGAATTCAACATGATACTAGGGATGGGATGGATATCAAAGTATAATGCTAAGATCCAATGGAGAAGTAAGGACATCTCAGTAATCTTGAATGAGAGACCTACAATTTTCTTCTAAGGAGAGATATCCCGACCTGATCCTTGTTTAGAGGAACCTCCTATATCCTTATTTATGGAGTTAATCGATGAGTATGAACAAGAAAAAGTTAGTATAAAAATATAAGATGTTCTGATTGTTCAGGAATTCATGGACATATTTCCAATGGAGTTACCTGGACCTCCCCCAGAAAGAGAGGTAGAGTTCTTCACTGAAATCATACCTGGATCTCAACCGATATGAATGACCCCGTATATAATGCAAAATGTTGAGCTAGAGGATTTAAAGAAACAACTCCATGACTTTTTAGAGAAAGGGTTTATCCTACCGAGTGTGTCTCCTTGGGGAGAACTGGTTCTCATTTTGAAAAAAGAAGGATGGGTCAATGCAGCTATGAATTGAATATAGAGAACTGAACGGGATGACAATGATGAACAAATACCCTCTTCCATGAATTGATGATTTATTTGACCACCTTTGTGGGGCTCAATTCTTCTCCATGGTTGATCTTCGATCTAGTTTTCATCAACTGAGGGTGAAGAAGGGAGATATTACTAATACCACCTTCTGAAAAAGCTATGGGAATTATGAGTTTACTGTTATGCCATTCAGCTTGACTAATTCTCCTCTTATTTTCATAGATTTGATGAATATAGTCTTTAAGGACTTCCTTAATAACATTGTGGTAGTTTTTATCGATGATATTTTGATATATTAAAGAATTCATGAGGAGCATGAAGATTCTCTGAGGGTCATTTTGCAAACTCTGAGGAAGGGGAGGCTTTTTGGAAAGATCAGAAAGTGTGAGTTTTTGTTACAACAATTGACTTTCTTGGGGCACATAGTAACCAATGAAGGAATATCGGTTGACCATGCAATGAAAATGGTTGTGGAGGAGTGGCCTCAACCCACAACAGTAACTAAGATTCGTAGTTTCCTTGGTTTAGCATGATATTATAGGATTTTTTTGAAAAACATTTCATGGCTTTATAATCCACTAACCTTGTTGAAAAGAAATGGGTTGAATTCTACTGGGAAATGGAATGTGTGGAATGTTTCCAGGAGCTAAAGAAGAGATTGGTTACTGCACCTATGTTAACACTACCCTCTATCGAAGAATGACTTGTTATTTTTAGTGATGCATCACTAAAATGGCTTTGGTGAGTCCTCATGAAAAATGAAAATTTCATTGCTTATGAATCTCGATAGTTGAAGATTCATGAGAAGAATTATCCTACGCATGATCTACAGCTAGTGGCAGTTGTTTTTTGCACTAATGATATGGAGGAACTATCTTTATGTGGGGAAATGTTATATTTACACAGACCACCATAGTTTAAAGTATATTTACATGCAGAATGAATTGAACCTAAGAAAAAGGAGAAGGTTTGAGCGTATTAATTACTATGATTGTTCAATTCATTATCACCCTGGAAGAGTAAACAAGGTCGCGGATGCATTAAGCTAGAAAGACCATGTTCTTCTGGAAACAATGAGAATCCTAGGAGATTTCTTGATTAAGGACCTAGTAAATCCATACATGGGAATTGTAAGGGTTGGGACATCATAAACCCCATCCCAAATGATTTCTCAACATTCATTACTAGAGAAGATCATGAAGGCTCAGAAAGAAGATATTTTGTTGCAAGAGAAGTTTGAGCTTGTGAAGGATGGGAAGTTTCCAGATTTCAATATTGAACAAGAAGGTGTAATGAAATTTCTTACAACAATATATGTTCCGTCTATTTCTAAGATAAAGAAAGAACATATGGATGATGCTCATAGATCTACCTTCTCTATACATCCGGGAAGCACTAAAATATATAGAGGCCATCATGATCATTATTTGTGGGATAACTTGAAGATGGTGATTGCATATTACACTGAAAGGTGCATGGCGTGTCAACAATTAAAGGCCGAACGAAAACATCCTATTGGGGGTATTACAACCGCTAGCCATACCATCATGAAAGTGGGACAATATCACTATGGGCTTTTTCACAGGTCTCCCGAAAACATCCAAATGAAACAATGCGACATGGGTAATTGTGGACCATCTCACCAAGACTGCCCATTTTATCTCCATTCGGGATGATTTCTCTTTGGATCAACTTGCCACGATATACATAAAGGAAGTGGTAAGGATGTATGGGGTACCACTATCCATCATATCTGATTGTGATCCAATATTCTCATCAATGTTCTGGAGATGTCTTCAACATGCTTTGAATATTGAATTAAATTTCAGTGTGGCCTATCATCCTCAAACTGATGGCCAATTTGAAAGGACTATTTAGACACTTGAGGACATGTTGAGATTATGATCAATGGAATTTAAAGGTGGAAGGGATCAACACAACCGATTAGTTGTGATCTCATACAACAACAACTTCCATTCGAGTATTCAAATGGCACCCTATGATGCTATGTATGGAAAGCGATGTAAAACACCTACTTGTTGGGATGATTCTAGTGAGATAAAGCTTCTTGGGCCTGATCTTGTACAAGAGATGACATAAAAGGTTCATGCCATCCGACAACACTTAAAGGCTTCACAGAGTCGAATGAAGAGCTATGTTGACAACTTTCGAAGGGACTTGGAGTTTGGTGTCGGTGACAAAGTCTTCTTTCAAATTTCTCCATGGATGAGAGTCATGCGGTTTGGAAAGAAAGGGAAGCTAACCCTAGGTACATTAGCCCCTTTGAAATCCTTGATCGCATAGGAGCGGTGGCCTATCGTCTATCACTTCCACAGAACCTAACTCATTTTCACGATGTCTTCCATTTGTCTCTCTTGTGGAAGTACATACCCGACTATTCGCATGTACTGAACCCAGAGGAGGTAAAACTGGAACTTGACCTCTCTTATGAGGAGAAGCCAATGGAAATCTTAGACCATAGAGAAATGGTTCTACGCAACATGACTACCAACTTTGTGTAAGTGTAGTGGAGAAATCATAAGTTTGAAGAAGTGACGTGGGAGTGTGAGGAGACAATGAAGAAAAAATACCCTCATCTTTTCGACTAGGCCATAGGTTTAAATTTCAGGGACAAAATTGATTAAGGGGGGAAGAATGTAATGACCCAATCATTTTGAATGGTATTTTTTATTTACTCTTGAATGATTTAATAGATATGTTAATGGTTAATACAGAAAGAAGAGTTGATGGCTTAATCCAGTAGACTCGAACCTTATAAAGCCCACTTATCGGAGCTTGGGAAGGAGGTGTCATATTTGGGGTTTGCTTTGGACCAAGCCTAAGCCAAACTCTAGTGTTTCAAGCTCTAACAGAACTGCCTATGGGAGAAGTACAAGTTAGTGGAGATTATTCCTAGGGCAATGTTATATGAGCCTCCCTCAGATTCTCTCACCGTAACACACCTTACACTTAGTTCATATGCTGGTGTTATACGAGGCTATGTAATGAGACCATAACAGCCTTGTGTATTCATTTGATTTAAATAAAAATTGTGATTTCTTCTTATGATGATGTTTGTGAATTTTTAAATGTCCGGATAAATATAGTATTCATATTTTTGATGAATTCTAGAAAAATGATATTTGAAAATATTTATGTAAACCTTAAATAATTAATTACATGTCATGATTCTCAAAAAATGGTCTTGTACAATCATGTTCAGTATGAAATTTAGAGTCCAACAAGATCAACTTAATTATTGATGAATAGTAAATTATGAATAGTGATTTTATCTTAGGATTAGTAATATGACCAAATAGATTAGTAATATCATTTAAATAAAGTATTAATATAATCTAGGCACCTTGATTAAGTAATGTGATTCCATAAAATAGGTAAATAACTGTTTCAGAAATTATTATTCAAGTATTAGTTTTTTCAGGTGAATAGTATTTTTTAATTAAAAATTAAATTAAAAATATTTTGAAAATTATTTTTATAAAATGGATTTCATTTTTGAACTTAGTGCACTGATATTATGTTAAGGTAATTTTTAGTGATTTTTCTGAAAAAAATGAATTTTTGGTGAATAGTGTATTTATTTAAAAATTACATTAAAAATATTTAGAAAATTAATTTTATAAAATGGTTTTAATTTTGAAAATTAGATCATCGATATTTGGTTAAGGTGAAATTTTGGGAATTTTCTGAGAATGTTGAATTTTCGATGAATAGTGAAAATACAGTTTTAAGTTACGAGTGTTTAATGACATCATTAAATGATATATTAATATGTAATCATTATGGTCGACTTATGAATAGTAAGATAAGGTATAATGTGTCTCAGGTGTCCAATACCATTTTAAAATACCATGGGAAATCCCGTGGTTTTTTCCAAACCACCAATGAGGTGTCCCTTGGTCATTAATGCCTTGTTCCCTCACTTTCCCTATAAATACCCACCCTTTCCCGATTTAGTTTTCACTCCCAACTCTCCCTAAACAAAGATCTGGTCTCATTAACCCAAAATGGTCCTCCCATGGTTCCCCAAATCTCTCCAGGTCAAAAATCATTGAGTTTTAAGTGTTACGTTTTAAGGTAAGGGATCCTACCTCTCTCTTTCTTTTCAAGTACTCTCATTTATGTCATTTCTTTTAAGCCCCATGTTCTTATGTTGGGGATGTTAATTTATATTCATACTAATTTCATTTTCATGTTCATATGATTATATTCCCCCTCTTGATCTCATCAATTCATTTTATCAATGTTTATGTGGCACCGTTAGGCTACCGAATTTTTAAGGGATTCTTTCACCCTTCTCGTTTTCAAGATCTATTTTCATGTCAACTATTTAAAGTTTCATTTTATTATGTTGGGGTATTATATATATATATATAATACTGAACTTTTATGTTCATATGATGAGAGACCCTATTTGATCTCATCAATTCATTTTTTTGAAGTTTTAAGTGACGTTGTTAGGCTGTCAAATTTTCACAAGAGAAATCTTATTTTTGTCTTCTTTCAATGTTTTTTCATTTCACATGGTATTTCTTTCTAACTTCATTACCATGTTCTTATATCCATTATATTATATCCCTCTACTATTTTATGGATCATTTATGAGTGGTTGACCCATGTACCCTCTCTTTTAAATATTTTCTAAACCCTTGTAACATAGACGTTATGGTGCTGAATTTTCGTCTCAATAGTGATTCTTTATTTTTCTCAATTTATTTTATTTTATTTAGATAATACTCAAAGTTATTTATTTTATAGGGGAATACACATATATATGAATATTTTCTATTTTAAATTATGGGATTTACATACATGAAACCCACTTTCCTTTTCTATGGGATTAAAGTGAAATAAAAATAATGTCTTTAAAGCAGTTTTTAAAACATTGTGATTGTGAAAGAAAACCCATTTCATTTATGATGTATGAGTTATTTATGAAATGTTTTATGATTATATAGGTGGATCACATGAAAATAATGGAAAATTTAATAGTGCTCCCTGATATCGCTCCAATGTATTGGGTAATAACTTAATCTCTAGAGATGACCATTTTTAACGACGCCTTGGTGAATAACCTTAGTAATTTTTAATGACACCTTGGGGATGGACCTTGGAGAAATGGAAATGATTGTCTATGTTAAATTTTTTATCAACATTATCATGTTATGAAATATGTTATTTTTATTATGATATTCCTCATTATATCTTTCCCATGCCTTAGTGTTATTTTTCATGTCTTTATTGATCTATCTGAAGTTCACATGTTAAATGTTTCCCCTTGTTTCCCTTACTGGGCCTTCTACTCACCCTTTCTTTTGATGTATGTCCACAGGTTATGAGATGCAGTAATGAACCTATGATGAACATAAGGATATGCCTTTCAAGTGTTTAAAAGTAATGTTTTTTGTTTTCATGTTTTAAGATCCTGGTTTCTAAAAAAACTAAACCTTAAAGATCATCAGTTTTGTAAAATTTAATGAAAAGTAATTTTATAAAAAGGTGGGATGCTACAGGTAGGATGAGTTGTAGGATAGAGTTTGGAGTTAGGCGCAGGTGAGGATGCATTGGTTGGTACAGAAAGAGTGTCAGATACATTTAGAATGCTCTATCAACGTGGGATACTAAATGATACATAGGTATTTACGGACCCCATTAATATGTTTCAAGGATATTCACTTTTAAATTAACTACTAAAGAATGTCATACTCTTTCCTAGGTAGATAAATAGGAACAGATCATGCGTCGTGCTTCATTGCATATGTTATGGAATGGGTTGGTATCGGGATAGGTAATCCATATATGAATAAAATAAAACAACTAATTAATGTTTAATATTATATATTATTGGTTTAAAAGATCTTATTATTTGAGCATTTTAAGTATGACTTTGGGTCAATGTCCTCTTCATGTTTTTATAGAAGATGTTCAAGACTTTTCTCCAAATGGGCACTATATAATAGAGGTTGATAACGATGAAACATGTTGGAGGACACCCCATGAGATTTAAAACTAAATCGTAAAGAGGAATAAGGGCATCATTTCATATTCATTCATGGAATAATGGTTAGAATATGTAGATTTACCTTTCAGTTAAATATATGCACAGATGGAATAGTCAGTGTCATATGTTTTGATGATGCAACATGGAGTATTGATTGCGTTTTGGTTTTTATTCATCAATGATCACAAGGTGTCAGTAGTCTCATGGGAGGAATTTTGAGACCAATTTAGTGTGGAGTTTTTTTCTTCGACCATGAATGAGGCTAGTAACCAAGAGATTCATACCCATCAAGTGGAGTCCTTACGTGTGTGAGAGTTTGGAATCCATTCCAGTAATCATTTGATATATGCATTGGACCTATTATAATATGAGGAGTTCATGGAATAGAATTTTTTGGAGGCTTTCCATCCAGAGATCTAGTGCTAGGTCACTAATTTTATGCTAAAGAAATTTCATGAGGTGTTGGAGAGGGAAGAGGTCATCAATAAGACGTTAGATAAAACCAGATCATCACTAGAGGGGGGTTAGCAGTGTAACACATGAGGTTTTATGAGAAATATTTGGTTTTTATGTTATATTAATTACCAAAGGAATCTTTCACTATACATAATACTATCTTGGCATGGGTTACACACTAGAGTAACCTTCCTTGGTAGCTTTCATTGTACGCAATAGCGAGTTTCACTAAACAATGATATGTTATTAAAATATTATATAAACTAAACATTATGAATAGTAATACCCACTTTTTGAAATTTTATAAACTTTATCTTTCAAAATGGACTTCAATTTTGGTTTCGGAATATCGAAATTAGGATAGGGTGAATTTTTGGTATTTTTCTGAAAACTTTTACTTTTTGATGAATAGTGAAAACACTGAGTTATTGGATAAAACCAAATTTTTATTTAAAAAATAATTTTTCATTTAAATTTATTTTAGGTAAAAATAGATAAATAATACCTATATATGTTCAATGTAATTCATTGTAGTAATTTTATAATAATAAAGATACATAAAAATTTTATTGAACTTTTTACCCTTTTTACCCACCTCCTAGGAGCATTTGAAATTGAACATAAAACTTAATTTCACCACTTTTGTGAATTTAATTTCAAAAATTCAAGATACATGGTTAATTTCATGGTGTAAAATGTGGTTCAATAAGATAAAAATAAATTTTGGTGAATAGTATCTTTTTACTTTTAATTTCCACGGTTAAAAGTAAATTGGGTAATTAAGGGTAAAATGATATTATTATTACCCTAAAACATTTCCAAATTCTATTTGATAAGTTTAATTCGACCAGAAAAAACCTTTGGAATAAAATATGACCATTTAGGTCCACTTGGATTAGATTAGGTCACTTATTATTATTTTATTTAGAGAAGAGTTAAAAGAGTAAAAACCAATGCTTAATAACTAAATAATTTCAATATAGGGTTATACATAAGTTAAATTTGACAATAAATATTCATTATAAATCTACAAATATTTTCTACAAAATTTAATATTATTTATAATTTTTAGACATTAAATAATTTAATTTATTTATGACAAAATGATGAAGCAGTAATTACCTTATTAATAAAATATTAACATAATTGATGTTATAAATACCCAAATAAATGTAATCTGATACTTTTTATAAATTACAATACATTTTTAGGATAATAAGACATATTATTATTTATTTAGTTAACTTTTTTCTAACTAATCATGCTGTTATGATATTTACAAAAATCAATTTACAAATAGTGTCAAAATTGACATAAAATAGTTTTTAGAAAAAATATTATATTATTAATTGATATTTTATTTCTAAAAATCTATGTTATGGCCCAATTACATAGATAAGTTTATATATATTAATAATTAACAACTTGGGGATCGTTTGGCTTTCAATAGTAATTTTATAAACCATATAGTGTAAGAAAACAAGAAGACACAGTAAAAGTTAAATTATTTAACTTAGAGTTAAATCTAAATGATAAGGTATAAATAGTATCCTAAACATGGATAAAACATATTTTTTGATATAATTTTGACCCATAACCCTCTTAGATTCGAAATAAATCTATTTGGAGCTATTAAAAAGTGAATATAACTTTATTATAAAATAATATTTTAAATTTTTCCTAAGGTGCCCCTCCCCTCCCTTATACAAGGGCACCTCCTCCCTCTTCTATTTAAACAATTTTGAGCCTTAAAAGTCAGAAAAACCCTGGCCATTTCCCTTATCAACATCTCTAGAAACATAATAGAGGTTCTTCTCTTAATGAAAGACAAAATTTAGTTCCCTGAGAGTAGGTTTAGAAGAGGCGCGTCAAAGAAAAGGTAATAACCTATACCAATTCTTTCAAATTCATTTCTTCTTCTACTTTTTTTCTTTTATTGTTTCATAATAAAGTAATAACATCAGTATCAATAATATACTTATATTTTATTATAAATATTAAAAAACACTATTTCACCTTCTATCTATCCTATGAAAAACAAAATCACCGCACATGCGTATGTATGGAATACTGTCTCCACGCTGTGGTGGAATCTGTTTTTCCATCACCACCTAACATGGATGGGTATAATTGTGTAAAGAATAACTATATATGGTTATTATGACATGATACTAATTCTGAGATATTTTATCATTCACTTCAATACAACTTCAAAATCATGGGAATGATATCATCCCTCATGCGTACGTACGGCCTACCGTCTCTACGACGTGATGCGACTCGTTCTACATGATCTTCATTTAATAATGATTATATAAATGAATTAAATTAATAAATATGGTATATATTATACAAATACCATTCTGTAAACGATTTATCTATAACCTAAAAAAATAATAAGAATTTATTCGACAAAACACACATAAGAACATAAAGCAATGAACGCCCGAATAACATGTAGCAATGAAATGTTATTAATAAGAATATGAGAATATGAACATATATAATATAATAACAATGAATATTACTTTTTAATAATTCAATTACATTATTTAAATCATTATACAGGAGGTTCAGATACATACGAATCATATCGGACCTAAGGTAAGGGAAAATTTCGCAGTCTCATTTTTATCTGAGATTGTTTATATATTAGAATTTACTGGGAAATATTTATCATCCACATCCATGTTTCCTCAATATGTAATATTATTTCTATCTTCCTACAATTTTTTAAATCCAATTTTACTCATTGGTGAGTTTTTAATAAAATATATAAATGGAATCTTTTGATGTTTTTAGTACGATGTACTTTTTTTAATTTTCAGACCAAAGTATGAGAAAAATGTTTTTTTCACTTATATGACACGAATGGATTTTTTATGATTTTATAGATCATTATTTACATGAAGCTTCCTTTACAGGTTTTAATGTTTATTTTTAATAAACTTCTTCTAGTATAAAATTTATGACATGTTAAGAAAGGTAAAATGTTTTTGAGGTAGAAAGAATATTTTCCTCAAGAATGGAGTTCAAGCATTTTATCAAAATTATTTTCCATATAAGATAATATAGGGTTCTATTTCTATCCCTATTTTTACATTTATTTTATTAGGTTATGATGGTATTATTTTTAGGATGTCCTTTTATCTTATATGGATTATGTTATGATGGTATGATGTATAAGAATCCCATTTTTTATTATATGGGTTATGCTATGATGTATGATTTATGATCATATGGCACATATAATAATGGTATCATTATGAGATGGGTGGGACCTATATCACCCTCCAATGCATTCGGTAAACATTTATATCTCATGAAATAGAAATGGCTGGAAAGACGGGTTAATCTCGTTCAGGGATACATGATTGAAATGAGGAGTGAACTTGGTTCAGAAATGGACTTCGTCTGCTAGGATAGTCTTGAAAATGAGTCTTGACTACTATGAAATGAATCTCTTTTATTATGTGTTTATGCCACAATGTTTCATGTTTTATGTTATTATTATTGGGATTACATTTTGTTACCATGTTTTATCCCATGTTATGATATTAAGATCTCTTTTTCAGGTTATGATTTTCAGACTATTATTTTTTTATTAATATGATATGATTGATATTTCCTTTGATTACCCTTATTGAGTATTTGAGATCACCGGTTTGAATGTTTTCTTTTCCCCAGGCCAGGATGAAGGGTATTAAGTATGATATGCCAAAAGTGAATCTAAATATTATAAAATAAAAGGGAGACAATATAGATGATTTATGAACCAGTTGTATATGTTTCCCAGTTTCAAAAGACACTATACCTATACGGTCCTTTCATGGTTTTGTTATATGTTGTAATAGGTGTGATTAAATTTTGAAGTAATAATAGTATATGTAATTTATGGCTCGTTATAGTTTGTATCAGAGAAAAGGTATTATAAACCATTGGAAACTAGGATGTGAAAGACTCAATAATAACCCTAAGGAAATGTCTAATCATAGAACACAATCTTAGTGTTTTAGAAATGGCCATGAGAAACCTATGATAAGACCTAAAGTGTGAAATTTTATTACTGATTATGTTGCTTTCATGTTATAATTAATTTGTCTCTCTCTATTCTTGTTGTATTTATTCAATGGCTGGAACCTGAAGGAACCATGTTAATGTGTAATACGATGGGAAATGAAATGATTGTCCCCTGGGCAACCAAATGTTAAGGGAGCCGTAATGAAAAATATTGTATCCATGCTCACACAACTTTCTCAAGCTATGAATCAAAATGGACATTCAAACGATAAAAGGAAGGAGCAAAATTCTATTGAATCCTTCAAGAGGAAGAATCCTCCCTCATTAAGTGGGTCTATTGATCCATTTGTGGCTAAAAAATTGATCAGTACCACTGAAAAGTTATTTTCAGTTCTACAATGTTTTGAACGTTATAAAGTTATCTAAGCAGTATATCGGTTGGAAGGGGAAGGTGATCAATGGTGGAATCTTATCAAGAATACAAGTCCCCAAGATGAAATTTAATCCATGGAATGGGATGAGTTCAAGAACGTGTTTTTCAATAAGTAATTCCCTCGTATTCTTCGAACAAAGATGGAGAATGAGTTTCTTGAACTAAAGAAAAAGGATGATGAATTTGTTGGTACCTACGACGAAAATTTTACAAGACATGCAAGGTACACTTTCAAAAGAATTATCCAACCTGAGAGTAAGATCAATCAATTTTTTAGTGTCTTAAAACCAAGCCTTTGAAGGCCATTATCCATAAGGGAATTCAATAGCTATGAGGAAGTTGTTCGATGTGATCTGAAGGTTGAGATGGAGATTGGAGTAACCCATCTGTCATATGGGTTTGATAAAAAGAGGAAAATGGAATTCAACGGGAAATATAAAGACCACACTGAAAAGAAGATGTGTTTTCCCTTATGCTCATTGTTTGGAAAGATACATGGAGGTAATTGTCTTAAAGGGGTATGTAAATTATTAAAATTTGGAAAAGAAGGTCATTAAGATTTTGAATGTCGCAATGATTCGAAAAAGATGTCTAGTGATGCAAACAAAGAAAATTCTACACAGAATGGACCTCCTACACTTCAATGTTACAAGTGCAAGGAAGTGGGGAATTATGCTAATAAATTCACTAATCCAAGGGTTGTTGATTATGATTTATGTCAACAGACTCTTAAGGCCAAAGGCAAAGGAAAGTCACATGCGATTTCTATCGGTGATGTGGAGTACAATAACGAAGTGGGGAAAGGCATACATTCCATCCACTATAAAGTATAAAATGTTTTATTTGATTCTGGATCCACCCACTCAATTATTTTAGAAGAATTTTCTAAGGGTATATTCATATTACCTCAACAATTAGATGTTGAGTTAGCTGTGACCACCCCTAATGGCACAACAGTCAATTAATATGTTTTCAATTCTTATTTGATTGAAGTTTGTGGGAAATTTCTTCCTAAAAATTTTGTGATCCTTCAAATAGTGGAATTTGATGTGATATTTGGCATGGATTGACTTTCATTATATGGAGATCATATCAATTTCTAAATAAGGGAAGTCACATTTCATATTCATGATCAATCAAGGATCATCTATCGATTCGAGGATCAATATAACCTTCCAATGGAAATTTCATCAATGTTTTGGGTCATGATTACAATAAATGAATGTTATTTATCTCATATGGTTGGAGAGAAACTCATGATAAATAATTCACTCATTTCACAGGTGTTTGATGATGTATTTATAGAGGAATTTATAGGTCTTCCCCAAAATCGTGAAGTTGATTTTTCAATAGAACTTATACCAGGTGCTATACCCATTTCACAGACACCTTATAGAATGTGCCCAATTGAGTTGCAGTAATTGAAGAAGAAACTCCAAGGGAATATTGATAAGTGATTCATACACCCTAGTGCATCACCTTAGAGAGCACCTGTTTTGTTCATTAAGAAGAAAGATGGATCAATGAGACACTACATTGATTATCGAGAACATAACAAGATCATTATCAATAAAAAATATCATCTCCCATGCATTGATGACTTATTTTACAAACTTTGAGGAGATAAATACTCATCCAAGATTGATCTTTATTAAGGGTATCAACAATTAGTGGTAAAAATGGAGGATACACCAAATACGGCTTTCCGTACAGGGTACGAACACTATGAATTTATAGTGATTTAATTTGGTCTTATGAATTCCCCTGTTATCATCATGGATCTAATGAACAGAGTTGTTAGAGACTATCTTGATAATTTTTTGGTAGTCTTTATAGATGATATTCTTGTATATTCAAAGATAAAGGGAGAACATGAAGATCACTTGAGAATTATATTAAAGACCCTAAGAAAGGAGAAGATTTATTCCTAAATTACCAAGTGTGAATTTTGGATTCAAAATGATTCATGTATGGGTCACGTAATCTCAAAAGAGGGGATATCCATGGATCTAGCAAAATCATAGGTTATTAAAAGATGGTCGAGACCAACAATAGTAACAGAGATATGATGTTTTCTTGGTTTGGCGGGATATTATCGACGTTTTGTGAAAGATTTTTCACGATTATCTAATCCACAAACCAGGTTGACTCAAAAAAGGGTTATGTTTGTTTTGATGGAGGAGTGTGAAGAAAATTTCAAAGAGTTAAAAAGAAGATTTTCCAGTGCACCTGTGCTCTCACTGCCTTGTAGTGGAGAATGGTTTGTGATCTACAGTGATGAATCCATGAAAGGATTTGGGTGTGTACTCATGCAAAAAAATATGGGGATAGATTATTCCTTATGAAAATTGAAAATAAATTAAGAAAATTACCCAACTCCTGATTTGAAGTTAGCTGCGGTAATCTTTGCATTAAAGATTTGGATGAATTATCTTTATGGTGAAAGGTGTGATATTTATACTTATCATAAAAGTTTGATGTATATTTTCACAAAAAAGGAGTTAAATATGCGCCAAATAAGATGGTTGGAGCTGATTAAGGATTATGACTGCTCGATTCATTACCACCCTAGGAAAGCAAATAAGGTGGTAGATGCATTAAGTCGACAAGACCATACCAGATTATCCATGATGTCGATTACAAAAGATCCAATATTTATGGATTTACAAAGGATGAATTTTGGAATTATAATGGAAGAGTGAAAATAATATCTTTCTAAAATGAATGTTCAACCATCTATACATGTGAAGATTAAATAGGCACAAAAAGAAGATGTATAGTTACAGAAGAAGGTGAGAAATGTTCCTGAATTCCACAATGATTGTGATGAAATAATAAGGTTTAAGAATCGGGTTTGTGTTCCTCCCATCCCAAAATTAAATAAGTAAATATTGGATGAAGCTCATAGTTCTTCATTCTCTATTCACCCTAGAAGAACGAAGATGTATAGGGACCTGAATGAATAATTTTGGTGGGATGGCATGAAAAGCGATGTTGCTGAATATGTCTCTCGATGATTGGATTTTCAACAAGTTAATTATGACAGACAGAAGTCTAAGGGGATGTTACAACCATTACCCATACCAAAATGGAAATGGGAAACATCACTATGGACTTTTTCACTAGACTTCCAATAACATCCAAAGGCAATAATGATATCTGTGTTATAGTTGATTGTCTTACGAAGTCTGCACAATTCATTACTATTAGATAATATTCTTCTCTTGATCATATTGCTAGGATATATGTAAAGGAAGTGGTGTGATTTTTTGGAGTAACACATTCCATTATATATGATCGGGATCCGAGGTTTACCTCGATGTTTTGGAAAATTCTTCTGTATACTCTAGATATAGAGTTGAGTTTTAGCACTACATATCATCCTCAGATAGACGGTCAATCTGAGAGGACAATTCAAACTCTAGAAGACATATTTAAGGCTTCCTCTATGAATTTCAAATGTGGTTGGGATCAATAACTACCTTTGGTGTAATATTCTTATAACAATACCTTTCACTTCAGTATTCAGATGGCTCTTTATGATCCTCTCTATGGAAAGAAATGCAGAACTCCATCTTTTTCAGATGATGTTTGGGAAAGAAATATATTAGGTCCTGATCTTGTTGATGTGATGGAAGAAAAGGTCAGATATTTTCAACAACACATAAGAGCATCCCAGAGTCGTCAAATAAGTTATGCATATAATCAAAGAAAAGACATAGATTTTGAAGTGGGTGATAAAGTGTTCTTACGAATATTTCCCTAGAAGATAGTAATGAGATTTGGAAAGAAGGGAAAGCTGAGCCCAAGTTATATTAGAAATTTTGAAATACTGGATCATGTTGAGAAGGTATCTTACCCATTAGTGCTTCCAATGAATCTCTCTCAAGTTCATGATGTGTTCCATGTATCTCTCCTAAGAAAGTACATAGCTGATCCTTCACATTTACTTAGCTCAGAAGTTGTACCACTGGAGAAAGATCATTCTTTTGAAGAACAGCTGAGAGAGATTCTGGATCATAACAAAAAAGTCCTACGGAACAAGACCACTTTCTTGGTGGAAGTTTTATTGAGGAACCACCAATTTGAAAAAGCTACATGGGAACTTGAGAATATGATGAGGGAGAGGGATCCACATCTGTTTGTTATAAAGTGAAAAATTTCGATGGAGAAATTCATTTTAAGGGGGGTAGAATGTAACATTTGAGGTTTTATAAGAAATATTTTTTTTATGTTATATGAATCAACAAAGGAATCTTTCACTATACACAACACTTTCTTGTCACGGGTTACACGCTAGAGCAACCTTCCTCGATAGCTTGCATTGTACTCAATAACGACTTTCGCTAAACAACGATATGTTATTAAAATATTATTAAAAATAGCCATTATGAATAGTAATACCCACTTTTTGAAATTTTATAAATTTTACCTTTCAAAATTGACTTCATTTTTGGATTCGGAATATTGAAATTATCTTTGGGTGAATTTTTGGTATTTTTCTGAAAACATTCAATTTTTGATGAATAGTAAAAACACTAAGTTATTGGTTAAAACCAACATTTTATTTAAATAATGTTTTTTTATTTAAATTTTATTTAAGATCACAATAGATACATAATACCTATATAAGTACACTATAATCCATTGGAGTAATTTTATAATAATATAGATACATAAAAATTTTATTGAACATTTTACCGTCTTTTACCCACCTTCTAGGAGCATTTTCAATTGTACATAAAACTTAATTTTACAACATCTGTGAGATGAATTTCAAAAATCTGAGAGACATGGATAATATCATGGAGTAAAATGTTGTTCAATAAGATAAAAATAATTTTTGATGCATATTAAATTTTTTACTTTCAATTACCACGGTTAAAAGTAAATAGGGTAATTAAGGGTAAAATGTTATTTTTATTACCCTAACACATGTCCTAATTATATTGGATAAGTTTAATTCTAAAAAAAACCTTTTTAATAAAATATGACCATTTAGGTCCACTTGGATTAGATTAGGACACTTATAATTATTTTATTTAAAGAAGAGTTAAAAGAGTTAAAATAAAAGTTTAATAACTAAAACATTTATAATATAGGGTTATAAATCAGATAAATTCGAATATAAATATTAATTAAAAATATAAAAAGCTTTTCCATATAATTATGTTTTATTTTTAATTTTTAGACATTAAATAATATAATTTATTTATGACACAAAGATGATGTAGTAATTACCTTATTAATGAAATATTGTCATAATTTATGTTATAAATACCCAAATAAATGTAATTTGAGGCTTTTTATAAATTCCACTAATATTTTAGGTTAATATTACATGTTAATATTGATTTAATTATATTTTTTCGAGCTAATATTGTTGTCATAATTTTCACAAAAATCAATTTCAAAATAGTGTCAAAATTGACATAAAATAGTTTTAAAAATAAATATTATATTATTAATTGTTATTTTATTCCTAAAAATATATGGTTCGGCCAAATGACTTAGATAAGGTTATATATATTAATAATGAAACACTTGGGGTTTTTTTGGTCTGTTATAGTAATTTTATTAACCATATAGTGTAAGAAGACAAGAAGACATGGTAAAAGATAAATTATTTAACTTAGAGTTAAATCTAAATGATAAGGATAAAATAGTAACCTAAACATGTCTATAACCTATTGGATGGGAGGATTTAGACTCATCCCAATATTGTATTCTAAATAAATCAATTTGGATATATTAAAAACCAAATATGACTTATTATAAAATAATATTTTATATTTTTCTTAAGGTGACCCTCTCCTTCCTTATAAAAGGGAACCTCCTCCCTCTCCTCATTACACAATTTTGGGCCTTCAAGCTTGGAAAAAAGATACCCATTTACCTTATCAAGATCCCTAGAAACATAATATAGGTTCTGTTATTCTTCAATGACCAAATTTAGTGCCCTAAAATGAGGTTTAGTAGAGGCACGTCAAAGAAGAGGTAATATCCTTTACCAATTCATTCAAATTAATTTCTTCTTCTACTTCTTATTCTTTTCTTCTTTCATTATAAAGTAATAATATCAGTACCACTCATATAATGATATCTTATTATAAATATGAATAAACCTTATTTCACCTTCTATCCATCCTATGAAAAACAGAATCATTGTGTGTGCGTACGTACAGAATATCGTCTCCACGCTGTGGTGTAATCTATTTTCCAAAACCACCTAACATGGATGGGTTTAATGGTGTAAAGAATATCTATAAATGGTTATTATGACATGATACTAAATCTGAGATATTCTATCATTAACTTCAATACAATTTCACAAACATGTGAATGATATCATCACTCGTGTGTATGTACGACCTACCGTCTCCACGATGTGATGCGACTCATTCTACATGATATTCATTGAATAATGATTATATAAATGAATTTAATGAATAAATATGATATATATTATACTAATATCATTATTTAAATTATGTTTCTATAACCTAAAAAGAATAATAAGAAAATAATCAACAAAACAGGAATAAGAAAATAAAGCAATTAACGTCCGAATAACAAGTAGCAATGAAATATTATTAATAAGAAGATAAGAATATGACCATATATGATATCATAATAATGAATATGATTCTGTAATAATTTAATGAAATTATTTAAATCATTATACAGGAAGCTCAGATACGTACGAATCATATCGGACCTAAGGTAATGCAAAATTTCTCAATCTAATTTTTATCCGAGATTGTTTATAATTTAGAATTTATTGGGGAATATTTATCATCCACATAAATGTTTCCTAAATATGTAATATTATTTCTATCTTCAAATAAAATTTTTAATCCAATTTTCCTCATTGGTGAGTTTTTAGTAAAAGATATAAAAGGAATGTTTTTTCATTTTTAGTACGAGGTACTTTTTGACTTTTCAGGCCAAAGTACGAGAAAAATGTCTTTTTTTAACTTATACGACATGAATGGATTTTTAATGATTTCATATAACATTATTTCCATGAATATTGCTTTATAAGTTTTCAAGTTTATTTTTAATCAACTTCTTTAAGTATAAATTTTTTTGACATGTTAAGAAAGGAAAAATGTTTTTGAAATAGAAAGGATATTTTAATCAAGAATGGAGTTCAAGAATTTTATCAAAATTATTTTCCATCTAATAAAATATAGGGTTCTTTTTCTATCTGTATTTTTACATGTATTTGATTATTTTATGATGGAATTATTTTTTGGATGTCCTTTTATCTTATATGGATTATGTTATGATGGCATGATGTTTAAGAATCCCATTTTTTATTACAATGTTTATGCTATGATGTAGGATTTGTGATCTTGTGGAACACATAAGAATGGTATCATTATGAGATGGGTGGTACCTATATCCCCCTCCAATGCATTGGGTAATGATTTTTATCTCATGATATATACATGGCTGGAAAGGCTGTTTATTCTGGTTCAGTGATACAGGACTGAAATGAGGAGTGAACTCAGTTTAGAAATGGATTTTTTCCACTATGATAGTCATGGAAATGTGTCTTCACTACTAAGAAATGATTCTCTATGATTATGTTTTTATGCCACAAAGTTTCATGTTTTATTTTATGATTATTTTGATTACATTTCACTAACATGATTTATCAAATGTTATGATATTATGATCTCTTTTGTAGGATAATATTTTTAAAATGTTGTGTTCTTATGAATATGATATGATTGATATTTCCTTTGTTTACCATTACTGAGCATTTCAGATCACCTTTTTGTATGTCTTCTTTTCCCCAGGTCAGGAAGAAGTGTATTAAGAAAGATATTCCAAAAGGGACTCTAGATATGAAAAAATATAAGGGAGACAATGTATATGATTGAGGAACTAGTTGATTATGTTGCTCAGTTTCTAAAGACATTATACCTATATGGTCCTTTCATGGTTTTTTATATGTTTTAATAAGTGTGATTCAATTTTGACGTGAAAAAAATTTATGTAAGTTATGGGTCGTTATATGCAGGATTCCTAACAAAGTATAGTTGTGGTCAGTGGTTATTAATTTTTTTGGGAAGAAGAGTCTCCATTCAGCATGGGGTAGGTCCCAACCCTTAGTATCTCATTTCTATGGGGGTGGAGGCTCCCGAATCTACAAAAAGGGATCACCTGGTTGTTTTTATTATGGAGGTCTATGTCACCAACAACAGCCATGGAAATACTTTTTTGTGAATTAATCTAGTGCTACATGTTCTTCCCCAGGTTCTTCCATTGAGGTTGTTTTGGCCGAGGTAGAAGCGATAGGATAATACAGTTTTGTATTATAAGAGAGTAAGTGGGGAAGGAAAAGAAAAACCCTAAGATTCTCCTTATCCTCATAGAGTAGATTGTGGTCATGGAGGTGGTCATCAGCAGGTTCATAGAGTTCATGATGTAGGTCAAGGTCTGCATCATCTGTTAGTGTATTCTAGTGCTAGGTTATCTATACGTCCTTAGAGGTACCGATTACTTTTATTATATGTTGGTGAATGCCTAATTTGATTCAAAAGAAACACTATTATTCATATCTCCTTGCATTGTCCATGCATTTGGACATGAGACAGAGAGTATTCTAGTTCCATTGGAATGGAATTCAACAATTAGAGGCCGAGCTAACTTATTTGAAAAATGTAGATACTATGTGCTAGTACAAGGGTGTCCCTGCTCTTGGGAAGATTTCCAATGTTTATTAATATAGCCATATGATGTCATCCTCAGTGTGGATTCGTTGTATTTGGTGTAGTTAAATGTCGATTTCATCTAGAGGAAGGTAGTGTTCTTCAAAGATAATTAAAATGTAATAGTGTTTTTTAAAGAGTGAGATCTGTATATGGGTTAGAGCAAGATTTACTTCCTTGTCATCTGTGATTGTGGTGTTTAGGTTGAGTTTATTATATGTTCAACATTTTGTGTTTCCTAAGGTCATTGATGATTACCTTTATGTGTTTCTATCAGAGGTTGCAGTGTTACCCTATTGACAATAGATGGAGTTTGGGATTGAACTACATGCAGGAACGTCTCTTATCTCAATTTCTATGTATAGGATATTTCCTTTTGAGTTTAAGGAGCTATGTATACATCTCGATGGTCTATTGTAGTGTATTTTTGTTTGGATGAGTATTTCACCATGGGGTTTATTCTTTTGTTTATGAAGAAGTGTGATAGAATTTTGTTTTTGTGTGTCGATTATCATCACTTAAAACTGAGTGACAATAAATAAAAATTATCCTCTTTCATAGATTAGTTAGATATTCGATCAATTGAAGGGTGAAACTTGGTTCTTGAAGGACAATATGTGCTCATAATATCATCAGATCCCCGTGAAGGATGAGCATATCTTGAATATGTATTTCAATTATCTTCATGAGAATTACGAGTTCATTTAGATGCCATTCAGTGTGACGATTGATCCATATATGTTAATGGGGTTGATGAAAAATATGTTTCAGCAGTTATTGGATATGTTCATGGTTTTATTAATTGATGAAATACTTGTGAACTTGATGACTGAGAAAGAGCACGAAAAGAACATGTCTACCGTTTGGGAGTTCATAGTCGACAATGGCTTTTTGGGAAGTTTTTGAAGTGTGAGTTTGGGTCCCGAGTAGTGTGGTTCAGTGGTCATGTTGTATCCCAGTAGGTATTTTCTGTAAATCATTCAAATATAAAAATAGTTTTTGGGAATAATCTAAGATAGTGTAAGATGTGAGAAGTTTCTTTATTCTTCTTGACTATTACATGAGGTTCATAGATAGTTTATCGCTGATTAAGACTCCTATGAAATCATTGACCAGAAAGGACCAAGAATTCGTATGTGTTGATCAATGTCCTGATACATTCAAGTATCTGAGAAATAGTTTTTTCAATGATCTGGTTCTTTGACTTCTAGTAGAAGGAGTTTATATTGTAATTTTGTATGATACATTGTGTTTGGGGTTAGGTTGTGTTCTAATTTATTTGATAATAGTTTTTTTATTATGGGTCTCTGCAGTTACATCCCCATGATCATATCTATGCCACACACGATCTCAAGATGATGGTAGTGGTGTTTTACCTGATGTTTGGGCGACATTGCCTCATTGGAATTAATTTCACGACCTTCACTAATAATAAGTGCTTAATATTATTTTTCTCAAAGAATGACTTAATCTTGAAATAGTGACTGTGGATGGAGTTCTTATAGGATTACGAATTTTAAATTTTATATACAACTAGGATGGGTAATTTTGTAGCTGATGTTATAAGAATGAAGTCTCGTAGTGATGTAGTGTGTGATTTTAGTGATTATTGGTGAGTGAATGAAGATAATTTGACATTACATCATGAGGTGGGAGAAGATAGGGGTAGAGATTGTCTTTTTCAGATGATGGTGCTTTCATATCTGGTGTAGCGTGTACAAGAGTCATTATTGGGGGATCATGAGGTGGAGGTCTAGAGAGACAGATCTCTTCATGGAGAGGCCCATGATAGTTGATTTACGGATGAATAACACCTATTTTTGGTTTATGTAATTATTTTGGTTCTATTGGGGAGGTTTCATATGGTTCTCAGAGATTTATTTTGTTCTACCATAGTAGTACATCTTAATAATACAAATATGTACTGATCATTGAAGAGTTAGTTTTTATTTTCTATATTAATACTTGATGTTGCAGTGTTTGGGTCTCAATTCTTGGTCCAGCAGAAGGTGAAGATCGAGTGCCATGTTCCGGGTGGTTTTCCCCAACCATTAGATGTTCCTCAGTGGAATTTGGTGGAAATCTCGATAAAAATAGTTAATAGTTTACCTTGACCTTAGGGAGGCTATGATTCTATATGAGTTTTAGTCAATCCATTGATGAAATCATACCAAATCATAGAAATAAATGATTCAAGCTCAGTGGATGTTTTATTGAGGAAATATCTGTAAGAGGTGGTGGGATTCCATGGAGTCCCAAGGATGATCATTTATAATTGAGATCCTCATTTTACCTCTCATGAGTGCAGAGGTCTCCAGTATGCTTCGAGTTCTCAACTATGTATTAGCACTAATTTTCATCCCCAAACATACAGTCAAGCAGAACATACCATCCAAACTATTGTAGACATGTTGCGCTCAGGTGACCAAGATTTTGTGGGTTCAGGGATGAGGCACCTTTTGTTGGTAGAGTTCTCATTATATAATAGTTTCCACTCCACAATAAGTATGGTGTCATTTTAAAAATATTATGGTTGAACTTTTTTTCTTCATTATTCTCGATTGGGTTTGTAGAGTCATAAATGATTGGACAGGAAATAGTACAGAACACAGCAAAGATGGTTCAAGTGATTTGTGAGAGGTTGAAGGTAGTGTGGGATCATCAGAAATCCTATTCCAATCCGGGTATGAGACCATTAGACAATAAAAATGGGGATCATGTCTTTTTTAATATTACTCCTTGTCATGTATAATTGAGTTTAGTTTATTGAAGAAATCATTATCCCATGATAGTTAGTCAATATGAGGTGTCAGTTCATGTTGGAGCTGTGTAATATCAAATAGAACGCCCTGCACAGATTAGTCAGATAAACAATGTTTTTCTTATTTTGTAGCTCAGTATTTATCTTCATGACAACTCCGACATCATATATTGGTGTGAGATCAATTATTATAAATATATGACCTTCTTATGAGAGGTCTTAGGATGTTGAGTAATGTGTGAAGGTGGCTTTTTGCATGCATGTTATCTCCTTGGTTCATGTCTTATGGCAGTATAATGTCTTGTTAGAGAGTACATGGGAACATGAGCCATATATATGAACATAGTTTCCTATTAAATTTGATTTTTTCTTCTTTTTTGTATCATTTTTCTTTATGGTTCTATACAATTTCTATTTATGATATTGATATCACTTGTTTCTTGATTCAGATTGATTTTTTAGAGGTATCTACCCAGGGAGAGTGTTTAAGAGATGAGTTTGGTTGTCATGTGGTCCTGTTTTGTTCATTTTATGAAACATTTGACATCCTATGATGGAATAATCCTTTAAAGGTATCATGAATGATGGTTATCCAGAACCTTTTTCTATTTTATCTAGAGGTTGGTTTTGTATTCTCGTATATGAGAATGATTTCAGAGTTATCTAATGTAATTTCCCAAACCTCTTTGGTCTATCCAATTGTTGAAAAATGGTATTTGGGGTCTTTTGGGAGTCCTAGGTGACCTATTTATACACATTAACAAAATTTAACGTTTTTTGGATGTTTTTTCAAAGATGGTAGCTCATTCCAATCGTAGCATGTTCCAACAACAGCTCGCTCCAATTGTATCTTGATCCCACGGTATCTCATTCAAACGGTATCTCGTTCTAATGGTATCTCCACCAATTATATCTAATTCTAGTAGTGAATTTTCCAATAATGAATCGTCTAATGATGACTCATCCAATGGAGACACATCATATGGCATCTCATCCCATGGTGACTCGTCCAATGATGAGTCATCCCACGTTGACTTGTGAACAGTGTTTCTAGCTTCCTATAGTCTCACCACTATGAGGCTATCATTAATGTAATATGAATTAAAAGTATTATTTTAAGGATTTTAAGACTGATTCAAAAACCTTAACTACTATATAAATTATCCAAAGGGTCCCTGTTCATTTTTTAAGTCAAAACACATATGGTTGACCAGACCGAACTTTAATGGAAAATCTAAACTATATCATAAACCATATCTCTATTTAGATTTTCAAAAGGTATAGGGTATATTCATACATTATTAATCCTTCTAATATTCCATGGTACAGGATGACATATTTCTTCTTCCCTAAGGATTCATGAGTTCCAACTACAATCATTGGATCATGTTTCCCATAAAATTTCTACGACATGTGCACCCACTATTTTGTTGCAACCATGAGGTAATGATTCATCTTTGATATAATGTATGTTATACATCTATTATTATATGTTCCTTCATCAAATTAATCCTATTTAAATTTTCCATGTGATGGAATGAGATATCTACATTTCTAATAGAGTTTTCTTGGTTGTTGGTTGGTTTGGTGGTGTTGCGGCGTCCTCGGGTGGATGCAACGACTACATGAGAGGTGGTCGAGATCTATTTTGTTATCCAACTCATTTAAAAAGAACATTAGAAACCTTTCAATTAATGTTATTCTATGATTCTATATTTAATTACATGAAATTGTATAGTTATAAAGTTTTATCCCCTGGATCACAATGAAAATGGCATAATTAAATATTTGAATTGGATTAAACCATTTCCATTTTTTTCATAGTGATGTCATTGCTTCATGATTTTCTAGATAGTGTGATACATGTAAATTTTTATTAAAATGTTTTTTGATACAATCTAGAAAAAAATGTAAAGAAGGAATTAATTGATATTTAATTATCTATGTAATTAAAGAATGATGCTCATGAATCAGATTATTGTTCTTGTGATTTAATAGTAATAAAAGGGCTGTAGTTATGCATTTTTATTTTAATCACTTATTCTAGAGAGAATAGTTAACTGGTTGTGTTATAAATGAAATTAATTAGTGTTATGAGTTTACCTATTTCTTGTATATGACATGTGCTGTATGCTTTGTAGTTGTCAGTTCTCATTGGTTTTGATGGATGAATTCCTTATTTAGGGATAAGTGCCCAAATTCATTGATACTTGATTATTACTGCATTTATTATGGTGTGAACCTAGGATGGATATTTGTAGAGTGATATTTTGGTATTTGGGGATAGGTAGGCCATGTTTTTATGGAATAATTTCATTCCTAGATAGGTGATATGAATCTTTTTTATGCATGTGAGGGTTTGGGTGGACACTAGGGATGATGGAATGCAATTAATTTGAGATTCCCCATTTATGTGAAAGTGTTTTATATTTAATATATTGTTATTTGATTTTCTATTCATTCCCCATATTCTAATACAAATGGTTTTTCTTACCCTTTTTCCAAAAGAGATTATTACATGTGGGGTATTCCATGTGATTTATATCATTATACTCTTGAGGTTGGATGGGTCTATGCTTCTTCTATAGGTGGAAAATACTCGACAGGTAGTTCATCTACTCATCGTGATGATCTACTTATGTTTGGTAACATAAAATTATTTATTAGAATAACTAGAAATAAATTAAATGTAATCGTTTTTAGATAAATTATTAATGATGATGATCCCATGGGGTCTGATATTTTTTTCATGTAATGGTGAGGTTATAATTCTAAAGAACTGTGGATTCAAGTTGGAAGTTCTTGGAGGTCAACTAAAATTGTTGTGATGCTAAGGAAATGTAAAGTAGAAATGATAATGGTTCGTTAATGTTTAAATCATTAATTAAAATGAAGTGAAATTGATAATACGGGATGTGTAACTTAATAATGTATTTTAAATGGTTTTTTATTGTTGGATATCTATTCTTAGTAATGGTATATGTGAGTCCGAAAGTTATTTGATGCAGTATAGTCTTAGACTAGGTTTTTCCAATAGGGTTGTTGTGCTGTATGTTATATCATATACTTTTGTGTTTCTATATGCTACCCACACATTCTGTTATGGAGACTAACACCATAGGGATTCTGAGCCCTGGGGGTTTTCCCCCAATAAAGATGGCGAGGAAGGATGGATAACTTCCAACTTTATCCCCCCTCTCTTCACTTAGTTGTTACTTGTACTTGTATGCAGAGTTGTTAGTTTTCCCCATATATGTGTATAGAGGGATGTAATTGTTTCTGATTATTTCACACACATATATATTGGTTATAGTTTCCTAAAGACTAAAATCAGTATAACGTCTAAAGTTTATAATGGATTGAGGTATAATAGCTGAATATGATACCCATTATGTGGGATGTAGTGGCGGCTCAAAACTACCTGTTTACTTCTAGTTGTGTGGATTGACTACTGCTTTAACCAAGTGCATATGTTAAATCCATATTTTCTTGGGGTGCATGTTGTGGTGATCACCCATGTGTCTTCGGGAAAGCCCTTTTGGAGAAAGATGCTCATGATGTTCGACATTGGGAAATATAGAAAACTACTAGGGGAGTTGCAGTAGGTTACCCTTTATATATTTTATTATTTTATATACTTTTCAATTCAACACTCTATGATATTATCCACGGTTAGGTTTAGAAGTTTATATAATTGTTTTTTTACAAGATAGTTTCACTTGATGTTCACTATGATTTAGCTTACATTCATTGCATTGGCACAAGAGGCTCTAGGTGGGGTCCAACTGAGTTTACTTTTATACTCACCCTACGTTACATATACTATTTTTTATGTAAATTAGAGAATGTTGGTGATCAGACATGTTACTACTAGCTTGTTGTTTTGTAAGAGCTATTTTGCCTTCATGGTTGTTATTCTTTTACTTTATTTTGGTACTTTCAGTTTTCTATTATAAATTTTAGTAGTTCTCTCAGGAAATTACATTTGCGTAATTGGTTTTTCTTTTACATTGTGGTCTGAGGTTGAGTTTTTAGTCTCTATCTTATCTCTCTATTTATCATGTGTTCTCCTATAGGGTACTGCCTCATTTTTGTGTGTTTATTATACCATCGGTTCTAGTTCCCATCCAAGGACATACTCTAGGAGGGACTCAAGGGACATGATCTCTCATTTCACATTGCAGTACTAGGAGGGGTACACATTTTGGGGAGGTGGTTTGTGACAATAATTATAATAAAGTATCCATTAATAATCAATCTGATAATAATATCAAAATGAATTTTTTTATAATATCTTTTATTTATTATTAAATTTTTTATTCATTTGTATTTAAATGCTTCTCCTTTACAAAATAAATAAATTTAAGTAATTAATCGAATAAACTATATAACAGTAATTATAATAGAATAGGAACTCACAACCAACAATATAGAGAGGATAAGAAAATCTCATTGAGCCACCTAAGAAGAATATCTGAATGGAGGGATATGGAAAGTTCTTCATTGGTCATGTGTAAGGTGGATCTGAGGTCACTTAGACTACCTAGGATTTGACATTGTTGAATAATGATTTGTTTGGATACCCAAATGCTTACAAGTCTGACTCAATTTCATATACCCATTTAAAACCCCGATTTGTCCTAAAATTAATGATGTAGTTATTAATATGAACTATTTAATGTTTTACTAATTGAAGCTAGTGAAAATGGTTTTGAAAACAATTGTTTAGAAAATTAAAGGCACAAAAATGGAGGAAATTATATGTTGATGAAGATGGAATAGTTAGGAAAATATTTGAATTCATTAAAATATTAAGAATATTATAAATAAATATCAAAACTTTAATATCATGATTGATGTGACTAATCTCTTGACTTGCAGAACTATTATGTCATTGATTTTGTAAAACGTGCATCTTGAATGTAATAGTGGACACATATTTTCCATACAATGAATCATTTTTGAGATATTTACTTATTTTAAAAAAACATACATAATAATAATATTAATAAGATATAATTTTATGAGATCTTACGAAATTCAAGACATACCCTAATGTTATGTCTCAGCCATGGAAAAATAATTATCGATATGGTAATGGATTCATTAATTTCAAAAATGATGCATTTCTTGGGAGATATTCAGTTATTATGGATAAATACCATTTGAAAATTTTAATATATTTAATATTTTTATTCACTCTATGTCAAGGATCTATGGGTCTCGAAATCGCATTTTATATAATAATCTGGGTCATAAAATATTAAATTTAATATTATAGGGTTTATACAATGCATTTATCCATACCAAAACACATTAAAAAATATTAAGTTATTTTATTTAAAAGCTATGTTTTTATTCATAAATAACCATAATTTATCATAAATGATTGTTTTTTTATTATTTTTAATAATTTAGTATCTTATAGTTGGAATGGTGGACGTACCATTATAAAAGTCACATAATTTATATGGAAGTGGAATATTTGGTAATTTATTGAATGGATTCCATGTGTTTTCATGGATCTAGAGATATGTCCATATAGATCGGCGAGGGAATATCCACTTTTTTAGTTATCCTGGTTATAAATTCATGAATTTCAATATATAGGGACCTAGGACATAAAAGTTAGATAGAATTAAATGTGGATTTTTCAATTTGAAATTTATATTCCATCAATATTTTCATGATACTAGGTGATACATGGAACTCCAATATCATAGTTACTATATATGTGATTTGATAATCCATGGGTTATGGCTTGTATTCCTATTTTGTAAAATATCATGCTTCGAGAAATTTCTATCACTAGTCAAATAATATATTTTGAATCCGAAATAAAGATCAATGGATCAACATTATTATACATGGAATGAGTTGAATGACATCCAACCCAATGAATTATTAGTAGGATGTCCAATTGTTCAAAATCATAGATTCATGGATAAATTTATTATTATTAGTACCTTTTTGGATAATTTTTATTACAATATTATGTTTCGTCTAAGATGGAAATATGAATTTTGTATTAACATAGAAAATTATTTTATAGGATCACTGTTATTGGTGCCCTACAGTTATTTATTTCTTACGACATGTAAGTGCACCTCTGTGTGCATATGGATTTTATTTATTCATTAATGTTGAATAAAATTTCATGATGGATAGGATTGAGAACCATGGATTCATATTCGAGTTGGGATTATCTTGTAGATTCTTATTATTTGGTTGGATCTCCTCAACATTGTCATGGAGGGTATACATGTGCTTTGGCTGGGAGTTAGTAGTGCATCCTTGTAATTTTATTTTAGTTTCTTTTGTTTTCAATAGTATATGTTAACATCCAAGAGGGAGATTACTGAAATATCTATTAAATGAATTTTAAGTACATTACTACTTTCTATTTTATTATCCCAGCTGAGATTAGTTTTTTTCATTCTAACTATGATCATTTAATTCTATTGATGATGTTTTAAAGATTTTGATATTTTCTTACTCATATACGACACCATACAGTCACCACCTACACTCTTATTCCCTAACTACTAGTCAGAAGCCCAAGGTATATCAGGTGGCATGATTGAGGCAGATTCCCCAACCATTCTAGTTAATTTTTGATTGAGTGAACCCGGTTAGGATGTGACATTGTTGTATAATATGTTTACCATTCATATTGTATTACTATTTTGGATATGTTAGTCAGTATTATTCAGAACGTGTTTGATCTATGATTTATATAGGACAGGTTCCTTGAGAACATTTCTTCCAGTAATATTTCCTAGTATCTAGGGATGTGAACTCTCTAATATTTATATATGATGATAATGTTTTTTTTTCATTTGATAAATCAGAACATGTGTTTGATATTATTACTTACTACGGATTTTACTTCATGTCCATTGATGAGGGGATAGGGAATAATTTGGACACTTGTTCAAAAAAAGTCAGGATCTCATCTATCATATTTGGAACATATGATTTATATCTCTCAGAAATTCTAGTTTTTGATATCACTGATGATAGTGGACGATTTATTAACATGTAAAAAACCCTAAATTGTGTTTTCCAAAATAGGTTCATGGATTCATTCTATTAAATTATGATGATATTTATATAATTACATCACATGGATGGAAATGTTTATCTTTTTTGAGACAGTGTATAGTGAGGCTAGTAAGTCATTCCACATATATGGTTTGAGTAGTAACCCTAGTATGTCTATTGGGAACATGATTCACCAATTTCATACCCATCACAAGTCATTGATACCTATGTTTGGTTATACAATGGTTGAGTAATAACATATATGTTTTCCCCTATATTGTAATTATAAATAAATAAACAATGGTCATGGTGTGGAATGGATTGTTAAGATGATGATTTATGCCACTATTGAACCTCGATGCCAAGTGTAATATGATGATTACATTTTAGTATACCTACTAGAGGAGTTTCTTTTCAGGTGTGGTGAACTAAAGGTCAATCTCAAATAAAAATGGGGTTTTCCAATCATTCATGTTCTGATATTTTACCTTACCACCCTTTTTATTGCTATCAATTCACATTCTACAATGTGTTACTGAGAGGTACCATTTTTTTAGTGAACTTCAACCTCGAGGTTCTATTACCATATAAATCTTAATGGTGAATGTCTGTTCATTAACATTATAAAATAATTTCATAACCCTATAGGGAGACCTTTCATATGATGATGACTTGTCGTAATCGATTCCTGGAAGGATGGTGTTTTTAAGGTAATTACATTTGGGTTCAATCCATGTCTTCCTATATAGTAAAAGATTTTCGAAAAATGGGTTTCCAATTACAACGTAAAGGGTGATTTTATCTATTAAATGGTAATTTAAAACCTATTTAAATGGTCCCATTTTTAAGGATTCACAATCATATTTCATTGATATCCTTATTTCCATTTTATAGTTTTGATCGTTGTGTTAGATTCCTTACATTGATAAGGGTGTGTGGATGCTTCCCCTTGGGTTAGGACCTTTTAGATTGGTTTAACTATGGATTATGTTCATGGATATTGTGAACATGATTTTATACTTTACTGATAGACAACTTTGGGGGAACTATAATACATTTTATTTAAATCATTCCCTTACTGGATGATTTTTAGTTGATCGAGGTAAAACTGTGAGTAGGGTTGGCCTGATGTTTTCAGTTTCTTTTTTAGTCAGTGAGAATTTGTAAAATTACCTTTTACAGACTGATGCTTGAGAAGTGATATATTTTTTTCAATATTTTTATGAGAATTTTTTTGGATTCATTGAATGAACCAAGGTTGTTTTGTGCTTCAAAAATGAGTTAGAAGAGTACAAACATTTGTGTTCCCAGTCCTACTTAGAAATGGATTATTTTTATCAACATTTACTAAAACTAATAAATTCCCCTAACAATAATGATTTTACGGTGATGATAAATCATGGAATAAATCATAGCACAAGTGAGGATATAATTCTTTTGGATGACTTACAAGGGTTATCATTATGTGTAAAAATTCTTGTTTCATGTAACCTAATTGGATAGAAATTCATAAGGCGAGGCTTTCAAGATTGTAAGTTGGCTTATTTTTATATTATGTTTCTATAAAACAATTTAAATGGGAGGGATATAATTTTTATGTGTTAGTTACATGAGGAACCTTTTAAATAACAAATCAACGAGTGTCCATTTATGAGCTATGGACCGGCAGTATTAATGATATTTTTATACATGGTTTGTAGGAGGTAGTGATAAAATGAGAAATTTATCTTTATAGTACATGATAGATAGAGAATAAACCAAGCTCTGTGAGGCTATTGAACTGTGGTGGCACATTAAAACAAATTTTTAGGATGAGTGGTGTTAGGAGATAGTTAAATGAATATTTATTCTTGTTTTTTTCATGGATTGAGGTGGGTGATATATATCTATATATGGAATATATGTTTACTAATTATATATATATGGTCATTCACTATATCTTTTCATCATCATTTTTATATTGATGAAGTGATGGATATACACTAATCAATAATAATTACCTTCATGGATTGATGAGAGAGTACATTGGAGTAATACTCATGGATATGTATATGTTAATATAGATGGTGGGGAGCATACCATTAGTCATTTTAAACTAGTGACAATCATTATGGTTTGAAATTTGGTGGTTTTCATTGAAACTATTCTCATGATGTGGTGATTGATGATGTTTTAATATTCTAGGGTAATTCTTAAGATGGGGGTTATTATCTATTCCAGTAATTATATTAATTGATGGATGTAGTGTGGTCTATTGATCCAATATTTAGTAGTGAGGGTTATGATAATGGTACTTCTGTAGTGGAGAGTAGTATACCATTTGTAGTTGAACATTTTACTATATGTTGGGCTTCTAAATTATGGTGCTGATCATTAGATGGGAAATATAATAATAATTTATAAATTACATGGATATGATAAGGGTATTTTTTTGATATAAAATTCCTCTTAGGGTTTTTATGTAATATAGTGGGGGTTTTGTAATAACCTGTGCTTTGGAAAACTATGAATAATATAAGAAATGTAAATTTTTCATTCATATGTTCTTTAGGCATTGAATTTTAAATTTTACCCATAATATGATATTGTAAAATAATTATAACACCACCACCGGTCACATAACATGTTTATTCCATAGTATAATATTTATCTTGGAGTTATGAATTATTCAACTTTTGATGGAATAATTAAAATATTATGTATACTTATTATGATATTATTTTATTGTGCATGATGATTTAATGATATCAATAAGATAGAGTTTCATATTGATATTATATCTCCTCTGTTGATTCAATTATTGTGGGGTTCTTTGGGAAGGAATAAAGTCAAGTTGGGTGTCAGGGCTAGGAACAAGTCCATTTTTCATTGCTTCTCCCTCTTCCATCCCCCTTTTAATTTTTTCCATACATAGATTCTCATGTTCAACATAGATGGGATTCAATAAGAAAAATTGTGATATAATATTTTGAGGGAGATATCGGGAGATGAAAAAGATGAGATGTGCCTATATGGATCATAAGAAGAGATAGTTCATATTTCAGTAGTTGTGGAACATAGATATGAGAGAATATTTAGGGGGTTCTTCCAAATGTTCATACATTTTTTATCGGGAAAATAACCATAAAATTATATATTATATGTTTTGAGACCTTATTATTACTATTATCCTCTCTCACATGGTCGATCTATGCTTGAATTTGGGTAATAAATTGATTTAGGCCCATTACAAGTGTTTTAGTTACGAAAATCCAGCACACATATTGTTTGATTTTGTGACATCACAATGTTAACTATTCATTTCGTAGTTATATGAATTTTTTTAAGTACACACTATGTAATAAAAGAACATGTCCTATAATGTTTCATGGACATTTGGCTATGTACAAGGATTGACATCCCATATAGGGGAACTAGGAAAATAGGTTACAAGGCTAGACCCTGAGTGTTTGGTATGTTTTGTTAATGTACATGGATAGGTAAGAACACTATATAAGGCCATGTGAGTTATAATAGTATGTAGCCTATGTTGGGAACACATAAATTACATGAATTACACTCTGTATGCATGGATTTTTCATTCCATGTCAGGCTGAAGTACACAACAATTTGGGGATTCTAGAGTAAATGATGTGTACAAGGATATTCAACATGTTTGTATTTTACATTCTACCCTATTGTGTGTTTTTTATGTTTTCAACCCCTAGAGTATCAATTGATGAAATAGAATTTCCATATTAATTTTTTCTGTACATATATTTTGATTGTTGAACCCTTGGGTTTAATTTAGGACTCCTAAAAAATGTTTTGGGTTGAGGAATCTATAATGGAGAGGTCATTTCACTAGTAATTGGGATTTTTTAATTCTATGAGTGTGACATGGATGTCCTCCACAAATGGTATATATTAACTATTATGTGGATGTAGAATTAGAACATTATTTTCCCCATTTTGAAAATTTTCAACAAACAACACATGATTTTAGGGTCTATAGGGTATCATGATGAGAAAAATGGTTGGGGTTTTAGAAAAACGTTGACTAATAACCTAATTTTAGATAAAACAAGATAAATATCCATAGACAAGAATTTATTTCTTTTCCCTTATGAAAATCACCCTTTCAATGTGTTAATAATAGGTCCTTTGAGGCCATGTGAATTTGAAACTAATATGTACATAAGGTTCCCATATATTATTCCATAATTAAGTAAATACTATTTTAGGTTCTGGAGTGATATTCCTATCCTTTATATTAATATAGGGGATCCCCAAGGCTTCTATATTGTTCGACTAACCCTGAGAAATTGAATTATGGATTTTGTTTGAGATTGTAGCGGGTGGCTCTGAGTAACAATACAGAGAATATAATCCCAAGGGGTTGTTGTAATATTGATGAGTTCAGGAATTAAATTTCAATTAAATTATACATTATATAAAAATGATAATATTTATATATCTACGATTTCAAAAATTGATTTCTCAAAGTCAGTGCATGGGATCTGATATGATGATATTTAATGATGAGGATTTTTTAGACGTACTTCCTGTGATCCATCTAATGATGAAGACATGATGTGATATATAGTGGTGATTCCCAAAACTACTACATGAGAACCTTCTCATTAATCAAATTTATTATTTTTTAGCAATATTTTTATAGGAATCCGTATTATCACTAGAAATCCACCATTTATAAGGATTATAGTCCTAGGTTTATTAGTGTATTCCATAACCCCTCTTATACTATAATAAAAATATAGTGGCTAGTTCGCTAAAATAGTGGTGATTCAAAAGGTCTTCCTAACTCTAATTTTCCCTTAATCATTAGATGTGAATGATATAATGATGGATGGATGATTATCACCTCATTTTATTCCTTTGATTATACTATAATACAAGAAGAAACCCCATTATAGTACATGAATGACTTTTGTTGGAGTGAAATGTTTAGTTGTTTTTTTAATTGATCCTATGTTTTATTGAATAGATCTTGTGTAGCATTTATTCTGTTCTCGCTGCCTCATACATGCGAATTATATGTAGGTGTGTTGTCATCAGTTACACGGTGGGTCACATCTGCACTTCAACTTGAGTTATGTACATAATTTTAATATTTATGTAATTAGTTTAATTTCCTATTTTTTAATTGTTTGATTGAAGTGCAGGCTGGTGAGGGCTGAACCTGATGTGGGTCGTCCATTGTGGCACTGATAAGTGAGTGTTGGCTTTACATCTCTCAGCTCTCGGACAGGGAACAGGCAAAGTCGTGCGGCTTCACCTGTTTAACGCACGGTCTGCCCGATGCGTGGACGATTAAGTAAATGGATAAATTTTATTATAGTTATTCTTGGTTTTTGTTATTATTTTTAGTGATTCTCTTATTATTATTATAATTGAACCCCTTTATTAATTTATATTATTAGGTACTTTTATTTTATTATATTATTTTATTTCATTCTATTATATTTCATATTAGTTTAAATTTTTATTAATTTTAAGTTGGTTACCCCTTGGTATATTATTTTATTATTATCTTAATTTTGTTCCATTTATTTTATTTATAATAATTTTATTTCTAAATTTTTAGAATTTTATCCCTTTTTTTCCACTCCCCTTCCCTAACCTAGCTGCCCTTTCCCCCTTCTCTCCCCCCGCTCAACCCTCTACCCATTCTCTCCTCCCCGCTCAGCCACTCCCCTCTCCCCCCATTCCTTATTCTCTCCCCCGTTCCTTCTTTTATCCCCCATCATACTCCTCACTCCCCTTCCACACCTCCCACCGGAACTACAACAGTCATCGCGCTATCCTTCCCCTTCTCCCGCCGAACCTACAACAGCTGTTGCGCTCCCCTTCCCCTCCTCTCAATTGACCTGAAACAGCTGCCCTACACTCCCCCTCTCCACCTCCAGTCAGACAGCCACCCCACACCCCCGCTCTCACCCGCCGGACCACCGCCACACACGACCTTACAGTTGTAATTCTGGCGACCTCCCTCCCTTGGTTGTGCCTCTTTAGAATGATTTCTGTGGTTAGTGTATGGATTAAAATTTATTTAATTATTAGTGAGTTAATTTAATTTTTAATCAATTTATTTAGATATTTTTAATTTTTCTAATTGTTGATGTTTTTCCTAGGTTGGGTTTGAAATTATTTGGTCTATTGTTTTAGGACCTTTTTGTTGGATCCTTGTGGTGTGAATGTTGTGCAGCGGGAGTGTTGCATCGTATCACAACGTTTTTCTTACTTTAAGGTAGGTGGATTCACATGAATAGGTTTCTTGATTAATTTTATTTTTGGTTTAATTAATTTAATATGTTATATAGAAAATTTATATTGAGAGTTTTGGTTTTGGATCGTATAATTTGGTGATTTGTTTTACTAGTTGCATGTTTATGTTGTCTTGGTTTTTACTGAGTTGTGCCGATAATTTTTAGTAGATTCTGCAGCTAAAATTTTATTTCTATTAGATTATTAGTGTTTGTTTGTTTACAATGGTTGTTTGAGTGCGTTTTGGAACCGTTAAATCATGTAGTTTTATTTTCATTAAAACATCTAAACAAACATTTCTAATTTTCGATAAATTTTAGTTCGGTTCTTGAAATTGTGTAGATGTTTATTGCATTATGTAATTGCTGCATGTTTTGTTCAGTTTCATAGGATCTCTATTGTGCATAATACCTCTAAATGGTTTATTTATTTTTTCATTTATGTTGGATATGTAATGGAATGTTTGACTTAGTTGAGATCATAGGTGTATGGTGTTTGACTTAGTTGACATCCAGGTGTGTAGTGTCTTGACCTTGATGAGTAGGGTGAACGTAGAACTATGAACACAAAAGGGGATGTTTGGGTACTAGGTGGGCGGACAATATCCAGAGTGCTAGTGATACGGGAGTGGCCTTAGTCCAGTTTCACATAGTTGGTTTGAGGCCTACAACACTAACTAAACATTAGATGATGACTGGATACCACTATGTAATGGAGGTGTTTCCCTACTAGTGGCTCGTGCATGAGAACATGAAAATGTTATGGATTCTTTACCTTTTTTTGGCAAGACGTGATGTTCTAGGGTCCCACTTAGCTTTATTCCCTATAGTGCCTCTCACACTTTTGTTTCTCCTGTGAAAATTTATACTCATTACTGGTTGGTTGTGTGACTTATGTGGTGTTATAAATGTACATTTCTTTTCATTTTCTCTTATTACAAAAAAAACAGTTTTCATTAGATTGTTAGGGAATTTATTTTTTTCTATAAATAATCCTACAAACTGTTTTTATCATCTATCCTTTACATGCGGAATATTTTCTTTGGTGCCATCCAATTGAGTGATTTCTCACACCCTACTTACACACTAGGGTGTAAGTAGATTTGATTATGTCTGATGCAGTAAAAGGAAAAGGTCATGGGAGTGGTGGTCCGAGTTACTAGTTGCTTCTTTTGACTTTGCATTTGTGGTGATGGCCAAGCATTAGTTTTCCTCTATCTGGTGACAGTTTATGACTCAGTTTTTGGATGGTTTTTTGGTCACCATACTTATCTTTCTATTGTTTTATTTTAGTTATAGATGTGACTCAAAACATGGTAAGATTAAAGTCTTTTTTGGTTGTGACTTGTACTTTTGGTTTAGTTATTTTGTTGTTGTTATATCTTGTCCATTCGAGTAAATTGTTCCCTTGTTTTTATGGTGATACTCGCCACTTGTTCCAACCTGTGGGGATCGTGAACGCCCTTCGGGCCTTGCAGCGGGCTGAGTCGGGTGTCATTTTAGACGGTAACCCGTCATGGTTCATGAAAAAATGGTATTAGAGCTAGGTTGGCTGTTTGATTATGTTATCTAGGATGAGTCTAGTTATACCAGAGCTAGGAATATCAGGGCTCAAAATTCTGGTTGCGAGTTGGGTTCCTGGCCAGCATGTCGTGTGATAGACTCTGAGTCACTGTGGGATGTAAGGATGCTTGTTTGACTTCTCTTCCAGGAGGGACGTACAGGCTGCAGACTGTGTGTGGACACTAGGAGAGGAAGAAGTGTTTGGACACGATGTTACTTTTACATGATTATTTTACTGATGATTTCTTGTCTTACTGAAAATTTTATTTTTCCATGATATATTATGTATTGATGATGTTATTTTATGATTGTTTCTCTTTGTAGAATGATGACTCCTCAAAGATATTCCACTAACCCATGAGAGGAATCATGAGAGGGTTCTCCCACGCTGGTCGATCAGAGATTGGTAGAAGCCATGGTCTGAGATGTTTAGGATTAAGGACAAGGCGAGACTCCTACCCCTTCCTCATTATATCGACATGAGATGGGTCTGGCTACACGAAGGATAATGCTCAGGTGTTTTTTAAGAATAAACCTCCTTCATTCGGAGGTAGTTCAGAACCTCAAAAGGGAGAGGAATGGCTTCAAAATATATAACGTTTGTTCTAATTTCTTATCATGTCAGAAGAAGTCTGGGTAATGTGTTCCTCATTCAAGCTAGAGGGATCTAGTAACAAGTGGTGGGAATCATTGATTCATGCTGAGAATCATTATAAGATGAGTTGGAAGGATTTCAATGTTGTCTTTAACATGCAGTACTATCCCGAGTTCCTAGCCTATGCCAGATCCCTGGAGTTCACAGATCTCTAAGAAGGAAATCATATCGTGATTGAGTATGCAAATCGCTTCGCTGAGCTAGTTGTGTACGCACCTGAGATTGTTTCAAGTGAATACATGAAAGCTAGGAAACATGAGAAGGGCCTCCGACCAAAAATCCACTCTCATGTTTTATTATTCATGCCAGGGGATTATGCCAAGGTGGTCGATCATGCTTTCATGGTTGAGATTTACCAGAGAAGAATGTAATGGTTTATTGGATGAGTATCTATATTTGGTTGTGGAAGTTCTTCAAAGAAGAAGAGGAAAGCGTGTTGAGGAGTGGAAGAAGTGTAGAGGCATCTCAGGCCATCCCTTCAGGAAGACTTCTTTTGGGGCTTCTAATACAAGGTATGATGAGTTCCACCAATGCGGTATGGAAGGGCACATCCAATATTCATGTCCCACCCCTCCCAGGACTTGCTACCGGTGTGGGATCATAGGGCATGTACAAATATTTTGTAGAGTCACGCACACTTACCAATGTGGGACTAGATCCGTGGATTCCAGGGGAGTATCAGTTCATTCAGATCTGACCAAGACACTGAAATCTCATTTCGGTGTTCATGGTGGAAGGACCAGATCATCATCTTGGCAGATCCAGATTAGGTCAGAGCCACAAGCAAGCGGTCGTTCTCAGGCATGGACTAGACATTTGCATGTTGTGGATCATGCACTAGTGGGATCTGATATAGGACATTTGACTATTTGAGGTACCATTATAATTTCATCTTCTATAGGTACAATTTTATTTGATAGTGGTGCTTTAGTTTCTCTTATATTGTCCCGTATTGTGAACTTGTTGAGCCTTCTAACCGAGATTTTATCTATTTCAATGGATTAGTAACACCGTTGGGTAAGAAAAAGGAGTAGGGTATTTGTTTCCCGTCATGAGCACTATCTATGTCAGGAGTTGATTTGGGGTGGGATTTCCTGGTCCTTGATAAGGACATGTTTGATGTGATCCTCAACATGGACTAGATGGTGTGGTTTCAAGAACATACTGACTTCTATCATCATCTAGTTAACTTCATGGCACCAGATGGGAGTCTTAATTTATTTCATAGTGAATGGGATCCTCAATTGGGTCGCACGGGACCTCTACTCCCTGAGTTGGAAAATATTTCTTGTCAATTGTTGTCGCTCACACTAGAGGACGGTGGGGGTTTCTCTCAAGGAGGGTTACCTATTATAGAGGATGAGTTCCCTATAGTAGTTCATTGATTACCAGAAATTGAATAAGTTGGCCATCAAGAATAAATAACCTTTGCCTCAGATTGATGATTTTTTTGACCAATTGATGGGGGAAAGTGGTTCTCCAAAATCGACTTGCATTAGGGATACCACCAGCTTAGGGTAAGAAAAGTAGACATTCTGATGACGACTTTCCATACCATATATAGTCACTTCGAGTATGTATTCATGCCTTTAGGATGGGTGAATTCCCTGAGAGTTTTCATGGATCTCATGAATAGGGTGTTCTACCAACATCTTGACTCATTTGAGTGGTATTTTTGGATGAAATCTGGGTTTATTGTAGATCTGAGGAGGAGGATGCGCATCACCTATGGGTCATTTTGATCACTTTGTGGGACCATCGATTGTATGAAAAACTCTCTAAGTGCACATTCTTGATCAGGGAAGTGATGTTTCTGGGGCATGTTGTCTCAGAACATGGGGTTTTAGTGGATCCTGAGAAGATCATGGCAGTTATGTCATGGGAAAAGGTGAGGAATGTTTTTGGGATTAGAAGTTTTCTAGGCCTATCATGTTATTATAGGTTCTTTTTCTGGGATTTCTCACGGCTCTCCTCTTTCATGACCGTACTCACCCAGAAAGGGGTGAAGATTAAATGGTTCCCACAGTGTTAGGAATCCTTTAGGGAGTTGAAGTGGTGGTTGACCACCGCACCTGTGCTGATTTTACCCGACAATGGGAAGGGCTATGTGGTTTATTCTGATGCGTCAGGTACAGGCCTTGGGTGTGTACTAATGCAGGATGAACATGTGGTGGCCTACGGTTCTTGCCAGCTCCGGCCGCATGAGAAGAATTATCTTACTCACGACTAGGAGTTGGCAGAGGTGATGCATGCTTTAAAGACATAGCATCACTACCTCTTTGGGGATAAATTTTTGGTCTATTCTAACCATTATATCCTTGCCTACATTTTCTCTTAGAAGGATCTCAATCTAAGGCAACACCACTGGATCAAGTACCTAACGGGATTTGAATTTGACATTGTCTACAAACCAGGCAAGGGTAAAGTGGTTTTTTATGCTTTGAGTAGGAAGGTACCAGTGCAGGCATTGATAAATTCCAGGGATGAGTGGAAATTGATGGGGCTCTTCACCTAGATGCACTTGGAGATAAGGGATCACAACAGAGGTACTTTCTTGGATAGCATTTAGTCAACTTGTTCTCTTATAGAGTTGATTCAGTAGGAACATACGGGGGGGGGGGGGGGGCGATGTGTTAGTGATCAATGTAGTTTCTTTGTGGTGGGGAGATGCCTTTGGATTGGTCCTTGTCTCCCAAGAGGATCTTGTGAATCAAGGACAGTGTTATGGTTTCATTGTCTCTATAGAAGGTTGTGATGCATGATAGCCACCAGTCTTAGTGGGCCATCCATCCTAGTACCACCAAGATGTATTACGATGTTCATCATCAGTCTTGGTGGCCAGGAATGAGGTGGGACATAGACGACTTTGTATCAAGATTCTACACTTTTGAGCAGGTGAAAGAAGAGAATAATAGACCATCTAGCCTACTTTATCAATTACCAATTCCTACATGGAATTGGGATGAGTTCCCCATGGAGTTCATTGATGTATTTCTTCATACACATCAGGGGAGGAATTCTATTTGAGTAGTTATTGGCCATTTGACAATGCCGTCTGACTTTATCCCGATCAGAGATACAACGAAGGTGGTGGAGCTGGGCTGTTTGAATGTTCCAGAAGTGGTCAGACCTCATGGTGTGCCATCAGCATGTGTTTTCGACAGGGACCCCTATTTTACACATTAGTTTTGGGGTGGCCTATATATGGCATTGGGGTCACAGATTAAGATGATCATGGCATACCATCCTCAGAAGGATGACCAGATGGATCGGGAAAATCATATTCTGGAGGACATGATTCATGCATGTGTGTTGGATTTCAGAGGTTCATGGGATATCCATTTGGGATTGGTCATGTTTTCTTATAATACCCATTAAAACCCCTATATTAGTATATTACCCTTTGAGGAACTCTATAGTCGGCCTTATCAGTGTCCTTTGTGTTGGGCTGAGGTAGGCGAGACCTCACTCTGGGGACCAAGCCTTATTCAGGAGACATTTGAAAGGTCAAGTTGATTAGAAAGTGGTTGAATATAGTTCAGAGTTGCCACAAATCCTATTTCGATCAGAGGTGTCAGGATATTGAGTTTTTAGTGTAGGATAATGTGTTCTTTAAGGTGGCCCCTCGTTTGGGTCAGCACCACTTGGGGAAGTAGGGGATGCTGACACTGATGTATGTTGGGACTTTCAAGATTACTGAGCTGATTGGCTAGGTGGCATACAGGTTAGATTTTCCTTCATAGTTGATGTCTATTAACGATGTATTCCATGTCTCCAAACTAAAAATGTATAATCCTGATCAATAAAATGTGTTGAATTTGGAAGAGTTAAAGATAGAGACCAACCTATCAGTGTTTGAGCGGCTAGTGCATAGAGTGGATTCTCAGGAGAGGGTGCTAAATAGAAAGTCCATTCCTTTGGTTCATATTATTTTGAAGCTTGGGAATGCCAAGCATGAGACTTGGTAGTGGATGTCTTGGGTTGAGCAGGAGTAACCATTTCTATTCTCGGATCCTGCTTTAAACTAACTTTCTGATGGCGGAATGTTTTCAGGGTGGGGAGAATTGTCACATCCAAACTTCGTCTTCAGGCGTGTCCATAATTTTAATTTTTATCTCATGAGTTTAATTGCATGTTTATTTAATATTTTGGTTGTTGTGAGGGCTGGTGCGGGATGAACTTGATGAGGGTCATCTGCTATGGCACTGATAAGTGAGCATTGGCTTTACATTTTGTGGCTTGCGGACAGGGCAGGGTCGAAGCCGTGTGGCTTCACTGGTTTAATGCATAATCTACCCGATGCACGGACGATTACATAACTGGATAATGATTATAATCAATTTTCTTGGTCGTTATTATTATTATTATTAGTATTACTACTACTATTATTAATATTACTAAACCCCATTATTAATTTATATTATTTTTTTCTATTACTTTATTACTTTATTTTATTTTATTCTATATTATTTCAGAATTTTTAAATGTTCTTTAATTTTAGGTTAGTTACCCCTTTGTATCTTATTTTTTTTATTATCTTAATTCTGTTACTTTTCATTTTTTAATTATAATTTTATTAATTTATTTTATAATTTTGTCCCTTTTTTTCCTCTCCCCTTCCCTAACCTAGCTACCCTCTCTATCTTCTCTCCTCCCCGCTCATCCCTATGACCCTTCTCTCCTTCCCGCTCGACCCCTCACCTCTCCCCCTGTTCTCTCTTCTCTCCCTTGTTCACTATTTTCTCCCCCCTCATCCACTGCACTCCCCTTCCCCTTCACTCGACAGACCTGCAACAACAGCGGTGCTCCCCTTCCCCACCTCACACCAAACATACAACAACCACTGGGCTCCCCTTCCCCTTCTCCCACCAAACCCCACCGGACCTAAACCAGCTACCCCATACTCCTCTTATCCACCTCCTCCTAGATAGCCACCCTGTACCCCCACTCACGCCTGCTAGACAGCCGCCGCACATAGCCTTACGGTTGTAATTTTGGTGACCAACATCCCTTGTCTGCACCTCTTTCAATCAATTTCTTCGGTTAGGGAATGGATTAAAATTTAGTTAACTATTTTTGAGTTCATTATTTATGACTTAATATATTTAGTTATTGTTAATTTTTCTGGTTGTTGATGTTTTTGCTGGGTTGGAGTGGAAATTATTTGGTCTATTGTTTTAGGACCTTTTTGTCAGCTCCTTGCGGTGTGACTGTTGTGCAGCGGCATTGTTGTGTTTTATCAGAAAATTGTTACTAATATAAGGTAGGTGGTTTTGCATGTTTAGGTTTCTTGATTAATTATATTGCTGGTTTAATTAATTTAATATGTCAACTAGCCAATTGCTACAGAGATTTCGGTTTTTGCTATTAGAATTTAGAGATTTTTTTTACTAGAAGCATGTTTATGTTTTCTGGGTTTTTACTGAGTTGTGCCTATAGATTTGAATAGTTACAACAGTTGAAATTTGATTTCTTTTATAGTCTTAGTGTGTGTTTGGTTATGAAGGTTGTTTGAGTAGGTTTTGGAACTGTTAAATTGTGTTGTTTTATTTTCTTTAAAACTGCTAAACCAACTTTTCTAATTCTTGATAAATTTTGGTTTTGTTTTTGAAATTGTGTATTTTTTTATTACATTGTGTAATTGTTTCATGTTATGTTCTGTTTCTGAGGATCACTATTGTGCGTAATACCTCTAAATGGTTTATTTATTTTTTTTTTATGTTGGATATGTAAGTGTGATGTTTTACATAGTTGACATCCTAGGTGTATGGTGTTTGACATATTTGACATCTAGGTGGGTGGTGTCTTGACCTTGATGAGTAGGGTGATTGTAAAACTATGATCACAAAAGGGGAATCTTGGGTACTAGGATGGTTGAATAGATCTAGTGTGATTGTGATAGATGAGCGTCATCGGCCCAGTTTCACTTATCCAGTTTGACGCGTACAAATATAACTAAGCATTGGATGATTACTGGAGACCACTAGGTTATAGATGTGTTTCCCTATTAGTGGATCATTCACAAGAACATAAAAATGTTGTGGATTCCTTTACTTTTTCACCGATATGCAATGTTCTAGGGTCCCACTAAGCATTAGTCCCTATCGGGCCTCTCCCACTTTTGTTTCTCCTGTACAAATTTATACTCATCCCTAGTTGGTTGTGTGACTTCTGTGATGTTGGAAAGGTATGTTTGTTTTTATTTTCACTTAGTACAAAAAACTGTTTTTAATATATTGTTAGTCCATTTATTTATTTTTCTATAAATAAAACTGAAAACTCTTTGGATCATACAACCATTACATGAAAAATCTTATCTCTGTTTCCATCCTACTAAGTGATTTCTGAGACCCTACTTACACCCTTGGGTGTAAGTATATTTGATTATGTCGGATGCAGGAAAGGGAAATGGTTGTGGGAGTGGTGGTTCATGTTACCACCTTCTTGATTTGACTTGACATTTGTGGTGAAGGCCTGTCAGTTGTTTCCCTCCATCAGGTGACAAATGTTGGCTCGATTTTTGGGTTTTTTATTGGTCACCATACTTATATTTATCTTGTTTGGTTTTAGTTATACATGTTACTCAAAACATGGTTTGATTAATTTTTTTTGGTTGAGACATGTACTTTTGGTTTGGTAAATGTATTGGTTGTTTTATATTGTTTTTTAGGGTAAATCATTCCCATGTTTTTAGGGTGATACCCAAGAACTTGTACCATACTATGAGGATCAGGAATGCCTTTTGGGTCTTGCCACGGGCCAGGTCAGGCATCAGATCAGATGGTGACCCGACATTGTTCAAGAATAGGTGAACGGGTGGGCATCACCCAGTGTTCTGTGCTTGGGTTCTTTGGATGGGGACCCTCTATTGCAGTGATGGTGGAAACTCACTCTCATGTAGTCACTACATTTCCACAAGCCTATCCTTATACCCCCCAAACTACAAACAAGCTCATGGATGAATGTTGTCAAGGTATCATGTCGGGAGATAATACCCATTGTGTCGTGAGGGGTTCCCCTGTAACATGTTTATGATGCATCCTCTTTTCTTCATAACCTTTACATTCCTCCTGAGCATTGATGTGTGGTCACTGATTATTTCTCTCTTTCTTGTAGTTTCGGGTTCCTGGTGATTCCTCCCAATGATCCCATCCCACACCATGTTTTTTTGGGGGGGATTGGGGAGTGGGTGGTACACTTACGGTGTTTTCTTTCCCAAAGAGGATCCTACTAGAAGGGAACCATCTTTCTCCTGCCATAGCAGCACTTGGTTTTTCAGGCACGACCTACCATGTGTGATCCTTATATTGGTTAAGTAGAGTATCTAAATCCTCCAAAGGAGGGCGGAGCAGGAAAACTACTCATAATTTGAAGAAGATAACATCCACTAGCACACTTTGGTATGAGGATAAGTAGGTTTGTACAAGATCTCAGTCTAGAGAACTAATGGCTAAGGAGCCCTCATATTTTGAGAAGGCATTGAGTTCTGAAGCTATACCCATAACCCTCTTCTCTCTATGATTCTAGAATTAAATGGAACACCCATGGATTGGGAGCTCGAATTAAAATGGAATTTGTTTCATCTATGGTTACCCATTCCAAGATTTCACTAGTTGGAAATATTGAACACAAATAAATCCAGACATAGTTTGGTGTATTCTCCATGAAAATAAAAATGACCAGTTTTTTTTCCAATGCGGCTCCCTCCAACCACAATATTTGGATCTTCTGTCATAAGATATTCATGGTGGACTAAGTTCAGGTGGGAATCAGTTCACCACTCATATGGAAACATAGTACTCAAATATTTTTTCACTTCTTTTATTTATGGTAGCTATGAACCCTAACCATACGATGTGATTGTGGAGTAATATCAATGCATTCATTCCTGTAGAAATTACATGGATTGTTGGTGGGGTTAAATTGGATTTTTTGACCCTGATGAGAGGAAGGGTTGAGGTTTGTTGAACATAAGAAAAATCTTGATGTTGACTTAGATTATTGTTTTAAAGGGTCTCATATAACTCATATACTCAGGGGAAAAATTTACGTGGTGTAAAAAAAAACACATGTCTCCCCGGACATGGAGCAACATGGCTGGGTGTTTGGAAAATGTGCATGCCATGTCTATGTATGGTTTCACCATAGTGGCTCATCTGGTGTGGGAATCTCATATTCCATCTCCAATTGATCACATTTACCTCCATGCATGATCAAAATGAATGCTTCCTATATCACCACTATTGGTACAATGAGACATCTTTCCTTGACACATTTTCGAGATAGGTTGGATGATCCTCCCTAGTGGAACACATGGATTTCCATACATGATATGATAAGACAAATCAATGAAAGGCTCCATCAGTGGGAAAGGTACATCCCTCTGTAGGATAGTGACATAGTGGCCAATTTGTTGGAAGTAAAACTTCTAGAAGCAAATCATAAAGAAGAGTGGAATGATCGAACATTCATGGACTTGGGCTGTAAGAAGTTGTAGCTGGTTGACATGCTACTCACACAAGAATGTATCAGTAGTGATAATTAGAGAATAAAAAAGATGAAAGAGGGGGACAATAACATATCTAATTTCCATAAAATCATTTTGAAGAGGAAGTAATTCTCTCAAATGAACATTCAACTAGAGGATGGGACTTTTACTGATGAATGGGACATCATGGGATCTATGGAAAATACATACCTAAGGGAAATCCTGGAAGGCCCTAAAAAAATTACATATTGGATACCTAGGTTTCATAACTGATTTATTTAACGTTATCCCGTGTCTCATTAAGGCCCATGAAAATGATTTTTTGGGGGCCCTACCCCTTTTGAAGGAGATATTTTGAAAGATAATGAAGCTCAATCCACATAGTACAGTGGGATCATATGGAATCCCTTCCTTTTTTACAGAGTATCATTGGAGGTGGGGAAGAATGATATGATTCTTGCTATTCCACAAGTATATTGTGGTTGGAAGTTTCCACGTGTTGCATGCATTACCAATTTAATTTTCATACCCATGACTAAGTTACCCACCTCATTTCTTCATTTCAGGCATGTCAGAATGTGAAACATACATTATAATATCCTCTCCAGAGACATAAATTCTTTCTTCGTGGCTCATATTCCATAGTGAATCTCCTTAGAGTAGCATAGTTTTTGGAGGTGGAGTTCAATTCAGGGAGTAATACCCTTGGTACTCAAAATGGTTAGGTATATCAATAACAAATTCAATGGCTCCAACACAACCATAAAATTTGATATGAGAAAATCCGTTGATTAGATGGAATGGAGTTTCATCAAAAGTATTTTGTCAGGTATGGGTCTCTCCATTAGGAATATTAACATCATTATTCATTACATCGTGTCATCATGGTTGGATAATTAATTTATGTGAAAGACATATGAGTTTTTCAAGGAACCCTGGGGCCTTTGGCAAGGGGACCCCCTATCCTTGAGATTTGTTTTCATGGATCAAGATGTGCTGAACAACCTTATTCACCAAATACATTCCAATAGTGATATCATTCTCAATCACTGCAAGTCTAACTCTCCTTCAGTGTCTCATATAATGTATGTGGATGAAACAATTGTTTTCATGAATGCATGAAGAAAATTTTTGAGTAGTTTGAGTGGGTTGATGGAGGAATATTGTGCATGGAGATGTCATAACATTAACATATGCAAGATCCATTTTTACATACCATGCAACTTTCTTCCCATCTAAGTCTCTACAGTGGTCTCCTTTTGGACATGCAATGGGGGGTTTTCCCATGAATTATCTATTGGATCCCATATCATAAGGACATGTCTGTATCTGCAATTTTTACCCACTCAATAATAGGATCCCGAATCGGGTTCCAAACTAGAATAAAAACCATTTATCATTTTGTGGAAATATAGCTGTGATAGACAGTGTGTCACTTACTACTCTAGTACACACCCTATTGGACAATAAGGTACCAGATGAATTTATCAAAATCATCACGAAATCCTATAAAAGTTCATCTAGGACCCCATGTTCAAAGATAATAGGCATTGGGTATCTTGGAGTAGGATAGTGTGGCCGGGTAATGATGGGGGAATAAATATCTATAGTCTTGAAAACACTCTATGCAGAATCAATAATAAATTAGCATGGGCGATCCTAGAACATCACTCCATATGGGGGAGCACCATTTTAGAGACCCAAAACTTTACATACATGGTCATTACATTACTTTTGTGGAATAATTAATACATAACAAAAACAAACACCGGAGGACCGTAATAGTTTAGTGTCTTTGGAAACTCAGAATATAATCTTCTAATCGTGGTGAAAGATCTTCAACATCTCCCATAAATATCATCCCATTTTTTTTCTTACCTAAAACCATTATTTATATCCTATGGAAAAGAATAAATAAATATGGTGACCTTAGATTCTCAGTAAGGGTAAATATGGAGAATATAAAACAACCCATAAACATTTGAACGCAAAACATGAACGTGACATAAATCTTTGCAGTACATAAGGCATAGATCATAAAAAACATAAATCATGATAAAATATCATGTTAATAAATCATGAAATTGTGGAAATCCATTATGAACATGATATGATTTCCATAGTAGCCAATTCATTGTTTCCAGGACCATCATAGTTGACAAAGTCCATTTCTGAATCATGTTCACTCCTTGTTCCAGTCATGTATCACTGAACTGAATTAACTTACTGTTCCATCCATGTCTATCTCATGAGATATAAACATTTACCAAATGCATTGGAAGGAGATATATGTCCCACCCATCTCATAATGAAATTAATCTTTTGTGTGCCACAAAATCATTTATCATACATCATAGCATAACCCATGCAATAGAATGGGATTCTTAAACATCATGCCATCTTAACATAATACATATAAAAAATTGATATCATTTCCTCATAAAAAAATCAAACCATGTAAATAATAGAGAAATTATACTTGAAACATAAACATATTAAATAATGTCATTTTAGATGGAAAATAATTTTGATAAAACAATTGAAATGAATTCGTGAGGAAAATATCCTTTCTTCATCAAAAACATTTTACTTTCAGAAAATGCCATGAAATTTAAAAAGAAAAAGATTTTGTTAAAAATAATCATTAAATATTGTAGATTAATATTCATAAAAAGAAGTCATTATGAATCTCTAAAAATCTGTTCAAGTTGTATATTTTTAAAAAAACATTCTCCTCATACTTTTGCTGAAAAAGTCAAAAAGTACCACGTATGGTAAAAAAAGATTCCTTCCATAACAGAAAGTTAAAGTCATAGAGGGGTAAAAATTACTTTAAACATACATTGATAAATATTAAACACTTTATGAAAAACATTTCTATGGACATGGATGAAAAATATAACCCCGTTAAATACTTATATATAAGTAATATCAAATAAAATTGAGATTGAAAATTTTCCCTTACCTTAGGTCTGATATGCTTCGTACATATCTGATCATCCTGTATAATGATTTAATTAATTTAATCTAATTATTATAGAATCATATTTATTTTTATTATATCATTTATATTTCACCTATGACTTTATATTACCCGTTCTTTTGTAAATTCCATGTTAAAGCAGCGTTTTGGGTAAAATCATTTTTTATCATACATTTTTGGACTTATTATTATTTATATTATTATTACTTATATCATGATTTACTTAATTCCAGAATGTAAATCATGATTTATATATCATATATATTCAGTTTATACATATATATAATAGATAGATGAATGAAATGAAATGTACCATTCATGCAGACGGTAGGTCATACGTACGCATGAACACTATTTTACATTCCTTATTCACTTGAATGGGAGTAAGTAGATGACATATATATATTTAAATAAATAAATTAGCTTCATTATGTCATATATTTCATTATTATTAATTATATATACTTTATAATCATTCTTGAATGGTTAACATGGAGAATGAATCTAATTGCGTCGTGGAGACGGTAATCCGTACATACGCAGGAGCGAGTATATCATTCCCAGAATTATTGAATGGAATTGGATTGTCTGATATAATATCTCATAATTAGTATGATATTATAATAACCATATATAGTTACTATTCACACCATTATACCCATCAAAGATAGGTGTTGGGGGAAAAACAGATTACACCATGGTTTGGAGACGATAGTCCGTACGTACGCAGGCACGGTGATTTCATTTTTCATATGATGGATAGAAGGGAAATGAGGTTGTTTTATATTTATAATAACATATCATTATATTATTTATTCTGATGTTTTAACTTTATTATGAAACAACTAAATATGAATATGTTGAAGAAGAATGAAACATTAATGAATCGGTAGAAGAGATTACCTCTTCTTCGACACACCTCTTTGAAGCTTCCTCTTAAGGCACTAGAGTTGGTCATATGAGGATAACAAAACCTATATAATGTTTCTAGGGATGTTTATAAGGGAAATTGGTAGGGTGTTTCTGATCATTAAGGACCAATATTGTGTGAAGAGAGGAGGGAGGATGCGCCCTTTTATAAGAGAGTAGAGTGACACTTTTGGACAAACGTAAAATATTATTTTATAATAAAGTCATATTTGGTTTATAATGGCTCCAATGTGACTTATTTAAAAGATAAAGTAGGGATGGTTCTAAAAACTCTAAAAATATAGGTTTTATACATGTTTAGATTACTATTTTAACCTTATCATTTATATTTAACTCTGGGTTAAATAATTAACTTTTATTATGTCTTATTGTATCATACACTATATAGTTAATAAACTTTCTATAACAAGACAAAAAAACCTCATTTGGTTCATTATTAATATATATAACTTTATATATGTCATTTGGAAAAAAGTTTTATTTTTAGGAATAGAATAACAATTAATAATATAATATTTGTTTTAAAAACTATTTTATGTCAATTTTGACAGTATTTGGTAATTGATTTTTGTGAAAATCATAACAACATTATAATTTCTTAAAAAGTTAATTGAATCAATAATAACATGTCATATTAACTTAAAAAATTATTTTAATTTATTAAAAGTTTCAAATTACATTTATTTGGGTATTTATAACATCAATTATGTTAATATTTCCTTAATAAGGTAATTATTGCATCATCATTGTGTCATAAATAAATTAAATTATTTATTGTCTAAAAATTCAAAATAAAATACCATTATGTAGGAAATGTTTTTGGATTTCTAATTAATATTTATAGTCTAATTTATCTTTTGTATAACCCTATATTAAAAATCTTCTAGTTATTAATCTTTGATTTTATCTATTTTAACTCTTCTTTATATAAAATAATAATAAATGTCCTAAACGTTTCCAAGTGGACCTAATGGGTAATTTTTTATTCCTAAGGTTGTATTTGGTCAAATTAAAATTTTCCAATAGAATTAGGATGTGTGTTATGGTAATAATAATATTATTTTTACCCTTAATTTCCATATTTATTTTAACCATGGAAAATAAACGTATAAAGTTACTATTCACAAAAAATTATTTTTATCTTATTGAACCACATTTTACTCCTTGATATAAAACGTGTCTCTTGTATTTTCAAAATTCTACTCACAAAAGCTATAAAATTAGGTTTTATATACAATTGAAAATTCTCTTAGGAGGTGGGTAAAAGACGGTGAAAAGTGAAATAAATTTTTTTATATTTAAAATTATTATAAAATGACTCCAATGAATTAAATTGTAATTATATAGGTATTATGTATCTATTTTTACATAAAAAAAATTTAAATAAAATAAATAATTATTGAAATAGAATGTCGGTTTTTAAATAGTAACCTAGTGTTTTCACTATTCATCAAAAATTGAATGTTTTCAGAAATTACCAAAAATTCACCCCAGGCTAATTTAAACATTCCAAATACAAAAATGAAGTCCATTATGAAAGATAAAATTTATAAAATTTTAAAAAATCAGTATTACTATTCATAACGGATAGTTCATAATAATATCATTATAATATATAATTTAGTGAAACTCGATATTGCGTACTACACACGCCATCGAAGAAGGTCTTGATTGCATTAAATGCAAGCCATGCTAGGGCTGCATGTAGTGAAATATCTGTTTGGTGTTGCGTATAACATAATCAAAACTTATTTCATTTATACATTAAACAAAATCTATACTAAATGTTGTGTAGAATAATTTCAACTAAATGATCTTGAAATTGTGTGTAACAAGAGCCAAGAATAGTGTTTCATATACTACAAGATAATACGGTGCTTCATATAATACAAGATAATATTTTTGTAGTGTATAATAGAAGATATCAAATAATTTAAAAATAATATATCTCATAAAACCATTCGGTGTTACATTCTACCCCCCCTTACAATGAATTCCTCCCTCGAAATTCATCGCGGTTATAAAACATTTACCACTTGAATGTTTCATTCATAGAAACCCACATCGTAAAATGTAATAATAATTCATTATTTTAAAAAGGAGCATTAAAAACATAATGGATAACAAAAGTAACTCATCAGTGGGTTTCCAAATAAGAGAATATTGGTGAAAATATGGATATGGAATAGAAATCTTACCATCATGTTTAGATAAAGAGTGTTAGAGAACCTTTATAGGAAAAATTCAACAATCATATATCCATAAATATATGATGATCTTAGGTACCATATGATTCATCAGATATGAGGGCACTAGGACAAAAATTTTGGTTTTCATGATCATTTCCTAATGTGGAAGAATTTGTGAATTAAAATAAATACTTACTTGATTTTGGTACAATCTTACTATTATTTGTGTCTTGAAATATCTCACTTTATCTCTTAATAAAATGAAGTTGAATTTTTCTTCTATGAAGTGCTAGTAGATCATGCGAAAGAATGATAGGTCATTCCATCTCTCTCAATCAAAAGGATAACAGAAGTTATTAAATAAACATAAGTCCATATATAGTGAGATTAATCGTATATGGTTACTAAAATGGACTTATACTTCATATATAATGCCACATAATATATTATAACTAATTTCTACTAACCAGGCACTTACAGTTGGATATTGTTAGGCGATAAAGACCTCTCACACTTCGGTTGCGGGTTTGATTCCCACATTCCTGACCGACACGATAGGTTGTCTCCTATCCTATAGGTTTTCCTTTTTCTAAAACTATACTATTATAACATTCCAAAAATAATATCAAAAAGTTCTAGCCTTAAACAATACTATCAGATGTCTAACTTAATCTATTCCAATCATTAGGTTTATCCAAAATACTTCTTGTCCAATCTAATAGTACAAATAAAACGATTACTAAAAAGGTCATCTACCAAGTATTGAATACAATCATTTATCACACGTATATCGTAAGATTTATATATCTTGTTGGTTAAATTAAAAACATGTGAATTCCTTAATCATGTATTCTCTTGAAACATGAGTACCCATTGAACCTTATTGAAAACATGAATGTTGTCAAAATTTCACTCTTACTACGTACCTAAATCCAAAATTTTGTATACTCAAACCATGATATCACTTTGTTCTTATACCAGTCATGAGCTCATTAATACTATCAAACATCTCATTATCTTCTAATCCTTTCATTGTGAACATATCATCTACCATCCAAAAATATTTGAATAACCTTTCATCGTTACCAGTACCACTCATCATATTCTTTCAAAAACATAAGGAAAGACAATAGTGTAACAATCCTTAGATTTTTATTTATTCCATAGTACCATACAATATTCTCGATAAACATACAATCAGCCCACTACCTTCTTAAACCACTAACTGAGACTCATCATTTCTTTCATATCATATATCATTTTTAGCCTCTTCATCATCATCCACATAAATACTAACCATTTGACCATGTTGATTCTCTTCACGAGATTTTCCCTTAGGGAATTTGTTTGCATAATTCCTATACATTCAACATTTAAAACATTTAACCATTGTTTATGTTTTAGCAATACCATTATCCATGTCCATGTTGTTAACTAAACCTTTTCATTTTTAATTACAGGATTTGTGACCTTCTTTTCCATAGCCAAAATATATTCCAGTTACATTTAAACATTCTCCCGGATGCCTCATCCCAAATGATTTACTTGAGAGAAATTGAACTTTCATTCCACTATTATTTTCATGAAACTCCATATTTCTCTTTTTATATGATTCGAGAAACATACCAAAGATGAGATTATTGATCATATTATGATATTTCAGATTAGCAATAATAACTATGTTTGGAAATCCAAATCATATTTCATTTGGTTGATCATGAAGAATATCATTCCATTGTCCATCATATCATCCATTATCAAAAATGTTCCTCTTTCTAGCCATTTTATAAAACCCATAAAGAATATTGTGAGAGGAAAAAATCATAATCATGGTGGAGTAACTTTAATATCTTACATATTAGGTTTATTTATAATATCATTACTACAATTCTAGTACTATAACCTATACTTATACTTAACCTTAGGTACATCCCTAGACATACCTTAGAAATATCTCTAGTGATCTCAATAATGTTTTTGCATCTTAGTTTCCAAAGGTTAGAAAAACCATTCCTCTGATACGAACTGTAGACAACCAAAGATTGACGTATATGGTCATTTCATTACTATTATGGATTACATAATACATAACAAAAAACAAACACCTGAGGACCGTAATAGTATTTTGTCTTTCGAAACATGAGATATAATCTTCTTATCATGGTGAAATATCATTAACATATCCATTAAAGATCATCCCCTTTTGTTTTCTTACCTAAAACCTTTATTTATATCCCAGGGAAAATAAAACATAAAAAGTGTGATCTCAAATGCTCACTTAGAGTAAACATGGAGAACATAAAACAACCCATAAACATTTGAATGTAAAAACATGAACATGACATAAATCATAGTCAAAAATAAGTCATAGATCATAAAGGAACAATATTAATGATAAAATAGCATGGTAATAAAACATGTAATTGTGGAAAACCATTATGCACATGATATTATTTCCATAGTCGCCAAGGCATTGTTTCCAAGACCATCTTAGTGGACAAAGTCCATTTATAAATCAAGTTCACTCCTCGTTCTAGTCTTGTATCACTGAACAAGATTAACTTACCATTCCAGCCATGCTATCTCATGAGATATAAATCATTACCCAATTCATTGGAGGTAGATATAGGACCCACCCATTTCATAATAAGATCAATCTTTCATGTGCCACAAAATCATAAATCGTACATCATAGCATAACTCATGTAATAGAATGGGATTGTTAAACATCAGGCCATCATAACATAATCCATATAAAAAATTGATATCATTTCATCATAAGAAAAAAAACCATGTAAATAATAGATACATTATACTTGAAACATAAACAGATTAAATAATTCCATTTTAGATGGAAAAATGTTTTGATAAAACAATTGAATTGAATTCTTGAGGAAAATATCCTATCTTCATCAAAAACATTTTCTTTTCCTAAAATTCCTTGCAATTTTAAAAGAAATATATTTTTTTGAAAATAAACATGAAATATTTTATAGGAAGATTCATGAAAATAAGGCTTTATGAAACCGTAAAAATACGTTCACGCCGTATAAGTTAAATAACCATTATCCTCGTACTTTTTCTAGAAATGTCAAAAAGTATTATGTCTGATAAACCAAAGGAAGATTCCTTCCATAACACAAAGTAAAAGTCATATTGGGGAAAACTTATATTAAACATACATGTAATAATATTAAAAACATTATGAAAAATATTTTTATGGACATGGATGAAAAATAAAACCCCAATAAATACTTACTTATATGAAATCTCGAATAAAAATGAGATTGAAAAATTACCATCACCATAGGTCAGATATGCTTTGTACATATCTGAACCTCATATATAATGATTTAAATAATGTAATTTAATTATTATAGAATCATATTCACTATTATGATATCATATATAGTTCACTTATGACTTTTTATTACCCATTATTTTTTAAATTCCATGTTAAAGTAGCGTTTTGGGTAAAACCATTTTATTTATCGTACATGTTTCAACTTGTTGTTCTTGATATTATTATTACATATATCATGATTCACATAATTCCAGAATTAAATAATGATTTATTTATTATATATATTCAGTATATAAATATATATAATATATATAGATGAGCAAAATTAAGTACACCGTTCATGGAGACGGTAGGTCGTACGTACGCATGAATGATGTTTTCTTTTCCTTATTGAAATCAATGGAAGTAAGTATATGACACAAATATATATATATATACATAAATCAAGTAACTTAATTATGTCATATATTTAATTTTTATTCATTATATATACTTTATAATCATTTTGAATGGTTAACATGGAGAATGAATCTCATCGTGTCGTGGAGACGGTAATCCGTAAATAAGCATGAGTAATGATATACTTCCCATAATTATTGAATGGAATTTGTAGTGGATTATATAATGTCACAGAATCAGTATGATGTTATAATAACCATATATTTTTATTTTTTACACCATTATACCTATCCAAGTATGGTGGTGGTGGAAAAACAGATTACACCACGGCATGGAGACATTATTCTGTACTTACACACAAGTGATGATATCATTTTTCGTAGGATGGATAGAAGGTGAAATGGGGTTTTTTCATATTTATAATAACATATAAGTATATTAGTGATATTTATGTTATTAATTTATAATGATACAACTAAATATGAAGAAGTTGAAGAAGAAATAAACATGAATGAATAGGTAGAATAGATTACCTCTTCTTCGACGCACCACTTTTATTCTTCCTCTTAAGGCCCTAGAGTTGGACTTTTGAGGGTACCAGAACCTCTATATTGTTTTTAGGGATGCATATATGGGAAATGATCATGTTTTGGACAATATTGAAGGCTCAAAATTTTGTGAAGGGAGCAGGGAGTAGGTACCCTTTTATAAGGGAGGAGAGGGGCACTTTAGGAAAAACGTAAAATATTATTTTATAATAAAGTAATATTCGGTTTATAAAGGGTAAAAAGTGACTTATTTATAAGATAAAGTGGGGATGGGTCAAAATAATCTCAACCAATAGGTTTTAGACAAGTTTAGGATACTATTTTAACTTTATCATTTAGATTTAACTCTAAGTTAAATAATTTAACTTTTACTATGTCTTGTTGTTTTCTTACACTGTATGGTTAATAAAGAAACTATAATAATCCAAAAAAACCCCAAGTGGTTATTTCATAATATATATAACCTTAATTATGTCATTTGTCTGATCCTTAGATTTTTAGGAATATAATAACAACTAATAATATAATATTTCTTTTAAAAACAATTTTATGTCAATTTTGACACTATTTGGTAATTGATTTTTGTTATAATCATAACATCATGATTAGTTCGAAATTTTTTTATTGAATCAATAGTAACATGACATATTAACATAAAAAATTGTTTTAATTTATAAAAGACTCAAATTACATTTATTTGGGTATTTATATCATCAATTACGTTAATATTTCATTAATAAGTTAATTACATCATCATAATTGTGTCATAAATAAATTTAATCATATAATGTATACAAACTATAAATAAAAAACCATTATGTAGGAAATCGTTCTATCTTTCTACTGAATATTTATAGTCAAATTTAGCTTATGTATAACCCTATATTAAACATTGATTTTAACTATATTAACTATTATGTAAATAAAATAATAATTAATGTCCTAATCTAATCCATGTTGACTTAAAGGGTAATATTTTATTCCTATGGTTGTTTTTGGTCAAATTAAACTTATCTAATGGAATTAGGACATGTTTTAGGGTAATAATAATATAATTTTTACCATTAATTACACTTTTTACTTTTAACTTTGGTAAATAAAAGTAAAAAGTTATTATTAACCAAAAATTATTTTTAACTGATTGAACCACATTTTACTCCTTGATATTAACAATGTATCTCAAATTTTCAAAATTCAACTCATAGAAGTGGTAAAATTAAGTTTGATGTACAATTGAAAATCCTCTTAGGAGGGGGGGTAAAAGACGGTGAAATGTTCAATAACATTTTTATATATCTAAAATTATTATAAAATCACTGGAATTAATTTCATTAAACATATATAGATATTATGTATCATTATTTACCTAAAAGAAATTTATATTAAATAAATGATAATTTAAATAAAATGTCGGTTTTTAAATAGTAACCCAGTGTTTTCACTAATCCTCAAAAAATGAATGTTTTCAAAAAAAATACCAAAAATTCACACTAGCATAATTTTGATATTCCGTATCCAATAGTGAAGTCCATTTTGAAAGATAAAATTTATAAAATTTTAAATAATGTTTATTATTTTTCATAACAGCTAGTTCATAATAATATTATAATAATATCCCGTTTAGTGAAACTCTGCATTGCATACTACACACGCTATCGAAGGAAGTGATTGCTTGTAGTGAAAGCTCTGTTTGGTGTTGTGTATAACATAATAAAAACTTATTTCATTTATACAATAAAAACACTATACATAACGTTGCGTAAAATAATTTCCACAAAACGAACATGAAATTGTGTGTAACACGAGCCAAGAATAGTGTTGCATATACTACAAGATAATATGGTGTTGCATATAGTACAAGCTAATCTTGGTGTAGTGTATAATATAATACATCAATGAAATTAAAAATAATATATCTCATTAAATCTAGGGGTGTTACAACCATTCATGGTACATATATGGTGGGGATTAATTTATACATATAGCTTTACTTCATCCATATGGGTAGAGAAAGGTCCCATCATGACAGATCTTCAGAGCCACTCATGCTAGATCGTTGGGGGAAGCGAGATCCATTTTGGAAGCATAACTAGAGTAGAGAATACCTTGGATACTCAGGATTCCCAGTCATAGATATCTCTTTCTAGGAAGATGACCTTTATCCGGAATTTAGAAAAGATGTTCTATGCAGAGACTAGTTGGAACAATTTCACCTCATCAAGCTACCTTCTGATCTGGATCATTGTGGCTTCACACCATCACCCTCATGAGATTTTACATCGAAGGACTACCAAAAAACTGTTAGCATGCAGGATAATATTGATGCAATGAACTAGATCCTCTGGTCCAAGAACATACCTTCCAAATAAATGTTCCTCACATAGTGTATTATGAAAAGGGCTCTTCCAATAGATGAAGACATCATGCGTTGTGGTATCAATGTGGATTCAAGATGCGTTTATTGGTGGATACATGCAGAGGAGGGAGCAGGACACCTTTTCTTCAAGAGTGAATGGGAATGTGATTTTTGGAGGTATTTTGGTATGTTAATTGCGTTTTCTCACTCGACTATGGAAGATCAATGTTTCATAGATTGCTGGTACAATAATTTAGAGAGTGAAGACCTAGAGAGGTTGTCTCGCTCTATAATCATTCATGCTAGTTTCTGGAGTCTATGGAAACTGTGGAACAAGATGATCCATGAAGGGGTGGCCACATAGGGCCCTGAGAACATTTCAAGGAAAACTAACCAGCTTATCGACATCATAAGGGAACTAGGAAACTGGAGAGATTTTCTGTCACTACGACGTTTCAACCTATGGGCTCTTAATTCTCACTCGAGAGGTGGTACTTCACATGGAGACTAGGTATGCTATCACCCACTCCTGATGGGTTTGAAGGTCAACTCCAATGGGTCATATGTTTCAGGTGTGATCCATGGAGGAGGGGTGGTCTTTGACTACATAGAATTGATGAACTTGGCTTTCTCCTTCCGGTTAGGTCAGTGTAATGCTCTTCTAGCAGAGGCCTTTCCCATGCAAACTATTATTTATATTTGAAAATTTTGGGGAAACCATATCACCGTGGCACAAATGGATTCAATGCACTTCCATAACGCACTTAACGGATAGGGATGGAATCCTTGGTCAGTTGCTTATACCACCAAAAATTGTCCTAGAATCCTTGGTGATGAAATAAAAGTGACTCACGCATGGAGGGAGGACAAAAAGGACACATACTACTTTTCCTCTATCAACCACCCTATTTAGGATCGTATTTTCTTCAATAATTTGGTTTTGTTGAAGCCGGTGAGGTAAACATTATTCAAGGCGATGCCCTTGACCACTATTAATTTTGACCCCCATTGCATGTTTTTCACATTGGCCTATCTTTGTGGGCCTTTCTCTCTTTATTTCCACTATTTGAATAAGCAATTAACATGATGATGATGATAATGATGATGATCTATTGGGATATACAACATGTTAATTATTTTAATTGAAACATAATAACTAAAATTAAAACATGACCTTGTATTAGATATCGGACTAGATAACACTTGTATTGAGTTGTATGACATCATTTCCAATACAATATTGGTTGGATAAAGCCTACGGTCTCTTTATTGAGTTATGCAGCTCATTTGGATTATTATGATCAGTTTGATTTGGTTTAATTTTTAATGGTGATCTTTTATGTTTTTCATCATGGAGTTACCAATAGAGCCTTGTACAATTAATCAATATTTATATACTCATTTATATATATATGATCATCTTAATAAGATATTAGTGTTTTATGTTTTAAATGGGTTTTCATGATTTTTTAACATTCCATTTTATTATTAATCCCTAGTTTATATTGATTTCTTCTATATTCTTATCATTTAAAATTATTTATGATTTTTCACATTTATACTATATTATTACTTAGATTTGAGGGAATATTCATTATAGAGAAACACCCAACACCCTAGCTTTTACTCAGTAGCCTCATATATATGGGGATGGGTTCTAGATTTATATTCTATAACTGGTGCAGTTATTATTCATATAGTAAAAGAGGCCATTAATTTACATAAGGTAACCAAGTTATGTGTTATATTAGAATACTTTTATCCTTCTCACTTTTCATTATTATCCATCAATGAAATTTATGTTTTCATCAATGGTAATTTCTAATTTTGTACATTTACTTATTAAAATAAAATTATGAGGCTGTAATTTATTTAAATTTGTAAGAAGGAAAACCCATAACATATTAGTATATATTTCAACAAAAATTAATTTCATTCAGTTTTTTTCTTTCATCATATTTATCACCATGTATTAATGAATGAAGTTATACTATTTAAATAATTTTTATTCACATTATCATTACAACCTAGAAATAATAATTTATAATATAAATTATATTTATAATATTATAAATTTTATTACTCATGGTCTATATATTTCAATTTTAATGAAAAATGTATAATTAATAATTATTCAATTTTTTAAAATAAGATTTGTGATTCAAAAAATTTGTTTTATTCAAAAATAATTTCTAGTACGATTTGTATTCATAATTTTTCAATATTATCATAGTATTTTAGGAATTATATTTATTAAAATTTATTCAATATTTTAAATCTAAAAATAATAATTTTTATAGGTTATAACTTTCATATTATTAAAAAAAACTTTCAGTAAATAGTTAATATTTCTAGTCTACAAATAGTATAATTTAATATTATAATTTAATATAATTTAAATTTTCAATCACATTTAATTTTTTTATATATTTTGGGTTATGACCCATTTTATTATTAGTAATTTATTTAACTATATTTGAATAAGGAATATTCCTGATTTTGATAAAAGATAATTTTAAACATAAAATTAAATTTTCCTAAAAAATTATTGTCATTTCATACTAAAAATTTCTTTTCGAATATTGTTTTTTCAGTTTTGAAACATAAAGTTGAAAAAATTCATTCAAAATATAGAATCCATCAGTTTAATGTTTTCAAATAGGTCCTTTATTGTTTTGGTCATTATGAATATTAGCCACCTTAAATATTTGTAACATCAGTAAAGGTAAAACATGTGATTGATTCTTTAAATTATATTTTATGTAAGAAAAAATACAATAAATAATACCTATAAAATATTTAATGAGATTTGTTTTGACCCACCTACTTAAGGAATCAAATTAATAGAAATTTCGTTCCATTTTTCCTTGATTATAACTTATATATTATTAAACATACATAAAATGAAAAATTAATCTATTTCACTGTTAATGTATGCCAATATTTTTCATTGGGATAATAACATATGATCAGTTGTATATGGATATAAACATATCAATGGTATTTTATAATGGAAGATTATTTTCAATTTTATTAGACAAAATTAGTAACATAATATTTTACACAACACTAACAGAGTGAATGTTAAACATATTGAAAGGTCAACAAAATTATTTGGTAAAAACTGAAAATAATTTTTTAATTCTATTAAAAGATTCTAAATAATTCTCGATATTAATTTATCATAATATTGATTCAATTTATATTTATATACAATTTAAATTATTTTTATATTGTTTTCAATGTCATATTATGTTAATAGTACATAAAATGAAATTAATAGTATATTGGTTGAAATATAATTTGTTAAAATATTTCATAATTATAAAAATATTAATGAGAAAAATATAGATTATAAATTTTCCAAAAAATAACACTTTTTGATATAATAACCAACTGACATTTAATATGTTATTTCTAAATTTATTTTATATATAAAATAACATTTACACCATTATGGTTACCATTAGTCAACTTAGGGGTTATAAAAAATATTAGAAAAAAAATGATATATAACATATCTAATTTTCATTATATTACTATAAAAATACCTTAACTTCTTATCGTATAATCCATTTTAGTATTAATCCATTTAACATGAGATAGACATTTATTATAATATATTATACAAGTATATCCAAAAATAAAAAATATTGATATTTCAAAATATATAATACATTATTAAATGAATTAAAATTTATAAAATTATTATCATTGGCCAAGTGATTTCTATATAGATGAAAATATATATTTTGGTCTATTTATTGTTCACTTATCCTTATTTATTATCTTATATCATCAGTATATTGAAAAAACATTATATCATTATAATGGTCAAAATGTATAATTGGGGTTACAACTAATAGATAAGTGTTCAAAAAAATTATTAATTTATGAGCATATTTATATTTATATTTAATTATCATAGAATAATATCAATTTGGATATATTTTTCCTTGAACATTAATTCATATAAATTAAAAATAATATTATATTCATAGAATTCCCCCAAACTATTATTCATGTGAACTTTTATTCCACTCAACCTCAAAACCATGGATCATTACATCTCTAAAAGTACTACTATAATTTCTTAGTCAATTCCATCACCACATCATAGTTTTTTCAGAATTTCCAAAATATCATCTCTTTAATCCATATTGTGTAATCCAATTGAGTATTTTCCATGACAATATGTAACTCTTAACTGAATATTTTCAATTTTATACTTTCTCAAACCTTCTATAAATCCATGATATTATGGATTAAATAAATAATTCACATTATTTATTGTGATAACATGTTATTATTATGATGTAACAAAAATTATCTTCCTATTTCCATTATATGTGAAGGGATAATTTCTCTTATTCATACATAAAACCTACCATCTCAAAATCATAGTGTTATTTTGTTTTCAGATCCACTATATATGGATGATTATTATTTTTTATTAAATATATTAATATGTTATATATGTTAGAATAATGATTATGTAAAGGATAAATAATGTTTATTTTTCAATAAATACACTTGTAATTTTTTTTAAAAAAATACATTCATATGTATATATGACATACCATCTCCTTAAATATTGAAATACATTTTTCTATCACTATCATTTATATATGTTTCCATATATATATATAGTAAATATATATTAAATTTAGTTAATTAAACCATGGTCAAAGTACAAGAAAAAAACTACTAAACAAAAAAAGTCATGACAGACGATATTTTTGTCACATGAAATAATTATTGTGTAAGATATGAGCATCTTAAGAAGCCATCATAGTGGTATTTGATGGTAATTTTAATATTTTTATGTAACTTTTTTTGAGTAATGTCTTGGGGTAAATTTTGGTGATTTTTTTTGGAAAAACTAACGGACAGTGGGTTGTGAACAATTTATGCACGGTTTAAAAAAATGTGCGACTAAACTGTGAGAACCATGCAAACCTTGAAGGAGAGTTCTGCATGGTTGGAACACTATTTTCCCTTACAATGTGCCCCATCCTAGAAAAACATTCACATATGATTATCTAAATATATATTTTTAAAACCACATAATCCCCATAGACTCCCATATTTCAACCATGGATTAGGAATCAAAAATTCTATGTGATCCTAGAAATTTATGTAGGGAATCCAAGGTGATTAGAACATAATTCAATAAGATTGAAATCCAGGATTGATGATACTCTCTATTCCGCATAAGTTTATTTCATTCTGTTGCTTCTCCCATTCATTCCTCTACCTTGCCTTGATCATTTCATGGATGATCTCCACTATTTACATGGATCTAAACCTATGTGCTGATATCCATATCTAGTATTTTGGATCTAGATCTAGATTAGTATGATCTTGATGCCTTTGATCTTCATTTTGTGTTTAGGCAATTAGATCTTCGGATTTATTGTCAAAGTTGTGACCCTTGATTTGTTTTATTTTTTTAATTGGGATAACATCTGTCAATAAACCAATGTATTTAGTCAAAATCTATCTCCTAGAGTTGTGAATTTGATGTGATAATGTGGGTTTATAAAATTTATAGTTTCCCTTGATTATTGATTTCTTTAATTGGTGTAATATTTAATGTGGAAATGACTTTTTAATTCCATAGTGATTAATTGCTAATTAAATCAGGGAAAAAATAAAGGGGGTCTCCCAAATAGATATTTATTTTGGAGAATGGTTATTGTTTTTTTATTGTAATTGAGATATTGAGTTGATTGTGTTACGCTAATTAAATTGTGTAAATTAATTAACAAATGATGTTTTTCATTATATGATAATTAATTGTGAGAATTAATATAATGCCCTAGCCTTAAACCATTATTAATCTTGATTTATTACAAGATTTCACATTGAGTATCTTTTCAGGTTTAGAGTTTTAGAGAATTAGATCATAAAACTTGCATTACATTCCACATTTACACAAAGTGGTCACATAAAAGATAGTATTCATTTTTTTTTCTGTCAACGGAAATATATTTAAAAAAATAAATCATGTATTCTTTCTTGAAAATTTCATGACACTATCATCATATCATGTACATTTCCCTTGACCTATGGAAAACATCTCAAAAAAACTTGGGATGAGCATAAAAATTTAGTAAGGGTTATAAAAATATGGAAAGGAAACATGAGTTCATATATACATACGAATGAAATCATACTTTACCCATAAAACATATTCACTATAACATACATCATCAAATCATGAATAAATCATAGAAATCATAAGACATAAAATGTAACTTGAGGCATTAATAACATTCTTAAATAGGGAGTAACCCTCTTGGTTACGTTTGGAATACCCACCACAGTATATTCCCTAAATCACTTCAGAGAAACCTTAACGTTTCACTCCTTCGCATTACCCAATTCATTGGAGAGCTATATCGGGCTCACCCGCCCTTAGTTTATCAGGGAACCACCCATCTTCATAACAATTCCCAAGAACCATAACATAATCTTATCACATAAGACATGCATAAAGGAAACATAACATTTCCACCTTTCAATAACAAGATATCAATACATCACATTGATATAAAAACATTATGAAAACCACTTTCAATAAAAAAAATAAAAAAAAAGTATAACATGGTATTTATTTTTCTTTTAAAAAGAAGGCATGGCTTGTAATGGAATCCGAAACTCAAATAATGGTCACGGCGGTGGAGAAGTTGTTGTCGCTGAATACGTATGAAAAAAACATTCCGTTTTGTCGTTTAGTAAACGCTTCGTAGAAAAAAGATTAGATTTTAATAAACGTAAAAGTAAAAGGGATTTATACACCATATAAAATAATGTTTGTGTATAAAAAAAAATATTACTCAATGAAAGGAGAATGAGACGAAGTCCCATACAAAGACGGTATCCTTGGATTAAGGATAAATCAGTTACATAATTATGTGTGACAAATGAATACACGAAATATAAGAGGGTATTATGTGTAAAACAATAAGAGGACATTCACACATAATCATAGAATGACATATTCAAGGTGTAAAAGTTTATCCCAAAGAATCAAAATTGGGTTAAGAAGTTCCCTTGCAAACATTCGACAGCCAAACGGTGTCACTTCCAAATTCAGAAATAGAGTTGATGAGAGATAAAAAGGGTATCTCATCACTTGGTCATAAAATTTACATCAATAAGGATATATAAGAACATATACCAACATAATAGTATGTGAATTAAAAGTCATAACAAAATAAGTCTTTTAAAAAGAGGAGGGTGAAAGGTTCCCTTACCGACATGGGTATCTTTCGAAACATACACCCCGTGAAAGAAGGAAAATACAACATTGATGTAAATACTCATAAATGAATGTATATTACACAATGATTAAAATAATGGTCAGTAAATACACCACTCAAAGGAAATTGTGGCAAATGTAGCATAAATCTCATGGGAATAAAAGTGAGATGAAAAATCTCTTACGAAAACTCGGCAGCCTAACGACGCCACTTAAAACATCAAAAAAATGGGTTGATGAGATCAAATAGGGTATCTCATCATATTAACATAAAATTTACAGAAATAGTAATATAAAATAACATACCAATCATAAGAAAGAGGATCTTAAAAAGAATAACAAAAAGAGTGTACATAAAAAGAAAGAGAGGAGTATGATCCCTTACCTCGAGTCCGACTTGACTTGATCGTTCTTTAATATCCTGAATAATAAACTTGAGTTAATTTATACTTCATTAATAACCTTTTTCAAGTTAATTATTCCTTTTATATCACTTATTACCATGTTATGAACACTATGTTATTATTTAGGATAATAACTGTCGTTTAACGATCATTGATACTTCAGTCAAAAATAAACTCTTTATAATTACAAGTTGTTCATGTGGTAAAATATCCATTATATACAGAATTGTATTCATGATGTAGATATCATATATATCATATATATCCAGTATATTCATGCATTTATAATATTACATAATCATTTATAGGTAAGAAATGAAATGCAACGTTCATGGAAACAGTAAGTTGTACATACACATGAACGCAACATTCATTTCTATCTCATATTTTAATGGAAAGAAAATAATAATGATATAAAGCTATATTATAATTCCATTATAACAACATATATAATAATTTTAAATCCATCCTTTATACGTCCCACGTATGGCATTAACGAATCAAATCACTTTGAGGGGGCGGTAGTCCGCACTTCCTAAAATGAAGATATTGTGTTTACCCATAATGGAAACCATAAAGGTATGCATTAAATGAAAAATACAGAATATTATGTAAAACATAAACATATTATATATCATATTTAAATATAGTTACATCTTAATGGCCACCTTTGAAGGTGTTATATGAATGTTGAACAATCATCGTTTCGTGAGGCAGAAATTCGCCATCCACAAAAACAGTATGTTCTTTAACCATTAGATGAAGGTGTGTGTAAGTGTATATTGAATACTTATTATAAAAACATCATATTATATTGAAGATACTGGATTTGTTACAAAATAAATGAATAAAAATAGTTTAGGGGGTTGGAGAAGCAATATAAAACAAAAGAACACAAGAGACGACACTACCTTTAAATCGGGTAAAGCTTTTTGATTTGAGCTCAAAGGCTTCCTTGGGAAGACTTATACCCTATTTGAGGATTATAAGACTAAGATAGGGATGTGTATAGACAAAATGGGCAGGGTTTGGACGATCCAAAGGCTTGGGAGGTGTGGGTAAAGAGGTAGAGGTGGGGGCCTTTTATAAGGGGAGAGGAGGGGTACACTTGGAATGTGATAAAAGGTTACTTTATTTTCAAATTCTTTTCAGATTTTAAATGTCCCAAATTGATGTGTTTCGAGGATAAGGTTATAAGGGTTCGAAATATACCCATCCAATAGGTTTTGGAAATGTGTAGGTCATAGATTTTACGTTATCTTTTCATTTTATTTAAATCCTTTCTTAATGAGGTAATCGCTGCATCATCATGATGTCATAAATAATTTAATATATTTAATGTCTAAAAATTATAAAAAAACTATCATGATGTATGAAATATTTTTATATTTCTAATTAATATTTATAGTAAAAAAATCTGACTTTTATTGCCCCATTTAAAAATTGTTATAGTAAAACAACTCATGTTTGTGTCATTTTTTACTTTAACAATAAATAAAAAGTTATTTATGTCATTTCCCAACCAATGTGGCTCCATGGGGACCCCAAGTTTACCCATGGGTTGTCTTGGTCGGCCATGACACATCCAATGAGGGTAGAACATGTTTCACGATTATCTCATTTTATTAAAACATTATTTTTACCTTAAACTACACTAATTACCTCTAATCGCGATTAAAAACTTAATAAGTTACAATTCACGAAAAAAAATTTAATCCCATTGAACCAAATTTTACTTCTTAATGACAACCATTTATGTCATATTTTTGAAATTCAAAACAAAAAGGTGGCAAATTTTCATTTAAACGGAAAATCAGTTTTTATAAGTACCACTTAGTGGTTTCACTATTCATCAAAAATTGAAGTTTTTCAGAAAATTACCAAAAATTAACCCTAAGCTATATTTGATATTACAAATTTAAAAATGATGTCTATTTTAAAAAATTCATAAAATATAAGTTACATTAATTAATTTAATAATTAATTCCCGCTGTCAGAACAAATAGCGTGTTTTTATGAAACAATAAATATCAAAAGATTGAAACTAGTTTAAGTCAAATTTCAAAATGAAATTAATTACAATGACCAATATTTGATTAAATGGTAAAAATATATTCTAATTTCACTTTAAAACCAATTCAAAAGATAATCTAATCATATAAATAAATTATATTAAAAAGAGGTTTTGAATTAAAATACAACATTTTTTACTATTCATTAAAAAATGAACTTTATCGGAAAAATATCAAAAATTTACACAAAGTAAATTTTCATGTCCCGATTCTAAATAAGAATTTTATTTTATCAAATTTAACACATAAAATTGTCAAAAGTGGATTTAAAAGGTGTTCTCCATCAAAAGGCGGTTAATCGACATTTTAAAGAATATTTGAATGTTTACGCTTAAAATTGGATTCATTGGCATTTTTAATCCTCTGACATTTATTGTAAAGAGTAAAAATATTTTACAAACATATATAATCATTTTTTAGTTAGTTCTATTCAATACCTCCATTACAACGACTAAGCATTAACTACCATTTAAAATAATATTATGTTATTATTAGAGTGCAACGTAAGATTCCCAAGAAACTCGTTGTTGCGTGTTGGGTACGCCGTCGAGCATAGCGTCCCCTTTAATGTTATATTAATATTTTATTCAAAAATATGGATAAATGTGAAAATTTCATATTCTTTATTTACCTGGGGCGTTACATCCTTCCCCCCTTTTTTGGAATTGCGTCCTCGCAATTTTAAAATTGGGCTTGGAAACTTCATTGAAAACCCCACATCAAAACAATAGTCAGTAAAACAATAAACTTAAAATAAACAAAGAGAAGTACAAAGGTCACCCGATTTAACACATACTAGGATTCCATTTAATAAAATATGGATATGGAGGAGAAAACAAAGGGTCATGTTCTGATGGAGAGTGATAGTAATCATGTCTAGGAGAAAGTTAACCATAAGAGAAATCACAAACTTGTGATGGGTTAAACGGTATTCAATTCCCAAATAGGAAAAGTTAACAGACAACACTTTTATTTTAAGTTACTCTTCATTGAGGAATTTATTTTTTTGATCTTATGGAAACATACTTACTTCTCATGTTGACTTTCAACTTTTACTAGATTTCTTACACAAAATCATACTTTCCCCAAATGATGAGTATTTTGGAAGACTTTTTCACGTTAAGAGTACTATAATCAACTTCAAGAGAATCACCTAATCCACAAAAGAGAACTATATATTTCCCATGTCTTTAGACAAAAACCAAAACCAAAACAAAAAAGGTAAGTACGAGATCAGATAATACCCAAAAAGGATAATCCTTTTAAAAAACCAAATCTATTCTTAATCTCCAAAATATATGAAACAATACCCAAAGTTCAACAAAGACCATTCAATAAAGAAATTGTCCATAAAATACTTCAAAGTAAACTAAACTAATATTGAAACCCAAATATTTGAAGGACTTAGTCACATAGTCTTCCAAGGTACAAATCAATACTTATCTCCAAATAGCATCAGTTACTCTTAATGTCTCTTATTGAAATGTAACTAACCTAATCACATATCCTCCATGATAGGTTAATAATTTAGATAGATAACCCAGAAAAAACATACTCTTAATTCATAAAATCATATAACTAAAAAGAATCAGTCAATATAACCAGGGACTTCACGTAGTCCAGTGGTAGGCGATAAATACCAGTTGCACTTTGGTTGTGGGTTCGATTCCCGCAGCTTTGTCCGACACGATAGGTTGTCACATGGTCTGCGTGTTGTCCTTTTTCCAAAACTATATAATTCTCAAATCATTCCCAAAAAGAGAAAAAATCACCATAAATAACTATAACATAATTTACCCTCAATTTTCTCTCATGCCTTTCACTTCCATCATAATATATAGTAACCCATAATTACCTCAAAAGTAAGGATCATATAATCCCAAGTGGTTCTTTATAACTATGTCCACAAAAGAACAGATAACTTTTCCTTGAATAAAATTTTCATATATTAATGATCAGGTTTACACATACTATAAAAAGTATTCTAATGTAACCCCATCATCAAAAGAGACTAAATACTCTTAAGAATTTCACCATAACTCTTGATGCCCTTATATGTTGACTTCTTACTCATTAAACATTCTTCATGATCCATCAACCATTCTTTTCCAACTTTCTCTGAAAAACTTCTTTCCTACAAAAAAATCATGAATCATATCCAAAGAATCCAAAATAGGAAAACAAAAGTTATGAAATAATCCATACCTTTGATTGGTCATTTTCAGTTTCTTCATCCTCAATAGGAATGACATTCGGTATTGGTAAATGAGTATTTGTACGATCTTGGTGATCCCATTCACAAAACGTCTTCATAGGACATGTGTTTGCATAATTACCATGCACACCACATTTAAAACATTAAATTGATCCCTCAGAAAGAACTTCTTTCCCTTTCCTCGAGTCAACATGATGCTTCCTTTTTCCATGGCAGGTCCTTGATTTATAACCTTCGTTTCCACAATTATAGCATATTTATGTCCCATTGAAACATTTTCCTAGGTGTTTATTTCCACATCTTTGACACATAGGTTTTTGAACACACTTAGGTGGTCAATCATGACTCTAGAGAGTTGGTTGAGGATAAACAGAAGAGTTCTCATTGCAGCTCCCATATCATTTAGTTTCTCGCTCAGAAAACTGCAACAGTTTCCTTCAAATCCACTATTACTTTGGTGCCTACTAGATCCAGCCATTTACTAAAACCAAAAAGGTCAGTGTGAGTATATCAACAAAACCATCATGTACTAATGAGTAAGATAAACACTATGATATACTTACTAATTCACTTTATATAAAACTAGGACTCTTTTTGAAATCCTAACCATTATGGTAATGTCACATATGCTTAAAGAATACCCTAACCTCTAAAGTTATCTAAACCGACCTATGATACCAACTATAATGCCCCAGCCATAAAGCATACTTAATCTTGAGTTATTACAAGATTACACATTGAGGATCTTTTCAAATTTAGAGTTTTAGAGAATTAGATCATAAAACAAGCATTACATTCCACATTTACACAAAGTGGTCACATAAAAGATAGTATTCATTTTTTTCCATCAATGAAAATATATTTAAAAAAATAAAGCATGAATTCATTCTTGACACTTCCTTAAATCTATCATCATATCATGTACCGTTCCCTTGACCTGTGAAAAACATTTCAAAAAAACATGGGATGAGCATAAAAATCTCAGTAAGGGTTATTAAAATATGGGAAGGAAACATAAGTTCATATATAAATAAGAATGAAATCATACTTTACCCATAAAACATAGGCACTTTAACATACCTCATAAAATCATGAATAAATCATAGAAATCATAAGACATAAAAGGTAACTTGAGGCATTCATAACATTCTTACATAGGGAGTAACCCTCTTAGTTACGTTTGGAATACCCATCATAGTATATTCCCTAAATCACTTCAGAGAAACCTTAACGTTTCACTCCTTTGCGTTACCCAATGCATTGGAGAGCTATATCGGGCTCACCCGCCCTTAGTTTATCACGGAACCTCCTGTCTTCATAAAAATTCCCAAGAATCATAACATAATCTTATCACATAAAACATGCATAAAGGAAACATAACATTTTCACCTTTCAATAACAGGATATCAATACAACACATTGATATAAAAACATTATAAAAACCATTTTCAATAAAAAAAATAAAAGAAAAGTATAACATGGTATTTTTTTTTCTTTTAAAAAGAAGGTATTTCTTGTAGAGGAAGCTGAAACTCAAATAATGGTCACGGTGGCGGAGAAGACGTTGTCGCCGCATACGTATGACAAAAACATTCCATTTTTTTGTTTATTAAATGCTTCGTAGAAAGAATATTCCTTTTGAATAAACGTAAAAGTCAAAGGGGTTTATACACCATATAAAAGAATGTTGTGTATAAAACAAAATATGCCTCAATGAAAGGAGATTGAGACGAAGTCCCATTCAAAGACGGTATCCTTGGATTAAGGAAAAATCAGTTACATAATTATGTGTGACAAAAGAATACACGATGGATAAGTGGGTATTAAGTGTAATACAATAAGAGGACATTCAAACATAATTAATGAATGACATATTCAAGGTGTAAAAGTTTATCCCAAAGAATCAAAATTGGGTTAAGAAGTTCCCTTTCAAAAATTCGACAGCCTAACGACGTCACTTCCAAATTCAAAAAAAGAGTTGATGAGAGATAAAAAGGGTATCTCATAACTTGGTCATAAAATTAAACCAATAAGGATATATAAGAACATATCCCAACATAATAGTATGTGAATTAAAAGACATAACAAAATAAGTCTTTTAAAAAGAGGAGGGTGAAAGGTTCACTTACCGACATGGGTATCTTTCGAAACATAGACCCTATGAAAGAAGGAAAATAGAACATTGATGTAAATACTCATAAATGAAATTATATTACACAATGAGTAAAATAATGGGCATTACATACACCACTCAATGGAGATTGTGGAAAATGTAGCATAAATCTCAAGAGAATAAAAGTGAGATGAAAAATCTCTTACGAAAACTCGGTAGCCTAATGGCGCCACTTAAAACATCCAAAAATGGGTTGATGATATAAAATAGGGTCTCTCATCATATTAACATAAAATATACAGAAATAGTAATATAAAATAACATCCCAATCATAAGAAATATGAGCTTAAAAAGAATAACATAAAAGAGTGTACTTAAAAATAAAGAGAGGAGTAGGATCCCTTAACTCGGGTCCGACTTGACTCGATCGTTCATTAATCATCAGAATAATAAACTTGAGTTAATTTCTACTTACTTAAGAACACGTTTCAATTTCATTATTCCTTTTATATCACTTATTACCATGTTATTAACACTATTTTATTATTTAAGTTAATAACGGTCGTTTAACGATCATTGGTACTTCAGTCAAAAATAAACTCTTTATAAGTACAAGTTGTTCATGTGGTAAAATATCCATTATATCCAGAATTTTATTAATGATGTAGATATCATATATATAATATATATCCAGTATAATCATTAATTTATAATATTACATAATCATTTAGAGGTAAGAAATGAAATGCACCGTCCATGGAGACGGTAAGCCATACGTACGCATGGATGCTACTTTCATTTCTATCTCATACATTAATGGAAAGAAAAGAATAATGATATAAAGGTATATTATAATTCCATTATAACATCATATATAAAAATTTTAAATCCATCCTTTATACATCCCACGTATGGCATTAACGAATCGAATCACTTTGAGGGGGCGGTAGTCCGCACTTCCTAAAATGAAGATATCGTGTTTACCCATAATGGAAACCATAAAGGTATGACTTAAATGAAAAATACAGACTATTAAGTAAAAAATAAACATATATATTATTATATGTAACTATAGTTATATCTTAATGGCCACCTATGATGGTGTAATATTAGTGTTGAACAATCATCGTTTCGTTAGGCAGAAATTCGCCATCCACAGAAACAGTATGTTATTTAACCATTAGATGATGGTGTGTGTAAGTGTAGCTTGAATTCTTTTTTAAAAAAATCCTAGTATATTGAAGATACTGGAGTTGTTACAAAATAAATGAATAAAAAGAGTTTAGGGGGTTGGAGAAGAAAAATAAATCAAAAGAACACAAGAGAAGACACAAACTTTAAATCGGGTAACACTTTTTGATTTGAGCTCAAGGCTTACTTGGGAAGACTTCTGCCCTATGTGAGACTTCTAGGAGTAAGAGAGGGATGTGGAGAGACTAAATGGGAAGGTTTTGGCCTAGATAAAGGCTTGGGAGGTGTGTGTAAATAGGTAGAGGTGGGGGCCTTTTATAAGGGGAGAGGAGGGGCACTCTTGGAAAGTGATAAAAGGTTACTTTATTTTCAAATGATTTTCGGATTTTAAAGGTCCCACATTTATTTTTTTCAAGGATAAGGTGATAAGGGTTGGAAATATACCCATCCAATAGGGTTTGGACATGTTTAGGTCATATAATGTACATTATCTTTTCAATTTATTTAAATCCTTTATTAATGAGGTAATCGCTGCATCATCATGATGTTATAAATAATTTAATATATATAAAGTCTAAAAATTATGAAAAAAATATCATGATTTAGGAAATATTTTTTATCTTTATAATGAATATTTATAGTAAAAAATATTACTTTTATAGCACCATTTAAAAAATTTTATAGTAAAACAACTCATGTTTGTGTCATTTTTACTTTAACATTAAATAAAACGTTATTTATGTCATTTCCCAAACAAAGTGGCTCCATGTGGTCCCCAAGTTGACCCATGGGTTGTATTGGTCGGCCATGACACATCCAATGATAGTAGGACATGTTTCAAGCTCATCACATATTATTAAAACACTATTTTTACCTTAAACTACACTAATTACCTCTAAAAGTGATTAGAAACTTAATAAATTACTATTCACCAAAAAATTTATTTTAATCTCATTGAACTACATTTTACTTATTAATGACAACCATGTATGTCAGATTTTTGAAATTCAAAACACAATGTTGGAAAATTTTCATTTAAGCGGGATATCAGTTTTTATAAGTACCACTTAGTGGTTTCACTATTCCTCAAAAATTGAAGTTTTTCAGAAAATTACCAAAAATTCACCCTACTCTATATTTGATATTCCAAATTCAAAAATGACGTCTATTTTACAAGATTAATAACATATAAGTTACATTAATTAATTTAATAATTAATTCCCGTTGTCAGAACAAATAGCGTGTTTTTATGAAACAATAAATATCAAATGATTGACACTAGTTTAAGTCAAATTTCAAAGTGAAATTAATTCCAATGACCAATATTTGATTAAATGGTAAAAATATATTTTAATTTTACTTTAAACCCAATTAAAAAGATAATATAATCATATAAAAAAATTATATTAAAAAGAGGTTTTGAATTAAAATACCACATTTTTCACTATTTATTAAAAAATGAACATTATCAGAAAAATACCAAAAATTTACACAAAGTAAATTTCGATGTCCCAATTCTAAATAAGAATTTTATTTTGTCAAATATAACACATAAAATTGTCAAAAAGTGGATTTAATAGGGGTTTTCATCAAAAGGCGGTTAATCGACATTTTAAAGAATATTTGAATGTTTATGCTTAAAATTGGATTCATTCGCATTTTTAATCCTCTAACATTTATTGTAAAGAGTAAAAATATTTTACAAAAATATATAATCATTTTGTAGTTAGTTCTTTTCATTCCCTCCATTACAATGGCTATACGTTAACTACCATTTAAAATAATATCATTTTATTATTAGAGCACAACTTAAGATTCCCACGAAACTCGTTGTTGTGTGTTGGGTACGCCATCGAGCATAGTGTCATCTTTAAATTTATTTTAATATTTTATTCACAAATATGGATAAATGTGAAAATTTCATATACTTTATTTACCTGGGGCTTTATAATTAATTATGTGGCATCATGTTGATTAAAGATACTTAATTGTCATAATTAATTATAAAAAATTGAAATTTGATATGGATAATTAGTTATGAAGAATAAATTATGGAATGAGTGTTGTGTTGATAGATTAATTAATTTATGAATTATTTAATGGTTTTTATACTTAGTTAATTGTTGAATTAACTAATTTCTTTTGAAATGTTTAAGTAATTGTTGGATTAGTAATGGAATGATGTGGTTAATTCTTGTGAGTTAATGATTGATTAACATGATTATATTTTTGTGGTTCTATACATGGAGTTATAGAACAATTATAGGTTGGGAAATAGACGTGGTGTTCCTCTCCAATGTTTATCCTAGTTTGAGCTTTCGCGGTGCTAGGAATGTCAACCTACACCGAATGAGATATGGAGTGGTAGGCCTAGATAACTACACTGAACGAGATTTGGGGGGCTTGACCAGCTGTAAAATACCAAATGAATGATGAATCATATTGAAAACATGAATTGTGATTGGTATTAATATGAACATTAATTATTAAATTAATATTTTATAACTACTAAAATAGGGATTTTAATTATTTATTCATAAAACTGAACACACTAATCTTTGATTGGACTAGTTTTTGACATCATTGGATATGACCTACTAAGTTGTACTCACACCCTATTTGGGAATACTGATCGAAACTTGAGTAGAATTTGTTGTTATAGTAATGGATAATGTTAAGGCGCTGGGATAGGTTGATGTTTTGGATTTGATCATGGGAGAGGGAAACATACATGGTTTAGGACACACTTAGGAGTCGTTGTGTCTTTAATCATAGTTTCATTATAGACCCATGACATTCACATTGTCATATAATGTTTTACCATTTATTTTTTTTGTATATTATTTTTTTAATATCATATGATATGGTATTGTTCTTGTTATTTATATTCTTCTGTACTTGTTTATTGTTATTTCATTTGTTTATTGTTTTATTCTGATAAAAGTGGGAATTGAATCCCCAATATTGACATACCCAACCCTCACTTCTAATCGGCACTCTCTGGCATATTGGGATGAATGCTTGCTTGTAGGTGGCCAATCGGATCTGGGCACAATTTAGTGTCACCCAGGTTGGGAAGTCACAATGTGGTATCAGAGTCCTTTACTTTTATTTCTTCTTCTCTTATATTACTATTTTTTGGAAGGTAGTCAGGTTACTAGGAAGAGTCAAGGATTGGTAATGATCTCGTTAATGGGAGTTTCAAACCAATGAATGGTGGAAACTCTGTGTATTCGAGGTGGGATTGTTGTGATTGCAATTATTTTTTATAGTTTGATATTATTTAACCTTGGATGATATGTAGCGACTCGGGTTTTTGGCCCTGTCAGACTTTGGAATATTTCTACGAATAATTCCAGAGCTAGGCGCGAAGACGGCGTGCGATTCCGAGGCCCGGTGTGCCCGGAATTAATTTTATAAAAATATTCAGTTTTTTTTATACTATGTGCGTGGCGGGGGTGTGATATCTCCTAAACGGTATCTCAGAACAGGAATCTGAGGGCACGGTTGCGTCCGGAACGTGCCGTTTACCCTAGGCAGTGTGTAATCTTTGCGGGCGCGGGCCTGCGGTGAGAAACGCCACCAGGGGCGTTTCCGTAAATAAGTGCCAAGTTGGTGTGCGAGCGTCGGCTCGAATAACTTATGAACGGAGTCTCGGATGAAAAATCTGAGACCGCCGTTGCGTTCAGAACGGCGTGTTTACCCTAGGGGTGACCTTACTTTTGTTCGCATCGGGCGTCGGGTCCGAGGCTGGTTTGGCGCCGGCGGGCGGCTGATATAAATATCAGCGCCCCCCCCCCCCTTTTATCGTTCTTCGCTGTTCTTCGTCGTTCTTCGCCGCCACTCTGCCGAATCGAGCAAACGGAGCGCCCACGAGCTCAGAATTCGACGGCGGACGTTCCAGGAGCACGCAGCGGAAGCTTTGGAGCGCGGATCTGAGGCAGAACGTCGGTGTTTCGCCCGCGAGGTAGGCAGTTTGAGTTTTAATCCCCGGTCCCGTTTTTGCTGCGTTTTTCTGCAAATTGAAGCCGTAGCAGTGTAGATCGGGTCCCGAGGGTCGCGTAGGCGCCTCCGGATCGGAAAACGGACCACCGGGGTGCCCCCGGCGGTCCGCGGAAGATCCGCCGGCGCGGCACCGGCGCGGCGGCGGCGGCGCCGGCGGATTCCGGCGGCCCGCGGCGGAGCCGCGGCTGCCGGCGGCCCAGCGCGGCGGCGCGCGGCGGAGCCGCGGCGGCCCACGGCGGAGCCGCGGTGGCGCGCGGCGGAGCGCCGCCGGCCAGGGCGGGCCGGCGGCGGCGGCCGGTCCAGGCCGGCCGGTCCGGGCCGGTCCGGCCTTGTTTTCGCATACGGGGGTCTTTAAACCCCCGTATCTTGCACCTCGGGAGTCGGATTCGCGTGCCGTTTGCGGCGACATGACCCTGACGACGAGACGAACCCTCCGGTATGGGTTCAAGGGTTTAAAGGTTCGGGATCGTGGCCCGTGAGCGAGAAACATCGTATAAAATAATATTATTTTATTATTTTACGACTTCGGGCCGTTGTAACTTCTACCCGGAGCGTCCGATTGACGTGCCGTCAGTGGCGTTGAGACCCTGATGGTACGACGGAATTTTTGATATGGTTTCCGGGTGTTGGGTTTGCGAACGGGGTGCGGGCCCCACGAGGCCGGGTTTTGGCGTTTGCGGAGAAACGCAGCTTTGCACCAGGAGTCCGATTTTGGCAGATGAATAGTCGATCCTATGTGTTTTTCCGAGAGGATCGCAATGGTGCGATCCGTTCGATGAGTTTCGGAATCCAGGCGTGGGTCCCACCCGAGCCGGCCTTCGGTGAATAGTACCTTTTTCACCGGGTGTCCGTTTTGGGCGAGTGAGTAGTCGATTCCGCCTGTTTTTCCGAGGGGATCATCATGGTATGGTCCGCTCGATGGGTTTCGGGATCGTTGTGTGGGCCCCGCACGAGCTAGCTACGGTGAATAGTGCCTTTTTCACCGGTGCTCCGTTTCGGGTGAGTAAGCAGCCTATCCTGCGAGTTTTTCCGCGTGGAACGCGATGGTGGCTTCGGTTTTGGCCTAGGAGGTGCACAGTGTGGCGTTGTGGCGGGTCGCTCGGGTTAGCGACGTTTGGACCAGCAGTGGTTGAGGGTTCTCCCTTGGTTCGTTCCCACGAGGGTTCGTGTGGCATCACAACCTTCGTGTGGGTTTGTGATCCTCTCGTTGGGATGTTTAAACTGTTAGAGTTGTGGTATCCCTCCGGTGGGCCCGAAGTGGACCCTCTAGCATCTTTACCCTAGATCGGGTTCTTGGTATCGCTGTGACCACCTATTTCACGGGCAGCAATCCCCTATCTAGCAGGTTAATCCCGTAGGGTTTGTGGTATCATCGGAAATATGATCCCCTACGTGGTGGGTCGTGCACAGTAGGGTTGTGGAATCGTTGGTTATACGATCCCCTACTCAGCGCTTGATGTCGGTAGGGATGCGGTATCGTTGGTTATGCGATCCCCTACTCAGCGCGTGGTTTCGGTAGGGTTGCGGCATCGTTGGTTCGATCCCCTCCATCGCGAGTTATACCAGATAGGGTTCCGGTATCGTCGTGACCATCTTTATATGGACGATGATCCTCTATCTGAGTGTGGGGCTTCTGCCGAGCGACAGATCGGGTTGTGGCATCCCCCAGCGGATCCTGGGTGTGATCCCCTATCTGTGAGAACTACGTATGCCAGATCGGGTCGTGGTATCCCCCAGCGGACCCTGGGAGTGATCCCCTATCTGTGAGCTACGTATACCGGAGTGGGTCTTGGTATCCCCTAGCGGACCCTAGCGGCGATCCCCTATCCGTGGAGTTTGGTGGTTATGGTGTTCCGGTGATGTTTCCTCAGTGATGTTATCCGATGAGCGTGGTCTCACGGGTGAGCGTCTGAGATGTTTGCGAGTATCCCGATGGAGTGTATCTCTCAGATGAGTGTCATCTGGTATGACAGTGTTCGTGGTGTACTCTCCTGGTTGGGACAGTTGCTGGTGATGAGGTCGGTACCTCTTGTGGCTTTGTGGCGTGAGCTGTGTATATCTGGATTGTTCAAGGTGTATGTATGGGCATACACCTGAGCTGAGATGAGCTGACTAGTTGTGTTTAGCCGAGGATGGTCACGGGATGGAGTTTCTCTCTCGTCTGGGTTCCCTCTGGCTGGGTTGAGCGGACTGTTGCCTTCAGTTGCTCCCTTGGGTTTTGGGTTTTTGGGGTGCCTACTGAGTATGTTTATACTCACCCCTGCACGGGCTTGCCCGCACATGTTTGTGTCTTGTGCAGACCACAGGCCTTTTGACGGAGTCCCAGGAGGACCCGGAGCAGGCGGAGCTTTGTGAGCGAGTTGACCGGGGTGTTTACCGGAGCTGTGCCGAGCGAGCTTTCCGGCGGGTGTTTGTGGCAGCGTTTCCCTTCTTCAGAGCAGGTTGGACGCGCTTTGTAGTTTTCTTTTGGTGGGCCCTGTTTTGCCCTTGTACTTTTGTGGTTGCACTCTGGTTTGGGATAGATTGTATGCATGCATTTACTTTTCAGTTTCTATATCTCTGCACTGTTGCATGGAGGTGTTTGTGGGTGCGTGTGTACAGGTACCTTAGGCTAAAGCCTCCCATGTGTGTGATAGCCTACTCGGCGCTAGTCGCCAGCCCCTGGCCTATTGGAGGCGGGCTTGGGGAGTCGCGGCTCGAGCCCCGTTGGGTCGGGTCGTGACATGATACACATGGAGAGCGATGTGACATTTTTTTGGAAGTTGTTGAATTTTTATATGTGTCATGAAGAGGCAGGATAGTTGAGTCTTCATGAATCATTCTAGGTACTCAGGGTCATTGTGACAATCATCATTCGATGCACTCACAGGAAAACAAGTTATGTGTAAATTGGAAAATGTGAACTATTTTTACTTGTTGTGAGACTGAAATAATGATTCAAAATGAGAATAAATAGCTGTATAATGAGAACCTAGATTGATGAAATGGGTATGATTAATTAATTAATTATTTAAATAATTAATTAGAGATAATGTGATTAATTTTTGTTAGAATTAATTAATGAAATTTTTTACCCTCTTTAACCAATACCTAAGAATATGATGGTTATGTTTAGTGATAAGGCCTCATTATTCAATATTTGGTGAAAAAAGGGTGAAAGGAAATGCTAAAACATGGTGAGTTAGTTTCTCGTCATATGTACATGTTATTATGTTTCATCATGAGACATAAGTAATGTGTTTGGATTTGTAGATATTGGACTCCAAGATTCTTGTTGAGGGAAAGACTGAGGGGTATGGCCCAGAATGAACATTCAAATAAGGATCTGGAGGATCAATTGGTGCATGATATAGAGGAAGGGGAATAGTTTTGATAGGAATTATCTCATTTCATGAAATTCATGGAGAGAGACCCAGAGTGGGTTCTGAAATCCATGTCTAAGTTGACAAGGGAGATTCTACTACAACACCCTCTTACTTTTACTTGAGAGGGTGGACCCGAGGAAGCTGAATTCTGAATTTAATACATATAAATGATACATAACCATTTAGAGACTCTTGCTGGGATAAGGGTCAAGATGGATTCTTATATGCTATAGGGTTCAGTGGAGTGCTAGTGGGACATTCAGGTAAGATCTGGATAGACTAATGATATTTTATGGAAGGACTTTCTAGAGATGTTCTTCGAGCTCTTTTTTCATGATACGCTAAGACAAGAGAAAGATTATATATTTTTTCACCTGACCCAAGTAAACATGTCCACAATGGATTATGATGAATATTTCATATATTTATAACATGATTCTACAACATTGGTGGCATATGTAGCTTCTTTATCAAAAATATTTTTGGATAGACATAGGTGTAAAATTATGTCTTGGGTAAATATCGTTAGGCTGAAGAAATTATGAGAAGTGGTTAATGAGGTTCCCATTTTAGAGGGGAACCTACAAGAGGCTTCCATTAATGGACAGATATTTTTCTTTAGATGATCATAGAGTGTTCCTTTCATGAATATGAACTGTTATTATGATAACCTTATTTAGGACAGTGGAAGGCAAGGTTGATAGCTAGGAGGAATAGTTTCACCAGATCTTACTCCTGTGGTTTTCCACTAGTAAGGTAGGTAGTGACATTATTGTACACATTATCATTAATCACCAGTTGAGTGTCTTGTATTTGGAAATATGGGGCACAAAAAAATGTTTTGTAGGAAGGAATGAGAAGATGGTTTTGAGGGACGAACTGCTCAGATTCGGAGTGTGGGAAGGGGTTCCTCAACACCCTATTGGTCTGGAACCCGGAACTCTACGGAAAAAGATAGAAGAGGTAGTGGATGTGGAACTTTATGGTATGAGTTCTCGTATCATTATAGTGGTTATACTCAAGGGAGTTAGACGACACCACTAGGTAGAGTGGAAGGATAGTTACATGATGTGTATCCTAAACTTGTGGAGAGTGAAGTTGATCCATCAATAGTGATTTGTTCTATTCTAGTTTCTTCTACTTTAGCTACTACCTTATTTGATACGAATTCCTCTCATTCTTTTATATATTCAAATCATGTTAATGGATGAGCATGGAGGTAGGGACCATAATAGGTGTGATGAATATCAATACCCCATTGGGAAAATGGTATAGGGTTATCTATTTATGAAAGGAATTTTCGATAGAGATCAGGGAGTTTCATTTTTTTGGGATATCTATGTCCATGATATAATGAGCTTTGACTTGATTTTGGGTATGGACTAGATAGTGGAATACCGATACCACCTAAATTTTTTTCACATGTTTGTGACCAACATATCTCTTAAGGGTGAATACTATGTTCATCATTATATATAGGATATCCAGGTAGGATATGAAAGGCCATTTACCTAGCATCTATGAGAGCTCATAGACCAAGTTTCTAATCTGTTGCTCGATGATTGGAGTTGTAGGCATTTCGTCCTTCTAATACTAGTAGAGGTGTTTCATGTTACCTTTCCAGAATAATTATCATGATTTTCACCGAAGGGATATGTGGAATTCATTATTGTGCCCATCCTATGGGCTGAGATGGTGTCTATTCCACCTTTCAGAATGGATCTGACTGATCTTCAAGAGCTCAAAATGCATTTGGAGGAGTTTTAGGTTCAAGGGTTTATCCATTCATGTACATCACCATGATGAACACCTATATTGTTTGCAAACTAGACTGATGGGTGTTTAAACTTATGATTCGATTACTAGAAGTTTCATAAAATGTACTTGAAGAACCAATATACTTCTCTGTGTATTGATGATCTGTTTTAGTAACTGAAGGGGGCTTGTGTGTACTCAATGATCAATCTGAGATCAGGGTATCATTATGTGATAGTTCAGACCTGTGATATACCAATAACTTCTTTTAGAAAATGTATGTCCTTTATGAGTTTCTTGTAAAGAATTTTTGGTTGAAAATTTCCACATCAGTATTTATGGACATAATGAAAATTATATATCATCCGTACTTTGATCAGTTTGTGGTGGGGTTTTTGGAAAAAATCATAGTGTACTCTAACACTCATTACGATCATGTCCAACATCTTGAAATTGTCCTAGGTACACAGAGAGAGTATCGACTATATGACAAGCTATCTAAATATCTGTTTTTGATTGGAAAGGTCCACTATTCAGGCATATCACCTCAAAAGAAGGTGTAGTAGTTGACCTAGAAAAAATGCATGCAGTGATTTCATGGGTGAATCCAAATAACGTTTTTCAAATACAATGTTTTTTTGGAATAATATGTTATTATAAGAGGTTCATCCACGAAATTCCCCAATTGGATGCAGAGTTTTCATGTTTGACCAAGGGATAATGTTTTATTGGATATAATCATGTGATAATCCTTTCTAAGAGTTCAATAATTGATTAATATCAACAAAAATGTTGATCTTACTAGATTCAGGTGAGGAGTACATGAATTACTGTGATGCTTCTGTGATAAGACTCAAAGATGTGTTGATGCAATGGGATCACGTCGTTGCTTATGGGTATCAACATATGAGGCAACAAGAATAGAATTTCATATGCATGAACTCATGTTGACAACTGTGATTTATGCTCTTAAGTGTTTGAGACACTATCTTTTATGAGAAAATATTACCGATTTTATGGATAAAATTATCTTTAATTATATCTTTTCACAGTGCAATGTGAATCATCAACAAAAAAGATGTGAAGAGTATATGCGGTAATTTAATTTTTACATGGAATATAAACCTAGAAATTAGAATAGTGTGGCAGATTCCATGAGAAAATAATATCAGAATCATTGGAATATTATTTGATTGAAGAATGGAATATAATGAAATTGTTGGAGGAAATTCATTTGGTAGTTCAAAATTGTAAGATAGGGATGACTATGGTTTCTGTTGCAGTGTATTCTATACTCTTTAGATGGTTTAGGGATAGATAGAATGAGGATATAGACTGTTTCGCCTTAAATAAAATCCTTGAAGTTGGGGAGACACCATCAGACTGGTTAATAGATGATAATGACACCATCTATGTGAAAACAGGTTTGTTGTACCTACAAGTGTGGTAGAGTAACTCATGGGATAATTTCATGCTATAAAGTGGGAGGTATATCATGGGGTGAAAAAATGAACCATGACCTATGATGAATGTTTTGGTGTCCATGAATGAAAATGTTGATAGCATGGTTTGAAACAAGATATTTCACCTGTTAGTAGGTGAATGTACAACATCAATGACCTAGAGGTCTATTGCAGCCATTTCCTATTCTAGAATGGATGTCAGATGACATGAATATGGATTTCGTGGTAGGAATTCCAAAGGAACAGAGGAATAATTATGTTATTTAGGTCATTGTGGATCGAATAATGAAGGTAGGAAATTCCATGCCTATCAGGGAAACCGTTACATTAGAATAGTTTAGAGAAATGTATGTATGATAGATAGTTCATTTTCATGGGGTTCCACAGACTGTAGTTTTAGATCGTGATTCACCCTTTACTTCAGACATATGTTAGGACTTCCGGAAGGCACTTTTTACACGTGTTTTACTAAGTATAACCTTTCTCCCACTAATATATTGGAATATGGAGCTCCCCATATAGGTTCTATTGGATATGATGCGAGCATATGTTCCATACATTGGTGCTTTTTGAGAAAATCACTTGGATTTAGTGGAGTTCTCATGGGATAATAGATATTAGGAAACTATACATATGAACCATATGAGGCACATTATGGTGGTCCTTTCAGATCAAAATTCTTGTTGGTTATAAGCGGGAGTGTTAGAGCTATTGGTAAAGAGTCTCGTTCAGGAGACATTAGAGCACATAATGTTTATTCAAAATTTTATAGATACACCTAGAGTAGGATGATTTTATATACTAATAGTTGGAGGTAGGGAAAGTTAGCACCCAGGTTTGTTGGACTATTTGAGGTGCCAGAGTAAATTGCGCAAATGGTGTACGAATTATCCCTTCCATAAAAAATTAGATCTATGAATGATGTTATCCATGTGTCACAACAACGAAAGTATCACCCTAAACCTTCTCATGTAATTTGATGTAGAACAGGTTAACATCAAGATAGATGATTCCTTTGAGGAGCATCCTGATATTTGTGCTATGTCATAGTGAGAATTTGTTACATGGAATGATTATGTCAATTTTTCATGTATTATGAAAACATGTAATTGTTAAATAGTGACCATATGAATGGGAAGAAGTCACGAGGGCTCAATGGACCAATCCTTTTAGATCAGAATCATAGAGATGTTCACGATTGCAGCTTGTGGAAGAGCTGTTATAAGGTATGATGATTGTAATATCTCAAACTATTGTAGAGTAATCTCAGGTGTTATTTTGGGTACTTTTTTAATTTATTAAGTTCCATTTATTTTGAGTAATGGATGGTGATGCATTTGGGTGAATTTTTAGGAAACAATAGTGGACAGTGGGTCATTCCTGGTTTGTGTTTAGTTTGAAAAATTGGGTTACTAAACTACGCCAATTGTGCAATATTGGACAGAGATGTCTACATGGTTTGTTCATGGTCTGACAAACGGTGTGACAAAAAACATACCAACTATTCAAACCTGGATAGAGAGGTCTGCATAGTTGATGCAGAGTTTGCTGTAATAGTGCACCATTACCCAAGAAACTGGGCATGCTAGATTATTTATCTTAATTTTTTTTAAACAACCCAAACCCCCAACACTCATGTATTTCAATATCAGCTTAGATTTGAAAAATTTTAGATGATCCTAGAGCCTTCTATAGGTATTTCATGATGATTCAAACATTTTTCTATCATGATCAGAATCCCGGATTGAAGATCTACTCTCTTCTCGTTTAGTGGATCTATTCTCCTTGCTTCTCCCATTCATTCATCTACCATTCCATGATCCTTCCATGGAATATCTCCATTGTTTCCATGGATCTAAATCATTGAGGTCAGATATAGATCTAGTATTATGGATTTAGTTCTATATTTTAAATATTTGGATTCCATTGAACATAATTTTGGTTTAGGGATTTTGATCTAGATATTGATGGATGACATTGTACAACTTGAATATTTTCGATTTTTCCATTTGTCTAACATCGATCAATAAACTGAGGTAGGGGTCAAAATAGAACTCCTATAGTCATGGAATTGATATGTGAATACCAGTTTATAGATTTTTTATCTTCCCCTGATAATTAATTTCATAAAGTTGAGTCATTAGGCTTGTGGAAATGACTTGTTATTTCATTTGGGATTAATTGATAATTGAATCATGGAACAATGAAGGTTGGTCTCCCAAATAGATATTTCATTTAGAGATTTTTATGAGTCGAGATAATTTAACTAAGATATTGAATAGATTTCCTTATATTAATTAATTGGGTGAAATTAATTATGAAATGATGTTTAACTATGTAAGATTATAAATTCTGAGAATTAATTATGTGCCATGATATTTAATAAAGATAATTAATTCTGAGAATTAATTATAAATAATTTGTATTTTAAATGGATAATTAATTGTGATGATTTAATTATGGAATGTGAATTGTTTTAATTGATTAATTTATTGATTAATTAATTAATGTTTTATGTACTATGATAATTGTTTAGTAATGTAATGGCCTTTTAAATGTTTAACTAATAATTTTATTAATATTGTAATGATTTGGATAATTCTTGTGAATTACTGAATGATTAAATTTCTGAGATTTTTGTAGTGCTAGACATGGCATTCTCGACCGATTAGAAGTTTAGAATTGGACACGAATTTCCTCCATAATAGTTATTTGTGCTTGATATTTTTTTTCCTAGGAATGACGATCTGCACTAAATGAGATATAGAGTGATATCCATGGAGACCTACACATAATGATATTTGGGTTTCTTGACATGATTTTCAAAACCCAATGATTTATAATAATGACTAATTATTCAAATAGAATACATGAATTTAAAATGGGATTAATATGAAGAATAATGATTAAAGGAAAATGTGATAACTATTTAATTATGAATTGTATTTATTTCTTTATAAAACAACATAAAAAATATTTTTACTGGACTTGTTTTAGACACCATTGGTGGTGGCCAGCTGACTCGTACTCACACCCTATTCAGGATGCCTGATCAACACCACATTAGACATTGTTGTTGCCAGACATGATAAGTCCAAGGCCTTGGGATAGGTTTCTGTTTGGGATTGTATCATGGGAGAGGGAACCAAACAAGGTTCAGGACCCAATTGGGAGTTGTTGTGTCTTTACATTTATATTAATTGTAGATATATGTCATTCTCATTGTCATATCATGTTTAAAATTTCAGTTGAGTATTTTATCTTCTTTTTTGAATAAGATATGACATGGCATTCTTCTTGTTATTTATAGGATCCCACATTTTTTATTATAGTTTCTATATGTTGTTGTTCTATTATGATAAAAAAAGGGTATAATATATTCAGAAATGACATACCAGACCTTCGCTATTAGTCATCTCTTTCGGGCATACGAGGAGTTGCACTTGAGGGCATTGAGCCAACCGGCTTAGGGAACCGTTTTGTGGCACCCAGGCGAGGAAATCATAGATAGTATTAAATAATTATTATTAAATGGTTGAAGAATGGATATAAGTAAATGATACTTATATTTAGATGTATTTGTGTAGTTATATAATATATTTAATTTAAGTCTATATTTATTATTCTTTTGTTTTGAAAACACTTGATCCATGTTAGACAGGTGGTGATGGAATTTTTCTAGAATTCCATTCATTGAGGGATATTTTACTTTTATACACCTATATTATTTTATATGGTCAATATAATTCCATGTGAACATTGTATATCACAAATATACTTATTTTAATGAAACTTACTATATAATTTTATGTTATTTATTAATGAGGATAGAATTAAGTAGTTTCCCTGGTTGTAAGGTATTTTATAACACAATTTCAATTCATTTGGAAATACATATAATTCAATGAATATGTTTTTCATAGAATATGTGTGAATTGAACACTAATTTTATTGGTTTTTATTCAACAATTATTTTTTTCTATTTACATTTATCAATAATAATAACTTCTTTATTATTTATCATGTCAATGAGATTCTTTTTGTAAGTGTTTTTTCCTCACATTTACTTCTATGAAACATATGTCATAATCACAACATGTTTATTTTGTGTAGTATATATACTGAATCAGTTTTATGATATGTTATAAATATCATTAAATTAATTTACATAAATGGTTCATTTTCTATTATATGTTTCTTAGGGGATGTGAATAAAAATTTATCATATTTGTAAAGGGTTTATTTGAAAATATCATATTTATTTGGGAACCAAATTTTTTATAAATCTATTGGAGGAGGTGCATATTTTATACATATATAATAATTAAAAAATTTCTATTATCCTATTTTTATTTATTTAAATTAAATTCTTTCTAGTAATTTTTCTTTGTTATATTATTGAATAATAATAAAATGATTTTCTTATAAATTGATTTTTACTACATTACTGATTTTTTCGTTTGGATACAAATTTTTGTTTATTTGTTTTTAGTATTATACAACTATTAATTACATATACCAATTTTTATATTTGGATATTTTAAAATTGTTTTCAAAATAGTCTTCTTTTCATTTTCCTAATGATGTAAATTTTGACTGTTTACTGAAAATTGGAACAGAATATATTTTTTAACATACTTAGAATCAATTAAATTTCTCACCATCTGGACTACCTAGTTCATTAAAAAATCATATAAATTTTTAGTTATTATTAAATAAATATTATTCAAAATATTAATAAAATCATTATTTTCTAAATGTGGTCTTCATTGAGAAATGGGTACATTCCTCGTGAATGTTTTAAATAATGATTGAATTATATATTTCTTAATAATTGATTACAACTATTTAATATACATATTTCCCATTAGATATATTTTATAATTATATCATCCATATTCATGCTCTACAGAGTTTTTTATTAGTATTTAGGGATTTTTTGACATATCATTTTCTAGATCTTCCTATATGTGTAGTTTTTTATTATTTATTCATTTTTTTATGTTTTATTATTTATTAAATTTTTATATAGACTATACATAATATGTGATGTGTGGCGCCTATAATTACTAAGACCCTAGATTCATCAGTATATCATTTGAAACAAAACATTTTTGTAATTTTTTTGTGGCCATTCTAATTTATATAAGATGTCTTTTCACAAATCCTTGATATTGTGTTTCTGATATATTTTCTTGATTCCTAAATAGATAGTTTATGACATCCAAAATTACATATACCACTATTTTGAAATCATTTATTATTTTATATGTTATTAATTGAATATTTATGTGGTCCATTGAAAAGATTAAAAATAACGTGTTTATTTATGTAGAAATATTAGATCGTCATTAAAGCCTACAATATTTTTATTCATGATCATATGGGTGAATCAATGTAATTTTTTTGTATAATATATAATTATATATTGATTATACCTTTTTTATTATAAGATATACTCAATTGTATTCATTCTACAAGTGAGTAACCGAGTTTACCACATTCCTATGTTTACATTCCAGTGAATCTATTATATATGCATTAGTTGATATGAAAGGATATGCATGAAAGAGTAATGATGTTATAAAAGTATATAAAATGAATTATATTATGTGTATAATATTTTTTGATATTCATTTATGTATCTAATTTAAGAAGAATAATTAAAAATTCATCAGATTGGGTGGAAATTACTTGTACATAGTCTCAATGTAATAAGTTATCCACCATATATTTCTTACTAATTTTGGGGACTATATAGTCTATATTAGATGAATTTTTCATACCAACATGGAAAATATATTTTTTATAACATTGATTATGGATAATGGTCATATGATGGAAATTTAAGGTGTCTAATTATTGGATAGTATAAAAATATTTTCAGTATTGTAATTTTTTTCTTCTCATAATTTTCTAGATACTATAATTTGAAATGGTGTTAGAAAAAAAATAGTGGGAAATAATCGTGAATTTTTTTATTCAAGTATAATTCTCTAATCATTTTGGTGCACAAATAATTGACCCTTTCTACGCACCTAGTTTGATGATCCGAGGGGATTTTCTATTGTTAATATGCATTTTCAATATATACTTGTTTGATGAATTATCTAAAGAATAGAAACTTATGATATGTTACAGTTTTTTGGGGTGAATATAAAGTATCATGGGATGATAATTTTATGGATTATACAATTTTATATGTAATATAAACCCCCATTTTAATTTTTATGTGAATAGAGTATAACATGAATAAGTATGACATGAGATAAATTAATGTGTATAAAATACTTTTGATTAGAATACGTTATATGAAATGGTTAATTGATGAATTATTTCTTTTATATTTTATAGATATAAAATTAGTGTTATTTAAAATAATTATGGTGTATATGATCATTTATTTTGAGGTAGTTATGTGTTATTAAAATTTTGTAATATATGTTTTATTATATATCAATGGAATTGGAATATGATTTTGTGATTTACACATCATTATAATTTCATAAAAAGAACACCATGTTTTTCAAAAACATTATAGGATTATAGTAAATACAATATTATTACATAATATGTGATTTCAATTGATTAATAATGGATTAATTAAAATTCGTGAGATATTTGTATTTATTGTGGATTTATAGTGATTTTTTTACTCGTTTAAATAATTAGTATAAATTGAAAATATCATGATTTTGGAATATACATTTTTAGATATATGAAATTATGTGTGAATAATAATTTTTAGAGAATAATGTTAATTTAATATTAAATAATATGTTTCCAAGTCCATAGCATAATATTCATTTAAAATTAGAGTATTTTTAAAATTTATTAATGTAACTATTAATGATTAACATGGGGTATTATTTTTTAGCCCTTTAAAATTAATGTATAATTTCATCATTTTTCATATTATCAAACCCTGTGATAAACGTTTCAGTTTTGGTATATATTTAATGACCATATGAATATTTTTTACCCTTTTATGTTTATTCTATAATAATTGATGGTTTTTTCTACGCATATTAGTTTATGGATTCTATGTAGTTAACATTCTTATTACCACAATATCAATCACTCAATATTATTCCTTGAACATTTTTCTTACATCAATCCTACTAACTAATTTCCCACAAATGTTATCCTTATCATGGACTAAAATTATTTGTTATATTAAGAAACCGAAATTCTTCCGACTTCTCCTTTTTAATTTATGATTTATTGTCATATTGTTCAATCTGGGTTAGAAACAATTGAATTTTCCTGTAATAAACCATTGATGGTTGAAATAAATTTTTAGGGAGAAAAATATCTAAATAAGGTATTATGTAATATATTTGGATTTTATAAATTATTTCCACTAAATTTTTTTGATTTATTTATTATCTTACATTAAATGTATTTAGATGATTAAAATAATTGAAATGTTTAATATAACATAAGTATTTTTTAAAAATCAGTATTATAAAATATTCATTGAAAATGAAGACATATATTTTATTAAACATATTGAAAAAATATTTCATGCTTCAATATATTTGAAATTAATTTATAAATGTATAATAAATAAGTAATAAATTTTCTATAAAATCATTTTTATTAGATGAAATAAATTTTTTTAATGGTGTTTAATATTCTTCAATTTATATTATTATTATTTCTGATCAAATATATAAATTTTATTTTTTATAATTATTATAATTTTGAAATAACAATAATCCAAGTATATTAAGTGAAAATTTTGGGACTCATCAAATATTAAGGATTTTTTGGAAATAGGTGAATAAATCATAATTTTTATGACAATAAATGTTTTAGTAAAATATTATAATTAAAATTTTAAAATATGTTTTTAAAATTTCCTATGATTTAATTATGGTCAATGATTTTTTTAATAATTAAATCCATTACTTTTTAATCATAATAATTAATTATTTTGATCTGACTAAACATTTATTAAAAAACATCATTTGTTAGAAAATAATATTTCAGTACACTCATAAATTTATAATAATACCTAGTTCCCAATATTCTAGTAATTGAAACACGAAAATTGGATTCTATATATGGAATTAATATTTAAAAATTTGGTAAAAAGGACCCATTATAATTTTCATCAACATTGATATTTGTAATATAAATTTTTTTCTTTATGAATGAGCGTTAATCGAGTAATTACAGATAATAATAATATTATAAGTACATAAAATAGCACAAAATCATTACGTTAATATATTTAATTTTTGTTAGTTGACCATAAACATATAATATTTAAAATAAAAAAAAAATTGATTCATTTTATTAGAAACAACATATCTTATTTTAAGTAAATATGATGTCAAAATGTTACTCTCATATTTTTAATATATATATATATATATATATATATATTTGTGATAAGGATAAATAATAATTTGTTATTGTAAATAGTTATTTGAAAAATGAAGGAATTTTTTAATCATTATAAATAATTTCTAATTTCTAATAATTAAATAATTTGCAAAAATGTTAATATAATAGTGAAATTATTTTTGTAGAAGAAAAATAATGTTAATGAGTATCATTATAAAATCACTAAAAATATTGTACCTTTTTTAAAAATTTTGATCCCATCAAACCAAAGAGATAAATATATTTTATTATAGCTCATGGAATATTTTATATTAGAATTCTATCTCTTTTAAGATGTTTTTTATGTCAATTAATTTGTATAGTTCTAAAAAGAAAATATCTAGTATTTTATGATAAATAATATATTGAAATTTTTTTGATGTTTTAAAAATATTTTAATAGGAAAATATAGATGATAAATAAAATTAATTTTTTCTCATTTCCATTTATTATCCAATTTTAACTATATAAGATTAGTTTTACCCTTTTAATATTGAAAAGTTCATTACCGTAGTTTGAATTACAATTAGTTTGATAAGAGATTAGAAAAAATATAAGATTTAAATTGATATCTAGACCATCAAAAATTTATTGGATGATAACATTAATACAATATATAACTTATATTATAATCCATGTCAGTGTGAAAATGTTTTACATGAGTTAGACACATATTATATTACATTATTTCTTCTATTTCAGAAAAATGAAATTAAGGATATTTTATAATATCCAAAATTTTATTAAAAAATTTAAAATTCATTAAAATAATATCATTTTACATTTTTATCAGATATGGTTTAATTTATTAAAAATGGTTTTATTATGGGTCACATTTCAATTATAGTAACATTATTGAACCCAAAATAGTAAAAAACATTAATTTCACGGTAAGGTAAAAAAGGGTTTATTAGGAATAAACAAGTAATAGAGGTTATAAAATCACGTAATATAATAAAAATTTTATTATATGAGAGAATATATACTCATAAATATCAAATATTTACATGATATAAATTTTTATAATATTTTCCCATAAATGTTTTTATAAATATTTAATAATTTAAGAGATTCAATGAATTCTCTTCCACTCACTTATGAAAGGGCACCATTTATCCTCCTACCATAACATATATTGATCCATTTAAATTGAAAAATAAATACTATATTATATTATAAGATTTCATAACCTTGTACTGGATCATTTGGATTTTACATAATACCCTCCCATCAATTCATAATGTGCAATTCAAAAGTGAATTCTCAATGAAGAGGTACAAAACCAAACCAAGAATTATCAATTTCATTAATAATTTTAACTCATATAACTAAATTTTATCCAATAAAAATTAATGATTCTAAGATATTAAATAAAATTAATATATATATTGATGAGAAAAATTCCATTATTTACTTTATTTTCATCTTAAAAAAAGAAAATATAACTTGTGCGTTTGTATAACTCACTCTCTTAACATGGAGGTGTAATTTTTTTTTCACATCCACATTACATGGTCAGTTATAATGATGGATTTTACAAATAAACAAATATATATATATTCTATGATATTATTATGATTATGAATATTTTAATAATTATTTACCTTTTTTTCATTCCAACCATTGAAATGTAAATATAGGGTTCTTACATACATACGACCTACCATCTTCATTAACGGTGTCATAAAATATTCCATATCTTTGATTAATAGATGATTATATATATATATATACATATATATATTGTATATATATCATTTTTATATCATGAATAACATTTAAATATTATAAAGCCGTAAAATAAGTACAAAAACTCTGATAACAAAGCGGGTTCTCTCTCCCTGGTGCTCGGGCGATGCCCTAGCTCTACTGGTGGCCTCGGCGACCCTTCAACCTCCATGGGAAGAGCCTCAAACTCAGGACCATGATGATTGTCATCATGTTTTTAGGCATGGGGGAGGCCTTTGGTCTTATTTAGACAGGATCTCTCTTTCTTCCCTAGCATCAATGTCTCTCTGATGGTCCCTGGGATCTTCAATGGTCAACCAGTAATTCTGAACTCCACGTAGGGATTATCTGAAGCCTCTTTTTTGCTATCTACAGCTCTGGTGGAAATTTTTGTTCAGCACTGGCCCTTTTTGGGGATTTCTTATAGGTATGTGAATGAGGAACGAGGTTTAAGGCATCGTGCAGTCATCGTGCTTTTAGGGTCGTGACAAATCCTCGTTTTCTTTGCTGATGAGGTAGATCTGGAACGGTCCTGGTCTAGGTCTAGTAGATCCATTCGAGGTTTCCACTTCCATATCCTTCACTGGTTGTTTGACCTGTATATGAATTGAGATCTGTCTACCTCAGCTATCTGGCTTCAGTTAAATGGCTTACCGTTGCCCTTCTAGAACCCCACTCTTCTTTAGTAAATTGGAAATTCCATTGGCGGATTCCTATGCGCTGATCGGTGGACCACTTCCTTGAGGAATCCTATAATGGTTCGCATATGCATTGAAATGGACCTCGTTCTCCCCCTCTATAAGTGGTGTGGTTGTGATTGAGGGAGAATATAGGTATGTTCAAACCATTGCTTTTGAATCATGGGCGCGTTTCTGTTCTTTCTACTCTCAGCAGGGCCACTACCGTAATTATTTTCATAAAAGGGAACTTCCTGAGAGTTTGTTTGAACCACCTACAATAGAAGAAGGGCCCCCAACACTATTTGTGCCTGATGATGGTCGTCCTACCCGAGCTTCTGATCCTGGTGGGTGCGAGCATGGGTACAGGGAGGTCTCTAATATGGGTCTTCCCCTTCTCATGCCTCCCTAGTTGAGGTTTACCAGGATTTCTAGGAGAATGTGACTCCAGTATCATTGGTGGAGGAGCTACACCAGACTTCCATTCCCTATGCGGAGGCCCCTCTGGTCTTGGGGAGGGAAGGTCATGTTGGCCCACTGATAAAGGCTTCCCCAAGAGAATCAGGTCCTCGTGATTCAGTTGTTTTTGACCGGATGAGATAGGATCTTGGTATTTCCCATTTTTCTAGTGGATCGGGGGTCATTTTTCAGGTGTCTGGTGCTTGGGAAGTGGGGAGAATCTCTCACCAGAAGGCCATTCCAGCCGGGCATCTGGAGTGCTCCAGGGTAGCCAGTGGTGCGGATGCGTGCTTGGAGGTCTCTACTCCAGGTGATGTTGGGAATCTTCAATGTTAGGGTTGGGAGGATCAAAGAAGTCAAAATTAGTACATTGGCCGAGGGTATGAACAGCCCAATGTTTCAGAGGTTCCCAAGCATGTCGTTTAGGCCAATCCTTCATATGCTGATAGAGTAACGTTTGGTGGAAGGGCTTCCCACTCTCTTAATCAGTTCGCATTGTTGGAAGATGGAGATAAATATGAAGATAAGGAATGTGGTATAGAGGATAGTACTCTATGAGAGGATAGGGAGTCAGACTCTATTTCTCCCACTGAACTAAAGGAAATATAACTGGCGGAGGATTTTATCAGGTTCGACTCAAAGAAAGGGAAGTATACAATCATTGACCCAGAAAGGATAATTAAACACTCACAGAGGCTGTAGAAGAAAAAATTCTCCTCTTTCTTGCCTAGCCCAACTGTTACTATATCCTACAACAAAGGGAAAATCCCATAGAAGGCTCTAATGTAGGTGGGAATAGATCTTATGGAGCCTAAACCACTTGTATAGTAACCACTGGCCACTGGAATGGCAAATGAAGTAAAAGAGTCATCAGAAAATAATGCCCACCAAAGCAGTAAAGCGTTGATGGAATCTGATGAGTGGGAAGCTATCATTGATTGAAACAAAGGATTCTATGATATGGGAATAATGGTCATCACCACGTAGGTGGAGTATGACAAGTTGGTCGGGAGGTGTTTTCGGGCCAACCTCTTTGTGGAGAAGCATGATTGGGCCAATAAACAACTTGGAATTTTAGCCCGTGGTATGAAAGGGAACATGATTACTGTGGAAGAGCTCTTTCAAAATTGGGACAAGATGGATGAAAAATATTAATACCTCCTCAATGATGACTGGGACGAGAAGGATTCTTTCCTCCAATGGACTCTACTCAGAGGTAATGGTAATAGAAGGCTTAAATTGCAATTCATCGATTCCACTATTTCATTACATGCTGATTGACTATCTGTCTGGGTAGGGCTAGTTTCTCACATTCCCCTAAAAGTGTTTCCCTTAATGAAAAAATATATTTGGATGTTGAATAATGTACAATGACCAAAACTGCCGAACAAAAATGTGTAAGAAATTCAAGCAATTATTACCCAAAATAGTTATTAAATAAATTTATATTTTAAATGGTTACTAAAATTGTAAAATTAAAAATATAAAGTATTATATATATATTTATATGTATATCGAATATATTTATTACAAATATATATTTATTATAAATAGTTATCGAAATTTTTTAATAGAAGTCAGACCTGTGGTAAGTGACTTAATCTGAATTTCTCTTTAGTGATGCATATTTTAATGTTTTCACAATCATAAATTTGTTATGTTTTATATTCTAACTATTTCACATATTATATAATAAATATCATTATTTTATTTATATTTAAATATTCATATGATTCTATTATTTCATTGTGCTTTTGTTTTAAATGTTAGAAATAGAGTATCTGGTTTTATAACTCAATTTATATTCCTGGGTTATAATTTTACATAAAGGAGTATGTTATTCCCTGATTATGTGTGAAATTACTAATGATTTTATTTTTTTTCAAATGCATTGTTAATTTTATATTTATTCATACATAACCCCATCATTTATTAATTCTCAGATAAGGGTCATGATCTTCGTAAGGGTCTCTGCTTGAACATTTATTTCATGGTGAGATATGACATATTCTATACTTTTTCATAATTTTGTACTATAAATTCACCCTATGATATTTCTTATAAATTAAATATTTTTATTAACAGCAATTATTGTTTAATTTGATGATATTTCTATCCTAGGGTTTGGATTCAAATGTTACCCCAATAGTATGAGTATATTTAACAATCTCATCAATATTTTGTAATGTTTATAATTATGTTTATATTAGTGTAATTATGTAATCATTATATATTAATCATAATCTATATTATTCTAATTGGATTTTTCTTTTAAATTACTATTCTTAATTTTATTTTCAATTCGTTATGTAATAATGATACTAAAATTTATTTTTTTAACAGAATCAGATATTATTTCTCTACTTATTCATTAATATTTTTTTCCTTTTATATACTTTCCTTAAAAAATAATGAAGATTTTTAAATATTCTACAAATATATATAGAATAATTTACTCTATATTTTAATTTTCATAATGATTTGAATGGATTCATATATTATTTTTTTAATCATGTAAATTTTCCCACTATAGAAAAAATGATAATAGAATATATGTTATAATTAATCATCATGAAGGGATGTGCCCGATATCCCAACAACTAAATGATTTAAACTATATATTTAAAGTATCCAATATTTATTTCAATGAAATAATTTTTCTGAATATTCTACGATATTTACGTTTTTAAAGGTAATTTTAGAAGTTAAAATAATAATATTTTTTATAAATAATTGAAATATAATTTTTATTATATATTTTTCATCAATGATTACATAATGTAATGTTAAAAAAATTTAATGGTGATACGTTTTAATGTTAAAATATTTATTCGTTCTAGATATTATATTTGATTACTTTGGATTGGTAAAGCATTGACATTATATATGTTATTTATTAATATAATGACTTTTTTTTATTATTAGGGAATTTTTATTATGTTATATTTTTTTATTACTATAAAAAATACATGAGCCATATAATCTTTGGGATGTGTATCAGAATTATATATCCCTTTGATGTATCAGAAGGGGTTAAGGGATGAAATTTATAAGCTATTTGGATATTTCCTTATATATTTATGCAAGGGGTCTTGGTAGGATGGCATGTTGGTATATTTATTATATTTTGGAATAATGCATCGATAGTTATTTTATGATTTCACATATTATTCATTCCATCATTATTGCATATGTTATTTAAATCCATTATATTATTTCAATTGTTTATATTTCCGTAGATATGATTAAATCTCATGTATTTATTTATATAGAGGTATGTCATCATCATGTAGTCCTTTTATTTCATACATAATGGTATGTGTATTGATTAAATGTCTTGTGTTTTATATAATTTAAATTTTAATATTCATTATGACATATTAATTTTATTATATATCTTGATGTATGAATTCAAATAATGATAACATGATCCCATATTATTTTTATTTTACCACTAACTAGAATTCCTGGATGTGTACTGTTATTTATAAGAAAGTATATGCTACAAATAATAATAATGTCGAAAACTAAAATAAAATTTTTAATATATAAAAATTTATGATTGATTCATGTATGTATCTTGTTTAAAAATATTGTTATAATATTTAGTAATTTTAGATGTGATCATTTGTATCTAATTCAAATTTAATTAATTAAACACTAGATATAAGAAATTTAATTTGAGGTCTATACATGAACGTACAATGTTGTTTTTTTTCATTAATTATATATGTTATTCAAAAAAATACTAGTAACATTGTTATTATATTAATAATAAAACAAAAATATTTAGAAGAAATAAGGGAACCCATCAGAGTAATCAGGCAATATTATCCTCATATTTTTCCATTAAATTTAAAAAAATTGGGTGAAAATTTATTACAAGGGGTTATATAGAAACAGTCTTAGGCTTAAAAATATTTTACTATTTATGAAAGTCGGTTTTTTGAACAACATGTGATGAACACAATAATGATCATAATTAATTAATTACTATTGTATAAATTATAAGTAAATTAAGTCTTATATAGTTAAACTATATTGATAAATTCCTTGTAATAAAATTGAAAAATGAATTTCATGAAATGATTTTGAAATGAGAATGAATTAATGTCTTGTAATTCATTTCTATATAGAAATATTCTATTTACAGAAAATATTTCTAATTATATATGTTTACGTTAAATGTTACGTTATTTAATATTGAGTATTAAAATAATAAAAATTTATTCATTAAATATGTAAAAAATTGATAATCATTCACACGTTCATTATCAGCTGGTTAGTAATATTGATAGATTTATTATAATATGTGAAGACAAATTTTTCAGAAATAAATGTTTTTTGAACACAGATTTTATAAAAATATATTAAATAGGAATGTACATTTAAATATTTTAATGAAATATATAGTAAATATTTTCAATTAAAGGAAATTATTAATAATGTGATGGATCTTACTATGAATTGAGTGAGAATATTTTTTTTTTATCAGGTGCTTAGTGGTACAATTACAATTAATAACATACACACATTATAGAGACTAAAAGTTTGATGTACATGGACATTACATTTCTTTTGCGGAAATACATAAAACATAACAAAACCAGACTCCTGAAGACCGTATTAGTTTAGTGTCTCTGAAAACTCAGAACCTAATCTTGTAATCATGTGGAATGATCTTCAACATCACCCATAATGATCATACGCTTTTTTTTTCCTACCTAATACCTTTATTTAAATCCTATGGAATGAATACATATAAAGAGTGAGATCAAATTCTCAGTAAGGGAAATCATGGAGAACATGAAACAACCCATAAACATTTGAAAGCAAAACAATGAACATATAACATCAAAATCATGAGTAATGATATAAATCATGGCAGTACCTAAGGCATAGATCATAAAGGAAAATTAATCATGATAAAATATAAGGGGAATAAATCATGTAATTGTGGAAACCATTAAGCACATTTATGATTTCCATAGTAGCCAAGGCATTGCTTCCAATACCATCATTGTGGACAAGGTCAATTACTAAACTGGGATTACATGTCGTTTCAGCCCTGTATTACTAACCTGTATTTTAATTTTCGTTCCAGCCATGTATATATAATAAGATATAAATCTTTACAAAATTCATTATTGATAGACATTGTTCCCACCCATCTAATAATGAACTCATTATTTCATGTTCCACAAAATAAACATAAATCCTTTTTCATAACCCAATGAATAAAATGGGTTTCATAAACATCATCACAGCATAACATAATCCATATAAAATAAATGGATATCATTTCATCATAAGAAAAAGGAAACCATGTAAATAATAGATAAATTATTATAGACTCATAAACATATTAAATAATGTCATCTTAGATGGAAAATATTTTTGAAAAAACCTATGAAATGAATTCATGAGGAAAATATACTTTCTTCTTCAAAATAATTTTCTTTTCTCAAAATTCCATTAAATTTTTAAAGAAAAGGATTTTGTTAAAAATAATCATGAAATAATTTGGTGTAATCTTCACAGAAATATGGAATTGTGAAACATTAAAAATCCGTTCATGCCGTATAATTTAAAAAACATTTTTCATGTACTTTTACTGGAAAACTCTAAAATTACCATTAATGGTAAACAAAAGAAAGATTTCTTCCATAACACAATGTAAAATTAAAAGAGGGGAAAATTACTTTAAAATTACATATAATAATATGAAACACTTTATGAAATTCATTTTTATGGACATTGATGAAAAATATAGCCCTAGTAAATACTTACATAAAAGAAATCTCAGATAAAAATGAGATTTGAAAAATTATCCCTTACCATATGTCCAATTTCATCCGTATGTGTTCAAGAATCCGGCATAGTGGGTTTATACATATTATTAACTTGTAACAAAACCATAATAATATTTATGATATCATAAATTATTCACTTAAGACTTTATATTACTTGTTCATTGGTCAATTCTATGTTAAATCATCATTTTGGGTAAAATCAATTCATTTTTCTTCTGTGTTTTGACTTGTAATTATTCATATGATTATATAGATAATGATTACATACTTTCAGAATGTAAAACATGATATATATAATATATATATATATATATATAATATATATATATAATAGATCGATAAAAGAAAGAAATACACCATTCATGGAGACTGTAGGCAATACGTATGCATGAACGCTGTTTTGTTTCTTTATTTAATTGAATGGAAGTATGTAAATAACATATACATAAATAAGGTTACATTAATATGTCATTTATTTTTTTATTAAATATATATACTTTATAATAATTCTTTAATGTTTGACTTGGAGAATTAATCTTATTGCGTTGTGGAGACGGTAATCTGTACGTACGCACGTGCGATGATATCATTTCCATAATTATTGAATGGAAGTAGAGTGGATGATATAATACCTCAGAATTATTATCATGTTATTATAGCCATATATATTTATGCTTTACACCATTATACCCATCCAAGTAATGTGGTGGTGGAAAAACAGATTACACCACAGCGTGGAGAAGGTATTACGTACGTATGCACACGCGATGATTTCATTTTCTATAGGATGGATAGAAGTTGAAATAGTGTTGGATCATATTTATAATAACATATTAGTATATTATTGATACTAATGTTATTATTTTATTATGAAAAAACAAAATAAGAGGAAGTAGAAGAAGAAATGAACTTGAAACAATTGGTAATGGATATTACATCTTCTTCAACACACCTCTTCTAAACCTCCACTTAGGTCACTAAATATGGTCCTTAAAGAAGACCAGGTCATCTAGAATGTTTATAAGAAAGTGTAGGAGATAAATGGGAATGTTTTGGCTGAGGTGGAATGCTCAAAGTGTTGTGAGGAGGAGAGGGATGAGGTTCCCTTTTATAAAAAGGATAGGGGTACCTTTGGAAACATATGAAATATTAATTTATAATAAATTCAAACCCCACATAAAAACAACAAAAAATGACTAAATTATAATATGAGATGAGATATGGTTGTAATATTATCAATAAATAATATTTAGACATGTTGGAAATTTATTTTAAACCTTATCAACATGATTTATCCATATTTAATCTATTTAATTTTATTTGTTGATATAATAGTCAAAATTTTAAATTGTTATAAATAATTACTTATGTATTTTGAATTGACCATTATTGGATATGTTATGAAAATTTAGACCATATAAATGTTAATATAAATTTTCTAAATATTTTTTGTGATTTTAAAACTATTTTATAATATGATATTTTTATAAAATAACAATAGTTTTAATTTTGAAACTATTAATTTATTTGATATTAAATAAAATACACATATATAATATATTCAAAATGAAATATTTAATAGATTTATAAAAAGTCAAATCCATCTAGAAAATTTGTGGAGAACATTAATTAGTTCATATAATATATATTTTTATATTTATAAAACCATTTATTTGATTTTTCTCTTAATAAAACAATTACTACATTATTTATGTATAATCATTTAATATACTTATTAGTTTCATAAAACATAAAAATAAAATACTATGATGATGATAAATATTAAATATTTAAAAAAAATACTTTTACTTGAATTTATCATCTTAAAAACACAACATGTAAATTTTTATTTTTATTAAATTATGAAGGTGACAACTTTGACATCATTTAAAATAACATACTATAAGTGTCATAATAGTTTTTATAAAGCTCCAAATTGTCAATAATTAGACCATTGGATGGTTCTAGTTTAGATATATACGACCAATAAGTTTTGGTCAGGTTTTTGGGCATTTTAATGGCTATTATTATTCTAATAAATACTATATTAGTGATTTGTCGCCAAATAAATAATCTCTCCACCATTAATGTATAAACTATTATGGTAATTAAATACCTCTCAAAAATTACAAATAAATATCCATAACAATTAAAATAATTTTATATTTAAATTGAGTATATATAATCTAATTTATATTCTTTATGGCCTTATATTAAAAATACACTAATTGTTAATGTTTGAGTGATACATATTTCTCTATCATTAAAATAAAATAAATTAATGGTCTTTATCACATCCAAGTGGGTTCTAGTGGATTATATTTGGACCTGAATTTTTCATAGGACGAAATATAATCATCCAATTATATTAAATAAATTGTTAGGGTAATTTTATAATATTATATTTACCCTTAATTACCCGATTTATCTTTAACTATGGTAAATAAAGTTTTCCGTAGTTACTATTCATAGTGACCAAAAATAAAAAGTAGCCTATTTACATAATTTAGACCTAATGATTCCAAATATGAAATTCATTTTTTCAAATTCAATTCACATAAGTTGTAGAAATTAATTTATAATTAATCGTGTTGTTATGAAAAGGAGTTTATAAAGGTTAAAACATTGCAAAATATTGAAATGATTTAACCTAAAAATTAAATGTAAAATCAATTATAATGACATTAATTAAATTAAATGGTAAAAATATATTATATTTATAGTTTAAAACCATTAAATATTATAATTTAACCATATAAATTATTATGATGAAAAAAGTTGATTTTAATTTAAAATATAGTGTGTTTTTACTATTCATTAAAATATAAAAGTTATCAGAATAATATTAAAAGTTCATCCAAATTAAATTTTTATTTCCTTATTCCAAATAATAATTTTATTTTGTCAAATTGAACTTATAAAAATTTCAAAATCTAGATTTAATGTGGGTGCACCATCAAAAGGTGACAAAACTGCATTTTATTGAAAAATACTTATTTTACTGAAAAAAATTATTTTGTTCTCATACCATGTTCTCGAAAATGTGTAAGATGAATAATAATGTTATAAGATTCAAAATTTAGGTAATACTATTCATAATGGCTAGTTCATAATAATAATATAATAATACATCATTGTTTAGTGAAACTGGGTATTGCATACTACACACGCTATCGAGGAAGGTCGTGATTGCATGTAATGAAAGCCATGTCATGGTTACATGTAGGGAAATCTTCCTTTGGTGTTTCGTATAACATACTCAAAATATAGTTCAATTATACATTTATTAAAAATCTATACTTGTTGTTGTGTAAAATGAATTTTATTCAAATGAACATGAAATTGTATGCATCACAAGACAAGAATAGTGTTGTGTATATTACAAGATGATACAGTGTTGTGTATAGTGAAATATAATCATGGTGAAGCATACATAAAATGAAATAAAATAAAATAAAAAGAATAATTTTCATAAAATCATGGGGTATTACATTCAACCCCCCTTAAAATAAATTTCACCCTCCAAATTCGTCAGGGTTATAAATGGTTTTCTACATGAAAGTTTCTATCATAGAAACCCACATCGTAAAAATGAATACTAAATAAAAACTTTAAAAAAGAAGTTTAGAAACATAATGGAAATCCAAAGTAACTCATCACTGGGTTTCTACATAGGAGAATATAGGTGAATATTTGGATATGGAAGAGAAATCTAACCATTATGTTTGGATGAAGATTGGTAGAGAACATGGCTATGAAAAATCTTGCTATCACAAAGCCATAATTTTGTGATGATCTATGGTACTTTCTGATTCATTAGATATTAGGGCACTAGGACATCATTTTTGGTTTTCAAGATCATTTCCCAAATGTTTAATAATTTTAGAAAAAAATACTTACTTGATTTTGGTACGATGTCACTGTTGTTTGTGCCTTGAACAATTTAAACTTCATCTCTTAAAGAAATGAAGTTGAATTTGTCTTTTGTGAAGTGTTAGAAGATCATGCAATGGAAGGATAGGTCATTCCATCTGTCTCAAACATAAGGTTTGAAACATTTATATACATAAGTCCATCTATGGTGAGATTAATTGTATATGGTTCCAAAAATGACTTAACTTCATCTCTCATCCTGATAAATAAAAAACTAGTTTCTACTAACTAGGGACTTCATGTAGTCCAGTAGTAGGTGATAAAGGATTGTCTCACTTCATTTGTGGGTTAGATTCTAGAAACCATGTATGACGCGATGGGTTGTCTCTCGTCTAGTAGATTGTCCTTTTTCTAAAACTACACAATTATAACCTTGCAGAAATAATATTGAAAAAAATGTTATCCTTAAACAATACTATCTGATGTCCAAAAATAATCCATTAAAATCTTTAGACAAATCCAAAATTCATCTGTCCAATCACATAGTATAATGATAATGATTACTGGAATGGTCACATAACCAGCATGTGAATACAATCATTTATCCCCCATATATCATATTATAAGTCTTGTTGATCGCATTCCAAAAATGTGAATACCATAATCACAAATTCTCTTGAGTCATAAATTACTATAGAACCTTAGTGAAAACATGAATGCTTCAAAAAGGTAACTCTTTCCACATAAAAAATCCCAAAAATTCTATATACTCAAACCTTGATGTCACTTTGTCCTTATTTCAGTCACGAGATCATTTATAATATCAAACATACTATTTTCTCCTAATCCCTTCATTATTCACATATCACCTACGTTCCAAATATTTCAATCACTTATCATGGTTAATTGTACCATTAATTATATACTTTCAAATACTAAAGGAAATACAATAGTGTAACAATCCTTATATTTCTCTTTATTCCATAGTACCATACATTATTCATGACAAACATTCTATCATTCCACTATCTTCTCCAACAATTGATCAAAATTCACCATTTTACTCCTCAACACTTCTTTCATCTCATATATCATTTTTAGTGTCTTTATCATCCTGACCATAAATACTTCCCATGTGACCTTGCTGATTATCTTCATGAGAATTTCCCTTAGGTCATTGGTTTGCATAATGCCCATACATTCCACATTTAAAACATTTTACCATTTTTGATGTCTTAGTAATACCATTATCCTTGACGATTGTGTTAACTGAACATTTTTATTTGAAATTACTAGTATGTGTCCTTATTTTACACACAAAAAGCATCTTCCAGTTCCTTTGAATCATTCTCCTTGATGCCACTTCCCATGTTACTTAAATGACGGAAATTGAACTTTCCTTCCTCTATGGTAATCATGAAACTCCATATTTCTCTTATTAGCTGAGTCAGGAATCTTAATAAAGTTAAGATTATTGATCATATTATGAGATTGAAGATTAATCCTAATAACTATGTTTTCCATTCCAAATAAGGTTGAATTTGGTAGCTCATGAATAATATCATTCCATTGTCCATCATATTGTCAATTAACATTAATCTTCATGTTTCGTGGCATTTTTTAAATCCAAAAAAGAAAAAGGTGGGATGAAAAAACCATTATAGGAAAACAACATAATAAAGGTGGTGTACCATAAATATCTAAGATCTTAGGATTAATTATATGATCATTACTGTAATTCTAGAACTATAACCTATACTTATTCTTATCCTTATGAACATCCCAAGACATAACGTAGAAATATCTCTAGGGATCTCTGTGATGTTTTCACATCCTTGTTTCCAAAGGTTGACTAAACAATCGCACTGATACCAACTATAGAGACCCAAATCTTGAAGTATATGGACTTTACATTACTTTTTCAGAAATACTTAAAACATAACAAAAGAATATCCCCAAAAACCGTATTAGTTTAGTTTCTTTGGAAACTCAGAACATAATTTTCTAATCATGTTGAAGGATCTCCAACATCTTCTATAACAATCTTCTCATTTTGTTTTACTACCTAAAAACATTCTTTAAATCCTAGGGAAATAAAACATATGAATTTTGATCTCATATTCTTAGTGAGAGAAATCATGGAGAACGTAAAACAACCCATAAAGATATGAACTTAAAACAATAAACATAAAAAATAAAAATCATTATTCATGAAATAAATCTTGGTAGTACATAAGGAATAGATTATAAAGGAACCTTAATGATGATAAAATAGCATGGGAATAAAACATGTAATTATATTAATCATTAAGCACAAGTTATGATATCCATAGTAGCCAAGGCATTGCTGCCCAGACTATCATAGTGGACAAGGTCCATTACAGAACCAAGTTTACTTTTCATTCCAACCCTGTTTTACTGAAAAGAATTTTACATGCTGGTCTAGCCATTTCTATCTCATGAGATAAAAATATTTACCCAATTCAATATATTGAGATATAATTCCCACCCATATCATAATGAAATCATTCTTTTTGTGTGCCACAATATAAACTTAAATCATTCATCATAAACCAATGAAAATAATGGGTTTCATAAACATCAAACGATCATAACAAAATCCATATAAAATAAATGGATATAATTTCATAATAAGAAAAATGAAACCATGTAAATAATAGAGAAATTATAATTTAATCATAAAAATATTAAATAATTTCATCTTAGATATAAAATAGTTTTGAAAAAACACATGAAATGAATTCTTGAGGAATATATCCTTTCTTCTTCAATATCATTTTCTTTTCTCAAAATGATTTGAAATTTTAAAATAAAACGATTTTGTTTAAAATAATAATGAAATCATGTAGATTAAGCTTCATGGAAATAAGGCATTATGAAACTGTAAAAATCCGTTCAAGCCGTATAAGTTAAAAAACATTCTTCTTGTACTTTTGCCGGAAAAGTCAAAAAGTACCTCATATGGTAAAAAAAAGAAAGATTCCTTCCATAACACAATGTAAAAGTCAAAGAGGGGTAAAAATGACTTCAAACAAACATGTATGAATATCAAACACTTTATGAGAATCATTTTTATGGAAATTTGTTAAAAATATTACCTCAGTAAATACTTACGTATAAGTAATCTCAGATAAAAATGAGATTTGCAAAATTATCCCTTACCATATGTCGAATTTCATAGGTATGTGTCTGATACTCCTATATAGTGGGTTTAAACAATTTATTTACTTGTAATAGAACCATATTAATATTTATGATATCATATATGATTCACTTATGAGTTTATATTACCCGTTCATTTGTCAATTCAATATTAAAGCAGCATGTTGTGTAAACTCGTTTCATTTGTCATCCATGTTTTGACTTGTAATTGTTATATGATTACATAGATCATGATTACTTACTTCCAAAATGTATAAAATTATTTATATATAATATATATTTTGAATATGAATATATATAATAGATCTATAAATGGAAAGAAATACACCGTTCATGGAGACTGTAGGCTGTATGTAGGCATGAAAACTGTTTTCATTTCCTTATTAAATTTAATAATAGTAAGTAAAGAAAATTTAAATTAATATAGTATAATTAATATATAATATATTTCATAATTTATCAGTATATTTACTTTATAATCATTCTTTAATGGTTAACTTGGAGAATGAATCTCATCGTGTTGTGGAGATGGTAATCTGTACGTATACACGAGCGATTAAATCGTTCCCATAGTTATTGAATGGAATTAGTGTGTATGATATAACACCTCCACATTAGTATAATGTTATAATATCCATATATAGTAATTCTTTACAACATTATACCCATCCAGGTAAGGTGGTGGTGGAAAAATAGATTACACCACGATATGGAGACTGTATTCTGTAAGTACACACACGCGGTGATTTCATTTTCTTTAGGATGGATAGAAGGTGAAATAGGATTGGTTCATATATATAACAAAATATAAGTATATTAGTGATACTGATGTTATTACTTTATTATGAAACAACAAAATAAGGGGATGTAGAAGAAAAAATGAACTTGAAAGAATCGGTAAATGATATTACCTCTTCTTCAACGCGCCTCTTTTAAACCTCCTCTTCGGGAAATAAAGTTTGTCTTTGAAGAATACTGGGACCTCTAGAATGTTTCTAGGAATGTGTAAATGAGAAATATTAAGGGTTTGTCCAATAATAAAGGCTCAATGTGGTGTGAGGAGGAGATGGAGGACTTCCCTTTTATAAGGGAGGGGAGTGGCACCTTTAGAAACATTAGAGATATTAATTTTTAATAAATTCAATCCCCACATAAAAACCACAAAAAATTACTCAATTATAATATGAGATGAGATATGGTCATAATATCATTAACCAATAAAATTTGGACATTTTGGTAATTTATATTAAATCTTATCCACTTGATTTAACCATATTTAATCTATTTAATTTTATAAGGGGAAATAATATTCAAAATTTTAATATGTTATAAATAATTACATATGTGTTGTTAATTTTACATAATTGGATAATATATGAAATTTTAGATCATATAAATTTCAAATTATAATTTTTAAAAATTTATTTGTGATTTTTAAACAACTTAATAATATGTTATTTTGATAAAATAACAATAGTGTTTATTCAGACAATATTCATTTCTTTGAATTTAAATAAAATACACACAGAGAATATATTCTAAACAAAGTATTTAATATATTCCTAAAATGTCATATTAATATAGATAATTTGTGGAGATTATTAATTTGTTCATATAATTTTAATTTAATATTTATAAAAAAATATATTTGATATTTCTCAAAATAAAACAATTACTACATCATATTTTTATAATAATTTAATAAAAATATTTGTTGCATAAAAATAAAAAAATAAAATAATATGATGATTATAAATTTAATATATTTCAAAATAAAAATTTTACTTGAATTTATCATTTTAAAATCCCAACATGTAAATTGCTATATATATTAAATTATGAAGGTGACATCTTTGACATCATTTAAAATTGAATAATATAATTGTCATAATCACTTTTATAAAGCTCCAAATGGAAACTAATTCAACCATTGAATGTTTATAGTTTATATATATACGACCAATAAGTTTTGGCCTGGTTTTTGGTAATTTTAATGGGTATTAGTATTTTAATAAAAACTATATTATTGATTTGTCACTAGATAAATAATATTTTCATCAATAATGTAAAAGTTATTAAGGTAATTAAATATCTATTAATAATTCCAATAAATTACCATGACAAAGAAAAAAAATCGATATTTCAAATTAGTATTTATAATAGAATTTATATTATGTATATCCTTATATTAAAAATACTTTAATTATTAATATTTCAGTGAGACATTATTCAAATTTTTTAAAATTAAATAAATTAAAGGTCATAATCACATCAAAGTGGGTACCAATGGATTCTATTTCTACTCAAATAAGACTTAGGAAGAAATATAATCATCTATATATATTTATTAAATTGTTAAGGTAATTTTATAAATTATATTTACCCTTATTTACCTGATTTACCTTTAACTATGATAAATAAAATTTACCGTAGTTAGTATTCATAGTTCCCAAAAAATTAGCCTAATAACATAATTTGGACATACTTATTCCAAATATGGAATCCATTTTTCCAAATTCAAATCACATAAGATTAAGAAATTAAATTAAAATTAATCCTGTTGTTAAGAAAACGAGTTTTTAAAAGTTAAAAATTACAAAAGATTGAAATGATTTTACCTATGAATTCAATATAAAATCAATGATAATTAAATAAATTTTATTAAATGGTAAAAGTATATTCTATTTATACATTAAACTCATTCAGTTTTATAATTTATCAATATAAATTATTACAATGAATGAAGTTGTTTTTAATTTAAATATAGCATGTTTTTACTATTCATTAAAATATGAAAGTTTCAGAATAATATGAAAAATTTATCCAAAGTAAATGTTTATATCCTGATTCCAAAGAAGAATTTTATTTTGTCAAATTGAAATTATAAACATGTCAAACACTATATTTATAGTGTGTGCTCCATCAAAAGTCGACAAAAATATATTTTTTTGAAAAATACTTATTTTACATGAAAAATTGATTTTGTTCTGATACCATGTTCTAGAAAATATGTTAGATGATTAATAATGTAATAAAATTAAAAATATTGTTAATAATATTCATAACGACTAGTTCATAATAATATCATAACAATATATCATTGTTTAGTGAAAACCGATATTGCATACTACACACACTATCAAGGAAGGTCCCGATTACATGTAATGCAATCCAAGTTAGGGTTATGTGTAGGGAATTATTCCTTTTGTGTTTCATATAACATAATAAAAATATAGTTCAATTATACATTGATCATAATATATACTTGGTGTTGTGTAAATGAATTTTATTCGAAATAACATGAAATTGTGTGCATCACAATCCAAGAATAGTGTTGCATATACTACAAGATAATACAATGTTGCCTATAGTGCAATATAGTCTTTGTGAAGCGTACAAAAAATGACAAAAATGAAATTAAAAAGAATAATTCTCATATAATATCAAGGTGTTACACATATCACACAAAGGATAGAATTTCTGGCCATTTTTCAAAAGGGGATAGCCCACCAAAGGCCTAGTGGGCCTGAAAACCCATTACATAGCTAATAGGTCCAGTGAGCATGAAATCTTATCACATGGCCCCTAGACCCATTTTTAAAAATCATGTCAAATCCTTAAAGAAATATCTGGGTCTAAAAAGATGAAATAAAGGGTTTTCGATTCATTATATCCCTTATCATTATATTTAATTTCATTAGTGGTGTTTATTGATACATCTCCCGCATTGTCATTTATAATTTTAATTTTTGTTTCCTCATTCACATAACTATGAAATTGTTATATTTTAATGTTTTTAATATTTATAATGGTGGACCTCTGATCACATGAAATAACCAAACTACACTCCCAAAAAAATTTACATATCATTGAAATTATCATCGAAATCCCAACACAAATCTAATAAAAACATTCAGTCCCACATTTTAGGGTTCCTGATATAAAAACACCATAAAAATGTGTAATTCCTAAGACAAATGATGCTGCAAAAAATGAGTTAATTGTTTCTATAGATATTTTTGATGTTTTTTTCTTCATCACACATCCAAATAATATATAACAATTGAAATTTTTCCCTTTTTATCCCAGTAGATTATCATTTTTAGTGGTGGTAGTTTTTCAGAGGAGTTTCCTAGAGTTTTAATGGTCGAAATAGGTGTAGCGGAGCTACTGCAAGAAGTGCAGACCATGATAATTTATTACAAATCATGTAATAGTGTTTCACATCTTGTTGAGGGTGGTTCATAGAAGTGAACTTGATGTCAAAATTTAAGGTGTTAAATAAAATAATTGGAAGATTTGTTTTGGTGAGATATGCCCCTATCATTTACAAAATGTTGATATATTTTACACACCATGATGTTATAGTATATAGTTCAATTATAAGAGTTGGAGTGCCTTGCGTTTACCTTGAAACCCTACACTCCCGGTCTCATTCCCTGATGCTGATTGTTCTCCCCTTAGGTATATTTGAATTTTATTGATGTTAATTAATATGTGGCGTTCATCCTTAGATACATGGATTCCCATCATTGATCCATAGAGAGTTCTCTCCCCATTAGGACCCATTTCTGTTCCATCCGTCTTCATAGTTCACTAAAAATAGGATGTTTGGTTTGTTTTATTGGATGGGATTGAACGATCTTTAAGATTATTAGTGGCTGAAATTACAGTTCCTATTATCATGGTGGGTCATTTGTGGTTTCTTCTCCACTCTGTGATGTACAACATATTCTTAAATCTTCATTGAGGTTTGGGAAACTCATTCTCAATCTTTTTTCATGCTACATGATAGAATTTAATAAATTTACTTACAATTGCATCGATATTAATGGCCATCATAAACATTTAATTAATTGGAATGTACATAATCTATAGGTGTTGGGGGTTATCACATGAATTGAATTTTTTTTATATGTTATTGATGTTGGAATGATTTAAAATCATACATTATAAAAATAGAAGGAGTTAAAATCCTTTATTTTGATGTAGTTGATTTGTGTGGTGGAATTTTTTTGTTATTTTGTGATCACTCCAAGATTAAAAGGACAAATAACTTTTATTCATATAATAATTTTTTTCCCTGTATATCTGTTTTTATCAAAAATAAACAAGATAATTTAAAAAGGTAATGTGATAATACCTCTTATTGAAGAAAATACATAATGTGATCTTATTATTATTGTGTTTTGGTAAATTGTTTGGTATTCTATATTATGATCAATGTGGTCAAAATGGATGTGAGATGTGCTAGTTTGTGATATAGTTGTTACATAGCATGGACATGTTTTTGAATTTCAATGGTCATATGAAATCAGGTTGTAGTGTAGTTTTTCTAGAATAGTGGCTTTGATGTTGTGGTTATGGAATATTTGTTGTGGCACAGTGGTTGTGGCATAATGGTTGTGGCCATTAGATGTGTCATTTTGGTTGTACTGTAGTGGATTATTGTGGAGTAATGTGTTGGGCGATGAAATTATAGGACAATAGTGGATGTGTGGTGCTGTGGTGATAGTAGTGTGGTTTTGTTGTGATATTTTTCTATATATCCATGTAATATATAATAATGACAAGTGATGGGATGATAAATGATATGGAATAATGTGGATATTAATTTTTTATAAATGTATTTAATATAATTGAACCTATTATATAATTTGAAATCAAATTTCTAATGAATACATGTGGGAAAAAAATTATGTTGAATGTTGATAACATTTTGTTGCATGGCTGGTGGTTGTGTGTTTTGTTGCATATATTAGTGGAATTAGTTGTGATAGTTAATTTGATGTATGATTGTTTTTGAATGGTGTGTACTATTGTTGTTGATGTCAACATGATGGTTTGGTATTGTGTGATATCTCTATATCTTGTACTATTTTGTAATTTTATAACTACATCACCTGAGATAGATATAATTAACAATTCATAGTGGGTTTGGATTCAAATTGGTTTCCCCAACAAATAAAATGGTATTAATATAGATGTATGGGTACCCCATTCCCCTTATCATCATTCAATAGTGATGTGTTGCCTTGGTGTGTGTGTGTAGGATACAAAGTGATATGTGGCAGAAGAGTTTTTGGGGGAGATGTGACATGAGGATAAATGTGTGTTTGGGATTAGGTGTGACATGTGGTCAGATTTTTATTTGGTAATATATATGATCTATGGTCCTAGGTTTCTATGGGATGATATGTGACATTATTTTTGTGCCTGGTGTGTGTGGTTTTTATGTGATGTTGAGTATGGACTAGGATTATGTGGGTGGGATGTGTTTTGATATTTGTGGAAGGGATTAGAGAATTTGACATTTGATGTTGGGTCATTAAATTACAAAAATATTTAGAGAAGAAGTTAAGGGGTTCCATACTTATTTTTTATGATAATTTTATTATTATATTAGTTTTATGATTTAGAGAGTGGACCCTAGTGAGGTTTTTTTGGATATTTACATGTTTTATGTGTTGTTGGTTCAACTGTTTAATCACTAGCACATTAACATTCTTTTTTCATATGTGTACTTGAGAACATGGTTATATCCCTATAGAGTTTAACTATTATAGTCACCCATTGTATATTAACAGTTATCATGTTCCCAAGGGGACCACAAAGACTTATTTGTATAACACTAGTGTGGTTTGATTTATTATTGTTGTTCATTAATAGTTGTCTTGGGTATTTATACTGAATAATTTTACATGTATCTGTTATATTTAGTCATGCATTGAGGGATAATTTTTGGATTACATTTATATAATATCTTTTATTTTTTGGTGAAATATTTTCCTATCTCTTGATCCTGTATTATTTTTATGATGTAATTCCATCCCAACGGAGATATTTTTATACAATAGGTGCTAGTATTCTACTTAGGGCCTACTAAATGTAAGAATATTTGTCTATTATCTCTCTCTCCACATTTTGGAAACATTGGTTAAAGGAGGCCTTTAAAGTATCATATACATTATGATTTATGAGGGATTGGATTATTTTTAGAGTTAATAAGTATGACAAATTCATTTGTTGATATGGCTATCATGAACCAGTCCGGGACGACCCTGAACCGGTGAGCCAAGACGGTCCGCGGAAAGTCTCGAGGGGTGTTCTCAATCCCCTAGATGGAAACAATTGATGAGAATAAAAATATAACAGTTGAGAATGATTTGGATAATTAAAAAAATATAACCATATAAATATTCATTGATAACAAGAAAATAAAACTAAAAGCTGAAAGAAAAAAATGTGCATACCTCCTTGTGACCCTTTAGGTCACCACCCTAATATGAACCAAGTATTCTCCAACATTGAGCAGAATAACCAAGAACCTAAAAAAATTGAACCTAAAACTAAAAATATATAATAGGAATGACCACTGAGATGCTCAGTAGGGTTGCTAAGAATAAACCACTGAATCCAACAGTTCCCTTTTTCGATGCAGTACATACACAAAATTTTGTAATATAAGAATGAAAGTTGGTTTTTAACATTTTAAAAATAAGAATCAGTTTTTTACAATATAATGTTAACCCAACAAAAGATACATACCATTCCCCAAAAAATAATTTGATTTTTCATAAATAAAACTAAAACAGAAAGACAAAGGTTTTGATAAAAGAAATTAATGATAAGTACAAACTAGAAATAAATTAATCGGTATAACTGAAAGTAAACCAGAAATATATATAATAATGTTATCATGGGTGATCCTAAACATCCCAAGAAGAGTCATGGATGTACTCGGTTCAGATCCACTTTTCAGTGTATGGTCAATCCCATATTTCAATAACCAACTAGGTGCCTTAACCTAGCCTAACTACTGGCCCAACCCGCCTGGCCTAACAACAATTCCTTGCGTTACTAACAATTCTAATCATGGTTTATCAACCACAATCACATGTCCCTATAAATTATTTCGAGGAACCCATGGTGGTTATAATAATTAGGTTATGTGAGAAGGAGTCCCTCACACGTGTGGCTTGACCTACCTTGTCAGCACCGCACCAGCTAACCCCAAAACGGACGCTTCTTCTGCATTCAACCATAAGGTTACCCTAGATAGGAGCACCCCATAGACACTCACACACTCACACATACATGTCAAACATAGAATGTGAAAACCAGGCCATAACATTATTTTGTTATCAAGGGAACATTATTAAACACTTGTAGTTGTAAATGAGGCCTTTAGTTTTACATAATCAAATGCATTTATGGAAACATTGCACAAGATCGTTTTAAAACAACTCTAGACACCAATTTTGTATTTTAAAAGACAAATGGGACCTTATGTTCCATGTTTCAATGAATTTCCATAAATGTATTTTGTGATACCATGTAAAACTTCATTAAAACTAGCTAAACAATGTCTTTCACCACACACTCAACAAAATATACAACCAATGCCAAACATACATATATTCTTGTATTTTTATTCATCCCAATTTAAAGTGCCACGTGAAGATACCTACAAAATTTATAAAACAATATTTACATAGAAAACTATGGTTAACAGAAAAATAACAATTCAGTACACCATATTCATTTGAGGAAACATCTATGTCTGCACCTAGTGAACCCATGGGTGTTCCAATATCTTATGGTGTGTCGATCTTCCAAAGAGACGCGATTTAATTCACACAAAAACACTATTTTCTATAAAACCGACCAATTGAGGAAAAAAGTTACATTAAATGTTTCTATAAGAAAACCACACTCAAGACATCCAATAATACCATTTGAAGACAAAGGCAATAAGCTCCATCCAAGTTGGCAGGTCATAAACATGTGCATATATAATTGATCATCCTAAAATCAATCGTTAAACAAAAAAACACTACCATAAGTTAAATTTAAAGATAATAGAGTGTAAAACATAATCTCATATTTAATTAAGAAAAAATTAGCATTAAATGGATTAATATTGTGAAAAAGGGCATGAAAACCCCAACACATAACCAAGGAATAATTTCCAAGCTATTTTTAACAAATTTAACCAACATAAAAACACTTAAATTAGTAAATTATCATAATTATAGTTGATTAAATAACATTTATAAAATAATTGAAATAATGAAAAGGCATATGGAATGCTCCCAACAAGGTAAAGGATAGAAACACCTTCCTCAAATAATGGTAACACCATGCTTTCTAACTCAAATATCATCTCCCTCAAATGCATGAAATTCCATATGTATATATCCTTAAACTGAGGTACGTGTTCCCTATTCCATGAGGGTACACACACATAGAAGATACATATATCCATACAAATCCATACATGGTAATATGTGTGCACACCTTCAAAACCTACCGTAACTCTCTATGATAATTCACCAAGAATCAAGACGCCACAGAAAACCATTAAATAAAATTGAATCCAAACCAATCAATCACGAAAAAATTTAAAAGAAAACCCTAAAAATCAAAAAGTTTTCAAGTAAAAACCAAATCACATTTTCATCATTTTTATAAAACAAAACTAATGACAACCCCCCCCCCCTAAAATCACATCAATTTACATTAAATGATCATATCACATTTTATCAACACCCAAAGTGCATAAACACATAAACATAATTAATTAATCGCACAAAGGTTGAATTTTAATCAATTCCGTCAATGACAAAGAAAAAAAAATATAGACAAGAATACGCTAGGGATGAGAATTATATTTTAAAAATTTTCAAAAAAAGATTTGGCAGTTCAAAAAAATAATAATCGTAGACACATGAAGACGGGAACCTGGAACTCACTCAAAAACTATTTTTAACCAATTATAAAAATTTAAAAACTCTATATCAATGAAATTAGGGGAATAACGAAGCTGTAAAAGAGGATTTGAAACTAAAAGAAAGAGAAAACACATTATCAGAGTGTTCCATAAATGAAATATATGAATTCCCCTACCTTATATGATCGTGAATACAATGCTTATTCATAAGAATGGAGAAATGTACATTACATACCCTTCACACTCCCTAAATATTGAGAAACATACAAAAATAAAAAACCCCTCGATTATGGTTGGTCCAAATCAAATAAAACCCCCAAAAAAATTTAAATAAAACCTCACATAGATGAAAGTTGTGAGAGAGGAATGTGTGATCGGAGAGAAGCCTCCATAGAGGAGGGGGGAGTCATGCTGGTCGAGGGTTGTAGGGGAGGTCTGGCCAAGGGAGCTAGGGTGAAGTTGTCATGCACTGGACAGAGTATCAAGTCAACAAGAACATGTCGTGCTGAGATGGAGGCTGGCTGGTGAGTCAGAGGAACGGGCTGGGGGATGCACTTGCACGGGGGAGTGAGGTCGAAGCAAGGTGGAGCCCTGGGGAGGTGGGCACATACAGGAATAGACCAAGGGGGGGGGGATACGTGAATAGAGGGGGATAAAGAGAGGGCCAATACCTAAAATAAAAACATGAAAATAATTATAAAAAAATAACAAATAAAAATAAAAATAAAACAATAATAATAATATATATCTAATATTTTGATTTATTATATTTATTAGAACACTAATATTAATAAAAAAATTAATACTGTTGGGGATAAGGTGTAATTTTTAAAGAGGGAGACCCCCACTTCTCTCTTACGTTGATTCTCTAGCCCGTATGTCACTGGAGCCTGCTTCCCCCTCTCGATCAGAGGGGGGACCCTCACATACTCTTTTTCGAGATAAGGACGGGTCATTCCATTCAATTACCACTTCACCTAAAACTTTCCCAAAGATCCAGCTATCCCTGATGGTTCCTGATCATTTCCGTGAGGCTCCACAACTGTCTCTGCTTCTGGTGGAGCTCAATAGCACCACGAATCTATGCATACTCAACCTAGTGGAACAGTTTTGGTTCAATAAGCCATCAATTGAAATGTTCGATAATTTTGCCGCTAAATCCTAGAATATGAAGATTCACACAGTCGTGGGATTTCTAGAATGGAAGCACTTCATGATCTGGATTGGATTAGATGATGATTTGTTCACTACTTGGCCTAGGGCACCTCGATGATGCAATAGATCATTCTTCTATCTTTTCCAACGGAGAATTTATTTTAACATGAGGCACAACCCTCCAATGATGGAAACCTATGTATGATTTCATAGTTTACCGCTATTCATTCAGAACCATTACATTATTTGTGCAATCGGTAATATGGTGGGAAGGTAATTGTGTTCTGATCATAGCACTAAGGATGTGTGCCACCCAATTTTATCATGGATATGCGTCAAGGTAGATGTTTCAAGGTCTCTGGTGAATTGAATCTGGATCACTAATCATAAGGATTTTTGTTGGAAGAAATAGTTTTCGTTTGAGTCTTGAATGTAGTATTGCATGACCTGCTACCGATGTGGTCACATGGAGTTCATTTTCCGCAACGGAAATGTGAGTTGAAGTCCAATGGTGATGGAGAGGAGGAACAATGATGTATCTAATGATCCTGGTCTAGTAAAATAGTGGGTGAATGGTTACAATGAGTGAGTCTATGTGGAAGTGTTTCAAACTGGTGATGTAGTGGTGTGATATACTTTGGTAAAAGTGGTGGAGAAGGAGATGTGATATGGTGACTCAACATAGGATCATGTGCCTAGTTGTGGAGTGAAGAAGAAGAAAGTACCCTATAACTCAGTAATGAAAAAAGTGTTTGATAGGATGGAATGTGATTTAGGTTATGGGAAGTAGCCTTTAATGGATAATGATGATGATTGTTTTCAGCTGCAGCTGGGTCATTGTCTTGGGAAGACATTGGGCAGTGTGGCTTGTGAAAATAGTGAGTTATAAGGCAATAATATATCTATCAATCAGTTTTCATGATTAGAGTATGAGGAGGTTCCCCTTATGATTTAGGGATCTCAATTGTTTGATAAGGTTTCTATATCTCCCAATAATCAAGTAGAGGAAGGTAAGGATAAAATTTAAAAGTAGTTGCCTGATGGTCATTACAATGTGGTTAATCAATTTCATGCCCTGATTGACCACAACAAAAAATCTGAACTAAGAGGGATTCTGGCTTCCTCAAAGAGTATTACAGTGAGGAATAATGATAGTACCAATAACATTGACTCTATAAAAAACACTAGAAAATGGGGAGGTTTCTTTGACAATGATAATGAAAACATCCACACTATCAGACCCTCTTACAGTGACACTGTTCATAGTCGGAGAAATAGGATGTCTGAAATCGATGGAAATAGGACTGCGCCATCAGTGATAAAACCAAGGGACCATTATTATTACCTTCTACTGCCGGTGTCCACCAGGTCCTCTTCTATGAGGGAAGGGGGAGTTACCCATGCTTTTAATATAGGTCATCTACATTCTAGTAAGGAAGAATTATCGTTGGAGCAGTTGAAGCTCATATAGAAGTTCGTCAATTTCTTGTAGAATTATTAAATACAATTAGAGTGGGAATCAGATACTGTGGAAGAATCTACTTGGTATGGAGGCTATGAATGATATGATTACAATGATATTTAATTGCCTCATTTCTATTAGAACTAGTTTTTGGAAGTAGGCATGATGTTGGTCTGCATCCATTATCATATTTTACTATACTTCTTCTTTTGTTTAATAAATTCTTAGGGGTATTTTTGACTCTGAGATCACATATTGGGTCAAAAAAAATTAATAATAGTAGTAATTGTAATATTAATGACAATGTAATAAAAATAATACTATTAGAAATATAATAAGAAAAATATTAATATGAATTTAAGGAAATTATTATTATTATCATCATAAAAAAGAATATTATCATGGTTGATAAAACATTTATGAAATTTAATTATTTTTTTGATCGGGAAATAGCTCATTCTCTAGGACCGAACACACAAGCTCTGCTTACGGTATGATGACCGTGACTCGACCCGACACCCTTGGAAGACATCTAATCTGCAAAAATTCGAAACCCAGAAAAATACCCAACTCTATTGAAATGATTTGGGACCAAGAAGAGAATATAATTATAGGAATCCTTGGTCAGGGGTGTGACAAATCTCTCCACTATAGACATTTTCTACAACCAAAAATTCACTAAGCCTAAAGTTGACACAACTTGAGTCCATGACCAGACAAAATCATTGAGAATCGTGAGCCTCGTGGTGACCATTCCCTACAAACATCACACCTGACCAATTCACGGAAGTACACAACCCGATATTGAGGGAAGAACATAGGAGGGTTCCACCCACCATGTGAATTCACCAATACTGAAACCCTTAAAATAAGAATAACCCCCCCCCCCTTGGGGGGGTGGGTTCAATACAAGAACTCCCAAACAAAACTCAATAATTTTCCCCACATGAACTGAACAACACCCTAGAGACTTTTCCAAAAATCATACTGTGAAACTACTCAGCAACCCAAGGATGAGAAATTAACTCAACACCTCCCATAAATTTCAGGAAATGAAAAATCACCCAATCGTACACAGTTGAGACATACTCAAAATCATAATAGGTTGGATTATTGAAGGGCCTAACACACTTAATAAACAATGAATGATTTGGAAGCCACCCTTGGATCAAATGAGACTACTTGGATTATGGTGGAATGAGATCATCACACCCCAACATAAAGGATGAGCATATGAAAGAGATGAAAATAGAACAAGGAAATTTTGGATATTTCCATCCCAATGCAGAAAACATTATCTTGGAAGAGGTTAAACACACCCTAAAAAACTCATGACTATGTGTGAGCTTAACCTGAAGACCTCTGTCTAGGGCCCTGATGGTTGAAGCAACTTATGCCTCACAGTTAGACACGATAATCCCCTGGTCAAAACTCCTTCCTCGAAAGAAATTTATTTTGGAAAATTTCCCAGTGACCCAAATGGTCACACAATAAAGGACATAGGAGGGATGAGACAACATGGCTCCGGATGATCGAACCATCCTCTCTAGTGGCATGTGAGAAAATGGTCTGACTGATCTTAAGCCACCACTGATGACCACAACCCTTTAAAAATAGGTTCTTCGAGCACACCTCACTAAACAGATGGGGAACCATCATAAAAATTGACCACACCTCAAATCCTAATGATGATGAGGTACCCAACCTCCACTAGTCCCAAACTAGACCCTCACACAAACCCGAGACGAGATAAACCTTAACGACCCTAGGAGTTCCCAACAACCCGAATACCCACTATAATCATCCAAACCACAAAAGTGCCTCTAAAGAACATTGATTACATTAATATATAGGAAAATCACAGGAAACTGTCATGGCCTTTCTCGGTGGCATACTCCAAAAAACACGAAAAACACAACTATGATTGACATAAATCCAAAGTTCAATCAAAGAAACTGCCCAAGCCAAGGGTAGTAGGAACATAAGAAAAACATATACAAACCCAAGAAAAAATTAATTTTCCAAAAACATCCTGTTCATTTAAATTTTAAATGTCACCTATGGAACCATATGAACTGTCACATGTCAATACATTCAATCCCGCTTACATCATCTACACACATGTGCTCCCACGTAGTCTCCACACATACCCATTCACATGTGACCCAAAATAATAAATTCCATGCTTCAATCATCTCACTCCCATAGAAAATTCAAACACATACAATGTTTTTCTCAACTAATACGCTTTCTCTTTAAAAACCCACAATACTATTTTCAAAACCATTATAGGAAAGAACTCCCATTCCAAAACCAATTTAATTTTTAAAATCTATTTTCATATCAAAATCCCATGTCATTTTCCACAACACTTAGATCATGCAAAATCAATATGAAACACCATTAATAATAAACCATCGGAATGAGAAAGTACTGTTTGTGCCAAACAAGAAAATATGGTGGTGAGCCATGCCCCTGGAAATAGATGACACAAAGAGAACCTTGAACAAGGCACGTGGAGTACACATGGGTCACCACCCCATGTGAGGACACAAAATTACCCGACTCTCTTTCGTTGTCATCCCAAAATCCAAAACATCCTATGATAAATGACTCAAAGTCTCAAACTACCCCTGATAACTCATGTCCCATGGGAAGTGGTGGTGATGAGGAACGAACCCGTAACCTTCCTCCTAAGCCCCAACAGTACTAATATCCTTCTACTAGACTCTACAAATAATAATTTCCTCCTTTGATACCATTTTGTTACAAAACAGCTTGGGTCGACCCGGAATCAGTCAGCCGAGCCGGTCCACAGAATGTGTCAAGGGGCATTCCTGATTTCCTCGTGATCAAATCTAATGTCAAGCATCAAAATATAACGATTGGGAATTATTTGGACCATGAAAAAAAGATAAAAAAATAAATAAACACTGATGATAAGAAAATAAAACTCGTAGAAAAAGAAAATAATTGTACATACCACGTTGTGACCCTTCAGGACACCACCCAACTCAGAACCAAGTATGCTCTAACATTGAGCAGGTGAACTGAGAACCAAAACAAGAAACTAATCCTAAAACTGGAAATATATAATAGGCATGAGCACCAAGATTCATAGTAGGTATTCCAAGAACAAACCACTGAACCAATAGTTCCCTTTTCCTAAGCAATCCATAAACACAAGTTTGAAATATATGTATGAATTTAGGTTTTTCGCAATTTAAAATTAAGTAACATGGATTTACCATTCAAATTAATCCCAAAAAATGATACATACCATTATAAAAAAACCAATGGAAATTTTATATAGAAAACTGAAAAATAAAGACCAAGGTTATTCTAAAAGAAATGAATAAACTGGAAATAAACTAACTGGTATAGCTGAATGTAAACAAGAAAATTATATAACAAAGTAACCATGGGTTATCCTAAACATATATAGAAGATTCATGGATGTAAACTGTTCAGAACCCCCTGACAACATATTTTGAAGCCCCTATTTCAATAAATTACTAGCTATATTAACATGGCCTCATTGGTGGCACAACCCACTTGTCCTAATAGAAAATCCAGGGAGTACCAACCCGTTTAATCGGGGTTGATCAGAAACTATCACTCGACCATATTGAAGATACCATAGACCCTCTGGTTATTGTAATAATCATGTTGTGTGAGTAGGAGGCTGTCACACATGTGACTCACTCTGCCATGTCATCCCTAAACTTGCCTATCTCAAACATAGATGTTTCCTATGCATTCACTCAAAAAGGTTACCCTAGATAAGAGCACACCATATACTAATATATATATATATATATAGAATAAAGACTGAAAGATCCAATTGGGATTTCACATCATTCAGTTATCAGGCCAACTTTTTTATACACTTGTACAGGTAAATCAGGCCTTTAGTTTAATGTAATCAAATGCATTTATAAAAACATTCGACAGGCTCTTTTAAATCCACTATAGCCACCAATTTTTTATTTGAAAAGAAAAATGGGCCCTTATGATCCACATTTAAATGAATTTCCATAAAATTATTTACTGATACCGTGTAGAAATTTATAAAAAAAACCATATGAATCTTTACACAACACACTCAACAAGATACACACCAAAATCCAAATGGGCATATACTCATGGATTTCTATAAAAACAAATATAAAGAGCCACAATAAGAAACCCACAACATTAATAAAAAAAAGAACCACTTAGAAAAACAAGGTTTTGGAAATATACCGATTCAAAATACCATCTTCATTTGAGGGCATGTCCATGTGTGCACCTTGTGCACCCATGGGCCTGCCAACATCTAATAGTGCGTCGAACCTCCAAAGAGATGAGATATCATTTCCAAAAAACACTATGTTCCATAAAACCAACCAACACAGGACATTCAAGTTCCGTTAAATGTTTCTAAAAGAAAACACTACTCAAGACATCTAGCAATAATATTTAAGATTAAGGCATTAAACTCCAACGAAATAGGAAAGGAAGAAACATGTGCATAAATAAAGGACCATCATAATATCTTTATTAATCAAATATTTCAAAATTAAAACACTCTAATAAGTTAACTATAATCATAATAGAGGTTTGAAATGTAATATAAGATTTAACTAAGAAAACACAAGCATTAAATGGATTAAAATTGGGGGCAAGGGCATGGAAACACCTAAATATAACTAAGGAACTATTTCAAAGGTGTTTTAAACACATTTAACCATTATAAAAACACTTTAATTAATAAAATATCATGCTTAAAAATGTGTGAATAACATTTATAAATAAAATAAAATAATGCAAGTGAATATGGAATGCTTCAGATGAGGGAAAGGATGGAAACACCATCCTCAAAAAATGGTCACACCGTGCTTTCAAACTCAAAGAGCAGCTCGCTCACCCACATGAAATTCCATATACAAATAACCTTGAACTAATTAACCATTTCCCCATGCAATGATGAAAAACACACACATAAGATACATATATCAATACATATCTATACCGAGGAATATTTGTGTGCACCTTCGAAACCAACCGCAACTGCCTTTGATAAATCCCAAAGACTCAAAAACACCACAAATCTGTAAAATAAAATTTAAACCAAATAATGAAATCAATATACAATTTAAAAACCAACCTTAAAAAATCACAAAGATCACAAGTAAATCCAAAATCACATTTTTGTCATTTTTATAAAACAAAAATAAGGGAAATACCCCTATAATCAAATTAATTTACATTAAAAGCTCATATCAAATTTTTTTAACACCACATGTTCATAAACACAAAAACATAATTAAAAAATAACACTAAGGGAAAATTTAAACCAATTCCATCAATTCAAAAGCATCAAAAAAATTTAGAAGACAATACCATAAAGATGCAAATTAGATTTGAAAAATTATCATAACAATATTTGACACCTAAACAAACAAAACATCACATATGTATGCAGACGTGAACCAGTAACTCACTCAAAACTTATTTTTAACAAATTATAAAAATTTAAGAACACTATAGCAAGCTAATTGAGGGGATAACGATGCTGCGAAACTAGTTTTAAAACTAAAATAAAAACTGAAAGCATTAGTGGAGTGCTCTAGAAATGAAATACATGACTTTACCTACGTCGTAGGAGCACAAATACAACTGCTCTTTAACAGAAGGTCGAAAAGGACATTGTGGAACCTTTGAACACCCTAAAAATTAGGAAACATCCATAAATATAAAACCCTCGATTAGGGTTTTTCCAAATCAATTAAAACCCCAAAAAAGATGATGGAAAATATCACAGTGAAGAAGGATATCAGAGAGGAAGTTGGTATCGAAGTGAAGACCTCCATAGAGTATAGGGGGGGATTCATGCTAGTTGAGTTTTTAGGGGATGTTCGACCATGGGAGATGGGGTGAAGTCGTCGTGCATAGGCTTGAGTAGCGGGTCGATGGGAACAGGGTGCACTAGGAGGGAGGCTGGCCGGAGAGTGAGATTACCCAAGCTGGGGGATGTGTGCGCACAAGGGGGAAAGGTCGGTGCAAGGCGGAGCATCGGTGAGGTGGGTGCATACCGGAATGGACCAAAATGGGGGGGGGGGGTTCATGAATATAGGGGAATAATGAGAGGGACATGACCTTGAAAAAAACATGATAAAATATTAATAATAATAAAGAAATAATCTAAAACCAATCCAAAAAAATAATAAGATATTTTATTCTAGAATTATCTTATTTATAAGAATAATATTATTAATAAAATGTTAATGATAGTAGTAATAATGATATTAATTAAAATTAAATAAAAATAATACTAAAATAAATTTAATAAGAATAAAATTAATATCAATTTAGTGATATTATTTTTATTATTATGTAAAAAACTAATATTATCAAGGCGGTTTAAACATTTATTGATTTTTTTTTATTTTATGTATTATTAAATCACATATTCACCAGGACCCTATCCAAGGGTACCGCTAACAGTACGGTAACCACGAACCAGCTTGAGACCCACCGATATAATCAATGCTTCATAAAATTTAAAACTCGTACCCAAACTGATATCTATACAAAAGACACTGGACTGAGATTAAAATAATATAATAGGAATTCATGGTCATGGTGTTACAATGGAAACACTTCAGTTTAACCTTAGTGCAAGATATGGGATAGGGATGTCATCTCAAAAATGGAATTTTAGACACCCCAAGATCATGTAAATGGAATCTGATCTTATTGACTAACAATTCTATTTGGATCTATTTTCAAGTAAGTAACCATAAATAGGGATAATCATTATGATGAATTATATTCATGTTTTAAATGGGTGTTTTGGGAAAATAAAATGATGAAAAATATATTATCTTAGACAAAAAATCCATGCTACCAGTCTTAGGACGTTCTCATTATTTTCAGGAATGTCTCCTACTCTTCTTATTTGATTTACTAATTACATTAATGTTTATTAGGTTGATTTAATCGATCATCGTAGGGTTTACCTAAAACTATATGATGTGGTATGGTAGTAGGTTTTACATTCCTTTCGGCTGTAGAGTTCTTCGATGAATGAATACAGGTTCTCAGATATGATGAAAGATCACTGGATAGATGAGATAAATATATCATTCAGACACATCTAAGAATTTTATTAGTTTTGGGATATAATGGAAATTATAAATATGTGGGGAGTTAAATATCAATTAAGGATTTGGTTCCATGGTTATTGGATGGAGGACGATCTGTTTTGGATCAACAATCAGATTGAGATTCAGGTTTATTATCATTCTTTGATGATGAGGGAATCAAAGATTTTGGAGATAATTCTCCTTTAGTAAAGGATTGTATGATTTTGGTAACATGGGATCAGTTTCGGGGATCCCATGTACTTTTATCCATTTTTTATTCTAGATGATGGGTCTTGAGTGCAATATCTATATGAGGATTTTCATCAAGTTATTAGGAGTACGATCACACTATTTACAATCCAAAAGTATGTAGAGGTGCATATAAATGATGATGTTATTAGGATTTTTATTTCAATTGTATTTGATCCCCATCATTTTGGCCATCAATGTGTTTCGAGGAGAAGGGATTATTGGAGTGGGTTGTGGGTGTTCAAGAACTCAACGTTATGTTCAATGGGGAACCGATAATGATAGTTTTTTTCTAACTATATGTGAAAGAGAGTTTTTAGAACCATTCAAGTATTTTCCATTTATGTTCCAATTATATGTTGGAAATCAGCACAACTAGGCTCATCCTCTGACTAGTCAAGGAGGTCAGTTTTTTATTAGAAATGAGGCCCCTATTCTGTTGCAAGTGTTTCATTTAAGACAGTTCTTGTGATAGGGACTATTGGATGATGATCTATATCTAATAGAAGATGATTTAATCATAGGGTGTCTTCGTAATTATTCCCTTCCATAGGTAAATATTCCATAATTCAACCTTGGTTGACTGAAATAGAGAGGTAGAGGGGTTCATTGTCGTTAGATGCATGTGTTAGAGGTAGCATAGCTAGTAGAGCTGAGTTTATTTAAATGTATGATTAGTTTTTTTAGAACCCTTTTATGGTCATTGTTATATTTAAATTCCACATACTCTGTTATTTCTATTTATTATGTTTGTATGTTGTGATAGGATGTGGAGTGGATTCTAGTGAACTTGGTGTTATCTACACAATTTAGAATCCAAATACATTTTTCTATTGTGTGTTGAGAATATTGGTTCTTCATGGGGTAGAACAGATTAGTGAGGGAATTCCTATTATTTATGATACAATCATATGATATTATCATTGGTATGGATTTTTTATATATCACACACACATTCATCAAATACATACTAATGAGAGTCATGTTTTCTGATGCAGAGGGTTGTCTAGTTGTGTTGATTGGTGGGATAGTATATGATTTTTGTGGTAGGAATGTGGATCCATATCATTTATATTTTTTTTATAGATGAATGTCTAAGATCTATTTTGGATTTTTCCTATGGTATTAAAGGAGTTCCTATATGTTTTCATAGATGAGGTTATAGAAATACCTCCTCTTTGTTTCATTAAGTTAAGAATAAAATTACAGTCTGGTGAATCATTAATCTCAATGGATTTTTACTAGATGTCACCAATTTATTTGTTTGAGTGAATGATCTATGTGAATGACTTGATGTTGATGTGTTTCATCAAAAAACGTTTTTCATTAAGTGGTGTTATATTGTGAATCATCATGAAATATGATTGTATTAGGAGGTTGTGTATAGATAATGGATGTTTAATTAGGTAAAGATAAAGAATAATTACCTTATTATAATGATCGTTGATACATTCAACAATTTAAGAGGAGTTATTTTTTTCTGAATGACCAGTATATGGTCATGATATCACTGGTTGAGGGTGAAAGATTATGATTTTCATAGGACTTCATTCATATGAAGGTATGTACACTTCGATATTGTGGTAATGACATTTGATGTTATAATTGCACCATCAATGTTCACGGGACACATAAAACTCATTTTATATGAGTTATTAGACTAGTTATTATTGTAATCATATATATTATATTGGATACATGATGTCAAAGATTATATGTGTTGAGATTATAAAAGTTGTTTTGTAGGTCCTTTAGCACAACCATCATTATGGGATGTTGTAATAGAGTGAGTATTGGATATGAGTGGAGATTTTCCTTAGTAATTTTGTGTCTTGGTAAGGTGTGGTAGTAAACTCACCGAAGGTCGATGATGTTTTTTTTCATGGTAATCTTCCAACAAATTTTAAGAGCTGTATAAATTCCTTAGAATTTGGTCTATTATTATAGTTTTGTTCCAAATTTCTCTCAAGATTCATATATTATAATATTGTTTACCATGGGAAACCATGTTTTTTTTATATACAAATGAAATGAGGTGTATAGTTTCTTAAAATAGAAGTCGGATAATTCTATGTTGGTTCAGTTATTTGAAGATGGATTTCTATTTGAGGTTTTCTATGATGCGTCCTGTTAGGGATATGGATGTGTGTTAATATACCATGGGGAAGTTATCTATTATGGGACTATGATGATATTCCCCCGTGTGAATAATTATTTCACCCATTATCTATATTTATAGATAGTTGTGATCATGCTAATTATTTATTATAATCAACATATCGGTGGACACATTTTGGTTTTTAAAAGACCCCAAAATCATGTGATATTTTTTCTCTCAACTGGATGTGAATATCCTCCACTAGACGTGGATGGAATTTTTTTTCCAAAATTTGATCTTGATATCTATTACACCCGAGGTAAGGATAATATATTTTTTGATTCCTTGATCCAGATGTCCAAAGGGGATATGGATCGAGAGTTTCCAGATGTCTGGAAATTAATGGAGGAGCATGGAATGATGCTTCTTTATATTGGAGATATAAGTGAGTGAGGTTTTCATTACTATATTACCATTATGTCAAATTTGATATATTATATGTTAAAGTCTTTGTTGGGAGACTTAGAGGAAATGGTTATGTGTGATCTTGTTGGCAATGGTGATGCTCATGAGGGATGGACAATGGATGATTAGAACTACAAGTTTATACTAGGGAATTGGTTTTTACTATACTAAATGAATGAGAGGGTTATTTTCAAGTTTGAAATATCAAATTTATTGAAACATATTGGTGTGAAAAATATGAATCGTGACATTAAGTGGAATCATTGGTCGATAAGGAAGAAATGGTCAGTGATATAGTCTGTTCCAATATTTTGTGTTTTCTAATTGGTAAAAGATAACCACCTTGTTGTGGGAGGACTGTTCTAGTCTTTATAAGTTCTCATGTAGTTATGCGAGGAAATATTGAAGCATTTAAAATGGTTTTACCATTATCTTAGGGAATATTTGATGTAGTTTTGGTAACAGTGGATCTGGAAATAAAATCATCTCACTTTTTGATGATCTTCTACTATAGTATCACCAATGTTATGATAAGGTGGTACATGGATGGTGTGGTTATGATTCATGTGCCTCCGAGGACCATTATCTCAGATTAGAATCGTCATTTTACCTCAAGTGTATGGTTGGTATTAAATAATTCTTTTGTATCCCATTTGCGCCATATTAATGATTTACACCATCAAATGGATACGAAGATGGAGAGGAACATCTAGGAATTAGATGATATCTTGGACACATGTGTATTGAACATTGGTTGATTATGGTTGTGGAGATATATTTTTTATAGACTATTTACCAAAATACATATCACTCATCCATTGGTATGGATCTATTTGATACATTTTACTAATTATCTTGTCGTTCTATATTTTTTCTCCATGGATGTTTGAGAGTTGGTTGTTCTTGGTCATGATGTAGTGCACAACATTAATAATAAGATCTAGTTGTTTTATGGGTAGATGATGGTGGGGTAGGACTTCAAAAAGGACCATGATGATTATAGGTGAAGGCCCTTAGAATCTGAGGTTGGAGAACATGGGTTTTTTAGATTCTACATTAAATATAGGAAGTATATTTTTTGAAGAGGGGTCAGGCATTAACATGGGTTTTTTGGGCCCATTATGGTGTTGGGGAATGTAGTAGTAGGTGATTATTGGTCAGTGTTCTCACTATTACTGATGGATCCATGATACCTTCCACATATCTCATCTTAAATGAATATGAAAAAGAATACCCTATCATTTACTAGATTTATTTGGAAACAAATGATGATGAAACATTCTTCAAGAAACTATTAGATATGCAAGAGCATCAAGAGAATGTGATACATGGATAAACCATTCATTGGTTCATGTGATGTAGAGGTATGGTATCCTAGAAATGACTACATTGGCATAAGAGAAGTAAATGTGGTCCCAGTACATAGATATTTTGTATTTTTATCTTTTAATTGTTTTTTATGATGTAATGTTATAATATTTCTATATTTTGGTATGTGATTATCTTCTTGATATTATGATGCAAAATAAAGTTATGACTAGTGGAAAAGGGAGGACATGAATCCTAACTTTAACACATGTACTACATATAAATTAATTCAATGTGGGTGAGTCAGTGTCACCCACATCATATCATGTCATGACATGGATATTAATATTCATTGATTCATATGATCGGGACAGTTTTCCTTGTTTGTTTTCCCATTGTAAAGGACAGATGGTTGTGTAGTGGTTGTATTGAAAACAATTAGGTGTGTATAATACATGATGATCCATTATTATTCCCAGTGAGAGGTGGTAATGTGGTTATTTATTGTTCACATGCTATTTGGATTTTCAGGTTGGGATAATGGTATCCTTTTATGTAAGATGAGATATATGAGGGGTATATTGCATGATGTTTTTAATAAAACCTTTTTTTTATCTTTTGGGATTGGTGAGGATATATATGGGATATAATAATTTTATAGGTATCTAACATAATGGTATTTTCCTTCTTGATCTATCACCTTTAATGGTTTTGTGGTTTGAGGTGTTTAGATGAGGTTCCCAGGGTTTTGGTAGAGGATTTCGGTGCATCAGAGCTGCAACAGTATGTACACATTGTTTAAACTTATTACACCATGTGTAATTGTTGAACATAGATTATTGATGGAGGTTAACATGATTTTACCTAACGTGACAAGTTTCATGGTTAAATATTAAAAAAATGAATTTTTAGTTGGATCTTCCGCAACATTTATATGGAATATAACGGGGTTACACACTATGTAATTTCACTATATATTTAAATTACATTTGATGGATAATATCATATTTTTCCTCACACTAAGCTATCCATCTATTACTCTAGTTAGTCAACAGTCCTCCCTTCAAGAATATTGAAATCACTTTGATGGGGAATCATAAGTGGTCTCGCACCTTCAATCAGGTGATTCCCATCAACATTCTATACCATGTTTCATCCTTGTTACTATTTGTTTGCATCATGTTTTTATTCAAATTTGAATGTGGTGATAAATTTTTTTTGGATTGTGTGTTTGGTTTGTGTTTTGATGATATTTTTGTTTGGGTAATGTTGACATGGAATTTTCTTATGTGGAAGTTTTTCTTGGGTAGTCTCTTATTCTCCATTAAATGCAATAATAATTCAAAACGATTCTTTGAGTTTGGGGATCATAATTCATTAAATTTTTACAAGTAACTAGTAAGTGTTTCATTCTGTTTCTTACAACTGGGTGTATGTTATGGAATGACATATTCATATATATATATATATATATGTTATAAAATATTTCGGTATGGGAAGTTATTGTAGTAATTGTTGTTTTTATAGATGTTTTTAAAGTTATTATGCATTCCAATTGGTATTTGTAAAAATATAATCTATTATAATACTTTTATATTCTATAATTTATAGGCGTGATTCCCCTTTCTATGTTGTCGTGTGATCACAGTATATATACTATGTTATCAAACATACATTTGAAAAAAAAAATTCTCCTATGATATCTAGTTTTTGTGATAATACCCATGCTAATATAAAGAAGTAATGTGATAAATCCCCTAAATCAATGTAGGAGGAATATGTGTTGTGAATTTTTCATTTATTTTTTGGTTTTACTATATAGTTTGGGCCATTATGAAATAATAAATTTGACCAGGAGGGCTGTGTGGTTTTTAGTCCCGTGATATATTGTGTCGATGGAATCAATGTGTATGGGATATTGTGTAGTGATATTGGATGAGGTTGTCAAATAGCGGTTTTGGAACAGTTTTCATGGAATGGTAGTTTTTGAAAATTTGTTGTGATATAGTGGTTGGGGCACAACGGTTTGGTGTAGTAGCTTGTTGTGGAGAGATGGCATGTGTGATGTGATGGATCAATGGTTTTGGATGTGTGGTGTTGTAGAGAACGTTACATGGTGAATTTGTGATAGTTCATTGGGTATCCATGGAATAAATAATAGAAAAATGTAATGGGATTATAAATAAATATAAGTTTTTAATCTTCATGGTTATGATAAATTACATAATTATAATTTAATGAGTGACATAATGTGAAATGCAATGGATAATGAATAAATGTTGTGGTCTTTTTTGGTTGGGATATTATGGGTTTGTATTGTGTAGTGTGTTATATAGTATGGTGTAAGAATCTGTGATTGTAAATTTGTGGTATGAATTTGATAGTGTATATTTTACTAGTATTTTTGATGTGATCCCATTGGTTGGGTATTTTCTGTTATCTCTATATCATTTATTGGTATATTATTTTATATGCACCACCGGAGTTGGATAACCATTACAATGATATGAGGTTTTGGGATCAGAGTGGTTTCTCCAACATCTAGGTTGGTATTAATATGTATGGATGGATATGCCCTCCCCCCACTCATCCTTCAACATATATGTGTGGACCAAATATGTGGGGGATAGATTTTTTGTTATATGTTGAATGTTGTTTCTAGGTTATATTTAATGTGTGAGCCTGTGTGTATTGGGATAGGTTGTGATGTGTGGTCCTATGTATCATTAGTATGAGATGTGATGTGTGGTCATAGTTGTATTTCAGATGTGTTGTGATGTGTCACCCTGGTGTATTTTGTAGGGCTTTTTGGAATGTTCCCCATGTGTCTAAAAGTGATATTTGATGTGATGTGTTTCGATGGTATGGTAGTGTAGGCCGTTCGAAATTAGGGAATGATAGTGGAAAATCACTGGTGAATACAAATACTGGGTCCATTAATTGTTATTATCTAGATATTATTTTATTTTATTGGTTGTGAGATTTTTTGAGTGCATAATGGTAAGGCTAGGCTTGGATAGTTATCCTATTTTGGAGTTTTTGGTTATATTGTATGTTCAATAGATCATTAAAAGGAATATTTTCACATGTGAAATAGAGGCATTGGTTTTTCCCATACTGAATATAATTTTTATTCACACTCTATGTATATAAACCATTTTTAGGTTTCTTGGTGGTCTTTGGGGATCGATAAGGATATTACAATTGTGGTTGGAGATATTGTTGAGTTGGTGTCATAGTTTGTCTATTGGGTATTTAATTTTGTGAATTTTATATGTTTCGGTTATACGTAATCATGCACTGTGGGATGGGTTTTTGGTATCCTTTATATATAATAGTTTTTTCTTTTTGATTTTTTATTCTATCCCCAAGTCTTCTTTTATTTTTTAGTGAGTAATTCTTCTCATTCATAGATATTTTAGTACCCTCGGTGCTTGTTGACAACCCGAGGACTACTGGAGTAGGGAAATGGGGTAATTATCTCTCTCCCTTCGCTATGGTACCTTTGGGGGGAGGGTGAGTGAAATCCATATTAATTAAATGAATTCAATTTCTTCTATGATGTAATTTTTTTATTTTAATATTAAAACCGTTTTCATATCCTTTCAATATAATAGAAAACAGATCATTTGTTAGGGGTACATATAGACAACCACTCCAAGAAGCAGCATCAATATTTTTTCATAATATTTTCATATAGATGGATAGGTTGATGGATTTTTGTGATATATAAAAATCATATATGATAATTATTATTAATGATAGATAAATTATTATTTACCTTCATTTCCATTATTCCATTGAAAAATGAAATCATCGTCATTGAGTATATGTAGAATACCTACTCCGTGATGTGATGTAATTCATTTTTATCACATGATTACCTTGACTTATATATAATTTTATATCATGAATAAAAAATTTATTTATTAGTTGATTAATATTTTATATATTATGAAACCATGGAAAATTTTCAGTGATATGATTCTCCAAACTGAAACATGCATGAAAATTTAAATAGATAACAACCAGATTATGGATTTTTGAATAAATTTATCTGGAAATGGGTGACATCAAATTATGAATAAATTATATATATTATGATAAGTATTAATATGATTATAATATATATTTATAAAAAATATCAATTTATCTATTGTTAGTATTTTTGCAAATGAAACAAGTCAAAAAGCAAGGTATGTGTTTTATATCTAATGTTATATAGAGAATATTTAAGTTTCAAATTATAATTTTTTGTTATTTTATGTCATATACATATTATAAATAATTTTATTTCATCCTAGATTTTTATTTCCATTATTTTAATTTTTTTCATTCAATATTTTCCTCTCTCAGACAAAAATATTATAAATATTTTTTTTTCAGAAAAGTATAATTATTTATTTTATTTCATCTGAAATATTTTATTCCATTCACTTATTCTTTATAATGTATAAACAGTGTTATCATTTATTCTATAATTTCATTATAAATAATGTTTTCTAATGATGAAAATTTATATGAAATGGTTTTAAAAGTTTTTTACAATTTTTTAGAATTGGTTGTATTAATTGTTTTCAAAACTATGATTAACATATTTTTTAACACTTACCAAATAAATAACCGTTCCCATAATCATAAGTGTTCTATTATTATTATTATTCATTTATTAAACAATAGTATTATATGTACCATTATATTATTTTTCCAAAATATTATATTTTTGTTGATGTTAATGAAATAAAATGGTGGGTTTCTCTTGTTTTTCCTTGCATATTTCTAATTATTTTACAAAAATATACTTAATTTATGTCAACATAATTTATGGAATCTTATAATTTACTAATTATATGGTCTAATGATATGATTAATGTTCTTAATTTGGATTATTTACAATTTTGTGATAATGAAACAATTATGATATACTCTACTTTTTTATATATTTTTATTTTATGAAATAATGATCGTTATTTTGATGTTGTTGGGGAAAAATGTACATCTTTTCATATGTGATGGGTGGGAAGAAAAATTATATATACCATTAATTCATTGGGTAATGTTTTATAGCTCTGGATATTATCAAATGGAATTAGGTATTAACTTATTTAAATATGGGACTCTATCTGATTTGAATTAAATAAGAATTGATAGTGATCCCAAACTACATTAGAACACTATAAAAAATGTTATAGATTTCATTGATGTGGGAGATAGATAATGGAATTATTTTTCAGTGTTATTAGTTTTTAACATGTTACTAATACATGTTCCTTTGATTCTGATAATAACAAATCTATCATGAATTATTATTTATGATTCCATACACTTTTGACTCACAAATTATTCCAAGAATATTATTTATTCATTGAATCTTGATTAATAATATATTATTGATTGGGTAAAATTTTCATAAGATATGTTGAATATTTCTTTCACTTATTGGTTTGTTATGATCAGTTGTGATATTTAATGGATTTCTCTTATATTTTCTATACAGTTCATCTAAGCCCCCATTTATTATTCCCTTATTTCATTAGGTTATGAAGAAATGTATTACATAGTAAATTTATAAGAAGGTCACTATGTTAGAGGAAAACATTTGTAGATATTGAAGACATATTTTTATATACATTGATAGTTATCCTTTATCCAAATTCATGGAAACATTATGGATCTTGTCATGGAATTTTTACATTTTTTAAATTCTCATCAAAATTGATATATTATTTAAGGATAGAATACTCTATTTACATCAATATCCTTAAAAATCATGGACTATAATTTCCCCATATAAATACCATTTTTTAAATATTTGTATGCAATAATGACTCAACCATTCATGGAACAAATAATCATATATCATCCTCTTTCATTATTTTTTATGTCAAATAAATAGCATCATTATACCATGATGTTTATTTATTTTTAGAAACATGATCCTAAAAATTTCTTATAAAATTATATATATATATTGATCAATGATTATAAGGGGGATTATAATGGGGAGAGTGAAATTCACCTCACATATCCACATCCATAATTTGTTAAAAATAATGAAGGATCCGGAAAGACCACATTATATATGATTCCAATAATAAAACTTTACAAGGCATATGCCACTTGATTATCATCTCTATATGAATTTAAAACAATCAAGTTGAGATTAATGATATTTTTTAAAAATTTGATCCAATTAGATAGTATATCATAAGGAAAATTACATGTTGTAATTTTTAGAGTATGAAATGAAATTTTAAAATTTCATTCAATCAATAAGGGTATTTTTTTTATGAAAGAAACTATTCTTAATAGAGTTCATCATGGACAAGAGATCAACATCACTATAATATTCCACTCTAATGTGATGAAGAAACAAGGACATTATTAAACTGATGGTACTATAAAAAACACTAATAATTCTAAGATAATAGAATTATTGTTGTTTTAAAATACACATAGAGATGTATTCATGATGGGATTGGTGGGATCAAATGAATATATTTATGGCCCTATTTTTTCATTTTTATTCATATAAATTCTTTACAATATTGATATTATAAACATGGTTATTCATGGATCATGTTTGAACCATTGAAGAAGCACAATCCTTTTTTTAAATGGATAAAATACTGAAATTCATTGGTTGAATCCAGTTTTCATGAAGCACTACATTCAGTTAATTTTATCAAACTGAAATAATCGAATTAACATCTTCAAGGAGAATTTAATGTATCAGATCACTTTTTCCATCATTTATAATTGACTCCAAGAATTCATACAGCAATTTGTGAGTACAAATGATGATGAAAAATATGATTCAAATACAATTCGACATCATCTGGGTGATATTTAATCCCCTTAATATGACTTGTGTACCTTCCACATACCTCATACAAAGAAATTAATATGAGGAAATCCTTTATACAACCCTTTTAATGGGTCATTGTGGTAAACATGTTCCTATTTATTGTCCAAATGAGAAGATGTATTAAAGTATGAATAATGCTTTATTCGAACCTCATCATCCATGGTTGTGTCACACTAGTTCAGTAAAACCTCATTTTTAATAATATTTTTTGTTATAGAATCCATTGTTGTTTTGTTTCCAAAAATGATTATAATATTCCCTAAAAACAAACATATGAATCTCCAATCATGTTTGTGAAGTGAGAATATCATTATAACTACCATGGGGTTTTATAAAGATAGAAATAATCATAATATTCATATATGAGGGGAAATCCACATTTTACATGGGAGGTGTTTCAATCCTAGTGGTGTTTGATAACATAAGAGTTGAGTTTGTTCTTACTTACCATTTGTAGTTCCTCATTAAATCATTAATAGAGTACAAAATAACATGAAAAATAGAATGTGTTAGATATAACAAATATTAATCAATCATCCCAATGTTTATGATTTTAAAAGTATTTGAATGGAATAATTGTTATACATAATGTTATATGATGTTATTTTTTATGAATACCATCATTAGAAATACATAGTTCATTCATACCATGAACCTCTATATGGGTAGGCTTAACGAAATACATCCAATAAAAAATGATCAATTTCATTTCATGTACATATCCTATATAGATTAATTTTGTAATAATTTTATGATGATAATATATGAGGATTCATGGCCATATGTAAATAGAAAAGGAATATAAAATTATTAAAGATATCAATGAACTATCCATGTTCTCAATTATTACATGATATGTGGAATTCCCTTCACATTTATCTGGATCATTTTTATTCTAGTGATTATATTTGTAAGATAACAACTTCTGACCATTCCCAAAAACTAGTGCACTCTATTATAAAAATACTAAGGGTACCCCTATATACCTCATGATATTTGGTAAAAATATTCTATTTAGAAATAGAAACTCCATCCTTAAAGTCACAAAAGGCTTTATTACCACTAATTTATTTTCTGGGCACAAACTCATAGTGAGGAAACAATTAATTTACATCCCAAATAGTACTTTTTATAGCTTTCCCGAAGAGGAGGATAACATCATCATATTGAAAACATGTCGGAGTAGATGCTACTATACTAACCACATTATTTTTATATATTCCAACATGATAAAGATAATTTAGGAATATTCAAATATAGTCTTTATCTATAAAAAATGATGAGACTTGGCCCCATTCATATCAACCATAGTACATTGAAACCCCATAGGGTCCCCATTAAAGGGAATAAAGATCCTTATTGATATGAGAAAGATGGAAATTAATACAATTAAATATTTTAAGATTCTAATTTTCTTGATGATAATAATAATAAATTTCCATTTTAAAGTATCATAATCTAAGGATATATAAAAATTATTTTAAAATATTTCATCAATTGGTTTCATCTTCATATGGTTAACACTTGGAAAAGCTAAAATGATTAAATTCTAAATGAATCCCATAAGAATAAATATAATATTTTTTGGAGTGATGATAAAATTAACAATTCATCCCATCATGGTAAATTGTACATTTCTAATTATTTTTAAGGGTCATATTTCAAATAAAAACTGACCTAATGTCTTTAATATCAATGGAATTATCATTCATTGGAACTCATGAATTTTTTTAATTACTCCCATATAGAAGAGAGAAAATTTTAAATAACTCCCTCAAAACATTTGTCATATTAACATTAAATATGTACCTATAAAACATATAGAATTTGTTATAGAACCCATCCTCTTACGGGTAACATCCATAATTAAGATAACCAAGAACGAATTTGACTTCCTCTTATGAAGGGTACATTATAATGTCTCGAATTGATAATCATCTATTCATGGTGAAATGTTACTGACTATTTTTTTGAGTGAGCTCTATTCCATTATCAGATTAGATTTCTCTAAAATAATCCACCACTACATAATAAATTTCATTCTCAAAATTATAGAAGAAACCATATATAGTGACATTTTTAGCTAATCTCGTCCACTATTAATTATGAATGCAACAGATATGAGTTAAATTACCATCACAATTAGTAAACCATTTGAAATTATGATAGTTATGGACCAAACATTCCTCAAAATATCACTATTATTAAATACAAAAATGGGATTAAAATCCTTCATAGAGGGAGTATTTTGGACTTTATTTCAGTTCTTTCATTTTACAACATACTACTCAACAACCCTAATTTAATCATCCAACTTGGAGAAGGAATTCTTAATCAACTACCATATAATTCCCATACCATACATAAGCTTTCAGGAAATATACAACAGTGTACTATGATTTTTCAACATCATTCCTCCATTATGCACAACTTGTCCACACCAAGGACTAACAAGCCAGCCATTGTTAAATTTAAAAGGAAGAGGTGTTATCCTAAAAAATAACAGGAAATATCCAGAAAAATTGGATTGTTATCAGAGTTATTATTTTAGAGTGTGATTATAGATACCCTGGTGATATAACACATATCAACCAATTAATCAAACAACAAATCTATATTACTTGTTTTCCTTGTATCAAGGAATATCATAACCTGGTGATAGTAGCACCAACAAGTTGAAATTTTTAATTATTAAAATATTCAATATAGGAAGAGAATTCCAAATATTATACCAAACTATTAATTAATCAATATTTTTAGTCTAAAAATAGTAATATAATTTCTCATTAGAAGCCATTTTTTATTCGGTTTTCCCAGGTTCTATCATGGTCTCTCTATAAATAACTTCTCATCAGATATGATTTGGATGAATAACAATATACACAATAATAGTGCAATGAAATGAAAAAAATAAACTAATATACACTAAAGAAACATTTTTAAATTGAGTAAGTTAATACTTTCATACTTTAAGACCCATAGATGATCCATTTTCGTATCTTGATTATTTTTAAAATAACATGTAACCATCATATTTCAATACGATAGCCTTTTAACTTGAATGAAATATATTTGGATCTATAATGGAAATTAGAATTTATTTTTGGATATAATTTCAGGCCTATGGGATTTATCCATGGGTAAATTCACAAGACCTCAGCAATTACTACATATAATCTTCTTGGATTTTGATATTTTCTATATTCTAGGGCCCTCTTTGTTTTTCTATCATCACATAAAATTATTTGATAATATATTTGTATTTTTTCTTCCTTTCATTTTCAGTTTCTTCTAACCTTGGAAATTCCATGTTTTTGGGGGACTCATTTATATCCTAGTATCTAGTGGGTTGAGACCCCCACATCATTATTGTTTTCTGGTTTGTCTCTATTATTATTATTCTAAGTAGATTTAGAGTCTTCATCCTCATCTTATATGAAATCCACTATTAATGAAGTTTGTTTATTCATGGAGTGTATGAGTTTTGATGTGATTTCAATAGGGGTTGATGTCATTAATATTTTCATAACATATTATAAACTCTGTTTTCTAATTTTATATGAAATGAGCATAATTTGTGTGAAATATTAATGTTTAAATATTAAATATAAATTATGAGCACTATTTGAATTCATCTTGATTCAAGTCTATTTAATTTTTTAGTAATATATCTCACCATAAATATCTAAATTTCATTATTCATGTTTTTAGGTTTCATTTCCAAAATTATAACATTTCATTAGAAGGGACCATTGGACAAATACTCAATTTGGAAGGTTACATGGTCCATACAGGAAGACCCAAAAAAATCTGTGAAGAAATATGACCAGCCATGATGATTGAATTGATGGACTAAATACAAAAGCCCAAATTTTATGAAACTCTCTCATATTTTCTTGATTATCCAAAAGAATCATAGAATTTTTTTAAGGCCCATATCCAAGAACAATATGCCCAACTGAAACCTTTGATATCCAGCCCACCATTCTATCCGTGAAATGAAATCAGTACACCATAATTGACTTTGCACATCATATATTCATCCAATAAATCAGATACTTTTTGGTGTTAACTAATAAAAATTAGCGTCCTACTTTGTTGATGAAACCATTCATATATAAAGGCATCTTACTATTAAAAAATAGAGTCACATTTCGACAATTGAAAGCGTTCGGATTGAAATGGACATATTAATATTGTTTAATAAAAGGGCCATAAAATTGGATCCATAATTGAAAATGCCTCAAATATTTATATAATAGTTGGCCAAAATTATTATCTATAACATTTAATAGGATAATATTTCAAGATTCATATGTATGGATGTTCAAATCTACAACCCATGTGGAGAGGTAGATTTTGAATGCAAACAGTCCACCACCTTGGGCTATAAATACATCACCTCCTCTCCTTTAAAAATGATAGGAATTTCAGAAGAGAAGAAAACAAATTTTCATGACCAAAACATTGCAAATGGATTTTCAGGACCTACCATATTCATGTTGTTACTTGAGAGACCTTTCCACCTCTCTTTGTTTTAATTCATTTTTGTTATTTTCTTCATTTGTAATTTCACAAGTGTTTGTATTTATAATTCTGTTTTATTGCATGTTTACTCTTCAATATCTCATATACTCATCATAAATATATATTTTAATATTAGTGTTATTAAAATAGGTTTTATATTGTTAAATCCCTTACCATTAATTTTCTTCCTCATTCAATCGAATGTTTTTTTACTCTCTTCAACGATAATTTTTGTTTGACGAACTACTAATTTCTTATCCTATTATTTTTGTTCTATTTATAATTCCTCAACATAATCATATATTACCAGATTAATAACTATCTTAATGGCTGAGTAAACCTTCCATTTGGGTGAGTCATTATTTAGAGATGTTATGCGATCAAGGGCTTTTTCTCTATGAGTATTCTTTAAATTAACATTGTGTATATTGGATTTATCACATAATGGATTAATTACTTGTATTTGATTTAAATGTGGTTTCCATGGATTATTGGAACCATAAATACACTACCGTAAAAAATATATGATTTATATTATAACCATATGTTATGTTAAGGCTTGGATTAAAGCTTTAACACTTTGTAATTCCAATAAATCTTATCTTGTGAAGTGGGAGATAATTTAAACATAATATAAAGAAAACATCAAGTATATCACAAAATCAACTACATAATAATGAAATCACCCCAATATTTATCAATTTGGTAAATCAAAAATCATACATAAATTAATTCATATGCTTTTCAAAAAAACCCAAATCAAAATACAATCAATTAAACACATTTGACTATTATAAAGTATCATCGTCGAGGATTCAACCTAAGTGATGCTATACACATTAGCAGAGCATAAGATCATTGAATGGTCGATAGGCCTCAATTATTAATGCTTTAAAATAGCACCATTTCTGGGGAAAATAATTTAAATAGTCATTAGTATCTGGTTATTTTTAAAAAAACGTTTAAAAATATGAAAAAAACAAAGAAAACCCCGCATTCTCATACAAATCATAAAAGGAAAACATACCAAGAAAAACATGTCTTATAATATTTCCAAAATCTCTTTGAATGGATCATAGCCTCCCAAACAATATCTCAGATTTGGTTGACCCTGAAATTGTGCAAACACTTTTCCAACTTAGAAAGAACATAAGAGATAATCAACTCTTTCAAGAACATGTCCTTGTCTAACGAGTTGAATTAGATATGTCCAATACTTTGTAACAAACACTTTAAGAACATGATACCCATGATATGAATTACCAAAATCATGGTATTCAACATCCAAACATAGGGGTTGACTTCGAACTCAATTCAGGTTTGATTCATCATCTCCCTCATTTCCACAGGCCACCCGGTGAGGATCCATATCTCCACCTTAAAGAGTTCCATGTAGTATGCTCTACCATGAAGAATCAATTATTTTATGAGGAACAAATAATACTCATAGAATTACATTATTCCTAATCTAAATCCTCCAATTCATGGATTTTAAATCTCCCTCTAAGTTCTATAACCACATGGAATGACAAGAAGAAACTCTTTTTAGAGAAATTATTCTTACTTGTCGTACTGCTTATATCTGAAAGGAAATAAGTGGCATCCATCAATTCCAAAATGAATCACTCCATGAGTACTGGGAGAGGTTTAAAAATCCTGTTTCATCCTACACACACCACCAAATCCCTGGCCTACTCTTGATCCAATACATCTATGATGGGTTATTATCTATGGAATGAACTCTCATTGATGCTGCAAGTGGTAGTGCTCTTGTTGATAAAAATAATATAGCTGCAAGATATATCATATGCCACATGGCTAAAAACACACATGAATTCCATAATAATGCACATGCTCAAGTAAAAGATGTCTATGATAGGCAATCAATAAAGCCAAACAAGATGACAGCGTGGATGAGATAACTTACAAGTCTTGTGCACTAATTAGTTGTGGCTTCCAAAGGCCCAACCTCATCTTCTCCACAATCTATGTTTCATGGACCCATCAAGAACTATAGAATAATTAGCTCCCCATATCATCCAACTAAAAAATGTCTAAAACTTTAATGTGATCCCTCTGATTCATTTGGACCAATAGAGCTCAATGTAACATATTCTTAGTAGAACCCCAACCCTCAATAATCAGGTCAGTTTGTTAGAAAGTTTAACCAACCACATTATGAGCCCTTCCCTCCAACAAATAGTCCTAACATGATATATTTTAATCCCATTTATCATCTACCTCAGTTCCCTCCACAAAACCGAAAAACAATTCCAATATGGTCAAAGTGTTGGTAACTTCCAAAAAACATACCCTTTTGTTCCTCAACATTATAGGATCAATCATCCTCTTTATCCTCCTCGATTCCACTATCCTAGTGAGTCTTCTCAATTCCCAAACTAATTCATTCAGTTTCCCCAGAACCAAAATCAATGTATTACCAATCTGGGAAAAGAATTTTCTTCCATCAAACCATGGGAATGATCAGTAGAAGATCATTCCTCCTTCACCTGGTCTAGGCTTAAAAAAATTGAAACCCAAATTGGCCTTCTTGCATCCCACATGAGCCAGCAACAACAATAAAATTCTTCCAAAATCCCATCTCAACCATTACCAAACCCCAAGGGTAATGTATGTGAAATTGAACATAGATCGGTAAAGAAAATTTATATCCCTCAAGATAAGTAATACAACCACCCATTAAATGTTTAACTAGAAAATTAATTGAAAAAGAAACCTAAAAATAAATCTGAATCTATTCCCTCGCCTCCTTCCATTCATCTTTAGAACACAATTATTTTTCCTCAATCCATATAAAATCCAAAGAAGTCTTTTGAACCCAATCCTGAAATGCTCAACATGTTTAGACCTATTGAAGTAAACATAATCCTCTTAGATGCCATAAAACAAATACCTAAGTATGACATGTTTCTTAAGAAATTGTGCACCGAAAAGAGGCAACTTAGGACCTTTGAAAATGTTTCCACCTAGCAATCTATTCCCATAATGTGCAACGATCCAGGGACCTTTATGATTCCATGACAAATTGGATGTTATAACATCAAGGATGTAGTCATAGACCAAGGAACCTCAATTAACATCATGCAAAAATCTATCATCTCCAATCATGGTCTAGGTCCCTGACATCCAACACGTGTTGTCATTAAACTATACAATCTATGCACTTCTAGCCCTGATTGTATAACTTAGGATTTCTTTGTTCGTGTCAATGATCATATCTTCACAGTCGATTTCTATTTCATTGACATGGATGGTGAGACAACCTCCTCTCGATCTCCCCTAATTCTAGGAACATCATTCTTAATGACTACAAGAACAAATATTGTTGTCCATTCAGGCATATTATCCGTGGAATTTGGTGACCAAATGGTCATTTTCAACATTTCAGAAGCCATGTGATACGCACCGGAGAACCACTCTGAATTCTAAATCCATGATTCTGTGGAATCTTATTGATATTCAATTGAACCACATTCCATCATGTTCATCTTATTCTAAAGAGAGAGGATGTCATGAAATCTGTTCTATGATTAACCATCATATAAATGGTGATGTAGAGGTGTACCTCACTTTCATAAAATCCATCAATGTTGAAAAAATTCAGATCTCTCTTGAATCCCACATAAACTGTGATCTCTAATGCTCCACCTTGGACAGTATTAAGGAAAATTAATATAAAGAAACCGAAGTCCCTTCCTCCATTCCTGAGTTGTATAAAACAAAAATTTATGATGACACTGATCTGATACCTATTCTTGAACACCTAAAATATGAATTACTTTTCCATGATCATTCATATCCTGTCATTATCTCTAAATTAATTAGTGAAACTGAAGAGTCCAAACATGTTCAGGTGTTAGAGGAAAACAAAAAGGCCATAGGTTGGACCCTAGATGACATACTTGGAATCAAATTTTCTCTTTTCATGCATCAAATCCATCTTGAGGAATTGACCAAAAAAATTAAACAACCAAAATGAAGACTCAATCCACTTATACATGAGGTAGTTTGGGAAGAGATCACCATGCCTCTTCAAGCTTGTATTATCTACCAAATTTTTGAGAGTGAATGGGTATGTTTAATTTATGTTGTACATATGAAGGGTAGGATAACTGTTTCACAAATGGACATTGGGAAGTAGTAAAAATTCAAGTAATGAACAAATAGTATGTAATCATTTATTATCAAAAATTGAATATTGAATCAAAATAAGTTCACTACCCTCTTTCATTCCTTCATCAAATGCTAGAACAATTATCTATAAAGTCACACTATTTTCTTTATTTATGGATACACACACTACATCAAAATCCCAATAACACCTTAGGAACAAGAAAATAATAGATTCACATGCCCCTTTGGATCATATTCATATAAGAGAATGCCTTTTATTCTTTGCAATGCTTCTGCAACATTCTAGAGCTGTATGGTGAGTTTATTTTCTTAATTAATTGAACCCTACTTGGAAGTATTCATGGATGAATTTACCATTTATGGTGAGTAATTTAAATCATGATTTCATTCACACTCTTTAGTCCTTCAAATGTGTTTCATGTGTATCCTTGTGTTAAATTTTGAAAAATGCCACTTAGATGAGAAAATGGGAATGTTCTATGGAACATAGTATAAAAATATGTTATTGAATTTGATCTTACCAAAATTGATGTGATCAAATCACTTCCTAAACCCACTTATGTTCCATCCATCCATTCAATCCTCAATCATGCTGGTTTCTATCATAGATTCATCCATAACTTCAGCAATATTTCCCTCCCACTCAATCGGTTTCTCTAAAATGATGTTACTTTTCATTTAGATTAGGTTTGAAAGAGAGCCTTCATTGGAATCAGAACTTCTCTTACATCTTCCCCAATAATCCAAACCCTATATTGGACATTACCCTATGAGTTGATGTGTGATTATTCTAATATAGATGTTGAGAATATTCTTGGTAATATAAGAGAAAATTTTCTTCATGTCATCTATTATTCCTAAAAAACATTGGATGAAACTAAATTCCACATCACCATGACAGAAAAGGAACATTTAGTAGTGGTTTTTTCCTTAGATAAATTCTGATTGTTTCTCTTAGTTCCCAACTCTTCATCTTCACAGACAATTCTGCTATAATGTTCTTACTTGAGAAAAGGGATTCCAAACCAAGGCAAATAAGGTGGATCCAAATGCTCAAAGAGTGTGACCTTGAAATCAAAGAGAGATTAGGAAAATAAAACAATGTTGTCGATCAATAGATTAGAATATCTAATTCTTCTCATTTTGAAATCATTGATCCTAAATTCCCCACTGAGAACCACTCATCTCTCACTCAAAAAATACCTTGGTATTCCCAAATTGTATATTACTTGGTTTCTGGTGTTTTTACTGGAAAGTTTTCCAAAGAACAAATAATGAAGATTAGAAGTGATTGAAAATACTATTTTTTGGATAATAATAAACTTTAGAAAAATGGGGCTGATATGGTCATTAGGAGATATTTGGATGAAGATGAAAATTCCTCCATATTACAATTCTGTAACTCACATCAAAGGGATGACCACTTTGGACCACAAAAGAACTCCCAAAAGGACATAGACTCTAGATTAATCTGAGCTTCAGTCATCAATGACTCACATGAGTTCTATCAATCATGTCCACTTGCCCAAAGTTTGGCACAATTTCAAAGAGAAATGAAATTTCCAAAAAGAAATTAATTTTTTTGAGAGATCTTCGATGTTTAGGAAATCGATTACATTGGACCATTTCCCCTTCCAATGGATTCTCATACATTCTTCATGTGGTTGATTATGATTCTATATAGTTTGAGGCCAAACCAACTAGAAATGATGATTCACATATTATTAGTGAGTTCATAACTACATACAACTTCCACCAATTCTTTACACCACATACCTTGATATGTGAATTAGGAACCCATTTTTTAATAGAACTATGGATTTTTTTAAAATAAAGTTCTTATAAATAAAACATCAACTCCATATCACACCCAAAAAATGGAATGGCTGGCCATTTTAATATAGAAGTGAAAAGAGTTCTTCAGAGAATTTTAAAACTAACCCAAAAAGACTGTCCTGAATGCCAGGGTGGAGCACTTTGGGCTTATCTATCATCCTATAAAACACCCATTGGGATGCCAAATAATAGGATAGTATTTTTTTAATCATGTCATTTACCAGTTGAAATCCTACATAAGTCTTTTTGGGCTGTGAAAACCTATCATTTTTATCACTTAAAATATGGTGAAAGAAGATTGTTGAAATTGGATGAACTATAGGAGATTAATCTTGATTCTTATGAGAATTATAATCTCTAAAAAGATAAATCTAAAGCACTCCATGACACACACATCCTGAAAAATTTGTTTCCTAAATTGGAAAATGTATTTCTCTTCAATTCTCAATTTCGGCATCACCCATGTAATCTTAATTCACGTTGGGAAGGTCCTTTTGTTATTACTAATGATTACCCATTTGGTGCCATGATAGTGCAACATCACTCTTCAAAAATGACATTCATAGTTAATGGAAATTTGTAAAAGAATCAACATGAGATGACACTCAATCCTAGAACCACATAGATATCCATCGGACCCCCGACATCTGTAGTTGACCCACCACTAGATGGATATTGAGACCCACCAAATCCAACCTAGGGGAACATCTTTCTCTTTAACTACTCTTCCCTCTCTCTCTCTCTCTTCTTTTTGTTCATCCCTTATTCACATTTTTTTACAACTTTCCTCATCACAGTTTTTTACTCATTCTCTTTTGTGCGTGTGTGTCTATAAAAAACTAAAAAACCTAGAAAACTAAAAAACAAATAAATTCATAAAAAATATATATGAAAAATCAAGATTTACGCTTACTCACCTTATAATATTCAAATTTTGTCCAACCTTTTTGGGGATTCAAAAGACAGGTTTTCATCTAAAAAATGTTGTATTTTCATCATGACCTGGGATAAGGAATATTGTGTCAAAACCAACAAATTTTGAATGCTCAATTTTTTTATTGGGAAAATGATTTTTCCCACCCATGAGGAACAACATTTTCTTTCATGCTATGGCCCCCAAGGGCCATGTTTTCAAAATGTTTGTTTTCACCACAATTTTTGAATCATGTGTTTGTGGACTGTAAAAATGAATTTCCTACTTTAGTGTGCCTTAATATTATATAGGAATTTTATAAACCCCATGAGAATTATAATATCAAAATTTCCTCCCATTAACCATATATTATTCCTCCTTTTGAAAGCCACTTCGATCCTATGAAAACCTATTATTTTATAACATCATTACAAACCCAATACCTTATCCCACCAAATATCAACATGGATTTTCGTTGTATAATTTTTTGAAAACATATTGTGGGGTTAATGGATTTAATTTTTTGGGTTTGTATTTATTGATTTTCAACTAGTTATCATATGGTTGAGGGAAAGAATAAATTTTAGTGTGAGAGAGTGGTTATCATTCAATGGGGTTTATGAATTTAAATATGTTTATCTTTTACAATTAATATTGAAACTTGATCAAAAAAATCAAAATAATAATAATAATAATAATGTATTCTGTCCTGGGTGGTTCAAAAATCACACTTCCTCCACACTTGAGCTTATTATAATTATTAAAATTATTATTGTGGAGAGATAAATCATGGGTTTTTTTAGATGAGTGTGAGATATTTTTCATAGTCCACTTTCAAAAAATGCAAATAAAATGATGAACAATTATGTCATTGGGATAAGTTTTGTGCTTTGTAAATATGCTATGTTCTCATTCCCGTCAAATTTGGCACCACTTTTTTTCTTGATTCACAAAATTGTTCCCTTGTAAATCCGTGTTTCAATTTCATTCCATGATTTATTTGAAAAATATTTTTCATTAATTTTTCCATGTTGGTGTTTTATCCCCTTGTTTCTACCTTTTGGATATCATCTTCCTACCATCCCATAGCCACAGAAAACCCCTAAAAAGACACCATTATTTTTTAGAACTTTAAGATAGGGAGTAGAATCTTATAGCTCTAACAAACTCTACGATTTTCACATTTGGTTGGTGAATGAGTGAATCTTCATAAATTAATTTTATCATCTTGAGATGAGTACATTTTGTGTGAAACTAGTTTCCTTTTCTAAACTTGTGTATGAAAAAATGAATTGTTTTTGGAACATTGTTTCTATGACAACATGTGGTGGAATTCAATATGTATGATTAAAATGGTCTAAACCTCCCCTGATTGGTGGAAAAAATTTGATATTTTTTGGTGAGTATAAATTATTTTTTCATGTTTCTATATTTGTTGCACATGAGGACATGCACAAGACTATGTGTGTAATATTTAATATGATTAATATATTAATAACATCTTATATACTCACATTACAGATTTTATATGAAATATCCATAATCTATGTGAAATATTAATGTTTAAGTATTAAATATAAATTTAGCACACTATTCGAATTCATTGAGATTCATGTATATTTAAATTTTAATAATATATCTCACACAAGTTATCCAAATTTCATGATTCAGGTTTTTTAGGGTTCCTTTCTCAAATTGAATACATTTTATTAATAGGGACCATTCGACAAATGTAAAGACACGGAAATTTCATGGAAAATTTTTTCTTACTTTTTTTTGGAATTTTACAAGAACGCAGTTTCTGATAGCACCTGATTCCGAGGTCCGGTGTGCCCGGAATTAATTTCTGAAGTTTGGATCGGGTACGTTCAGTGAACGAGCGAGCGGGAATTTCTATCTTTTGAACCGGTGCTCGGAAATGATATCCGATTGCACCGATGAAATCGAAACACCGGTAATCGCTTAAGAGAACCTTTACCATAGTTGTGTTTGTGCGGGAGGAGAAGTTAATTTCTGGGGTTTAATTAAAAAAAGTGAATAAAATTGTTAAATCAAATTTTAACAATGTTAAGTGGTTAACTTCTCCCATGGGATGTTGGTGGTGGGCCCACATCCATCCAACTTCCCATGTGTGGATATTTGAAAGGGTGGGGCCCACACGAACCCCCCCCCCACCTTTTCAAATTCCTTAAACTCCCTAACCCTCTTAACCCCTCACATTACAACTCCCCATTAACTCACATTCTTTAATATTTGACAACTTGATTAATTAATGAGGTGAGTTAAGTATGGTTTATTTGAATTTCAATCTTTTGAAATTCTTGCCAACACTTTGCAATTAATTAATTAAACCAACTTAATTAATTATTTTGAGTGTTTGAATTCTTTTGAATTAATTTTTACAACATTAAAAAGAGAGATTATATTCTTCTTTTTGGGTTGGCATAAACCTAGCGGGGAGAACTAAGGAGAGGAGAAGAACTCTTGAAGATCACCAACCTCTCGAGGAAGAACGTTCCACATTTCCGAAGAACGTGAAGCAACACCTCCGACCATCTTCAACCGGAGTAAGGAAGGGAAACACCTCCTCCTACAAAGTATACAGAGGGTGACGTCTCAGCTCGACTTCACCGAGCTCTTCTCCCACCAACCTAGACGGAACAACGCCCGACCTCCGCGGCGCTTGTCTTCCGCGGGTCGTTGAAGAACTCCGTTCTTGAAGTAGAGGTAGGGGAATTTATTTTGGAATTCTCTTATCTTTTGAGAAAAAAATGACGAGCGCAGACCAACCAATACTGGGATGATCCGCGGATCGTCCGATCAAGCAGTTGATGAATGAGGGTTTTTATTTATTTAATTGTTCGTGAATACAAACTTGGTGATGATTGTGGATTAAAACCCTTTTTGTTATCGAATAACGTGAGGGGGTCGTACCGCACAAACACGGCCGACCCTCCTCCTTTGTTTTTTCGTGATGGTTTCTTGAGGATGTTACGAGAAAACGTGGTGCCGTCGCACCATGCGATTTATTGCAGAAGATACACGAGGCGCCGTCGCGCCGCGCCATGGAAAAAAATCCAAGAACGCGACGCCGTCGCGTCGCGTCGAAGAAAGTGAAAGGCACCGAGGACAAAGCGGGGCCGCGGCGGAGGGAAGCGATGTTGTCGCATCGCGCCGAACGGCATAGGTCGCGGCCGGTTCCGGGCCGCAGTGGAGCAAGATGACAAGCGGCCGGCACCGGGCCGCCGGTGTCGACGAAGGAAGGACCGGCCGTCGTGGGTCCTTGCTGGCGAAACCGGCCGGCCAGTGCGGGCCGGCTAGGCAGTGGAGACCGGGGGAATTAATTTCCCCCGGCCGGGTCTCAAATGCGGCCCCAATTAAGGGGCCGCGGTTCTCAAAGGGGGGGGGGGGTTTGCCCCCCGCGCGCGGCACCCGAACGGTGCCAAGGCCGCGCCGCTGTGCCGGTCCGCGCTGTCGTGCCGGTCCGCGCCGCCGCGCCGGACCATGCTGCCGCGCCACCGGCCAGGCCGGGATATTCCGAGCCGGGCCGGGTCGTCGCCCGGTCCGGGTCGACCCGGTTCGGCCGACCCAGGGGGGGTCGGGCCGGGTCGCCTCGGGCCCAGACCCCCAGTTTTGGACCACTTTTGGTGAAATGCCAGTATCTTTGGCTACGGGCCTCCAAACGACTCGCCGTCAGCGGCAACACGATCTTTGGATCGAGACGGTCGTTTCAGTATACTATACTAAAGGTGCACCTTCATTTTCGGGAGCCTACGTGGTTAAAACTCCATACATAAGCGTGTTTGGCCTAGAGTAGTGATCAGGATGGGTGACCTCCTGGAAAGTTTCCCAGGGTGGGCGTGAGACGGAAAGGCCAATAACTAACAGACCGGGCGTCTGATTTACGCACCGTCTATTTCGTTGAATTCCTATTGATGAGACGAATCTTTTGGCATACTTCGACCAAGGTTTGGAGGCAGGTGGAGTATAGTCGGGTTGGTTTTGCCTTAAAAACCAACCGGGCGCCTGGAACAAAAGGCCAATAACTCTCAGACCGGGCGTCCGATTGACGCGACGTCTGTTGCATTGAGTTCCTCTTGACGATACGGAACTTTTGGCATTCTACACCCGATTTTTGGATGCAAATGGATAGTGGCCGAGTTGGATCGTACATAAATTCAACCGGGCCCCTGGAACGGAAAAGCTGATACCTTTCTGATAGAAAGTCTGTTTGACGAACCGTCAGTGGCGTTGGTGATATCGTTGAGAAACGGTCCCTATGAGTATACCCTATGAGAGTTCGGGGTACAGTTGAGATACAACCGGATATGGTTCACTCATGAAACCAACCGGGCCCCTGGGACGAAAAGGCTACTAACTCACAGACCGGGCGTCTGATTGACACGTCGTCTGTTGCGTTAAGACCCCTATGACGAGGCAGTCCTTTGAGATACTTCTTCGTGGGACTTTGAGATAATTGGAGTATCGACCTGTAGCTCGTGGAGCGGACCCTCCCAGTGACAAGCGTGCGGAGTACAAAGACCGTGTAGCTGGATGAGACCTGACGACTGCTTGACCGACTCGACTTGGAGTGAGTCGACTAGCCCAGTGGACAGAGCACTACTTTCTGAGGTGCAGACCTATGGTGGATGGAGCACTACCAGTGTGACAGTGCAGACCCGCGGTGCTCGTCTGGAGAGTACCTCAGTAGGCTACTAGGGGGTGTGCACTACTGTGTTTGGGTGACATACCTCGGCGGGAATCACTATTGTGTTTCGGTGGCTTGCCCGCAGTACTCGATAAGAGGAGTACTTCTGCAGTCTTAGGTTAATGAGAAGTACCTCGGAGTCATGGCAGGACCACTGTACACTCCAAAGAGGGAGCTCTTCAGTAGTTACGGTTTCGATAATGAAAATCCTAGTTTGAGCTGAGACTTTTGACCTTGTGTTTACCTCATGATTGAGATGGGTCACTTCCTAACTTAGTTATATGTATGGGAATATACATGGGTAGTGGATATCGGTTGATTTCACAATCCTTGTGTTTCCTCATGATTGAGATGGGTTACTTGATAACTTAGGTATATGTATGGGCATATACCTAAGTAGAGGTTATCTATTGATATCTTTTTTTTGGTTATCCTTGTTGGTTTAGTGAGACCTTGAGGGTCTCGGGGTCCCTACTGAGTATCGTTATACACACCCCTGCACGGGTTATGCCCGCATCTTGTTGTGTTGGTTACAGACGACGGGCAGTGCTGATGGAGGCCAAGTGTTCGAGGACTGGACGGTACCCGGAGGTGGACTACACGACGAGTCAGTACCCATAGGTGGACTACACGACGTGACGACTCACAGAGGAGGTTGACGGACGAGAGCATGGAGGAAGCTATCTTTACCTACCCATCAGGTAGGATCCATGGTGGACGACCAGGAGCTGCGCTATCTGTACCTACCCTTCAGGTAGGATCCGAGGAGGACGACCCAGGAGCTGCTTCCTTCTTCCAGCTGTTTGTCTTTTTGCTGTTGTACCTTGTTCAGTTGTAGTTTTACTTTCTTTTGGGTTTGTATTCGGGACCATTTAATTTTCAGCTTTTCTTTTGTACTTAGTTTTTTTCTTTCGCTTGTACTCTATGGTGCTTGTTTCCTTTTATAAAGGCAATGCCTTCCCAGTTATTGGGATTTTACGCCTTTGGTGCTAGTCGCCAGCCCCTGGCCTAAGGAAGGCGGGCTTGGGGTAGTCATGGCACGGGCCCCGAGGACGGGTCGTGACAAATTGGTATCAGAGGGAGGTTGGTTCTACCGCAGAACTTATGACTCTAACTTTTTCTTTCTATGATGAAATAGTGTTAAGAGTACCGAGTGTGGATTTCAGTTCAGGGAGTCCAGTGTTGGTGCGGGTGGCCGACGTATCCATACACCAGGACCCTGACAACTGATTTCCGACTTTGTGCACGAAAAAACTGATTGCGTGTGTGTTTTCAAAGAGTTTCCCTTAAAATAGCTCAAACCAGGTCAGCTCACCAGGTATACACGTTTGACCGTGTCACGATGTTTCTTTCACGATGCCTTTTCACGGACGACCAGCTAGAGCCCAGAGGGATGTGCGTGCTGACAGCCTGTCGAGCGATGAGGCTTCGGTGCCGGGCCCTCTTGCAGTTGAGGCACCAGCGGAGGCACCAGCGGTACTACTATATGTTGGGACACTAATGCCACCATCCCCAGCAGTAGGTGATGCATGACACTTGTGCGCATTGCACGAGTTCCAACGCCAGAGGCCACCGAGGTTCAGGGGAGAGACGGACCCGCAGGCGGCTGAGGTTTGGCTGGAGGCTGTGGTGAGAGTCTTCAGGCTAGTGGGGATGCCGGCAGACTTCATGGTGATCTTTGCTTCCAGCCTCCTTCAGGAAGCAGTAGGCAGGTGGTGGAACCACTTGTTTCAGTTTTGCGACGGGATGGCCTTCGCATGGGAAGACTTCGAGACCTTCTTCAGGGTGGAGTTTGTGCTAGTAGCTCTACACCCCGAGCATGTACAGGAGATTCTGCCTTTTCCGCGTGTTTTTCGATCAGTAGCCGAGTCATCTGTGGGCAGTAGATAGATGATGCAAAGGTCCAGGAGGACCAGACTAGCAGTTGGACGATCTCGGGTTTTTGGACCGGTGGTGCGGGGTACCCGAGGTGGGGTCAGAGCCAGGCATGCCAGAAACGGACAATGTTACTCCTGCGGAGGGAAGGGTCACCTGGCACGTGACTGTCTGGCTCCTCATACGGTTGATCAGCGGGTGTTGGCGGAGCCACCGATACAGAAGCAGCGGCTGGTGCGTGAGCAACAACCGAACAGTGAACAAGGCAGTAGAACTCCGGGAAAAGGTGGACAGGAGAGAAACTAGTGGATACGTCCCTTGTACTTCTAGTTCCATTTTGCTGTTATATTCGTGTCTTCTACTATGAGCTGCAATAATAAAAAGGAACTTATCTTTGAGATGTTTTCTTTCCTGTACTTTTTTTGGGTTGATACTGAGTGGTCATGGTTAAACTGTTGACTTGACCCTCACTTTCGAGATTTCTACTGGAGGGGACCCAGTGACCTCACACTGATGCCGACAGTGTGACTCGACCCTTGGAGGCGAGAGTAACAGTTGGATATCTTAGTAGTTACTTCGAGGCCTTACGACATCATCCATGGCATGAATGCATCATTCATGTCATGATTGACTGTATTAGGCAATGAATGTGGTTCATCGAGGGGATGAGACAGAGTTTCTCTTATCGGCAATGAAGAAATCATAGCATCTCTTGTGAGACTAAAGGAGGCCCAGGACATCCAAGAGAGGATGAAGACTGCACAGTGCAGTAAGAAACAGGAAACCGGTGCCAGTCTTAGAGACTCAGGCATGTTAATGAAGAGGAATTTTAAAGGAGATATGGGTATACGAAGCAGCAGATGTGGGGGCAGAGCTAGGAGAGCAGCATGAGGTGGTGTACATCCTAACATTGTACAACCTCCCGCCATAGTTATTCCTTCCAGGCTCAGGGAGATGGAGGGCGGAGGAAGAGTGCGGCTGCATGCGGTCAAGGAGTGCGACCCAATGGCTCTAGAAATGATTCAAGGGACAGTCTGTGTCCACTACTAGCTGTTGTAGTAATGGACGTCGATGTGAATCATTTCTTGCTGTCACAAATCTTGTTCCAGACCTAGAGTTTCCGGTAAGCCGTGGACATGACCCTCACAGCTGGAGATACCTTGGGAGGAGACTCTATAATCACACTTACGCCGACGGTGTGGTCAGACCCTCGAGGAGAGAGTTTCGGTTGGAATATCTTGGTGACAGCGTCGAGGCCTTATGACGTCAGGATGGGTTTTCCTTGGTCGGTGAAAAGGAAACCCTAGGCAGCACGGGATAAACTCTTTCACGGGAGGGTGCGACCGATCACTCTTGAATCGGCCAACCTTACCCTCGAGGAACCAGCCGTTTGAGTTCCATTTCTAAAAGGAATTGGAAACCTCTGGAGTTTGAGGATGGCGACCACGTTCTTATACGGGTCTCACCTCGATGAGGTTTACGGAGATGTGGCCAAGGCGGCAAGTTATATCCAAGGTTCAGCGGACCTTCTTAGGTCCCCAGCTGGGTAGGCGGGGTGGTTTACCACTTGACCCATTCACCGCAGTTGAACCAGGTGCACGAAGACTTCCATGTATCTCAACTGAGGAGATATGTGCTCGACCCTTCGCATACCATCGACCATGAGGAGCTGGACGATGGCGATGGGGTTTCTTTCACGGAGGTTCCAGTGGGGATCGAGGATCGACAAGAGCAGATCCTACGAGGACGATCGATTCCTCGGGTGCACATTCTTGGGCAGTATGTAACCTCCAGGTAAGCACATTGGAGTGTAAGGCTCAGATGCGTGGTCTGTACCGCTTTTGTGACCCTAGTTTGTGTTGAAGCTTTACGGGGACGTAAAGCACTGAGGTTGGAGTAATGTAAAGACCCGTAAATTTCAAGGAAAATTTTTTCTTACTTTTCTTTGGAATTTTACAAGAACGCAGTTCCTGACGATGCCTGATTCCGAGGCCCGGTGTGCCCAGAATTAATGTCTTAAGTTTGGCTCGGGTACGTTCAGTGAACGAGCAAGCGAGAATTTCTATCTTTTGAACCGGTGCTCAGAATTGAAATACGATTGCACCAATGAACTCGCAACACCGATAATCGCTTAAGAGAACCTTTACCGTAGTTGCGTTTGTGCGGGAGGAGAAGTTAATTTCTGGGGTTTAATTAAAAAAAGTGAATAAAATTGTTAAATCAAATTTTAACAATGTTAAGTGGTTAACTTCTCCCATGGGAAGATGGTGGTGGGCCCACATCCATCCAACTTCACATGTGTGGATATTTGAAAGGGTGGGGCCCACACGAACCCCCCCCCCCCCCCCCCACCTTTTCAAATTCCTTAAACTCCCTAACCCTCATAACCCCTCACATTCCAAGTCCCCATTAACTCTTATTCTTTAATATTTGACAACTTGATTAATTAATGAGGTGAGTTAAGTATAGTTTATTTGAATTTCAATCTTTTGAAATTCTTGACAACACTTTGCAATTAATTAATTAAACCAACTTAATTAATTATTTTGAGTGTTTGAATTATTTTGAATTCATTTTTCCAACATTAAAAAGAGAGATTATATTCTTCTTTTTGGGTTGGCATAAACCTTGTGGAGAGAACTAAGGAGAGGAGAAGAACTCTTGGAAGATCACCAACCTATCGTGGAAGAACGTTCCACATTTCTGAAGAAAGTGAAGCAACACCTCCGACCATCTTCAACCGGAGTAAGGAAGGGAAGCATCGCCGCCTACAAAGTATACAGAGGGTGATGTCTCAGTTCGACATCACCGAGCTCTTCTCCCCCCAACCTAGACGGAACGACGCCCGACCTCCGCGACACTTGTCTTCCGCGGGTCGTTGAAGAACGTTGTTCTTGAAGCCGAGGTAAGGGAATTTATTTTGGAATTCTCTTATCTTTTGAGAAAAAAATGACGAGCGCGGACCAACCAATTCCGGGTTGATCCACGGATCGTCCGATCAAGCGGTTGATGATTGAGGGTTTTTATTTATTTAATTGTTTGTGAATACAAACATGGTGATGATCGTGGATTAAAACCCTTTTTTTATCGAATAACGCGAGGGGGTCGGACCGCACAAACCTGGCCGACCCTCCTCCTTTGTTTTTCGTGAAGGTTTCTTGAGGATGATACGAGAAAACGTGGTGTCGTCGCACCACGCGATTTATTGCGGAAGATAAGCGCGGCTCCGTCGCGCCGCGCCGTGGAAAGAAATCCAAGAACGCGACGCTGTCACGTCGTGTCGAAGAAAGTGAAAGGCGCTGCGGCCGGAGCGGGGCCGCGGCGGAGGGAAGCGATGTCGTCGCATCGCGCCGAACGGCATAGGCCGCGGCCGGTTCCGGGCCGCGGCGGAGCAAGATGACCGGCGGCCGGCCCCGGGCCGCCGGTGTCGGCGAAGGACGGACCGGCTGTTGCTGGTCCTTGCTAGCGAAACAGGCCGGCCAGTGGGGGCCAGCCGGGCAGTGGAGACCTGGGGAATTAATTTCCCCCGGCCGGGTCTCAAAAGCGGCGCCAATTAAGGGGCCATGGTTCTCAAAGGGGGGGGGGGCTTTGCCCCCCCCCCCCCCCCCCCCGCGCGGCACCCGAACGCGCCAAGGCCGCGCCGCTGTGCCGGTCCACACCGCCGCGCCACCTGTCGGGCCGGGTCGACCCGGTTCGCCCGACCCAGGGGGGGTCGGGCCTAGTCGGCCCGGGCCCAGACCCCCAGTTTCGGACCACTTTTGGTCAAATGCCCGTGTCTTGGGCTACGGGCCTCCAAACGACTCACCGTCAGCAGAAACGCAATCCTTGGATCGAGACGGTCATTTCGGTATACTATACTCAAGGTGCACCTTCCTTTTGGGGAGCCTACGTGGTTAAAACTCCATAGTTATGCGTGCTTGGCCTAGAGTAGTAATCAGGATGGGTGAGCTCCTGGAACGTTTCCCAGGGTGGGTGTGATACGGAAAGGCCAATAACTTAAAGATCGGGCGTCCAATTTACGCGTCGTCTGTTTCGTTTAATTCCTCTTGATAAGACGTATTTTTTGGAATACTCCGCCTGAGGTTTGGACACAGGTGGAGTACGGTCGGGTTGGTTTTGCATTAAAAACCAACCGGGCCCCTGGAACGAAAAAGCCAATAACTCTCAGACCGGGGGTCCGATTGACGCGTCGTCTATTGCGTTGAGTTCCTGTTGATGATACGGAACTTTTGGCATTCTCCGCCCGAGATTTGGATGCAGATGGATAGTGGCCTGGTTGGATCGCATAGAAATCCAACCGGGCCCCTGGAACGGAAAAGCTGATACCTTTCGGACAGAACGTCCGTTTGACGAACCGTCAGCGGCGTTGGTGATCTCATTGAGAAACGGTCCCTATGAGTATACACTATGAGAGTTCAGGGTATAGTTGAGATACGGCCGGATATGGTTCGCTAACGAAACCAACTGGGCCCCTGGGACAAAAAGGCTAGTAACGCAGAGACCGTGCGTCTGATTGACGCGCCGTCTGTTGCATTGAGACCCCTATGACGAGGCGGTACTTTGAGATACTTCTTTGTGGGACTTTGAGATACTTGGAGTATCAACCTGTAGCTCGTTGAGCGGACCCTACCAGTGACGAGCATGCGGAGTACGGAGACAGTGTAGCTGGATGAGACCTGACGACTGCTTGACTGACTCGACTTGGACTGAGTCGACTAGCCCAGTGGACGGAGCACTACTTTCTAAGATACATACCCATGGCGGACGGAGCACTACCTGTGTGACAGTGCAGACCCGCGGTGCTCGTCCGGAGAGTACCTCAGCAGGCTACTAGGGTGTGTGCACTACTGTGTTTGGGTGACATACCTCGGCAGGAAGCAATACTGTGTTTGGGTGGCTAGCCCGTAGTACTCGACAGGAGGAGTACTTCAGTAGTCTTAGGTTAGTGAGAAGTACCTCGGAGTCGTGGAAGGACCACTGTACACTCCAGAGACGGTGCTCTTCAGCAGTTACGGTTTCGATAATGAAAATCCTGGTTTGAGCTGAGACTTTTGACCTTCTATTTTCCTCATGACTGAGATGGGTCACTTCCTAACTTAGGTATATGTATGGGCATATACCTGGGTAGTGGTTATCCGTTGATTTCACAATCCTTGTGTTTCCTCATGATTGAGATGGGTTACTTGATAACTTTGGTAAATGTATGGGCATATACCTAAGTAGAGGTTATCTGTTGAGATCTTATTTGTAGTTATCATTGTTGGTTTAGTGATAACTTGAGGGTCTCGGGGTCCCTTCTGAGTATCATTATACTCACCCCTGCAAAGGTTATGCCTGCACCTCATTGTGTTGGTTGCAGACGATGGGCATTGCTGACGGAGGCCGAGTGTTCGAGGACTGGACGGTACCCGGAGGTGGACTACACGACGAGTCAGTACCCGGAGGTGGACTACACGATGTGATGACTCACAGAGGAGGTTGACGGATGAGAGCGTGGAGGAAGCTATTTGTACCTACCCTTCAGGTTGGATCCGTGGTGGACGACCAGGAGCTGCGCTATCTGTACCTACCCTTCAGGTAGGATCCGTGGAGGACGACCCAGAAGCTGCTTCCTTCTTCCAGCTGTTTGTCTTTTTGTTGTTGTACCTTGTTCAGTTGTAGTTGTACTTTCATTTGGGTTTGTATTCTGGCCCATTTACTTTTCATCTTTTCTTTTGTACTTACTGTTTTTCTTCCGCTTGTGCTCTATGGTGCTTGTTTTCTTTTATAAAGGCAATGCCTTCCCAGTTATCAGGATTTTATGCCTTTGGGGCTAGTTTCCACCCCCTGGCCTATGGAAGGAGGGCTTGGGGTAGTCACGGCACGGGCCCCGAGGACGGGTCGTGACAACAAATCGTCCATTTGGTTGGTCATACAGTCCACAGAAGAAGATCCACAGAATCTGTGAAGAAATTGAACCTGCCATGACGATTGAGTTACTGGCCTAAATTCCAAAGTCCAAATATTATGAAAATCCATCTTATGTTCGGAAGTATCAGAAAGTATCACAGATTAAAATTTTAGGACCCAAATCAATCAATAATGGGACTAAATAATGCTTTTAATCCATCCAAACATTATGTTTGGGAAATGAAATAATCACACAAAAATTAAATTTTCTCAACATTTAGTCATACAATAAAGATGATATGTTTTTGTGTGAAATAGTACATATAGGTGTCCAACATTTTATAGGAAACCATTCGGATTTGAAGGCATATTCATATTAAAAAATCCATTCACATTTCTTCCATTGAAAATGTCTGTATTGAAATGGACAAATTCATATTGTCTAAAAAAACATCCATAACATGGTCTCCATAAGTCAGAATGCCTCAAAATTTTGATAGTAATCATCCAAAATTATTATCTACAATTTTTATGAAGAAAATATCTTTAGGTTTCAATCCATGGATTTCAAAATCATTGAACCATGTGGAGGGGTATTTTTGGAATGAAAATATTCCACCACATTGGGCTATGAATACAAACCCTCCTCTCCTTTCAAAAGGGTTGTCATTTCAGAAGATAGGAACATAAATTTTCATGAACAAATATTTTCCAATTGCTTAGTAGACCTTACATACTCATTTTTTATCATTAAATATCTTTCCTCCTCTCTTTGTATTATTTTACTTTTGAAGTTATCTTCATTTGTAGTTTCATAAGTATTTGTCTTTTCAATTAATTTTTAATGATATTTTCTTCTTCAATAACTCTTATTATCATATATATTCAAATGTTTAATATTAGTGCTCATAATATAGTCTAAATCATGTTAAAACCCTTTCCCATATTTTCCATCCACATTCAATTAATAGTTTTTTTACTCTCTTCAATGATTTTGTGTGTTCAACACACTACACTTTTCTTATCCCTTTATTTTGGTTCTATTTGTAATTCCTCACTATAATCCTATATTACCATATTGATAACTATCTGAATGGATGAGTTAATCAACCATTGTGGTGAGTCATTATTTAGAGACGTTAAGCGATTGAGAGCTTTTTCTCAATTATTATTATTTAATTTAACATTATGTATGCTAGACTTAACTACTCATGGTGTAATGACTTTATTTGTTTAACATGTGGTTTCCATGGATTGTTGGAACAATAAATTCACTACCATCAATAGTATTTTTTACTGATTAAAACCATATGATATGTTATGTCTTGGATTAATGCCTTAACACTTATGAATTTCAATCAACGTTTTCTTGTTTAGTGGGTGTTAATTAAAATGATATATAATAGAAAAGCTCAAGGTTATAAAATGCATAACTACCTAATAATGAACTATCCCCAATATTTATCAATTTGGTAAATAAAACATCATCCAAAAATTATTTCATAAGATCTTCAAACAAACCCCCCATTCAAATTACAATCTACTAATAACAGTTGACTATTAAAAAGTACCATCATCGAGGACTAGACCCAAGTGATTCTATACACATCATCAGAGCATCAGAACATTGAATGGTCAATAGGAAAGAATCGGCCATGCTTTATAGGATTCTTCTTCTTGTAGTTTTAGATAAAGGTTTTCTATAATAAGGAACCCTCCATATCAGTTTGATTATCTCTTACTCTACACTATGTATCCTATTTTTTACTTTTCCCATCATTAATTACAATACTAAAAAGAGGTTCATAATACATGTTACTTAACGGAACCACATATTTGAATATTTGGTCATAGAGAGATTCATTCAGGGGTTTATTTATAATATCATACCCATCAGATTGTAGGAACACCAGTCTCAATTTATTACAACCCTTAATAACTAATCCCACAACATTCATCCCATGTAGACAAGAATGATTCTCCTTTTTCATTAATATTATTTCAATATTATTTCAAATCTTTTATGTAATTATCTAGATCTAAATATTCAAATCATTGGAAAGTAGTTTAGAATTCTTGGAAAAATTGAACTGCAAAAGGATATCCTTTACATATTTTCCCTATAAATAATACCAATGAGAGATATAACATCATTATATATATCATTGGTAACAATTTCATATTTTATAGAAGCCTCTCTAGGTTTTTCATCAAGACCCAGGGGTATTGGCCTTTTATTCAATCCCTATTATTGAAGGCATTCATCCATAATTGGAAGATAACCGATATGTGGTATAATTTCATCCATGAGTTATGATTTTATCTTTACAATATTTATTTTCACATATATTTTCATGTGTCGCATCATTTTGAAACTTTTTCAGGTTTTACATGTTTTATATTCCAATAAATAATTCCCAAAGTGGTTTTATTTTGTATTGAATTTAATATTTAATTCATCTTGACTCTCAATATTTATACTACCATCCCTTTTCATAAGAACCACATATTCTACAATTTTATAATATCAATCAAACTCCATAAGAATTATGGCATAATTTCCAAATCCAAAATTGTTAGTTTTTATATTCCTTCTAATGGGATTTCAATTAGAAGAGTCTCTATTCAAATGAATAATAGGATTATAATAGAGAAAATTCAATTTATAGATAGTGATCTATACTTGAGATAATGTGTGGAAAAATATTTCTAAGATAATAGTTTCTATACAATTATAGAATTTATATGAATACTAGCATCATGGAGAAAGACCACAAAATATATTCCATTAATTTTCACTCATTTGAGGGGTATAGAACATGATAATATCCATTACCCATCACCATCATCTTACAATATACATAATCACTTTTCTTTATGAGTTTAATGGTGTGATCATTGAATCTGCATTGCCTCTCTCTCTTGGGGATCGATACTCATCCAACAATGGAGTATCTATAAATGATCACAAGCTCCTCAATAACATAATGATTCATGGGGAATCTATTTGTTCTTCCTTTATGGAATGACCTTTCAGGTGGAGGTATATCAAAATCCAAGAACCATGATCATTACAAGCATTTAGGAAAAACACCATATCTTATGAAAGTATTACTATAGAAACTATGTGAATATATGATTCCATTTATTATTAATTCTTAACTAATACCATTCACTATTATATTATATCATAATATATAGTCTAACTTATTCATTAATGAATTCTCTATTTTTATCATCATATTTAATACACGAGAAATATATATAATTTCAAAAAAAATTCTCTCCTCATTGGATGTTTTGTACCATTTATCAAAAAAATCCTTAATGCATGGGCTCATAATAATAGAAACCTAATCTATGTTTTTATTCCGATAATATTTTGAAAACACTATCATTTACTATGGAATTATATATCATCTTCCATAATATCTTTTATATGACATATCATACATTTTATTCTCAATTAGTTTATTCTTCATAGATCACATCTGTATAGAACCCATATTTTAAACACATAGACACTACACATGATTTATTAGTTGAGGCTCAAACCTAGAAACCCGCAGATGATAATGAATATTTTTTATTTCATCCATCACATTCATGATGAAACTCAAATATAATATCCTAGTATCAATTAATAGAGTGTTAATATTGAATGAAACATCAAGAGTGTATTTCCACCCAAAGACTTATGCTCTATCAAAATCCTATTAAATAACATGTGGTCTAACATTGTAGGTGAGTCACCATAATACTATACTCTGTGTTCATTCATTCTAATTGCACACCTATAAACAATGTATGATCCTATATCCATAACCATGGAACTAAAGTATTTATCTTATCTCAGACATTCAGTTGTACTATTTATGACATCTATGTTACCTCCACTGTTGATTTATGTTAGTGTTAATTATATTCCATAAAATAATTATTGTTTCATTTGATTAGATAATAGTGAGGGATGTAATAGAAAAACATTATACAAAAAAATATTACAATAATAATCTATATAAAAATCATTAACATCTACTAAGAATATTTTCATTCTCAATATAATTTTATTACATAATTATCATAATTCTTTGGGAAATTTTTAAATATGTTTTAAATCATTTTAATGAATCATCAAAAAATAATTATTAGAAACTTATTGTCTCACTTTCTACAAAACCAATGGTTGTAGGAACATTCAATACTTTCTTTCCTTGTATAAAATTAAAAAGTTATGAAAAATTGATAAAATAATTATTTATTATCCCAAGATTCTTCTCAAAATTTAAAGAATTTCATTTGAATTATATTCAATAAATTCTACAACAATTTATTAATATAATATACAATACCTTAGTCAGATGAATATTTATTGAAACTAAATATAAAAATTTAAAACCAGGTGTATTCAACACATTTCAATATGACCAAAAATGTAATTCACATTTGCTTTATAGTATTTTTCCAAAACATTTATGTGATATTGGGTAGTCAACATATTCGATGTGTCAGAGGTTTCTCTATTTATTCTATGTTTCATTGATCTATTCTCAATATAGTTCATGATTTCCATAGAAATTTTAGCTATTTTAATTATTCATGTACATTCTTTTTCCCTTTAAACATATTTCATCTCACTCTATTTTTTAAATGCCACATGAATAGTATCTAATTACCCCAAACATGAATCACTTTAGTGTGATATTTTGACTATATATTACATTTCACCTAATTATTTTTATATGGATAATAACTTTTATTATTTTATAATATATATCATTTATGAAATATATTTTGAATCATTGTAGAATATAGATTCCTCCATCGTGATTGTCTTATTTTCCCTATAATTGAATAGTTATTCCACATTATCATTGTTTTTAATACACGATACATTATTACTATATATTTTATGATTTTATTATGTAACACATCATTGGATAACTCCCCCATTTCATATACTGTAGAAATCATTTGTTTATACCTTTCTAGATTATTTTATTAGTAAATTCTTGAAATGCTTATTATTTTTTAGATTTTCTAAAAAACCACTAATTTGATTAATTATCTTATTAACATTAGTTAAATGAATAATTTTTTTTTAATATTTGACCTATTTCATAAATTTTTTTACTCATTATATTTAATTGGGAATCTTTAATATGTTATATTTCATTTAAAAATATTCCCTATGTAACACCACAAGCTTCTACGGTACGCTTCTCTTTGACTAATGTGATAGCGTGTGTTGTACGCAACATAGAGTTCTAACACACCACAACCAATCAAACTAGCTGTTAGGAATAGTAATACATACTTTTTAAAATTATATATATTTTATATTTCAAAATGGACTTCATTTTTGGATTCGGAATATCGAAATTATCCTGAAATGAATTTTTGGTATTTTTCTGAGAACTTCCAATTTTTATGAATAGTGAAAAATACTTAAAACAAATTTTTTAATCAAAATAATTTATAGTGATAAATTATATTATTGAGTGGTTTTAAAGTATAATTAGAATATATTTTTACCATTTGATCCAATGGTGTTCATTAGAATTAATTTCACTTTGAAATTAGACCTAAACAATTGTCAATCTTTTAATATATATTATTTCTTAAAAACATGCTATTTATTGTGACAACGGGAATTAATTATAAAATTAATTAATGCAACTTATATGTTTGGAATTTTTTAAAATAGAAATCATTTTTGAATTCGGAAAAACAATTATAGCTTAGGGTGAAATTTTGGCATTGTCCTGAAAAACATCAATTTTTGATGAATAGTGAAACTGCTAAGTGGTAGTTAAAAAAAATGAATTTTTCATAAAAATTAATTTTACCGCTTCTGTGAATGAAATTTCACAAATCTGAGAGACACAGTTAATATCAAGAAGTATAATGTGATTCAATGAGATGAAAATAATTTTTGTGAATAGTACCTTTTTACTTTTATTTACCACGGTTAAAAGTATATAGGGTAATTAAGGGTACAAATGATATTAATATTACCCTGAAACATGTCCTAATTCTATTGGACAATTTTATGTCGACCAAAAACAACCTTTGGAATAAACTATTATCATTTAGGTCCACTTGGAATAGATTAGGACAATTCTTCTTATTTATTTCAAAGAAGAGTTAAAAGAGTTAAAATCAAAGTTTATTTACTAAAGCATTTTTAATATAGGGTTATACATAAGATAAATTCTATTGTAAACATTAATTAGAAATAAAATAATATTTACTACATAATGATATTTTATTTATAATTTTTATTCATTAAATAATTTAATTTATTTATGACACAATGATGATGTGGTAATTACTATAATAGTGAAAAATTAAAATAATTGATATTATAAATACCCAAATAAATATAATTTGAAACTTTTAATGAATTAAACTAATTTTCCTGTATTATATGACATATTCGTATTTATTTAATTGACTATGTTCGAAGTAATCAATCTGTTACGAGTTTCACAAAAATCAACTATTGTATAATGTCAAAATTGACATAAAAGAGTTTTTAAAACAAATATTATACTAATAATTGATATTAAATTCCTAAAAATCTATTTGTCGGCCAAGAGACTTATATCATGATAGGTATATCATTGATGGGACACTTGGGGTCGCTTGGATGTATATTGTAAGTTTACTAACTATATAATATAAAAATACAAAGTGATATGATAAATGTCAAACTAATTAACTAAGATTTAAAACTAAAAGATAAGGTTAATATAATGACCCAAACCTATCTAAATTATATTGGTTGAATGTTTTTAGACCTATCCTCACCTTTAAATTTAAATAATACACTTTGGAGCCATTAGAAACTGAATATGAATTTATTATAAACTAATATTTCAATCTTTCCAATGGTGCCCCTCACCCCTCTTATAAAAAGGAACTCCTCCTTCTCATTTCTTCACACCTTCAAAGCCTTTTTGTTCGGCCAAAATCTGCCCAGATACTCTCCTAACTTCCCTCACTACAACCTAGAGGCCTTAGTTTTATCATAAAGCCAACCTAAGGAGCCCTTTTGATCAAATGAAAAGGAAGAACCCGAAGAAGAGGTAATGATTTCACCACCCTTTTCCATGTTCACTTCTTCTTCCACTTCTTCATCGTTTGTTGTTACCATTCTAAAATAATAACTCCAGTTTCATATATATATTGTGATGTTATTATAAAAATGGTACAACCATATTCAGTATTCTATCCATCCTTTGAATAACATGTCACCATACGTGCGTACGTACGGCTTACCGTCTCCACGTCGTGGTGTAATTGTAATTCAATAAATTATTATTTGGATGGGTATAATAATGATGTGTAACTCATGCAAATAATAAATATAACATGATAATGATTCTGTATATATGATATACCATCCAATTATATATTATTTTAATATCAAAAAAATGATATTATCGCTCGTGTGTACGTACGGACTACCGTCACCAGGAACGCGATAAGATTCATTCTCCATCGTATCCATTCAAGTATAATTCTCATTTGATGATTAATAAGAGTATCTAAGGACTTGATATAATTATGGATATGATTAATATACAACCTATCCTTTACAAACATGTCTTAAGTAACAAAACATATAAAAGAAAATGAGTAAGTTAACACCTGAAACAACGATAATATTAAGATATTATTAACAAATCAATGTTAAAAGATCATATATGATATCATATTAATGTATATGATTTTTGTATAATTTAATAACAATTATTTCACCATTATACAGTAGTTTAACCTACCTTCAAATAATGAAAAGTACAAGGTAAGGGTTATTTCACAATCTCTTCATTATCCGAGGTTGTTTATATGTAATTATGTATTGGGATATCATTATCATCTACATCCATGTTTCTTTAAAATGTATTTCAAAACATTTTTAATATTTAAAAGAATATGGGTTAAATTCATTTATACCGTTGTTTTAATTTTTATAAGAGGTTTATAAAGGAATCTTTTCGTGGTTTTCCAAACAAGGAACTTTTAACATTTTCGACCGGATTAATGTAAGAATGTTTTTTTAGCTTATATGGCGGGTGCGGCTATTTACTGCCGTTATAAAATTTTCAATGCTTCCCTTACAAGATTATATGAATATTTTCAATGTAAATGTTTTATTTTATATTTATGTTACTTCTAAATGCTTTCAAAATGAATATTTTAAGAATTTATGAAATGTACTCTTTATCAAAATCATAATTTTAAATGTTTTAAAGATTTATTTTTCTAAATATTTTTAATTAATGTCCTTGTTTTCAAAAATGATTTTAAGGATTTATTTATATGGATATGATGTTTTTGAAATGATAATTATTTTCAAAAGTTTCAAAGTGGTATGGGACACTTTGATTCAAAAATCTATTTTAAATTACTTCATTTATACATGTGTGACTTTTCAATGAATTCGAGAAAAGAGATATTTCTATCAAATAGTTTTGATTTCATCTATGTCAAAATCCTTTGATAAATTTTAAGCTTATTTGAAGTTGATTTATTATGATACAAAACTTTTGTATTTTATTAAAGGTTTTGTGATATGTTTTACTGTGGATGTGTTATTTTTATACCATTCATGGTTTATGGAGAAAGTATTGACATTCCGTATGCTAGTTTTAATACGAATGTTTATGTTATGTTTGAACCTTTTCATATGGTAATTCATTGGACTTCGTAAGTGACGGGTCAAGCCGACTATAGCTCTTCAATGAATCGGTAGGTCTCATGAGACAAACTAGTTTCTTGGCACAAGGCCTTGGAAAAATCTTATTTGTAGTCTTGGAACGAGGCCTTGCCTATGTGGTTATGATAGTCTGGCATTATGCATTCCATCATTATGAAAGTGGTTAATGATATTGCTTGTGATTATTCGATTAGTAGAATATCTAGGTGAATAAGTAAATGGAATTATTTTATTTTATTTTTTCCATATTACGTTGAAGTTCAAGTTTAAAAGGCTTTTGTTTTAGTTATACATTGCCTTAAATGATTATTCTTATTTATGAAAGTTTTTGCTATATTGTTATCCTTACTAGGCATTTGAGCTCACACCTTTTATATGCTTCATTTTTCCCAAGATATGAAGAAGTAAATTATGAATGACCTGCAGGGATAGTATGAGGGGATAAGAGTGTGGTCTATGGGGACTATGTTGTTGTAGTTTTCATTTTTATGATGTAAAACATTATGAATACATCTAGTGTTTCCAAGGATACTAAACCAATCGGTCATTCGAGATTTGATCTTTCTTATGATCATGCCAATGTTATGTAATAATGCACCGACTCTAGGTATGTGGGGTCAGGGCGTTACAGTAAGTATTAGAGAAAGTTTAGTACAAACCTTGGAACCTAGATTTAGATAAACTCTGTTTAGAGCAAATAGACCTAAGATGAACTTTGAGGATTAGTATAGATGAAATTCCTAGAATTTTGGTATTGTAGAGATTTTGTGAGTTTTCTGACCAATACATCCCTGTCTGGATACGAGCAGGTAGAGGCGGCTCTAGCACAGATGTACCTAGGGGTAAAACCTGAAAACACCGCTTTGAGCTAGACTCGAACGGGAACTGGTGCACGACAACGGGCCTTGCTGCACTCTTAGTTACGACACTCCTGGGGGATATTCTTTGGATAACTCTCAGTTTCTTTACTAATCATTATAAATGGTTTATGAGTATATACATTCTCAAAGAAAACATTCTTATGATTATGGATTATATCCATAAATAGTTCAATTTATGTTAAGTGTTTTATATGTATGGGATTATGTATTTGATTCATAAACTGATCTAGTTTATGCCATTGTTTAGAAACGGTGCCTAGTGGAAGAAATTGAAACCGTATCAATGCAAGCACTCCATGTAGGGATTTCCCTCATGCTCAAGATAATTTTAGTGGAGCTGGTGATGCAACTGGTGCAGATCAGCTAATCACCATACTGGGAAAACTCACACAGGTTATGAATAATAACCTTACCCATATGGAGCACCCTGATCTGCAGCGTGGAGGATCAATGTTATATCACTTCATGAGGAAACAACCACCAACGTTCAATGGGATTACAAATCCCTTAGTAGCTGTGTAATGGATAAATTCACTAGATAAATATTTCCGGCTTTGGGGAGTAGTGAAAAGGAAAATGTTATCATGGCAGTTTACCGCCTCACTGGAGATGTTGATCAATGGTGGCCATTGATTCAAAATACAAAGGAAGATGATTAAGTATCAAATATGGAATTGAGGGAGTTCAAAGATCTATTTTTAGAAAAATACGTTCCTCACGACCATCGAGCTGATATGGAAATGAAATTTCCGAGTCTGAGACAAAAGGAGGATGAGAATGTCACAAAGTATGAGGCTAACTTTACAAGGATATATAGGTATGCTGGAGATTATATACGTAACCCAAGAAGTATGATTTATCGTTTCTTTGATGGGTTAAAACCTTTTCTATGTCGAGCATTAGTCTCAAAATTCTTTTCATCGTATGAAGACATTGTCTTATGCGCTATCAAGAATGAAAATGAATTTTCTAAGTCTTATGAATTTAAAGCAAAGAAATAGAAGAATAGATCTGCTGATCAATCTGGGAATGGAAATATGCAGAAGAAGGGAATGGTTGAATATCCATCCTATGGTAAATGTTGGAAGAAACACCATGGTTCTTGCTTGAAGGGAATGGGAGTCTGTTACAAGTGTGGTGAAAAAGGCCACCAAGAATGTGATTATAAAGGGAAGAAGCAAGCTACCAATGTTCAGTGCTACAATTGCAGGGAGAAGGGACATTATGCAAATGAATTTCCTAAGCATCAGGGGAAATTACCATAGAAAATGCCAAGGGATCAAGGCCAAGATTATGCTATCACAACTACTGAGGTAGAAGCTCCGAAAGACTTGGTTGCGGGTAATTTAATGGTTTCCTATAGCTTAGAAATTGCATTATTTGATTCTGGATCATTGAATTGTTTCATATCTTCCCAGTTTTCTATGAAAATTAGATATTTCTAATCTGATTTAACAAGGGAGTTGTCAGTTAAAACTCCTATGGGAAGTATCATTGCAACAAAGTTTTGTAAATCAGTCCCCATAGAGCATGTAAATGTTCATTATTTGCTGATCTCATCATCATACATGTGATTGAGTTTGATATAATCCTTGGTATGGACTGGATTTCAGACTATGATGCAAAGATTTATTGTAAGAAGAAATAGGTTACGATTCTTGATAATGATGATAGGGAACACCTTGTCTTTAGAGCAGAAACGTCACCACCTAATTCTTATCTAGATCCACCACCAGTAGCTAAATTAAATTCAATTATTGGGGAGGAAGAGATGAAAAAACTGTGGGTGAGGAAAGGAATGTTCAAATAGAGGATGTACCTATTGTGAAAGAATATGTAGATGTATTTCCGAACGATTTACCTGGACATCCTCCAGAACAAGAAGTTGAGTTTTCCATTGATTTAATTCCTGGATCAAGGTCTATATCGAGGACCCCTTATAGAATGGCCACTGTAGAATTAGTCAAACTAAATAAACAACTAGAGTAATTGAGTAATAAAGGATTTATTCGCGCTAGTGTTTCTCCATGGGGAGCCCCTTTTCTTTTTGTTAAAATGAAAGATGGATCTATGAGGTTATGTATTGACTACGGGGAGATCAATGCTATAAAGATAAAGAACAAGTATCCCCTACCTCGCATTGATGATTTATTTTACCAACTGCATGGATCTCAATATTTTTCAAAGATTGAACTTCGATATGTATACTATCTGTTGTGTGAGAAGAAGGAAGACATTCTGAAGACAACATTTCGAACCAGGTACGGGCATTACGATTTTACTGTAATGCCTTTTGGATTGACTAATGCACCCTCTATATTCATCGATCTGATGAATAGAGTTTTCAAAGAATATCTCGATGAATTTGTGGTGGTATTTATTGATGATATCTTGGTATACTCCAAAAGTTATGAAGATCATTAAAATCAATAGTGAATTATCCTGAAGACTCTGAGAAGACATGAATTATATGGGAAGTTTAGCAAGTGTGAATTATGGCTTTAGGAGATTTCTTTTCTTTGCCATATTGTCTCTAAAGATGGAATCTCTGTTGATCCTTCTAAGACCAAGGAAATCCAATAATGGCCAACACCTATGAATATAAATGAGGTACGTAGTTTTATTGGTTTAGCAGGTTATTATCGACGTTTCGTCTAGAATTTTTCCCGATTGGCCTACCCATTAATAAAGCTCACACGTAAAGGGGTTAATTTTTTTTTGAAAAAAAGAGTGTGAAGAATGTTTTGAAGAACTGAAGAAAAGATTAGTCAATGCTCCTATATTGACTCTACCGTTGGGGAATGATGGGTTCGTTATTTATAGTGATGCATCGAAGAAAGGACTTCGTTGTGTCCTTATGCAGAATAATAAGGTTATTGCCTATGCATCACGAAAGTTGAAAATTCATGAACAAAACCATCCTACTCATGATCTTGAGTTAGCAGCTGTGATCCTTGCTTTGAAGATATGGAGGCACTACCTCTATGGTGAAAAATGTGAGATTTATACTGATCACAAGAGTTTGTAGTATATTTTCTCACAAAAAGAACTCAACACGAGGCAACGGAGATGGATTGAATTACTCAAAGATTATGATTGTATGATACACTACCACCCGGGGAAAGCAAACAATGTGGCAGATGCTTTGAGCAGAAAATACCATGGAGTTTTGAACGTGATGTGAATTGAAAGGGATCCAATTTTGATGGATCTAGTGAATATGGACATGGGAATAACAAGGGAAGGTGAAACATCAATTCTTTTTCAAATGGTTTCCAAACCATCTTTACTAAAAAGGATTAACAGTTCTCATACTAATTATGAAGAATTTCAAAAGAAGATTAAAGCTGTGAATGATGGGAGATTGAGAGACGTTGTGTATGAAGATGGAATTTTGAAATTTGGGAAGATAATTTGTGTTCCGGATTTACCTGATCTAAAAAGGGAATTACTGTATGATGCTCAAAGTTCCAATTTCTCTATACACCCTGGGAGCACTAAAATGTTTAGAGATTTGAAGGAATATTTCTGGTGGGACAACATGAAGAGGGAGATTGCTGATTTTGTGTCAAGATGTATGGTTTTTCAACATGTGAAAGTTGTAAGGCAACACCCTGGAGGATTCATGCAACCTCTTCCCATACCGGAGTTGAAATGGGACAATATTACAATGGACATTGTCATGGGGCTACCAAAGACTCCTAGATGGAATGATGCAATATGGGTTATTGTTGATCGTCTTACAAAGTCAGCACATTTTCAGGCTATAAGAGAAGATCTACCACTAGAACGTCTAGAAATACTATTTATTAATGATGTTGTGAGACTTCATGGAGTACCCCTATCGATTGTTTCTGGTCGTGATCCCTGTTTTACTTCAAGATTCAGGAAAAGTATTCAAAAATACCTAGATAATGAACTTCATTTGAGCATTGCCTACCACCCTCAGACAGAAGGACAATCAGAATGGACTATTCAAACCTTAGAAGACATGTTGAGAACCTGCTCACATGACTTTCAGGGTATGTGAGATCAATATTTATCTCAGGTAGAATTTTCCTAAAACAATATCTTCCATTAGAGTATTCATATGGAACCATATGAAGCGTTATACGGAAATAGATGTCGCACACCAACCTGTTGGGATGACGTTGGTGAAAGAAAACTTGTAGGTCCAGAACTGGTGGAGGAAACAATGGAAAAGGTGAAGGTAATCCAAAATCACATCAAAGCGGCTCAAAGTAGGCAGAAGATCTACGCCGATAATCGAAGGAAGGATTTGGAATTTCAAGTCAATGATCATGTTTTCCTGAAGGTATCTCTATGGACTGGATTCATACGTTTTGGTAAGAAAGGTAAATTGAGTCCTAGGTACATCGGACCTTTTGAAATTCTAGAACGAATTTGGGTTGTAGCTTACCGATTAAGAATGCCGCCAAGTCACTCCAAAGTTCACGATGTGTTCCACGTATATCTGTTGAGTAAATACATGTATGATCCAATGCATATACACACCTATGAGGAGTTAGAACTGGAACCAGATCTGTCTTATTGCGGTGAGCCCGTCAGGATTCGTGATACGAGAGAACATGTACTGAGAAACTGGACGACTCATCAGGTAAAAGTTTTGTGGAGAAACCATAAGATGGAAGAGGAAACATGGGAACTCGAGGAACTTATAATGAAGAACCACCCAAGTCAATTCATGCGGTAGTATTCTAGAAATTTTGAGGACAAAATTATTTGAAGGAGGGGAGAATGTAACACCCCAAGCTTCTACGATACACTTCTCTTTGAATAATGCGATAGCGTGTGTTGTACACAACATCGAGTTCTAACACACCACAACCAATCAAACAAGCAGTTATGAATAGTAATACCTACTTTTTAAAATTATATATATATTATATTTCAAAATGGACTTCATTTTTGGATTCGGAATATTGAAATTATGCTAAGATGAATTTTTGGTATTTTTCTGAGAACTTCCAATTTTTATGAATAGTGAAAAATACTTAAAAACAACTTTTTTAATAAAAATAATTTATAGTGATAAATTATATTATTGAGATGTTTTAAAGTATAATTAGAATATAGTTTTACCATTTTATCCAATGGTGTTCATTATAATTAATTTTACTTTGATATTAGACCTAAACAATTGTCAATCTTTTAATATATTTTATTTCTTAAAAACACGCTATTTGTTGTGACAGTGGGAATTTATTATAAAATTAATTAATGCAACTTATATGATTGGAATTTTGTAAAATAGAAATCGTTTTTGAATTTGAAATATCAATTATCACTTAGGGTGAAATTTTTGCATTGTTCTGAAAAACCTCAATTTTTGATAAATAGTGAAACTACTAATTGATAGTTAAAAAAACTGAATTCTTCATAAAACATAATTTTACCGCTTCTGTGAATGGAATTTCAAAAATACGAGAGACACGGTTAATATCAAGAAGTAAAATGTGATTCAATAAGATGAAAATAATTTTTGGTGAATAGTAACTTTTTACTTTTATTTACCACGGTTAAATGTAAATAGGGTAATTAATGGAAAAAATGATATTAATATTATCCTAACACATGTCCTAATTCTATTGGACAATATCATCTCGACCAAAAACAGCCTTAGCAATAAAATATTATCATTTAGGTCCACTTGGAATAGATTAGGACATTTATTGTTATTTAATTCAAAGAAGAGTTAAAAGAGTTAAAATCAATGTTTATTTACTAAAACATTTTTAATATAGAGTTATAAATAAAATAAATTAGATTGTCAATATTCATTAGAAATATAATATTATTTACTACATAATGATATTTTATTTATAATTTTTAGACATTAAATAATTTAATTTATTTATGACACAATGATGATGCAGTAATTACTATAATAGTGAAAAATTATAATAATTGATATTATAAATACCAAAATAAATATAATTTGAAACTTTTAATGAATTAAACTAATTTTCATGGATAATATGACATATTAGGATTGATTTAATTGACTTTATTAGAAGTAATTAATCTGTTATGAGTTTCACAAAAATCAACTATTGAATAGTGTCAATATTGACATAAAAGAGATTTTAAAACAAAATTTAAATTATTAATTGATATTAAATTCCTAAAAATCTACGGTTCGGCCAAGAGACTTATATCATGATAGTTGTATCATTGATGGACCACTTGGGGGTCTCTTGGATGTATATAGTAAGTTTATTAACTATATAATATAAAAATACAATGTGACATGGTAAATGTCAAACTAATTAACTAAGAGTTAAAACTAAAATATAAGGTTAATATAATGACCCAAACCTATCTAAATTATATTTATTGAATGTTTTTAGACCTATAACCAGATTAAATTTTAAATTATACACTTTATATCCATTAGAAACCGAATATGAATTTATTATAAACTAATATTTCTAGCTTTTCCAAAGGTGCCCCTCACCCCTCTTATAAAAAGGAACTCCTCCTTCTCATTTCTTCACACCTTCAAAGCCTTTTGGTTCGACCAAAATCTTCCCAAATACTCTCCTAACTTCTCTCACTACAACTTAGAGGCCTTAGTTTGCTCATAAATCCAACCTAAAGAGCCCTTTTGATCAAATCAAAAGGAAGAACCCAAAGAAGAGGTAATGATTTCACCAACCTTTTCCAAGTTCCTTTCTTCTTCCACTTCTTCTTCCTTTGCTGTTACCATTCTAAAAAATAACTCCAGTATCATATATATATTGTGATGTTATTATAAATATGGTACAACCATATTAATTATTCTATCCATCCTTTGAATAACATGTCACCATACGTGCGTACATACTGCTTACCATCTCCACGTCGTGGTGTAATTGTTATTAAATAAATTATTATTTGGATGGGTATAATAATGATGTGTAAATCATGAAAATAAAATATATAACATGATAATGATTCTGTATATTTGATATAGCATCCAATTATATATTATTTTAATATCAAAAGAATGATATTATCGCTCGTGCGTACGTACGGACTACCGTCTCCACGAACGCGATAAGATTCACTCTCCATCATATCCATTCAAGTATAATACTAATTTGATGATTAATAATAGTATCTAAGGACTTGATATCATTCTGGATATGATTAAGATACAACCTATCCTTTACAAACATGGCTTACGTAACAAAAGTACCTTTGTACCAACATCCTCTGTAGCCCCTGCCAGAAGTGCAAAGTAAAACGCACATCCCTGTGTGAAACAATGGAATGTGGAACTCCATGTAGACATACAATCTCTCAGATGTACATCTATCCTTGTTCATCAACACTGAATGTCTCCTTGATCGAAAAGAAGTGTGCAACCTTTGTGAGCCTATCCACTACAACCCAAACCGCATCATTTCCTCGAGGAGGTCTCGGTAAACCTGTCACGAAGTCCATCACGACATCATTCCATTTCAACTCAGGATTGGGTAGCTGCTGCAAAAGCCCTGCTGGTCACTGATTCTCTTCCATCACCTACTGAAAGGTGGAACACCGCATAACAAAACCAGCCACACCCTTCTTCATACTTGGACACCAATACTGACAGTGCATGTCTCAGTACATTTTTGTGACTCTAGGATGAACTACCCAATATAAAGCTTGTAACTCCCACATCATATCCGCCCATATGTCCACTAAAACCAACACGCACCCATGAATACGTAGCACCTCGTCATTGCCAACTATCAACCCTGGAGTAGGGTCTCCATCGGACACACCCTCCCGTAGGACTAATCCTTCAGGGTATGATAGCAGCCTCATTCAAACTTGATCAAAAATGGTAGAGGTAACAGATACAGAAGAAAGAACTGTCTGACCATGTCTGTCGTGCACCTCCAGATGCATCTCAGAGAACAGAGCCATAAGCTGCCACTCACTACTGGCCTCTTGAACTGCCTGCAACTGAGTCGTCATGCTCAGTGCATCTGCCAATGTATTTCCTTTCCCAAGAGTATAAGTAAGATCGATGTCAAAATATTTTAGGTACTCGATCCACCTCCGCTGTCTCAGATTCATTTCACGCTACGTGAAAAGGTAATTAAGGCTCTTGTGATTAGTATATAACAAAAAATGATCTCCCATGTGATAGTGCCTCCAACAATTCCATTCATGAACAAAAGCAGCCAACTCCAGGTCATGCATAAGATAGTTCTTCTTATGTGGCCTCAACTTCCAAGATCCATACGCGACAACACGATATTCCTGCATAATTACTACTCCAAGACCGATTCCAAATGCATCACATAAAACTATATAACTCTTTCCCATCTCTGGAAGAACTAGAATTGGAACTAAAGTCAATCTCCCATTCAGCTCTTGGAAGGCTGAGTCACAGGCTTCTGACCAAACAAACATCACCCCCTTCTTAGTCAAGCCCATCAATGGTGGTGCTAGGCTTGAGAAGTCCTGTATAAACTGAATTTAGTAACCAGCCAGCCCCAAGAAGCTCCGTACCTCGAAGACACTCTTCGGATGCTCCCTGGTAACTACTTCTCTCACCTTCTATAGGTCTACTGATACTCTTGTCTATGAGATGACATGACCCAGGAAGTGAATTTCGTCCATCCAAAAGTGGCACCTTGAGAGTTTAGCATAAAGATGATGCTCCCTCAATGTACTCAAAAAATTCTCAAGATGGGTGGCGTGGTCATGTCGAGTGTCACAGTACATCAAGATATTATCCACGAAGACCACGATGAAGGAATCCATGTAAGGATGGAACACATGGTTCATCAGTGCCACTAAAACTGTGGGAGCATTCGTAAGTCCGAACATCATAACCGTATACTCGTAGAGGCCATAACTGCTTCTAAAGGCTGTTAGAGGTATATCTGAAGGCCTAACGTGCAACTAATGATAACCGAACCTAAAATCAATCTTTGAGAACACCTAATCTCATCAAAGATGATCGGAGAGATCATCAATCCTCGGCAAGAGATATCAGTTCTTGTCCATCAACTGGTTCAACTTCCGATAATCCACGCAAAGCCCAAGGGTACCATATGCCTTCTTTGCGAACAGGACAGGCGAACCCCAAGGAGAAGTACTGGGTCATATGAATCCCTTTGTCTGCAACTTCTCCAACTACTTACGGAGCTCCTGCAACTCAGGTGTAGCCATCTTATAAGGAAGAATGGACACTGGTGCTATTCCTGGCATGAGATCAATCGAGTAGTCTACCTCATTCCCTAGAGGCCAACCTAAAAAGTCTTCTAGAAATACATATGGAAAGCGATCATCCACTGGAGAAAAATCTTACTGTGATGTCCCCTGGTCATCTAGATAATGACTAGAAGTCTGGTCCTTAAATCATCCTAGCCCATGATGCTAGAGTCTGACTCGACTCGCTTGAACATCCCACTCGCGCTTATGAAGGAAAGATTCACCCTCTTATGATAAAAAACTCACCCTACAGCGATAGCAATCGATGACTGCCTAGAAGAAAACCAACCAGTCCATACAATGAATGACATCATAGCTCATCATATACAATACATAGAGGTCCCATTGGAAAATATACCCTGCAACCTTGAGAGGGCACTCCTTGCACTGACATATGCTAGATGTTCTCGATCCCAAGGGCATGTCGAGACTCAACATGTCAGCAGACAAAAAGACACAGAGCTCCAGACAGTCCACAACAACAACGAAGATAAAGCTATGTGAAGCATCAGTATCAAAAAGAGATGAAATAAAACTTATGCTACTAAGATAATACCTCAATCTTTGGAAGTTCCAGGATCTTGCTCCGGATGGATCTGCTCTACTACAAATGTCTGGACAGTACCGCGACCCTATGTAGCTACCTGATATAATTGAGTTGACCCCCCGTGAGCCTGACTACCGTGTCAACGACCTCTACCATGACCTGCACGACCCGATGAACTCCATCCCCAAGTCTTCTATGGGACTGGTAATCCTGATCCAGAACGAGGGGTACAAACAGATCCTCCTTCACTAGCCAATGGAAGAAGAACCCTGCAAAAACTTTGTAGATGACCCCTCTTGCTGCAAGCTCAGCACTCCACTGGATATCTCGGGCACTGAGGCTTCTTATTCCTACTATTTCCACATAGATATCACACCACTGGGTTTCTAGAAGGATGATCACATCTACCAGAAGACATACCTCACTTCCTCGAGTCACCTCGAGTAGAATCTCGGTGGCGCTTCCTGCTGTCAGTATGAAATCAATCAGCCTTGGATGCTGAACTGCCCTAGACAACAGCTCCATTCTACCTCAGATTTCTTTCAGTGATCAGTGCCTGGCTGACTATCAGAGTAATATAAGTCAACTGGAAAATGTTAACCTATGATCTGATCTCTGGTTTGAGGACTTCGTCAAACTTCCTTGCCTAAAACAGCTCTTCATTTCCTAGAACGGGAGCGAAACGCTGTAACTCAGGGAAGCAGGAGAAATAATCTATAACCAAAAGAGTACCCTGATGAAGGTTCATGAACAACCTGGCCCTGTAGGCCCTCAGCATCGTTGGATAGAAGTAGTCGTAGAACTTATGCTATAATTCTTCCCAATCCATAGTATGTTGGAGCCCTGCTTGTGAGACTACATCCCACCATCTCTTGGTAGAATCTCACAGAATGTAGGTCACGAGCTTCACCATTCTATCTGGGGGTGTCTCCAGATTCTCGAAGATGCAAATCATGGTTTCTTGCCATGACACTACAACCTGAGGTCCTCCATCCCCTATAAAAGTGGGAGGATGCTGCTACTGGAAGACTCACGTCATCTCTTCCATAGACGGGGCAGGATGCTGGTCTCCCTGGAAGGTCTTCATGAACCTCATTAAACCCTCTCTGAACTGAGCATCTACACTAGTGTCTAGAATCACTGCTGGTGCCATATCTGGAACAATCGGCGGAACTAATGGTAGTCCCAGGTCTTCCGTATCGGCGTACGGTCACCACCTGGTTCCTGACGTGCAACGAGAGGACTTCTTGGTGACATAGCCCTAAAAGATCAAAAGCACTCCTCTGATTTAAGATCAACAAGGAAAGAAAAGACAAGAGTAAAAAATGGTAACAAGAGAGAGAAACACTTAAATTTGTAAAAATGAACTACACTGCGTGTATTTAAACTACATGGAGTGTTTGTTAAAGACATTTACATGGGCATGTAATTCTACCACCACTGGTAGTGTAAAATTCCAGACTACACGGTGTGTTGTCCGAAAACACGACGTGTAATTGAACTCCACTCCCCTACCCAAGTCGCTTTGCACGGCTAACCAACATGGTCCTCCTAATTATAAACTACATGGCATGTGCACTAAGGACACGGCATGTACAAGCCAGGCTTCGGCGACCTGTGTAGCAGGTTACATGACCTGCCACATGGATAACCCCTTACACAGTGTGTTTCGAACAAACACGTCGTGTATCGGAGAAGATAACACCAACCCGTGTTGTTTGTGACACAGACGGGTACCTAGAAGAAACCACACGGCATGTTATTATAACACACTACGTATACTACACGAGTTTCCCTGACCCATGTTGTTATTGACCCGGCCGGGTATACGGTTGACTACTAAATGGCATGTACTTATGGTACACGGCGTGTCCCTGAAGATTTTCTACCACCCTGTATTTTTCTTCACACAGATAACAACATGGTTTAAAAACTACACGGTGTGTATGAATAATGTACACTCGGTGTATTCTGGGTTCTTTTTTTTTTTTCAGGCAGTAGCTCTGAAACTCCGCCTAATGCCAGAAACACTGAAAAAAAAAACCAACTATGTGCCAAATTCCGATCCGTGGGGGCCCATACTCCATGCGAATCAAAGCATGGCTTCATAAAAATGCATAAAACAAGTAAACAGTATAACATACAATGATCCGCCAAATTCCAATCATCGAGGGCCCATAACACCTCCAAGACCAGAGCTTGGCGCCCATGCTAAACAGGCTATAAAAAATGTTATACTCTACCAGCGCATCAATTATTTCTATCACAATAACTAACACAACAACATGCATAATATATCACGACATCTATCACAACAGCATGAAATTCTAATGCACCCTAGATGGAATGGTAAAATTCATGAAAAATTATTTCCTACCTAGTGCCTATATGATGCATGAGATGGAACACCCTCTTCTCATTGGGATTCAACCAAATAGAACCATAATTATATAATATCTAACAACACAAAAAATGTGCATCACCCAACGGTGAAATATAATAAACTGTAATAGTTGCAAAAAATGAAAATTGCAATTACGGGTTAGTATAGCTTTTCCCTGTACATGGGTTAATTACTCCTGGGCACAGTTAAGTACTAACAACCAATTCCTTCCTATCCCTGGCTATTGTCGTAAAACAGTAAGCAATAGTAAATAAAGAAAACTCCTTTGATAGCACTTCAGAACAACCTGAGTTTGGAGCCCCATATCTAGTGCCCTGTACTCGATTCTCCACATGACCTCAAGCGCATTTCTCCAAACACCAGATGCTGCTAACTAGCAGCAAGGTCCTTAGTGAGTCATTGGGGAATCTATGCCCTTATTTGGTAAAGTATGCAGCAGAAGAATAAGCATAAACAATAGAGAAAGAAGTAAATAGCATGTAACAACTGAACTAAATGTAAATGCAATGTCTAATACAATAATGATGCATAACGGTACATGTATCTATGGAAAGCAGTAAAAAAACAATGTGCTGAAATACAACTGAAACCAAAGTATTAAATGTATATAGCAACTCCAGCAACATCACAGGCCATGGCCCGGTCCCATGCTCTCCAGCTCCGACCAACAATCAAGTACCATAGGGTGAAGGGCCACAATCCCTACCTATACCTGCAACCATATAATCAGTTTGGGCCGAAAGCAGGACCCAAACAAGGTGTGAGACTAATCCCAGTAGGCAACCACCACAATATTTTTCGCTACTGTCAGTTAGTGATATAGAAAATGTAAAGGTAAATAAATGAAGTAAACAATTCTACCAATTACCATTAACATTCATTTAATTACACAACTAGGGAAAACCAGCAATGTTTTATATTCAATGATAAGCACGTAACACAGTAGGTATCTAAAAATACTACATAAACACAAGCAGTACAAAACCAAATCTTGTTCTTTGTCTTGGTGGACTTGTCACAACAAACCATCAAAATTCACACTGACTCTCTGGGTGGCTTAAACTAGCAGACCCCTATATTCCAGTCATCAAACAAGGCACAAACACTCTGGGAAGCTCTCACATCAATTCCCCTATGGTCTTGGAACGATAGCTACAAAATCTCTGAGGAAGCACTTACGTCTAATTCCTCATGTGGTCTCTATGCATGGGTAACTAAGATCACTCTTGGGAAGCACAAAGTTCTATTCCAGTAGGTCCTACCTACGAAAACTAAAACCAACATGCCCTCTAGAGAAGAACTTAATCATCTATTCCCTCTTTGTTCTCCCACACCAGGTTCTCATAGCCCTATGCAGTCCAGTCATGCATAATCGACTATTAGTAGCCCTAAGTAAGGTCAAAAACTACATGACTAATAGCTACATACTTCAAAAGCATTCCAACAGCAGGCATCACATGCAATCAGTGATAACAATCAACTAAGAATTGAAATAGTGTGCCTCATGGCAACGGTGCCAAACAACGATAAACAACTGAACGAGAGATGTAAACACCCATGGCGTGATCCTCAAACATTAATCCAAGCATAAATTAGCCGCAACTCATCATAAGATAACAAGAAATATAGGGCAGATAAACAATAGGATCAAAATCCTAAACCAGGGATACCCGACACATGGGTATCAAACAATTTTGCAACCAAAACTCAATGAACATCAACATAGGGAAACAAACCACCTACCTCGATCCTCTGAGATTGATATACTTGAACCTCGACCCATGAATCATCCTAGAATGGAGTAGATCTAAAAAAATTTCTAAAACGTTCAACCACAGAAAACATACACGAGAGGAAGAATCAGGAAACGATGCAAGATAAGAATCATGAACTCACTGTTGTGATTCTTCTGCAACCGACGAAGTTTGATACAGACAACCTATGACGGATCAGTGGCTCAGAGAAGAATCGGCCTTCTTGGACTTTCTGGATGGTATTAGGTGGAGAAGAGGATGTTTACGGTTATTAGGTGCATCCCTAGGTCAATTTTTGAAATAAAAACTTACACGACGTGTACACTTTAAATACACGGCGTGTAGTGTGTTATTCCGTACTCTGCCAAAATCGGCCTCCACGTCACCCCTACACACTGTGTGTGTGGCTGGGTCTCAGCCAACACATGACATCGAGTGGCCAAGGAGTACACGACGTGTACTCATAAAGTACATGGTGTGTACTCTAAAAATTTCCAGATTCTCCATTTTTCCTTAAGAATCCAATAAAAGAGAATCGTACCAGAATCCGAAGCACCATGTTCTTACAATATAACCGTTTAATGATATAAAAAAGCATACCAAATTCAGTTTTATACAAGAATGTATATAAAAAGTCATTATAGACTATTCTTAATCATGTAATATAAAAACACCATTTTAATTCCTCGGGTCGCTGAGTCTAATAGACCATATATTATATATATATTGAGTCTCTAAACATGTTACAATATCATCCAACGACAATAATATAGTATTTTTGTAAATAACACATAAATCCCTGATTCACAAGATCAATTGGATAATTACTCGTCATGAATAGTTACATAGTCAAATCCTAGGCATCCTGAGTATTTATAAAAAAATTAGTAAAATGAATGGGTTATGGTAAATTCTTGGACAACCCTAGAAATAACATAATTAAAAATCTCCCCCATGTAAATAATCCAAATGACATGATACTAGGAATCATGGAAACCCAAATAATAAATAGATAATATCTTTAGTATCAACTCACCCGATCAAATGAGATATCCTGGGAATCTCATCCTTGTTATAGTAGTGATGACAATCACAAAAAATGTATTTCTGGATCCTAAAAAAGCTAGGAATCCTAGAGAATCTTGTTGTCAATGGTTTCCTATATAAATATGTTATTGAATCACTATATACATTTAATTCATCATTTTTATCAATAGAAATATCATTGGATACACATTTAAAGTATTTAGCAATGTAATCCTGAAAAATGATTCATATTAGTGTCATAAGAGGTGAAGAGAAGGATCGCAGGTAGCACCATTTCAAATCAAGAATACATTTTTCACATTAACCCAATCATATGATACTAATGAAGAACATTTAGTCTCCATGAATATATCTAAAATAAACTCAGAAAAAGTTAATTAACATTTAGTGGATGGTTGAATTCCTAAACACATCAGATAAATCATCTACCATAAATTCAAACACATTTGATGTGGTTTGAAATCTACTACTCGCTTCCATATCTACCACACCCTTACACACCCATTATGGGTTTGTAAGTCACTATCTCATTCAAAGATGTCCCATAGTTTTCAACCCTTTTGAGGCACCCTCATATGAATCATCAGTATCATTTGAGGTGTCAATTAAAAACCCAATGTTCTAAGGACATAATGTCCTATAATGAATTCAATAGTATAGTATGGTCATACATGATACATTTGTTCTTACATTCATGAAAACAATCAGTTGAGCACCCACAATGTATTCAATAGCATCGAAATCAATAGTCCCTACCTCAATGATTAGTGAATTTTGCAACTAGATAAAGAACGAGGTCATGTCTTTGGCCTTGTATATTTTAAGTGTAGATATGATCTCATTTTATTAATAATTATTATTAATTACCAATTTATAATTTTTTAACTATGTTATATTTTTTTTAATTCTAATGATGATTATCCTATGGTGGAGAGTTGTAATGCTGAAATTCAAATGTTCAAAGTTGTAATCTAATTGGTTATCTATGTAATGCCACCTTCCTCACTGTTGATATTTTTATAATTACATCAAATGTACGGATGCTTTTCCAAGTCATTTTGACGTCCAACATTACTGACCCCTGAAAACTAAGGAAATATGAATTTCTTGAGTAGTATCATAATGTGAAAAATAATAATTATCATTTTATAATTAATTAAATCGAAATCATTATGGTATAATTCATGATAACACTCAATAAGACATTTTCATGCTATACCAACATTAGATAGCACCCCAAGGGTCCACCATAGTTCACTACCAATTCAATGAGTTATTTCTCCAACAACCTACACTAAATATATTTTAAAATTAAATTATTTTACATAATTTTTTTTAAATATTAATATCTAACTTATCAATACTGTGAAAAGACCATATAATTATGGGACTTGGGATATCCTTACTATTGGATGAAATAAATACTAATTTTAAATGGGATATTCGAAAATGAATTATTGGAATACATGTTTAAATCTTAGATACAGAAGGTGAAAATTATAATTTATATAATAGGATAACTAGAGACTCTGATAGTGGATGTGATATAAATCAAATAGTATTAAAATAGTGCAAAAAATAAACCCTTGATGGGGATTAATGACTGTAGGAAGTATAATAAATCCACCTAGACAAGAAAAATAGAGGGTGAATGAATAAGGGGATACCGTCATATGAAATTAGGTGGGAATATTTTTTAATTTTCTACCTAATGAGTTTTATGGTTTGAACACATGACCGAACAAACATTGTACTCACAGTGAAACCAAAACAATTGATACATAAATATATGATATGGGTATGTTTCTTAGTATTCAAAATAATGTGAGATGGGACTACCACTATTTTTATCATTTTGAATGGTTTATCCATAACCATGTTTAAAATATACAACAAAAATCCAAAACAAACCCAATATTCATAGATTCATGAAATATTTTTACAAACTCATAAAAAATTATCGTTAACCATGCAATAAATCAATTATCAAATGAAATTAAACTAGACACCCCCTCACACTGAGGGTGATCTTGGTTAGTCATGCAACCAAGACATGAACTGTTTAAACATATATTAATCATACAAAAACATTCAAAAACTATTGTATGGTATTAAAACCTACTTGTGAAACCTAGATAAATTGAATACCTCATTTTATTTCAAATGACACATCATTAAGTCATTCCAACATTGATAATTTCATTTAGAAGGGAATTTAAAAATATGAATCAATTAATAATTAATAAAATCATGTTTATTTTAGAATTTTGAAAACATATAGTTATGTGATCTTATAATCACCCAACTATATAACCTCACATCACATTTTGAGCTCAGTGGTCATTCATACATGAAATGTATCATATTATAGTAATTAATTTAGATCTATACGAACTATCTCAATTCCAATAAAAGTACTCTACATCCTAGGAAGAACCTCCACTTCATGGATTAAAAACAACTACAACCTAATACCACTTCAAAAACTCAAAAACATTACATTTACAATCTCATTTAACCTTCAATGTGAACATGTCATAATCCCAATACGAATTATTTCTATTCTTCTACCAACCATATATATTATATCTTAACAAATAATACTAATTATAAATAATACCCAAAAAATAAAAGATCCCATTAATACCTAGTAAAAATATTTTTATAATTTAACTAGTGTAGTTAAGGACGTAATAATCTAGAACAGATATAAAACCACATACCAAAGCCTAGTTCCACCAATTTTCTCCAAAATTAAAAAATATATTCATGATACTACCAAATACAATATTTCATATAACGATGATTAATTCATAAAAATCTTCTTAAAAATCATGAAACATATCTTACATTTCCAAACTGATATACCCAACACAATTTTAATCCCATCACATCTCATCATCCTCAAAACACAGTATGAATACTTTTTGGATGAACATTTTAAAAAAAATCGACTTGATGAGGTGTTCTGATTGTTTGTGATAATGATTCTTTAAAGAGAAAAGGTAAGCTATGATCATCCATATACCCCCATAAGAATCTTTATCTAACCCCAAGCCTAATCTCATAGAACATATCATCAATAAAATAACGAGACATCATTATCTCTATGAGTATTTATATGTTTCAATTCAAATCCTAATTGGATAAAACTTATTAATCCTAATCATAATGTTAATTTTGGTACTCCATCAATTCATTAAATTTATGTTCACATATGGAATTATGTTCTTGAAATGATCATCCATTGAATTATCTTGGAATCCCATGACCCTTATAGAACATTTATAACACCTAATGAATGATGGTTTTCACATTTCCAACTAATATGATTTTTTTATGAGCCACACATGACAAACCATACATGATTTTCTTATCAGCCAAAGATTAGCCAACCATAAACCACATGGGTCCATCCAAAAACCAAGGCCTTTCAATCCCATACAAATTCTTAGATGGAATTCATCATTATAACCTCATGTATTTTCCCATTCTCACATAAATCATTTTAATTGAATCCAAAATAAAAAATCACGGAAACCAACCTCTTTGACCCCCAAAATCCCTTTTGAAAACCAAAACCAAACATATTTTATCTCGTGAATTAAATGAATCATCATACCTAAATCATATATTTAATGGAATATATGGGAATTGATCCCAAAATTATTTTCCAACATTACATAGAGGATTCATAAGATCTATATGTATGGGTTATCCTCTCTATATGGATTCCATCCACATGCCCCAAACATTGACTCATTATAGTACACTATGGTAGTGAAATTATATAGGTATCCCATTTAAGCAAACAAATATAGTTTCATGTAATCATAAATCATGGTAAATACCATTTGGTTTATTTATATAGGCCACATTACATCTCATATGAAATAACACATCAAGGTTATCATTTTTACACTGATATCATATGTTGATGCAACCACCTACCATTGTACAGAATCAAAATAGGAATCCATGTACATGAATTCGATGACGATAATGAAAATATCTTGCTGATTCCTCATGGATTCCTCATGAATAAAATTTTAAATTGAACTAAATTTACATGATTAGGTTAGATATAATTAAATAATAATCGATATGGGAAAACATATAGGTTTTTACTAGTCATGATAACTAGATGAACATATATAGAAGTAACAGGCCATGATAGTATATATATTATATGTTTATCGATATTACTAATCCTCTAGGGTATCTACTGACCCCATACTGATGAAAAATTATAACTGACATCACTGAAGGATCCATATAAACACAAATAAATTGAAACAAAATAAAACATGTTAGAATAACTCAATAGAATTCCAAAAATTGAATATAATATAAATTTTCATATGATAAGATCCCTAAACATTAAACGTGTGAGATTTAGTATTCAATGAAAATATTAACACTAGTTGGTCTATATCATTTATATCATAAGTGTATGATTAGATGGATGTTTTTCTTTCTAAATTTATAACACATGGGAAATTATTGAGACTCAATTTCCTAATAATATAATAGGATCTAATATCCATATATTTTATATCATCAAAATCCAAGATCATTTTCCCATCATATGTAAATATAAAAAATTACCATAACATCATAATTTATGAATCTCAATACCAAAACCTTGATAACTAAGAATTTCATCATATTTTTTCCAATGCACTAGTTTGGAGTCCAGCACAGCCTTCGAAAGGTTCAAAATTATATAATATACTAAATCTATAAAACTAACCAAATAATATAGAACAATTCAATTAAACTTTTCATCATATGAGTTGAGAGACTACTCTATAGAATCCTCATATCTGTTGACCACATTAAATTAATCACGCCTACCCAAACACCATTGTAAACCAAATAGATGTGAGATTCTAATAAGGTACTATGGGGATGTTATTTCCACTATATAATTTTTTACATTGGAATAATACTTATATAAATATCAACCATCGTGATAAATAGATAAGGGAATCAACAAATTTTAAAATGGAAGATAATAAAAGAAGTAAAATAACGGACTTCAAATCCATGACATATATACAACAATTGTAATTATATTAGGATAGTTGAATATACAAACAAGTATTAGAAAAATAATAGAAAGTGGATCAAAATATATATTGAGCCTCACATCATTCAATATTTGTATCCTAATCACGATATCTATTTTCTCATGATATATTGGGAAACATCCTAGTTGTTTAATTGTGTCAACCATGTTAGATGTTCTTGGGCATCCATGTATATTCAATGGTCGAGCATGGAATGAGAAAAAACATTACGGGAACCAACAACATGGTCACATAATAACTGGTATACACTAATATATCTACATTTAATGTGTTAAATATAAAAAAATTTACAATATCTAAAATAAATTTGAAATGAATTCCCTAAATCAATTATTGAATTTCTATCAACAAATCTATTAGACCATGTCTGTACATATTATATAAATGTACAATTTATGATATATATGTCCATGAACCAGACTATAATTCTTATTTCATCTAGTTCTAGGGTTTCTCAAATCACATAAAAATATAAATCCAAGGATATTAAAACTACATTCTATGATGAAACCCATTATTATTGAATTCATAACAATTAATTAAAAACATCGCACTATAAATTTATCCAGTTCTAGATAATATGATTGATGAGAATATCCTCTAATAGTAATTATATTAACTTCTTATTAGATATTCCAAATCACTCTAAGAATTCACGGAATCAATAATAATCTATTGTAAAAACATGAAATATAATGTGGTCCCATGAACCCAAGGTGTCCATATAATTAATTGGTAATAACAATAGCCTCAACAAGAGGGTCCAAAAGCTGAAAAATCAATATATTCATCAGAATAATAGGGATCCAATTCTTTAGGACTATAGGGTTAAATAATAGATATTCTATATATCCAGGGTATTTTTGGAATCTAATGTATAATATATATAAATAAATATGAATCTTTATATCCTAGAAATTCATTAGGTTGGGTAACTTATAAGGGCCATGATTTATTTTGGGTATTGAAAACCACATCAACATCCAACATTCTCACATCCATATTATAATGGGCCTTAATATTGGTGCCATGATGTGAATATAGCAATCATACCAAACATTTTCATATCAATACAACTGTTTTAGTCTGACTAAGCATGTATGGGAACAATGATTTATTCCATGATAAACAATTTATGGTATAAATAAAATCCATGTTTAAAATAACTACCAGATCCATAACTATAATCCAAAGAACCGTAGGTATAATAATTGTATGTCGATGTAATGGTCACACTAGACACCATCACTACAAAATAATTGGAACCCACTAATGATAGATTCTTCCATTGTATTTTATGTGACAACACGATAGTGGGACATTGCATATGTCATATTTCATAGTCCATATCTCAGTTTATAAATGGTTGATCTAAACATGTCAGGACCCATGGAATCCATAATAGTTTAGAATTTTTTTTTCATCGAAATGTGGAATTTCTATATTAAAGAACACTTTATGTTAAACATGAACCAACTTTGACCTTGAGGGTTCACTCATTGAATTCACTTACCCGTCCCATGTCCATTCCAATTAAAAAATCTTGATGAAGATCTCAAACATATGGTATCAATTACCACATAATCAAAACTCATGGTATCCAATATTGTTTAATAGGTAATGTGGCTTTAAAAAATGTGAAAAACGTGGCCTTTGTATTTTACTAGTGTCTACAGTACATTATTAATTAAAATGATTGATTAACTAAAAATTTTAAATTGTATTTACATATTTTATAGTAATTATCATTTGATAGCTGGTCTCCCTTGGATGGAGAGGTAACATGACAAAATTAAATTAAGCCAAAGCATAAAATAAATATGTGTCTATGCTGTAGCATATTCATCACTTCTGATGTATTTCAATTAACTTACATTTTTATATAGAATTACTAAATACCATTGAGGTTTGTCTAACATCACCCATGATAATGTAAGCCCATTTTAACATCATGATCTCATAATCAAGATTGATATCAATATTTATATATATGTATAACTGATAAATAATTTACTATATTAAATTTAACCTTTATAATTCTACATATCTCACATAAAATCTATTTTTTTCTAAGAACCACATGTAATGGATTTACAAGGGCTTTTCTCAGATAACAGGACCTACAATGAGTGAAATAATGAACAAGCAACAACAAATAATTTGTAAATTTAAATAAATATAATATTAAACCTAATATATATTTTAAAATGTGGAATTATTTATTATAATATCATGAAAATTCATATAGACAAAGTCTCATGACTCCCTCATCATATACATCATGAAATCCCCATGACAAAAGGATCATTATAATAAGATGTTTTTAAATATTTAATGAAAACCTAGTTGTATAAAGTGAAAATTAGAAGATACATATATGTGGATTTTAAAATACAGTGATATAGGATGATACATAACATAAATCATCGAAAAAACACCTCAAATACATGTGCATAATGTCACTTGAAGAAGAGGGGATGTGAAGAAAATCCACATGGGCATGTATGACACATGGAGTATGAATAGGTGGATTCCCATGAAGGAAATTATGATGGAAAATTAATTCATTATCCTATCATATAACTCACATAGTTTAGATATATGTTTTTACAAATTGTTTAGTAACTGTGTATCCCTCAATATCAAAACAAATTAATCTCATATGGTTATGCCGTATTATTTTAAAAACTATGCACCAACTTCTAAGGTGTAAGTTCATTATCCTTCATAATTTCACAAGGTTCTTTTAAAACTATCTTCCAAGCATATAGTGCTAACCCATTTTACATATTTATATTCAAGATTTAAATTAATTATGTTACTATGTTCTAAATTTTCCCAAAAATTATTTTCTATTTAGATTTATCAAGAAACCCCCTCACACAGATAGTGTCTCATGGATACACATATACTATGAACACAAATCATGAAGCCTACATAAAAAGGTCAAAAACTCCCAAAAATGAACCTAAATCTCTTATGGCATTCGTGAGCAGCCAAGAAACACATATATCATTATTACATTTCAAAATTGGACATATTGTGACATTAAAACACAAAAAGGTAAATATAAATCCATGTTTAAAATAAATCTTGTACACTAGTTTAAGAATTAAAATTCCATCCACAATTTTCCACCTATAAGGATACAAGGTCATACATGATGAAATCCCATTATTTTATGAGAATTAATGATAAATCATTATAATGATTATATATGGTAGTTAATAATTCTATAAAATTATTATTTACATTCAAAACTAAAATCATAATTTCAACCTTTAATACTTTTAATTTTGGACATTTCAATTTATTGACCTACTTTAATGTCAAGTGTTGAAGCATTATTATCAAATAATTTTTCATTTTTCATTTAACTAAATTGAAATATAAATTTACATAAAATGAATTATATAATTATTCAAAGTAACTCTATATCATATCAATCCATTAAGTTAACCTTTAATCTGATATATAAAGTGTCATGATATTCATCGATAGATTCCCTAAGTATCTTAGATGATCAAAATAAGAATCATCACATTTATAAATTAGATAATTATAGTCATAATAGTCATCCAAGAATCAGAATCTCCATCACAAACAACATATTAAAAATATGTTGATAAACATATCTAAAAAATTATGTTAACAACATATAGAAGTATTCAATGGAAGTTATGTCAATCAATTGGTACATGTTGATAAGAGAATCTGAAAATCATACCTCTTACTATTGAATACCCCTCATCAATATCAATCAAGATGAAATTTTAAAAAAAAATTAAGAGACTCTATTAGAATATCTATTTGATAGTGTGGCCTAAGAAGATGATAGAGTAGCTGACTTTTATTTAGGATCAAAATTTTTTCCTCCTAAATTAGTTTATACCTATATTATGATAATAAGAAATAAATAATTATTACTGAAAATATTATTAATATTTTGATAAATAATAAACCCTCTACTGTGTATTATGATATAAAATAATTAAATATGAAATTAATGGCTTCTCATGAAGAATTAAATTACAAAATTGTGTATTTTTTTCTATACATTGGATGTCTATATTGTTATTATAGTATTAGAGTTATTTCATAGTTAAGACTAGAATATTTACCTCCACCTAATGTACCATTTTATAGTCTACATAATGTATAGCCTATATTATATAATCTGTCCTTAATTTTCATATTTAATATTGTATAATGATTAAATATCAGCATTTTCGGTTATAACAGTTCAATGCAATCATTTCAAAAATATATATATTTTCTTCCTCAAATAAAACGTTATAAATATCCAATAAAAAAAGGTAGGGGACATAATAATATATTCCATTGCATAAATAATTCCTTAATTTTATTAAAAATAAATGTGGTGATTAGTATCAATATAGAATGATTAATATTTCTTAAATCTATTTGAGGATCGTTTCAGACCCTTCTTCACGTCAATCATCACCTCTAAAAAGTAAATAAAGACTCCTTTAAGTAATATCGTGAAAAAAACTATGTTTTTTGGAATATAAAACTGATAAACTATATGATAAATCTAGTTAACCAACTCATTTTGAAATTAATTTTATAAATAACCCAAAATGTTCTAGAATTAATTGAGTTAAAAAATCTTAATTAATTTCATCACTAATGGTTATGAAATTGACAAATTCTACCTAATGCCTTGAAATAACAAAGATTATCTCTCAAGGGCTTATGGATATATATGATTATAGAAGAAATAATTGTACTCAATAATTTATAAATCATAATCAACATTTAATTAAATTTAAACCTCTATTTTTATGTAATGATAATATTGTATCCCATTTCAAAACATATGGGAATATAAACGAGAGAGGAAAAATAAAAATAATGTTATTACCGACTACCAAATATATAATATTTTCTTTTAATGTCATATAATATTATGAAAAAATATTTATTTTAAATCGATGTATATGTTAAAATTTATCATAAATTAATCCACTTGTATTAAGAAAAATGATATTGAAATTTAAAAATATTACAATGTAATCGTTAATATTAACAAAACCATTGATAAAAAATTAAAAAAATCTAATTACTTACTATAGATGTTTAAAATATATATTAATTAAAAGTTACGTAAATTAATAATTTAAAATATATATTATAATGCATTGTATATAATTAAATACTAGATATACCAACATATATTCACCTATTAATGATGCATATACCACAAAAATAATCAATTATGAAGAAAAAAACCTAGAATATAAAATGTTACCAAGAGTTACAACATAATTATTCTTCATATGTATTTATAAGGACAATATACAATATCTTGTATGTCCAATATTAGGGTGAATTTTATATATAATATCTCATAGGGTTATATGAAACCATTTTATAACATCCTTGGTCTTGTTCTATGAAACGTACTCAAACTATGTTATACAATCACCTCAAGTGTATTTCTCAATCATTGAAGAAAATTTAAAGGAAATGGGTTAAGATAATAAATTATTTTAATCAATTTTTCTATTTAGTAAATAAATTATAATTTTTATTTAATCTAACAAACAAAATTTAAAAACCTAACGTTTGAATAAAATTTGAATGATATAGTAATGTGTGTTCCCTTTGGTATGTGACCAATATCTGATTGTATTACCTTATTTATGACTATAATAGATTAAAGTATTTATAAATTAATATAGAAAGTTTTGTAGTATGATTTTGAATATAAATACAAATTTTTTCCACATGAGTTAAGTAAAAAATTAACATTTATAATCAGGTATACACAAGAAATATAATAAATTCTACATGTATATCAATAGGTTGGATAGATCATTGTAAAACTACATGGCTATCTCTATCTGTACCTAGTAGATCCGTCATATAACATCAAAAAATATATTACACAGATCCTCCCTTCATGACATATTACACTTTATAATTTTGTCGCTTAACTATTATTAGACCACACACAATGTAATATATGTATATATATAATAAAATTCATTGATTTATGTGGTGAGTATATCTTACATAGTTGACATTCATCACCTGAACCATAAAATAATTTCATAATGATTGGATTATATAATTCTAATAAGACATTTTCATGTTTTGTTAAAAAAAATGTTAATATAATAAACCCAATATATAATAACTCTTTTTCAATGGAATGTTAAATCATTAGGAGGAATCTACCAAACCATCATTTAACCATGATCAATGTCCATAATAATACCACATGTAATTCAAATATTCCTACAAATACATGAAATTGTTTTGAATACCTTGAAAATATATGGCATGATATCACAAAATCTAACAACTAATATAGGTCATTCCATTTTTATACCATAATATCAATTATTTCAAAGGATATATGTTATCCATGTCATGGCCCATACCATTATATCTATTATATCATGTCACAAATGGTAGAAACATCAATAAACCGTACTCTAAAAAGGTAAAACATAAATACAAGTTGTATAATAGCTATATATATGTATGGTTAGATGGGGTATATGTCCTCAACTATTAGCTCATATAAATGAACATATATTAGTTTCTATAAAAATAAGATCATTCTTTCTGTAAATGTTTTTTAATTCTGAACAAATCTACATATCACATGGTGGTCAAAATAATCAATCATATGATGTCCATATAAAAATCAATAATATCACAAATATTTCATAAAAATATAATATACACACAAAATTTAATAATAGTAAAAAAACTATAATAAAACTATATAATGTAATTAGACATTCAAAATTAAACTAATAAACATTTTCTTATCCATTGAAATTAATTTTACAAATATATCCTTATGAAAAATAAATTGGATATGTTTTTAAATGGGTTTTAAATTTAACTTAACACATTATTAAAATACATTAATAAAATAAAATCTTTTGTTCTGATATGGAGGAAGTGTTTAACTACCCAAAAAAAATAATAAATCAACTTTTATGGTGAAAATAGTGTAAAAATTTCCACTAAATTCAAATTTTGAAATCAAAATTAGTGAAACATTTGACTCATTCTACCACCATAATGAACACATCAATAAGTAATAATAAATTATTCTTATATCATAAAAATCATGAATGATTCATGGATAGTCCGTATAATATTAAAGTAGAATAAATTTTGTGATTCTTAAATCCCAAAGTCTTGTGGGATTTATGTTTTTTATTTCCAAAAAATATAGCATTTTCAGAACAAATATTTAGGACAACACTACACTAAATTAGAAAAATCAAATATTTTAAAAATAATTTTGGGATTATTAGAAAAAATATGTCAAAAATCTATTATAAAAGGTCAATATATATGAGGTATTGGTTAACTATTTTTTCTATAGATTACTTGGTATAAAAAATACTTATAGGGTCCCAATATTAATTGATTTTATGTTCTAATTGTAAAACTTAAAAATTTCACCTTATTTAAAATGAAATAAGAGATTACTCAAAATCCATTGGGTAATAGCATAAATTAAATTATAATATAGTTAATAGTGATTTTTATAGAAAACCAACATGGTTTATGTTTCACTATAACAATGTGCTTCATTATGTCCTTCAAGTACAATCAACCTCTAATTCCTTTCAATTTCATCATCTCTTTCTATAAATTATTTCATTCCATAGTTTATGTATTTCAATCTATATAAATAGATTACAATACTATCCATTGGAGGAGAGTTTAGAGAATAAATAATTTTAAATATTAATTTAATTCAAGAATATATAAACATTTAAATTATAAGAAAACCATCTTCGTAATGGGGATGATTCACTATAAAATTTATAATTTTCTTACATAAATATTAAATGGATATTAATTAATTTTATTATTTTAATATATTAATATGAGTATTAATATATTAAAATATTGGATAAATATTTTTACATAAGAATATTTCTATATCATCTTTTGTAGTTATAGAATTTGGTTTCATTCTTCCATATGCTCAAAATAAAATTATCAAAATTAAAATAAAAACAATATTAGATATATCACATTATATAAATTTTCAATTAACTATAATGATTTAAAACCTAAAATATGTTAGAGTTTTGTTATTACGATCCTAATGTTATACCCCATAATTTTTAATGCAATTTCTATTATTTTCATTTTTCATAATATTTACACCAAAAAATATTTTTAACAATGAGAAGCACTATGAATCTCAATAACACCATCATGGTGAAGTGTAAATTGTATTATATTAGTGATTTATTTATTTTTATTCTCTAGATTATGAAATGTCTTTAATATTCCATGATATTAATCAACTATGTTATTTATAGCCAATACAATACAATACACTGAACAAAAAAGAACAAAAAAATAATTATATTTTAATATTATATTTACTTATAATATAATAAATTAGTGTGTATTAATTGTACCATATTAATTATTAAGAAAATAAAATATTAGACTCAGTAAATTTTTTGAATTTTTTATTAGGAAATGAAAAATCAATTATTTACAATGCCATTATGTTCTCTAAAATATAATTTTTTAAATTGGTTTTAATTTTTCTTCCAAAAATATATTTTGAGATATTTATATAACATTTAAAAATTTTAGATCATTTAAAATAATGTTATTTTTGAATTCATCTTGTAAAAATTATCCTTCGATGATTTGTTGAGAATTTACATAAATGTTTCTTAAATGAATTTTGAAAAATAGCTATTATTAATTAAAACACTATATTCATTTCAAGTACATAAAAATTAACATTTCATTATAATTAGTTTTCAAAGTCCAATATTCACTTTGGATTGAAAAATAACCAATAAATTTTATTGAAATCATTATTATTATATAATTTAGTATAAATACAATCTTATAATTAAAAAGGAATTTTTCTTTAAGATCAGTTTTATCACAATTTATTGGGCTAATTTTAAATAAACTTGATAAAATAATATTAATGTAATTATAAAAAATGGATTTTATATATTTAGATATAATAATTAATATTTTTTAATAATATCAACTTATTTTTTCTTCAATATGAATTGTGCCCATAATAAATTATTGGTACAATGGTAATAGTGAAATATGTCATTTACGATTTAAACAAATGTTATATGGTTTCAAATTAGTCAAAAAAACATACCCCAGTTTTATTTGATGAATCTATATTTTCATTTATAATGAAATTTTCTAAAATATGGAATTTATTTCATTTATATACGATTTTGATATTTAAAAAAGTTAATGTTAAGGTTAAGGTCCAAAATTTCACAATAATTATTTTAGTATTTTTAATATTATGAAAAATAAATAAAAACACTTATATTTTTATAACATTTCATTTGAAATACAAAATACTTTTTCAGTTTATTTTTCAAAAAATTTCTCTTGAAAACCTAGTAAAATTAAGTAAATGATCTTAGATAACTAATCAAAACAATATTTGGATTAGTTATGGTGGCCAATTAATTTTATATATCATTAAATCATATTATATATGAGCGTATGGTTTTTATTACAAATAAATTTCAATATTACATTCCCTAATATCAATATAAATGAACATTGTATAAAATTAAATTTATGATATTTTATGTACAACCATATTTTACCAAAGGATTCAAAAATATCATTAAATGGGATAAATTGAATGGAACGTTATATGATATTTCATCCCTTTCCCATTTTTGAGTCAAATTTTTTATTTTATGTAATATAAAAAACAATTAATATTTAAAAATTCATTACCATATTTTAGAGTAAAATTGCATAACTAAGGTTTAAACCCTAAATATAATGTATAAAATGATATCTATAAATATATTAATTTAATCAGATGATTTTATAAGGAATTTATTTTAATTATAAAAAAATTAGTGTCATTTTGGATACATTTAGTATGATTTAGAAAATTAATATACTATATTAATTAAAGAATTCCTAAAAATTCCCCTACCCACTATTATATATGGAATTCCCACATCTATATTATTTAATCCAATTTGAGCAATTTATATTAGCCATATCCTACAAAAATATCATTAAATATTTCCTCAAATATTTTTAATTGGTGTTTATATTCACAAATTCTCATTCCATTCTCCCTTATGGATGGATCTCATGGAATACTATCGAATATAAGGTAATTGTCTTAAAAAACCTCTTAAAATATGTATCTTTTTTTACTTTAAAATATTCTTTAATAATATGTAAAAATAACAATCATTATACTCAATATGTTAATATATCATTATTTAAATTTAATAACCCATATTTTTCACCTCACACATCATATGGGAATTAAAACAATCATTTACATCAATAAAGGACTACCACATCACCAACTGATGAAATTCATTTTCATTATTGCCTCTCACAACTATTAATGATGTCATTTTTAGGGTATTTAAATTATTAAAATGAAATAATTACAATTAATTAATGAAAACATATCATCTATTTTATTTCCTATAAATCTATTAGAAAATGATTATTTCATTTGTGTGTACATGATGATTTAAACATCTACCAAGTGATGTTAGTATTTTTGATGTTATGAACATAATAACATAAAAAACACAATTGAAATAATATTGATTTATTAAATTGATCATTAAATTCAATAAAATAAAATTTATATGTTTAAAATATTAGAACGATAAATATAAATAATTATATATAAAATATATATAATATAATTATATAGAATTCAATGGAAGTATATGTAATTTCTAGGCGCGGGTAAAGGCATTTCGTCTCAATTTCAGTTCATTGGGGAATATTTTGATCCTGTGAAATTAATTGGATTAATATATTGTGCATAAAATCTTTTTTACTTTTTACATAACATATAATTCATATATAAAATATTTTAATGTGTTAATTAAAAACTATTTCAATAAAAAGGATTTGACATGAAATTTAACAAATGGTAAGAGGTTTCATAGATCTATTTCCATTCATTTTGATATATCTCGTCTTTATTTAAAATATTATGTCATGATTTTGAGTGAAATGTCTGCTTTTTTATGAATCTTTTACTTTTTATTTCTTTTGAATTTAATTTTTTACCCTTAATATCCCCTTTGATGATATCTCTATTCATTAATGTGATCTTTGTAAGGGAAAGTTTTCAAAAAAACATTTATATAAATTTATGTTACACACCTATATTATATTAGAAGGTGTATGTATATATAATTTTTCTTTTTTTGCTCTTATATTTAATTATTTAAATTATATTTAATGTTAAATAAACATCATTTTCAGTCATTGGGTACACAATTCAAAAGTTACCATGTTGTAAGGGGATTTTCCTTCAGTCCATCCTTAGTCCGTTTTTTCTTAAATTTTAATTATTGAAATTATATGTTCCTTATATCATTAACCCATTTAATATTTAATACATAGTACATAATATTGTTATTTTTTTGTTTATTTACCTTTATCAACTCTATGAAGAAAATATTTTGAATAAATTTTGATAAAACTAAAATTGTTACTCATATATATGTTAGAATTATTATTATTATTTATATGTCCCACAAAAAATATATTAAAGTATAATTATGAATATTCATAATTATTTTTCAATTTATGTTTACCATTATTTCCATTTTTAATAATTTTTGAAATAAATCCTTTTTTATTTTTATAAAAAGTTACATTTTCTGAAGGCATGTAAAAAATCCTTATTTTAACAATTACATCATACATTATATTTTCCACCATCATGAACTTTCATGGCTTTGAATATTCCTTTACATTTTTCCTTATTTTATCTGAAAGAACATCATTTCACAAATATAAAGGGTAAAAATTACATAAAATTATTTATCTTTATTGAAAGGTTATTTTACTCAATTTAATTTTTATGATATTTTTACGAAATTTATATTCCCCAATGAGAAAAACCATTTATGTTTCATGTTCTCTACTAAGATTATTTTATAATTACATAATAATTGTTATTTTTATAAATGGATTGTGATATTTTCATGGAACCAATTTCATTACCATGTATTAAAAATCATATTAATGAAAAATAGATATTATAATGTAAAAAAATTATGCATTCATGTGTTATTATTATATTAAGGTTATTTTTCAGTATTTATGTTAAATTTGGTATCCACATATAGCTCAAGATGATGGATGTGATCAATATAGATATGGATGATGGATGGACATATTATAGTTATACAATTTATATTAACATGATTATCATCTATATAGAATTATTTTGGATGTTAAATTTTTTAGTTAAGTTATTTTTAGTGGTTACTGTATAGTTTCTATGAAGATAATTCTCTAACATATGAACAAATTTTATCTATTTTTTCAACTAATGTTTAATATTATCATTGAACATGATTTATATCATAGGTATTTTTATTATTTATTCTTTTAGATAATTAATTGGATAATTTATTATTCCACTTATTATGTTTTATGATTAAAGGATTCATTATATGGGTTTTTCATATCTTATTCTCATTCATGTAGATTATTTAATCATACCATTTTTATAATCTGATTTATATTGTTTAAATTGAATTGATAATTCTTATGTTTTTTCATACATAGCATATGAGATAAACACTCTTATGATTTCACTTATCTTGGTTATGGAGAGTCATATAATATAGGTACACGTAAAAAGTCTAACAGCTGTGAAAGGCTTAGTTGGAGATGATATATATTTATATAAACCAGTTGTTTATGTATCCATGTAATTTAGTTGAATTTTTCCAAGTTAACTAAAATTATATTCCTAAAAGGTCCCTCGCTAATTATGTCTTATATTAATTTAGTTTGATGTTATTTATTATGAGGTGATAAAATTGGTTTATGTTTATTTATTTCACAAAAATTAATATAATAAAGATGTTTTAGTACTAGATCAAATAGCTCTAGTACATGCCTTTTATAGTTGGTATCATATGTCTATGTATATATCAATGTTTATTATGATAAAATTGGTTCATGATTATTTATTTAAATTTAAATTATGATGTATTATATATGTGGATATTTATGTTGAATGTAATGTAATAAGATATAAGGTTAACACATTTATTAGTTTTAATTTAATTTCGGAAATTTGGTATTTTGAGTGATTAAATTATAGAATGATCTATTTTGATCATTTTGGGATATTAATGATTTTTTCCCTAAATGTATTATTTATTAATATCATGGTTTATAATTTCTTGATATTGTATTAGCATTTGAAATCCATTTCTAAGCTAGGTTAATATCTTAATATATGAGAAACATTCTTTTATCCATTTGTAGTTAATGCAGTCTACTAGAAGTATATTTTGGTGGTTCTTACATGAAGAAATCATCTATATTACTCATAATATTGGTTGAAATATGAGATTGTCAAAAAAATTAACTAACAAATGAAATTATAATTTAAAATTAAGAATGATTCCTTATTTTCTATAAATAGTATTCAAATTCGTAAAAACATGGAAAACGGTAATGAAAACTGTTTACTATTACATACATTTTTTATGATTTGAGGGAAATTTTTACATCTCTTTTTTATTGTTGTCTATCAATTAAAAATGTTATCATCATTAACAATCTAGTAGCCAATGATCTCATCTAACAATAACAATTTTTTGGTATTACATTTCACACATTTCTATAAATTCAATTCCCAATTATTTAATAATATTTGAAATTTGTTTTAGTTGTTTTTCTTGATGACCTTTGTATTTTCCTTACCTCTTTTTGAGATGATGTTTGATTAACCATTTATAATATTTCAGAAGACCAATAATATATATTAATATTTCAAACCCTCGATCACAAAGATAAATTATATAATATATGGATTATACTTATTAAATGGAATGGGATAATTTAATATATTGATATTTTAAAATAAGACTACGTTCAAAAATGTATACAACAAGATACATTGATATTAAATGAAGTATAAAATATTGATATTAATAATTTGTAGATATAACATATCCATTAAATCTATAGTATGAATAGTATTAACAAAATTATTAAATATATATTATTTTTATTGTCAATGAAATTTTTTTAATTAAATTTTACTAAATAAGCATTAAATTTTTGAGTAAAATCATTTTATTCATCAAATTGTTTTATCATAATTGTATTTTTTGAGTGAATATTATAATATATTTATTGTATATATAGAAATTTATATTATATAAATGATAAACATTTTTAATTATTTATGTAAAAAATAGTATTATATGAATTAATGTGAACTTAATGTAAATTATAATTTTTCATTGAATAGTTAAAAATGATATTTTTATAAAACTATCATTTATTTTTAACTTTATATTATTTAAAATTATTTTTTTGATTTTTTTTAAAATTTAATATTTAATTTAATTAAATAAAATTGAATAAATTTATTTGATATTAGAATTATTATGGAATTTTTATAAAAATTATTTTATACATAAATTGTGATTTTTTTGGAAAATCAATTTTTAAGTTGTTTTTCTAGTATTATATTAAATGAAATTATACAACATCAGTGAAATTAAAATTATAAAATGGATTCCATATTTGGGATCAAAATAATTCATACTAGTTAATAAGGTCATGTTAATTGTTGGTCAATATGAATAATATTCAAATCATTAATTATTCCTTCCAGAGTAATGGTAATGTTGGTTAATTCTAATAAAAAATGATATTAGACTTAAAATTCATTTCGAATATTGAATTAAAATCCTTGTATGATTATATTTAGTTGATTATCATCCAAAATTCTAATGTATATCTTTTTATTTTTATTTTTCTTTTATTATAAATTCATGATATTTTTAGAAAAAAATGGCAAAAATTTCACTCTCATAATTTAAATATTTTATATATTTATTTAAATGGTTCAAAACATATCTTCAATTATAAATGGATATTATAATTGAAATTCATTTATTCATTATTATTTTTATAATTATTATAAATTAAAAAATTTCCATAAATTATAACCTAATGACGAGACATTCATATTTCAAGTATTAGAAAAAATAAAATGATTTCAAAAAACTCTATAATATTTATTCGATGTGTTCGTTATATTATAAAAAAAATTCATATTTTAATATTCAATATTATTGATTTTTTAAAGGTTTATATTTAATATACATATAATAGTATATCTGAGGGAATCATAATGAGTCACCCAAGTAAGCACAATTCAGGGGGAACAAATAAAACAAAAAAGTATCTTATAAAAATAAGAAAAATATAAAACCATAGTTTAATGTGGAAACAATGTGAGACACAAAGGATACAAACATGAAAAACATGAATGTATGAAAATGTAGATAAAACTATTCTCATTGTGACCAACTAACACCACCAAATTATTCCACACTAAAACTACATCATACAGGGAAGCCAATATGATTTATAATTCTATTCCCTTTGCTTGTATCATACAAAATATGGTCTATGAACACAATAATGTATAATTAGAGTGTGACCATTATAACTATGTAGGATACCACCAATGAATCCTTAAAAGATTTTATAACAATACTTTATAATATCAATATTTAAAAAAATTGTTTGACAACATGATTATATATAAATAATTTGAAAGTAATTTTCTAAAAATCATGATGTTTTTAAACATTTTATAACATGTTTCCAAATCTAAAAATATTTAATTTAATGTTATTTAATAAAAATATACATGTGATCTAACACCCATGAAACAAATTTTCATTAATTATCAACCAGAAAACAAAAATGTACCCCCTAGCTAGGCTATAGCCTTTGGGACAATACATACCAGATAATCACAATACATACTAGGAATAAGTTTGGATCTACCTAACCTTGAGGCCTACTATAGACCATCTACATAAAAGAGGTTAACACCAAGCGGTTTCTAAGAGAAAAATCATGTACGCTTATCTTTCATGACACATTAAATGATCCCACAATACTATGTTTGTCAAAAAAAATTTGAAATCATGATCCCATTTTTTTAAATCAATGTTGAATGCCATAACAATTTTCTTCTGGGTTATAACATCCATTTTCATTTTCATATCATGGAAATTATAGTTTGAAAGAGAATCCCTTTTTCAGTTGTGAACCCATTTCCTTTTCATTATCAATAAATGAAATTTCAGTTCTATTATCATTGAATTAACTGGAATAAAAAGAAAATAAAGAAAATAGAATTATTGAAAACAAAATAGTATCGATAGTATAGAAAACAAATATTCCTTTGACAATATAGATTGGAATCAATATGATTTTCATTAATAAGACATTGAATAACTAGATTCATATAACAATTAATATAAAAGACCATCCAATTACCAATACATACAAAAACAATGAGAAATTCACGATCACTAAATAATATGAGATGAATGCTTACCCAATGTGATGATTCACCTAACCATGCAGTTCAATCATTAAATGGGGTGATTAAGAGAGAAATGAGTCACCCAAAATTTCCTAAATTAATATATCTAGCTTAGTGGATAGTGATGAAAAAATAATGAATCCTCACACACCAATATGGAAACATAATAAATATAAAGATAAATATTAAATGTCATTAAATACAATTATATGTTGTTTAACTACCATAAAAACTATAGAAATGTCCATGTAATATCATGAAATATAATAAATCCCTAACATCTCTATTAAAGGTAATCTACCGATTCATGGTTGAAGATATTCTCCAAATTAAAAAATGGAAACCAACAAAAATTATTAGAACATGCATAATAGAAAGGTAATGAAGCATTAGAATAACCCCAATATAAAATAATTATATCACTCGAAAGATATCGTGATCTTGGACCCAAAAAAGAGATGTCCACTAAAGCATCATCAACAAATCCTTCAAAAAAACTCATTATGATCATGTTTACACTACCAAGGTACCTATACTTGGTATAATATTTTACCATATTGTACCTCATCGTTGTGATCAATAATCTATACTAGCATCTCAAAGAATGTGGAATCAGGATTAGAAAGAACAACCTTCCATTTAATATCATGGGAATGATACAGTAATACCTTTTCAAATGAGGAACATGAGACATTTCATGTGGTAAGAAACTCAATAGGCCTCAATAACCATTCAATGAACCATATCAAAGGTTCTTAGAATCATTTATGCCAATATAAATTTAAAACTAAACTAAAAAATTCCCATTTCATGTGAATCATTGAAATTAATTTTTAGAAACATCAAAATCCAGCAGCCAATGTTGACGGTCTACATAATATTCATGATGAATCTATGTTGTGATCTAATGCATCAGGATCAACTACACTACCACTTTTATCTCCAAAACAGCACTCATCCCAACTAATGACAACTATTTTAAATCTACCCAATATAAGAGATATTAGTAGGGATGATTATACACAACCTAAAAGGGTTCCATCTGGATAAAATCATGACAAATATTCTTATCTGTGTACTCGAATAGGGTAAAATGTATGAACCAGGATCCTCTAAAACCAATCACAAAACCATAGATCATATCCTCAAGAACATGGATATCGATATATATGTCTTTCCATCTGTACATGGATAAAAATCTGTTATTAATTTTACCTCAAACACTACATATCATTCATGAACCGAGTTGTTAACATTGAGTCCTTGTCAGAAGAAAAAACATAAGAAAACCTCTAATTCTTTATAATCACTTAGATATACAAGTCACCATGTTGCTTCACTTTCATCATCTCCATTCTTGAAAAGATACGCTCTGATTTAGTGATTGTTTCAACCGTCACCAAAATCACATCCCTAACATTAGGAGTCCATTGTAAACCAATGACGAAGTCCATATAAATATTATCCCAATTCCAGGAAAGAATCGGTAATGTATGGAAAAAAATACAAAAATCTTGTGTTCCACCATAACTATTTATAATTTCATACATAATGATACAATATGAAATACTAATTTCCTCATCATTGGTTACTAATATCATTATATCAAATTCTGGTACATCATTGTTTCCCAAGGGTTCATATAACAACAAGGACATTGTCTACATTTTAGAGAATCTTATCTCAAGGAATGTATGATATATAAACTACAATGCAATCAAAAAGTTCCTTTTGAAGACCTATGCAACATCTATGAGGTCTCCCCACACTTTATGATTTCACATAAGACTTATCTCTCAGTGTATATCGTTATCATTAGTCAAACAAACTCATAAAAAATATGATTCAACCATTATTGAATCAAAGAACACTGGTCTACCATCATCTTTTACTCACAATATCATCTTAGTGAACATACTCACCAGATACTATTTCTCAACTTATTCCTTCATATATTGGGTTAAAAATTTAATTCTCAATGCATTAGTAACCATATTTTCATTCCCAGTGGTATATAGGATATTAAAAAAATATCTATAGATACTCTACCCAATTTCCAAATCATATGTTCTTTTCCATATTTGTGAATGTATATTTAAGGCTATTATGTTTTGAATATAACAGAAAGCTTTGTCCAAAGATATTCGGATGCAAAATTCATAGTGCATATAAAACTACAAGTAACTCCTAATCAAGGATAGGGTAGTTCTTATCACGAAGGAATAACTGGTGTGATATGTAACACATAAACCATTTAATATGCATGAAGACACATACCAAACATATGCATGATTCATCATTGAAAACTTATAAGCAAAACGAATTTTGAATGAATCAATATGTGGGTTGAAACCATAATCATCTTCAGCTCCTCAAAATTTCCTTGTCATCTATATTTCTATTCATCCATTACACCCTTAATATTTAAAAATTTTATCAGATATGTGTTCATTGAGAAGTCACAAAATCATTCATTGTAGCTTATTATCCCAATGAAAATTTGGGTCTTTAACACACTTATGGGTTGGTTATTGGATATAACTAACTAAATTTGGTTTGTATTTACTATCATTCCCTTCTTAGATATCAAATTCCCATGGAAATTAACTTCTCATATCCAAAACTCATAAAAGAAAATATTACCATACAGATAATAATCAAATAATGTTCAATGAATGATATACAAATGGTCTTTTTTTCCTCCTCTTATGTCATTGAGTAAACCAATATATCATCAATGAACACATTAAAAATGTGTCCAAGAACAAATTCAATATTTTGTTTATCAAACACATAAAAACATCCATACTATTAGTTAGACCAATTTTTGTAACCAAAATACCCAAATACCAATAAAATCTCTAATGTGATGTCTTGGGTATATTTTTTTCTTATAATATCCAATGGTGGTACCCTGAAATCATTTAAATCATATAAATGGATCTATCCACTATTTATTGTTCAAAATGATTAAAAAATGGGTGAAGGATAATTTTCCATAATAGTCAAGAGATTCACCTTTTGATAGTCAATAAAAGGAATAACAATTTTTTACTACCATACTAGAAAATAGTATAGACAAATACCATGGTGAAACACAAGGTTAATAAATACTTTCACTTATATATCATCAAGCCGAAAATTAAGTTCAAATAACTCAAGAACTGTCAATTGATGTGATTGGATAGAAATTGTCATCATTTGAGGTAATAGGTCAACAGTAAACTCGATCTATATTGATGGTTTCAAGCCTAATTAACATAGAAATGCCTCTTGGTATGAAGAGACAAAAATAGATAGCTTATTTCCATTTTTGGAGTCAACATCATTAAGAAAAATTTCAAATAAATTATATTAGATTAATCCATCGTAAGGAAAAATCAACCATTCCATTCATGATCTATAGTCCCATTCAACTGAGAAACAGTGAGGGACCCGATTGGTAAATTAGAACTATGCATGTTGTCAACAACATTAAATATGGGCTGTTATTACATTAATTTAATCCCTCCTATAATCAAGTCAACAATTTCATTATAAAGAACTAGGAATTCCCACACCACCTTAGAGTCACATATCACCACCCAACACATAGTACTTTTGAATCCCTACTCAGACATATTTCCCAAATAAATGGAAGGATCCAACATGAATATAATATACATAGAAAGAAAACCAAACACATTACCCAATTTAGATGATATAAAAGAAGGTGTAACATATGTTTCAACCAAATATAGCACCATAAAATATGAAATAATCATCGTACCCCTAACAGTAATTGGTCCATCTATAGATTCCTCTGGAAAAAACATCACATCATAAATCTATATAGAAGTCTCCACATGGAAATCCACTTTGGATATAGAATGTGATCCACCACCCAAGGAATCATCATCATGAACCTAAGAATCATTTTTTAATGTGGATCCCACTTTAATTACTTGGGAATTCTATCACATAACTTCTTTAGATCGGTAGATTGCCTACAAATAATGACATGTTTCAAGAGAATCTACACACTGAGGTCTAATAATACCACACCTCCAATATTGGAATAAAATATCTTATTTCATCTGTATAGAATCCTTTGAATCTAGTCCTGTAAAGAACTAACAACTATTTTCTTTCTTTTCTGACCAAAAGAAGCACCCTAGATGACTGCTGCACCCATTGAATTTCATCCTAAACCAATCCTTCTTACATTGTTTTCTTCAATAAAATATTATTTTTCATCCACCACCACCATATTATAATGTAAAAAAATAACTAGATCAACTGAACAATGGCCCTCAAACACACATATATCCTCCAAGACTTCTGTTAATTATTGGTGACATGCTCAAGCGCCGTATGCACAAATTCTACAAAGTGGGTGTCACATTTTAGAACTGCATTCTTCTATTTCTCAATGGTCAAAATCTCTTTGGAATTAGATAGATGTAAAGTCACAGGATAAAACTACACATTTATGATCTTATTAAATGAATTTTAAATATTCACATCATGAAACATAGATTTCACAATAGATTCTCACCATCTTCATACTAGTACATTGAGAATAAAAATAAAAAACCCCACCAAATAATTCTTATGAGTCCTAAAAAAGATGAATATATGGTCAATATGTTCATGCCAGTCCACAGACTCTTGTGGTTCATTGTCACTATGGATAAAAGGTTCATGATTATTGGTAAGTACAAATACATGATCCACAAGCCATCATGGGATCACTATTCCCATTGACTCTAGCATCTAAATGGTAATAATCACTACATCAACAAAATAAGGGTCCCCTGGAGGATCCGCCTGGGGAAAATGCTTCTCAACATCCCATCTTTTATAAGGTAGAGCCTTTCTATGAGGAATTATATATTAAACAGAATACAATAATATATCATCAATGAGAAAATTACAAAACCCTCAAAAAAAATCAAGATTCATATAAATTATTTCAAATAATAAGAATTTAATGAAATTATTAATTATATCCCAATAAAGCTACACATTTTTGAGGGAAATGTTTTATCTAAAAAAACTACCTAATGAGTTTATTAAATTTACCTTACATGCACTAATTAGTCATACATGTAGAACGTTAATTTAAATTAACTTCATATATATTGTATTTAAATGAATTAAATAAATCAGTCTTGGAAATAGAAATTCTTTTTATAACCACCCATGGAACCTCAGATTCAGTATTGGGAGTGAGCATATCAGACCGCATTTCCACACCTACTATCTAACTTATAATTATCCTACTCATATGTACCTATGACACAAAACATTCTTTGGGTAGTTCTAAAAAACATCAGGTTGAGTAACCCCTATGACACAATATTTTAATAGACCATCTTGGAAAACCAAACTTGTCACCAAAGTCAGTCATTCATAGGGTGGGGGTAAAATAATGACAAAGAATGTCAAATATAAAGGATAATAACATTTACAACAAGAGTAAATTTGAAAATAAAGTGAGATAAAAGTGACCTAAATAAGAAACCTAGATCACATATGAGAAAAATTAAAGAAAAATTTTCTCCATGTGTACATCTATCACTTACTAGCCATTACAAAATAAATATCAATGTAAAGAGAAACCTGAATGATACAAAATTCTATTCCCATTACTTGTATCATGAAAACAATTCTCTACCGCAACCCATATGAATATTATAGTGTGAGTAATATATTATAGTATGATTCCAGAAATGAATCTATATTTGTTTTAATAAGTAGAAAAAATATTTTATTCATTAAATCAAAATATTTTTAATATCATTTCTCAAAAAAAAATTTGAATGCCTATTTTACAACAATCATTTTAAAAAAAAATAGAATAACAGTTTCCAAAATCCAAAAAAAATTAGGAAAATATATGAAATAAAATTAAACATCTGAGACAACATTCATGAAATAAAATATATTGTAATAAGAATATAAAAATAAATATCATCCTACAACGGTTGAACTATAAAATGGGATAAAATATACTATAAACTCCCAAGACAAATAAAGAATAAGTTTGGATCCCACTAAACTCGATACCATCGGTAAAAAATCAACATACAAAATGACACCACTTAGTGGTGACAAACGTAGTAGGGAAACCCGTGTCTCTTTCTTGACATGCCCAATGTTTTGGTTGTGATGTTTTTGAAAATTTATGACTAAAAAATTATTCCATTTTAATTAATTCATTTTCAAATCCATGGAAATATGATTCATGATTTCAAAATCCTTTTTACATTTTAAATCATTGAAACTATTTTTTCAGAGAAATAATAATTTTCAAACATGAACCCATGACCTTTTCAGTTTCAACTAATTAAATAAAATTTATAATATCAAATAAATAATAATAAATATAGGAAATTTGAAATATTAGAAAAATTGAAATTAACCACCAAACCAAGGTTCATAGAAAACCTAGTCGCCTTTGACAATGGGTATTTGAAACCACATGTTATTCCATTATAAGATCAGACATGATTATAAACTGAACTGGATTGATAGAACACACTACCTAATTAATAATCCTTAAAAAAATTATGTTTCAAAAATAATTATTAATAAATATTAGAGTATGTCTTTCCTGAATAGATGAAGAGACAAAACCTATAGACAAATCACTGAAAATATAGATTTGGAGAGAAAAGTGCACCCAAAATCACCTAGGGTAAGAGCAATAATGGAGAGGAGATAGATGAAAATTTTAATTAAGCCTCAAAAACTCATACGACACCCTAATATCAATAACATGGAGAATAAAATGCATGAAATACTTTTTAAAATCTTATAACATCCCATAAAAGGTAGATAGGGGGTTTACCAAGGTAGGATGATTCAATGGGGGAAATATATATTGAAAATGAAGGTGTATTGTGAGTGTTTCATTAAAGAAAAAAAATATAATTCTTGTATATATAAGGTTTCAATAATAATTAATGATGAAGAATTTTATATGAGTTTATTTATTAGTTATGAGTTTATATAATGATAATGGAGTTAAAATTAAAAATATTTATCTATAGAAATTAAAATAAATTAATTGTAATATGAATATATATATATATTTCTTCATATGTAAAATGGAAGATTTTTTTAGTATTACGAGGGTTTTAATCATGAAATGAATAGGGAAACCGTATTTGATGAGGAATATTTGACAATTATATTGATTTTTAAACTTTTTGTAGAAGTAGAATTTTTGAAATTGGTAATTGTCAAGACATGTAAAAGAATTTTATTTTTATTGTATATGTTATGGTATTCCATTGATGTGTAAGGGTATTCACAAATACACAATTCTAATAATAATGTAATGATATTGTTATGTATGAATTAGTGTTTAATATGTAATTAATAATTAATATGGTTAAAAGAATGATTTTATACGTTGTGAATTTCCTTGCATTATTTTTTTAAAAGATGTCATAGTGATATATATACTATATTTTGTGGTTCGATGACCATAGTAGGTTCATTCCTAAAATATTGCATTAATAAGATAATTAGAATGAATTTTCTTCAAAAATAATTATTTTATGGTATTAATGTAGAATTATTCTATGATTAAAATAATGGAGTATATTTTATGAGATTATGGAGAAGCTGTGAATGAATCAATAATACCATGAATGTTATGCATGTTAACATGCTATTATGGAATTATTTTTTTCGTATTCGACTTATTGAGAGGTTTGAAATCATTTAGAATAACACGAGGATTAAAATTTTTGTGAATATTAAAAGTAAATTTGATAACATATTTTTTAAATATCCCTTAAATTTAATCCTTTAAATTGTAAGATATCATAGAGGTATGTATCATCATTATTTTTTAAGACCTCATGCATAATTAATATAAAAAATAATATTCAAATTATAAAGTATCTTTATATTGATATTGATTCTGTTGTATTGAATATATATATATACATGAATGTGAAGATATAATAATATTGTGGATGAGAGTGGGGGTTTGACACTACAACACAGAGGTAAAAAATCATATTTCATGAAGAAGAGATGATATTTCACATTAGTTTCGGAATTATGAGTACCAAATTAAAGGGATAAGGATAGTATATGTGATTATTTTCATATTAAATTTTGAAGATGATAAAGAAATTAGTGGCCCAGTTAACTATATGAACACTGAATCTAGAATAATTATGTGAGAGATGTGGTAGAATATTGATTTACAAATTTATTATTGAACACCATCAAATGAAGATAACATTTATGAACACCATAATCCATAGAATATGTCAATGATTAATAATAAGTAATTCACTATATTGTTGATGTAATGTGTAAGATGTGTAATAGTGTACACCTTCAACTACAAAATAAATGTAACGAAGAAAATAATATGATTCATACTATCATGGGGGTACACAAATAACATAAAAAGGAACCTTGAAACAACTCCACATCATTTTAATACATGTGATAAAAATATTTCATGATGGAAGAAATTTTTTTCAATCGACTATAGTAAAAGAACTAATTTTGTAGAGACCCGAAGCCTAACGTACATGGACATTACATTACTTTTGCGGAATACTTAGTACATAACAAAAACACACACAAGGATCGTAATAGTTTAGTGTCTTTGGAAACTCGGAACGTAATCTTCTAATCATGGTGAAAGATCGTCAATATCTCCCATAAAGATCTTCCTTTTTTTACCTAAAGACCTTTCTTTATATCCTGGGGAAAAGAAAACATAAAAGGGTGAGCTCAAATGCTCAGTAAGGGTAAACAAAAGAAATATCAATCACATCATATACATAAGAACATAGCTTTTGGAAATCTTAACCTGCAAAAGAGCTCATAATATCATAACATGGGATAAATCATAGAAGTGAAAATAAGATCCCCATAATCATAACATGAAACTTGAAACTTTGTGGCATGCACACATAATCATAGAAAATCATTTCTTGTTAGTCATGACTCATTGCCAAGACTATCTTAGTGGACAAAGTCCCTTTCTGAATCGAGTAACCCTCGTTTCAGTCCTGTTTCACTGAACCGGTATAACCTACCATTTCAGCCATGTCTATCTCATGAGATATAAAATCTTTACCCAATGCATTGGAGGGAGATATAGGTCCCACCCATCTTATAATGAATCCTTTCTTATGTGTGCCACATAATCATAAAACATACATCATCGCATAACTCATGTAACAAAAATGGGATTCTTGAAACATCATGACATCATAAATCAATTCATATAAGATAATGGAATTCATAAAAAATAATTCCATCACAACATGATCAAATCAATGTAATAATAGGGATAAAAACAGAACCCTTTATTATCTTAGATGGAAAATAATTTTGATAAAACACTTGAACTTTATTCTTGAGGAAAATATCCTTTCTACTTCAAAAACATTTTTCCTTTCATAACATGTCATACGACTATAAAATAAAAGAAGTTGATTAAAAATAAACTTGAAAACTTGTAAATGATGTTTCTTGGAAATAATGTTTTAAAAATCCATTCATGCCGTATAAGTTAAAAAAAACATTCTTCGTACTTTTGTCAGAAAAGTCAAAAAGTACCTCGTACGAAAAACGACAAAAGATTCCTTTCATACATATTACTAAAAACTCACCGAAGGGTAAAAATAGATTTAAACAATTGTAGGTGGATGGAAGTAATATTACATATTGATGAAACATGGACGTGGATGATAAAATACACCCCAGTAAATACTTACGAATAAACAATCTCGGATAAAAATGTGATTGTGATATTTCCCTTACCTTAGGTCCAATTTTCTTCGTATGTGTCCGAACCTCCTGTATAATGATTTAAATAATGTCATTGACTTATTACAGAATCATATTCATTGTTATGATATCATATATGGTTTACTTATGACATTATATTACCCGTTCTTTTGTAAATTCCATGTTAAAGAAGCGTTTTGGGTAAAATCGTTTCATTTATCGTAGGTGTTTTGACTTGTTGTTCTTGACATCATTATTACTTATATCATGATTTACTTACTTCCAGAATATAAAATATGATTTATATATCATATATATTCAGTATATATATATATATATATAATAGATAGATAAATAAAATGAAAAACACCGTTCATGGAGACGGTAGTCCGTACGTACGCATGAACGCTGTTTTTCTTTCCTTATTTGTCTTGAAATGGAAGTAAGTAGATGACATACATATGTATATATATACATAAATCCAGTAGCTTTATAATGTCATATATTTCATTATTATTTCTTATATATACATTATAATCATTCTTAAATGGTTAACATGAAGAATGAATCTCATCGCGTCGTGGAGACGGTAGTCCGTACGTACGCACGAGCGATGATATCATTTCTATAAATATTGAATTGAATTGGAGTGGATTATACAATATATGAGAATCAATATGATGTTGTAATAACTATGTATAGTTATTCTTTACACTATTATACCCATCCATGTAAGGTGGTGGTGGAAAATAGATTACACCACGGCGTGGAGACGGTATTCCGTACGTACGCACGCGCGGTGATTTCTTTTTTTCCATAGGATGGATAGATGGTGAAATAGGGTTGTTTCATACTTATAATAACATATCAGTATATGAGTGATACTGATGTTATTACTTCATAATGAAACAACCTAAGAAGAAGAAGTGGAAGAAGAAATAAAGATGAAAGAATTGGTAACGGTAATTACCTCTTCTTTGAAGTGCCTCTTTGAGACCTCCTCTTAGGGCACTAGAATTGGTCTTTGAGGAAGACCAGAACCTCTAGGATGTTGCTAGGGAAGTGGAGAAGAGATTTTGGCAGGGTTTGGCCGAGCCTGAGTGCTCAAATTGGTGTGAGGAGGAGGGGGAGGAGGTGTCCTTTTATAGGGGAGGAGAGGGGCACCTTAGGAATATCTCAAAATATTATTTTATATTAAAGTCAAAATCGGTTTATAATGGTTCCAAAGGGTATTATTTCGAAGCTAAAGTGGGGATGGGTCGAAATCCTATCAACCAATAGAATTTAGACAAGTTTAGGATATTATTTTAACCTTATCAATTAGATTTAACTCTAAGTTAAATAATTTAACTTTTACCATGTCTTTTTGTTTTCTTTCACTATATGGTTAATAAACTTACTATAACATGCCAAACGAACCCCAAATTGTTTATTATTAATATATATATCCTTATCTAAGTCATTTGGCCGAACCTTAGATTTTTAGGAATACAATAACAATTAATAATATAATATTTGATTTAAAAACTATTTTGTGTCAATTTTTACACTATTTGATATATGATTTTTGTGAAAGTCATAACAGAATTAAATGTTCAAACCAAGTTGATTAAATCAACATTAATATATCATAGTAACCTATAAAATTAGTGGAATTCATAAAAAACCTCAAATTACATTTATTTTGGTGTTTATAACATCAATTATGTCAATATTTCATTAATAAGATAATTACTGTATCATTGTTGTGTCATAAATAAATTAAATTATATGATGTCTAAAAATTACAAATAAAATACCATCATGTAGGAAATCTTTTTATCTTTCTAATGAATATTTACAATCGAATGTATCTTATGTATAACCCCATATTAAAAATAATTTACTTATTAAACTTTGATTTTAACTATTTTAACCTTTCTTTAAATAAATTAATAATAAATGTCCTAATCTAATCCATGTGGGCCTAAATGGTCATATTTTATTCCTAAGTTTGTTTTTGGTCGAATTACACTTGTACAATAGAATTTAGACATGTGTTAGGGTAATAGTAATATCATATTTACCCTTAGTTACCCTATTTACTATTAACCGCGGTAAAAAAAGTAAAAAGTTACTATTCACCAAGAAATTATTTTCATCTCATTGAACCACATTTTAGTCCTTGATATTAACCATGTCTCTCGGATTTTTGAAATTCCATTCACAGAAGCGGCAAAATTAAGTTTTATGAAAAATTCAGTTTTTTTAACCTACCACTTAGTAGTTTCACTATTCATCAAAAATTGATGTTTTTCAGAACAATGCCAAAATTTCATCCTAAGCTATATTTCATATTCCGAATTCAAAAATGAAATCTCTTTTACCAAATTCATAACATAGAAGTTTCATTAATTAATTTTATAATTAAATCCTGCTGTTAAAATAAATAGCGTGTTTTTAGGAAACAATATATATCAAAAGATTGACACTTGATTATGTCTGGTTTAAATGTGAAATTACAACCAATGACCAACATTGTATTAAATTGTAAAAATATATTCTAAATATACTTTAAAACCACTCAAATTAATAATTTATCACTATTAATTATTTCGATTAAAAAGTTGTTTTTAATTATAATTTAGTAATTTTCACTATTCATCAGAATATGAAAGTTATCCGAAAAGTACCAAAATTTCACCTTAGGCTAAATTCGATACTCCGAATCCAAGAATGAAGTTCATTTTGAAAAATAAGATTTACAGAATTTTAAAAAGTGGTTATTACTATTCATAACGGCTAGTTTTAATAATATTTTAATAGCACATCGTTGTTTAGTGAAACTCGGTATTGCGTATTACACACGCTATCGAGGAAGGTCGCGATTGCGTGTAATGCAAGGCAAGACAATGATGCGTGTTCTGCATGCTCCTTTTGGTGTAGCGTACAACACAAGACATTAATAAAATTAAAAAGAATATTTTTTTTATAAAATCTTGGGCTGTTACATTCTACCCCCCTTAAAATGAATTTCGCCCTCGAAATTCGTCGGGGTTATAAATGGTTTACTATTCGAAAGTTTCTTTAATAGAAACCCACATCGTAAAAAGGAATATCAAAACCAATCTTTAAAAACACAAGTATGAAACGTAACGGTTACCCAAATAAACTAATCATTGGGTTTCCACATAGGTGAAAATATGGATATGGAAGAGAAATCTAACCATCATGTTCTGATGGAGAGTGGTAGAGAACATGGCTATGGAAAAGCCAGTAATCACAAATCCATAGATTTGTGATGATATAAGGTACCATCTGATTCATCAGGTATAAGATCACTAGGACAACATTTTTGGTTTTCAAGATAATTTCCCTAAAGTTGAAAATTTGAATTAGAATAAATACTTACTTTATTTTGGTACAATCTCACTGTTGTTCGTGCCTTGAAGAATTTCCACTTCATCTCTTAAATAAATGAAGTTGAATTTTTTATTCGTGAAGTGTTAGCAGATCATGTGATAGAATGACGGGTCATTCCATCTGTCTCAAACAAAAGGTTAGCAAAAATTATATGCATAAATCGATCTACAGTGAGATTAATCATATATGGTTCCTAAAATGAACTTATACTTCATATATCATACCGCTTAATAAAATAAAACTAGTTTCTACTAAACAGGGACTTCCTGTAGGCCTAGTGGTAGGCGATAAAGGCCAGTCTCACTTCGGTTGTGGGTTCGATTCCTACAGCCTTGTCCGAAGCGATGGGCTGTCGCCCGTCCTGCAGGTTGTCCTTTTTTCCAAAACTATAATACTATAACATCCCATCAATAATATCGAAAAAAACAAACAATACTAACTTGTGTCCAACATAATCCATTCCAATCTTTAGGCTTATCCATAATACTGCAGTCGACTCTCATAATATAGTGAAAATGATTACCAGAGATTTAACATCATCGTTGATCCCCATATATCATAAGATATGTTTTGTTGGTCACATTCCAAACATTCAAAGTCCTTAATCTTGTACTCTCTTGAATACCCATTGATCCATAGTGAAAACTTGAATGCAGTTAAAAGTTAACACTTTCCATATACAAAAATCCTCAAAATTCTATATACTCAAACCATGATATCACTTAGTCCTTATATCAATCATGAGCTCATGAATACAATCAAACATCTCATTATCTTCTTATCCTTTCATTATGCACTTATCATCTACTTTCCAAAAGTATCTGAATAACCTTTCATGGTTACTGGTAACATTAATCAGACAACAATGTAACAATCCTTACATGTCTCTTTATTCCATAGTACCATGAGATTACTTATACAACATTACACATGATAAACATGTAATCATTCCACTACATTCTTAAACTATTAACCGAGCTTCAACAATTCTTTCATCTCACATATCATTTGTAGTCTCTTCATCATCATCCACATAAATACTACCCATACGGCCATACTGATTCTCTTCATGAGTCTTTCCCTTAGGACATTGGTTTGCATAATGCCCATACATTCCACATTTAAAACACTTAACCATTTTTTATGTCGTAGCAATACCATTATCCTCATCCATGGTGTTAACTGAACCTTTTCCTTTGCACTTACTTGCTTTGTGTCCTTCTTTTCCACACCCAAAGCATCTTCCAGTTCCTTTGAAACATTCTCCTTGATGCCTCTTCCCACATGATTTACATAGGGGAAATTGAACTTTCTTTCCTCTATGATCATCATGAAACTCCATCTTTCTCTTATTAGCCGAGTCAGGAAACTTACCAAATTTTACTTTATTGATCATATTATGAGATTGCTGATTCGGCATAATAATGATCTTTGGACTTCCAAATCCCATTTCATTTGGTTGCTCATGAAGAATATCATTCCATTGTCCATCATATCCTCCATTATCGTGAATCATCTTGTTTCCAGCCACTTTCTAAAACCCAAAATGAATAGTGTGAGAGGCAAAAATCATGCTAGGGAAAACAACATAATAAAGGGGGAGTACCTTCAATATCCAACATCTTAGGTTTAATTCTATGATCGTTAGCGTAATTCTATTACTATAACCTATACGTATACTTAACTTTAGAGACATCCCTAGACATACCTTAGAAATTTCTCTAGGGATCTCACTAACGTTTTCGCATCCTAGTTTCCAAAGGTTGACTAAACCTTTCCTCTGATACCAACTGTAGAGACCCGAAGCCTAACGTACATGGACATTACATTACATTTGCGGAATACTTAGTACATAACAAAAACACACACAAGGATCGTAATAGTTTAGTGTCTTTGGAAACTCGGAATGTAATCTTCTAATCGTGGTGAAAGATCGTCAATATCTCCCATAAAGATCTTCCTTTTTTACCTAAAGACCTTTCTTTATATCCTGGGGAAAAGAAAACATAAAAGGGTGAGCTCAAATGCTCAGTAAGGGTAAACAAAAGAAATATCAATCACATCATATACATAAGAACATAGCTTTTGGAAATCTTAACCTGCAAAAGAGCTCATAATATCATAACATGGGATAAATCATAGAAGTGAAAATAAGATCCCCATAATCATAACATGAAACCTGAAACTTTGTGGCATGCACACATAATCATAGAAAATCATTTTTTGTTAGTCATGACTCATTGCCAAGACTATCTTAGTGGAAAAAGTCCCTTTCTGAATCGAGTAACCCTCGTTTCAGTCCTGTTTCACTGAACCGGTATAACCTACCATTTCAGCCATGTCTATCTCATGAGATATAAAATCTTTACCCAATGCATTGGAGGGAGATATAGGTCCCACCCATCTTATAATGAATCCTTTCTTATGTGTGCCACATAATCATAAAACATACATCATCGCATAACTCATGTAACAAAAATGGGATTCTTGAAACATCATGACATCATAAATCAATTCATATAAGATAATGGAATTCATAAAAAATAATTCCATCACAACATGATCAAATCAATGTAATAATAGGGATAAAAACAGAACCCTTTATTATCTTAGATGGAAAATAATTTTGATAAAACACTTGAACTTTATTCTTGAGGAAAATATCCTTTCTACTTCAAAAACATTTTTCCTTTCATAACATGTCATACGACTTTAAAATAAAAGAAGTTGATTAAAAATAAACTTGAAAACTTGTAAATGATGTTTCTTGGAAATAATGTTTTAAAAATCCATTCATGCCGTATAAGTTAAAAAAAACATTCTTCGTACTTTTGTCGGAAAAGTCAAAAAGTACCTCGTACGAAAAACGACAAAAGATTCCTTTCATACATATTACTAAAAACTCACCGAAGGGTAAAAATAGATTTAAACAATTGTAGGTGGATGGAAGTAATATTACATATTGATGAAACATGGACGTGGATGATAAAATACACCCCAGTAAATACTTACGAATAAACAATCTCGGATAAAAATGAGATTGTGATATTTCCCTTACCTTAGGTCCAATTTTCTTCGTATGTGTCCGAACCTCCTGTATAATGATTTAAATAATGTCATTGACTTATTACAGAATCATATTCATTGTTATGATATCATATATGGTTTACTTATGACATTATATTACCCGTTCTTTTGTAAATTCCATGTTAAAGAAGCGTTTTGGGTAAAATCGTTTCATTTATCGTAGGTGTTTTGACTTGTTGTTCTTGACATCATTATTACTTATATCATGATTTACTTACTTCCAGAATATAAAATATGATTTATATATCATATATATTCAGTATATATATATATATACAATAGATAGATAAATAAAATGAAAAACACCGTTCATGGAGACGGTAGTCCGTACGTACGCATGAACGCTGTTTTTCTTTCCTTATTTGTCTTGAAATGGAAGTAAGTAGATGACATACATATGTATATATATACATAAATCCAGTAGCTTTATAATGTCATATATTTCATTATTATTTCTTATATATACATTATAATCGTTCTTAAATGGTTAACATGAAGAATGAATCTCATCGCGTCGTGGAGACGGTAGTCCGTACGTACGCACGAGCGATGATATCATTTCTATAAATATTGAATTGAATTGGAGTGGATTATACAATATATCAGAATCAATATGATGTTGTAATAACTATGTATAGTTATTCTTTACACCATTATACCCATCCATGTAAGGTGGTGGTGGAAAATAGATTACACCACGGCGTGGAGACGGTATTCCGTACGTACGCACGCGCGGTGATTTCTTTTTTTCCATAGGATGGATAGATGGTGAAATAGGGTTGTTTCATACTTATAATAACATATCAGTATATGAGTGATACTGATGTTATTACTTCATAATGAAACAACCTAAGAAGAAGAAGTGGAAGAAGAAATAAAGATGAAAGAATTGGTAACGGTAATTACCTCTTCTTTGAAGTGCCTCTTTGAGACCTCCTCTTAGGGCACTAGAATTGGTCTTTGAGGAAGACCAGAACCTCTAGGATGTTGCTAGGGAAGTGGAGAAGAGATTTTGGCAGGGTTTGGCCGAGCTTGAGTGCTCAAATTGGTGTGAGGAGGAGGGGGAGGAGGTGTCCTTTTATAGGGGAGGAGAGGGGCACCTTAGGAATATCTCAAAATATTATTTTATATTAAAGTCAAAATCGGTTTATAATGGTTCCAAAGGGTATTATTTCGAAGCTAAAGTGGGGATGGGTCGAAATCCTATCAACCAATAGAATTTAGACAAGTTTAGGATATTATTTTAACCTTATCAATTAGATTTAACTCTAAGTTAAATAATTTAACTTTTACCATGTCTTTTTGTTTTCTTTCACTATATGGTTAATAAACTTACTATAACATGCCAAACGAACTCCAAATTGTTTATTATTAATATATATATCCTTATCTAAGTCATTTGGCCGAACCTTAGATTTTTAGGAATACAATAACAATTAATAATATAATATTTGATTTAAAAACTATTTTGTGTCAATTTTTACACTATTTGATATATGATTTTTGTGAAAGTCATAACAGAATTAAATGTTCAAACCAAGTTGATTAAATCAACATTAATATATCATAGTAACCTATAAAATTAGTGGAATTCATAAAAAATCTCAAATTACATTTATTTTGGTGTTTATAACATCAATTATGTCAATATTTCATTAATAAGATAATTACTGTATCATCGTTGTGTCATAAATAAATTAAATTATATGATGTCTAAAAATTACAAATAAAATACCATCATGTAGGAAATCTTTTTATCTTTCTAATGAATATTTACAATCGAATGTATCTTATGTATAACCCCATATTAAAAATGATTTACTTATTAAACTTTGATTTTAACTATTTTAACCTTTCTTTAAATAAATTAATAATAAATGTCCTAATCTAATCCAAGTGGGCCTAAATGGTCATATTTTATTCCTAAGTTTGTTTTTGGTCGAATTACACTTGTACAATAGAATTAGGACATGTGTTAGGGTAATAGTAATATCATATTTACCCTTAGTTACCCTATTTACTATTAACCGCGGTAAAAAAAGTAAAAAGTTACTATTCACCAAGAAATTATTTTCATCTCATTGAACCACATTTTAGTCCTTGATATTAACCATGTCTCTCGGATTTTTGAAATTCCATTCACAGAAGCGGCAAAATTAAGTTTTATGAAAAATTCAGTTTTTTTAACCTACCACTTAGTAGTTTCACTATTCATCAAAAATTGATGTTTTTCAGAACAATGCCAAAATTTCATCCTAAGCTATATTTCATATTCCGAATTCAAAAATGAAATCTCTTTTACCAAATTCATAACATAGAAGTTTCATTAATTAATTTTATAATTAAATCCTGCTGTTAAAATAAATAGCGTGTTTTTAGGAAACAATATATATCAAAAGATTGACACTTGATTATGTCTGGTTTAAATGTGAAATTACAACCAATGACCAACATTGTATTAAATTGTAAAAATATATTCTAAATATACTTTAAAACCACTCAAATTAATAATTTATCACTATTAATTATTTCTATTAAAAAGTTGTTTTTAATTATAATTTAGTAATTTTCACTATTCATCAGAATATGAAAGTTATCCGAAAAGTACCAAAATTTCACCTTAGGATAAATTCGATACTCCGAATCCAAGAATGAAGTTCATTTTGAAAAATAAGATTTACAGAATTTTAAAAAGTGGTTATTACTATTCATAACGGCTAGTTTTAATAATATTTTAATAGCACATCGTTGTTTAGTGAAACTCGGTATTGCGTATTACACACGCTATCGAGGAAGGTCGCGATTGCGTGTAATGCAAGGCAAGACAATGATGCGTGTTGTGCATGCTCCTTTTGGTGTAGCGTACAACACAAGACATTAATAAAATTAAAAAGAATATTTTTTTTATAAAATCTTGGGCTGTTACAAATTTCATGTATATAACAAGCCAAATTAGCTGTCATAGGATTATTAAAAGTGGGTTGTTTGATAATAGATTTATCCCATTTAGACCAGTACCATTAATTTATTAAATAATTTTCTTATTTTAAAAAATAAGGCTCCTTTATATTATTATGGACATAAAAGAATGTTGAATACAACAAGATTAGGGAAAAATTGATATTAACAAGTTATTAAGGTATATTAAAAAGGTATAAAAATAAATATTGGATTAAATATCAAAATAATATTTTACAAGCCACTAATTTTTGAATTCATCTATAACCTATCCATTCAATTGGTATTAATGCTTGGTAAATCATTGACTAGACTATGAAAATTTAATGTTGTTATCATTTTAATGATATTCAATCTATTTCATAGTTGTTTGGAGACATATATCGTGGATAATATCTAACATTATTAGATTATAATTTTAACTATACTAAAATTACAATGAACATTATTAAATAATTATAAGGAAAATTTTATGAAAGATTGCCTCCAATTCCATAAAGAGGTGGTTTGGGGTTTTCGATATTGGATATGTAATACCTAGCCTGTATATGTAAAAACAAGTGGTTCAATATATCACCATTGAAGTTTAAATGTATTATATATATATATATATTAATTATTAAAATTTATGTTTCCATGAGGTATGTTTTCATTCACAACTAGACATTTTGGAATAATATAGAATATTAAGGTTGAGTGATGAAATACCAACCAAATAAAATGACATATAAATTCATAAAATAAAATTTATCTTATATAACTTTCTAAAAAAATCATATATTTTTAGGTTTTTATAAAGAATTTATGAAGATATCACTCAGCTTGTGATGGAGGTAAAAAATATAGATTAGTATTTTGATTAAAATGTTATATTATATATATATTAATAAGTTAATTAGAATTAAGATAAGAATAATGAATATATGGGGAGGTTAAATAGGTTATAAGAATAGTGTATCAAAATAATTCATGAATATTATGAAACCCCAAATATAATTTATTGCACAATCCATGTATTGTAATTAAATCTAAAATGAAACTTTGTTTTAAAAAATTCACATTTATAATTATAATAATAATGGATTTTGGATAATGGAAATTATTCTATGAGAAGAAAAAAATGATTGATAATGAATATGATTGAATTATAAAGTATATTTATGAATCAATATGTATAACTGAGTTTGAAAAAATTCATTTAAGATTGAATAATTAATTCTTGGTGGAAAATTTAAAAATCGAAAGAAAATAAGTGGCTATGTCTACATAAGAAGTAGAATGTATAATTCGGGATACAAAAATTTGTTTATGATAATGATATTGGGTTGAAAACACTATATTATATGGAATCAAGATATTGGGATCATACCATGATCATTATTTATATAAAATAATAGTTATCATGAATTTCAAAATGAATTTTTTATTATAAATGCATATATATATATATATATTTTATTTTCCAATTTAAAACCTATAAAAAATTTTAAGGGGAATATGAAATAAAATACCTCCTCGTATATTAATGATATATGAATGGGTTTAGGTTATGTTACCCCTTTAATAATCCAACCAATTATTTATACATTCTAATAGTATAATATATAAATTCCAAACAACCAATATATAAAATACAATTGTGATATGTAAAACTATGTTGGTGAGGTAACATGATATACAATAGTTTGTTTTAAGATTATAATAATTCATCTGATATAGAAGATTAAATAAATTGAATATGAATGGAATAATCTGAGGAAAAATGAAATATCCATTGAATAATAATATAAATTTTAACAACCTCATATTTATTTAATGAATGACATCATGTTTGATAGTTTATACAACAAGTAACACCAAGAATAAACAAATCATGAAGTAAAGTTATTTAAATGTTAATATAGTATACTACAAGTTTAATTGGATGATATGAATATGATTAAATTAATTGATATATATATATCCATATCAATTCAATGATTTTGATAAATTCTAAATGAATAATTATTCAATTTTCATTAAATTTACATTATGGTTAGTAATATGTTTATTAAATGGTTTTTATTTATTTATAGGAAGGAATATTTAAATTAATTACTATAATATATAAAATTTATATTTTAAAAAATGATTCATTTTATGAAACTATCCTATCAAAATTAGATTATGGTGAAATGTTTAGATTTTGGATAAAAATTCTAGGAATTTTTGAAATTACTAATTTTTAATAAAAAAATTATTTTAAATCAAGTATTTATAAATTATAATAATATTATTAATGATTTATAAAATATAATAACTTTTTTTGAATTTAAATATTATAATTATTTACATTGGATTGAATTTTTTAAGTTTATTATGTATTAAAATTTATTTGTAATTAAAATTATTTTTTAAAATACTGTTTTTTATAAAAAATTTGAGGTTTGATTTTAAATAGTATTATAACACATCATTTTTAATACTCAGAAAATGAATATAAATTTGGAGCTAGGTTTTCTAAATTTTTTAAATATTTTATTTCTATTTTTTATTCATTATGATAAGTAGTTATATTATATTTTGTAACCATTTTAATGGAAAAATGGGTTAAAATGGGTAAAACTAATATGATAAAGACAAGAAGGTAACCCTAAAAACATAATTACATTTTATGAATTTTTATATATCATCCTTAATCTTTCAATATTCATATATATAAACTTTTTTCCACATGTTCATGTTTGTTTTTTTATAATTTTTTATGAATTGTAAAGTCAAAAAAATTATTATCTTTGTTTTATTATAATAAATAATTTCGTATAAGGATAAAAATAAAGTTTATATAGTTATAATAATTCATTGAAATCATAAATGTGTTTTATTTATAATGGAAATTTATTTATAAATTTTATTGAAAAATTGATTTCTCTTAATACCAATGCAATACAAATAATGTAATTTTTAAATTAATAGAAATTTAAAATAAATAATTTAAAAATATAGAAATTTTTATAATTTAATGAATTATTCTATTTCATAGGTTTCATATCAAGAAATCACATATTATAGTTATTTTATTTCCTTATATTGTGATTACACATTATTCATGATGTTGTAAAATGTAAAATTAAAATAATAATTCCAAAATTGACATTACAGTTATCATATAAAAATACTATATTATAAAAAGAAAAAAAACTCCAAAATATAATTTTTATGAAATTTTTTTTTTATATGTTTTAAAATACATTAAATATTTCATTGTTTTTCAAATTTTACATTGATTGTTTCTTTCTTGATCCTTGAAGACCAAAATTTTTAGTACTGTGGAAATGATGAAAATGGGTTTACAAATATAATAAAAAACATAGGTGAAAGAACATTACCAAATCATTCTATCAATATAATATATAAATTTTTTTTAAACTCATATTTATATTATCTATCAATAATTTCTATCAATATCCATATTAAAAATAAAATTAATTAAATTTAATTTAATATGTAAAATACTTCCAAGTGTGTCATTTCCCTCTCCTATAAATGTGATCCTCCTCTAAGATTTTCATCAAACATAATTTTTTCTCATTATATAAATATTAAAATTAATTTCATAACATCCCTCACTAACCATTGCAAGAATCAATTTAATCTAAAAACAACTCTATGTTTTCATTTGTGGTAAAACATATGAGGTTGTTTGAAGTAGAGATGCAATTCTTATACATGATTTATCTTCTTATTAATTTTAATAAATCAATAAAAAATCATTCAATCCTGAAAAAAATTATATAAATAGTTCCAAAAAATTCTATTATTTTATTATGTTTAATTATGAAAATATAACCACCACTTATTCAATAAATTGGGAAATGAAACCATCATTCGTGTGTATGTAGGACTACCGCCTTGTGAACTAATGTAATTAATTTTATATCACCTATAAATTGGGATGTTTTTAATGATAAATTTAATATATATATATATATATATAATATATTAATGAAAAATTTATAATTATAAAAAAATATATATCACTTATTTAGTTACAATTCCAATCACTAAAACATGGTAATGGATTTTATGTGTACGTGTGGAAGAAAACCACTATGTAGCGATCTAGTTAATATTTCTTCACCACATAACATGGATGGTATATATTGGTGTATAAAATGAAATAAAATGTTTTTTAATAATATATAAATATTTATATAATTATAATATAATACTTTCCATCCTTCAAAAATCAACATTGAAAAATGGAAATGTTACTCCCATGTATGAACAAAATACCATATCAATGATTGTAGTGTAATTAAATATTAATATATATATACACTAGGGATATTTTATAAAAAATATAAATTTTTTAAAATGAATATTACTTTATCATTATTGTTATGGGGATGATGGAATAATGAACACATGGACCATAGTTATCTCATGTCGGTCCTTTTTTACATATGGTCTGAATATTATAAAAATCTTTTTTGAAATTAATTAATTATCTAATATTATATAACATTGTACTAAATAAAAAAGTTTTATATAAATTAATAATATTCTTTTTAATGTATATAACTAAATTTCAATTTTTTTATTTATAAATATAATTAACATATATGATGACTCTTAATCAAGGTGAAGGACTTTCTTTTAAACAACATCTTTTAATTATTACCATCCATATAATTCCTTTATATGAATTTATTTATATAAATATAAAATTTAAAATATAAAATTTGGTAAAATAATTATAAATAAAATTTTTTGTCCCACGTTTACTTTCTTTTACTTTTTCTAAATTGAAATAATTTATATGTATTATTTATATAATCATTAAAAAAGAAAAAAAGAGGATTTTATTTTTTAATATATATGACAAAAATGTCATTTCCCTATAATATAACCACTATATGATATATGGATTCCATAAAAATATTTCACACATTATTCCTGGAAAACCCATATATTCTATTTTTTTCATGTTATTTAATTTATGAAAACAATTCAAAAATAAAGGGATATTCAAATATCTAAAATTACTATGTATATAGGTTTCAACTTATTTATCAAGGTATTTATTCATAAAATGGTCTATAGATATTAATTATGTTAAAAAATATCATGTTATAAATAAAAAATTGTGTTGATCATGATATACCATATGTAAAGGTTATACCCTAATTTCCCTCCAATCCATTATTTAATGATTAAATTCTTCGTAGAATAATAATGGATGTCTAATGTATGGTTATTTCAAAGCTACTTGTTCGGTAAGGGTTTTATAATGATGAATTCCTATGTAAAATATATGAAATTTATATTAATCACAATTAATGCTCATTTAAATACATTGTTTCCAAATGATATGATAATTATCCTTTATTAAATGAAATTAATATTTCTATTTGTTGTAAATTTATTATTTTTTAGAAACTATTTTCAAAATTTTTTCACTTTTTTAGGAATCCCTGAAAATTATGATACTAATCTAAAAATTCTTTTAAATTATTTTAAAATAATTGTTAGATTAATATTTATTAGGGTAATGGAAAGAATCCTTTTTATCATCTGATTTTAATATAGACTAATAAGGTCATTCTTTTTTTATATCCCCAAATGAATTATTAGTGTCCATTCAAAATTTGAAAATAATTTTCATCAGGTTTAATAATGACGATGAAATAATAGGAAGTATTTGTTTATGGTTTTTCAGGATAAATATATTGTTTATCATTAAATGTTTTGTTTTGTAGGAAAATAGATACTCAATATAATTGTCCATATTTAAATATATGGGTATGTTATGTAAGAGAAATGAATGAACTCTATAAAACTCTAAAATAAAATAATGTTATGTAATAAAATAATGCAATTTAAAGTATATTACCACTTGAGCTAGTAATGTTTATGGATGTGTCCTTATAATTTTTATCATGGTAGGGTATAGTATGCATTTTATATTAGGATGTTTTAATAAGAAGTTTTCTTATGTGTTATTGATAATATAAGGGGTTATGTGTTTAAGGATTATCATATTTTTAATCTATTTGAACCCCCTTTTGATTTTAATGTGATTTTATTTTAATGGTATTAATTTCATATAATGTTGAATTTATTATTTTGAGGTATATGTATTACATAGGTTTAGCATGATGTATTATTTTAGATATAATTCTATTTTCATGACAAAGGTAATTAATAACATTCAAGGGTTATATTTTCATTGAAAATTAATTTTATTTCGATTTTCAAAATTATTATAGAAAATTTATGAGAATTATATATGAATCATGTTTGAAAAACAACATTTTATTCTTATGTAGAATTCTTATCACACATATAAAGGTCGCATGTCATGATAACATAATTAAAGGGAGATAGGGGTGCAACACATTCCACAAGAAATTTTTTTCCCACTTAGTATAAAATTAATTTTTCTCCAGTTATATTGTTTTCAAAAATAATGATTTTGTTGGTTTTTTAGATCTATTTTATTATATAAATAGATGTGGGATTGAAATGTTATGTTTTAATTATGTACATAATGTTATTTTAGCAGATGTTCATTGTTTTTTGGAACACTATATTATTATGGGAGAAAACATTATGTGATTTTATTTATCATTAAAATATGAATTAAATTTATGGAAAATATATGATTTTTATATGGGTTTATAGTGATTCAATTCATTTTTTTAAATGACCTGCATATCAAGAAAATTATATGACTATTTGATACAAAATTTTTAGGAGAAATTAACAGTGATTGATGTTATTTAGAGATAACTGTTAAATTTATCATCGAATAATATATGTTATATTCATTAAAATAATTGAGTCCCATGAATATTTATTGATAGAGTTATTTTCAGGACCAACTATTCAATTAATTTATTATTTATCCAAAAAATTTACCATTGTGGCAAACCATAGTGTCAATCACAGGGATTCCTCTCACAATAGACTTCTTTGTTATTATCACTATTGAATAGAAATATCTTATATAAAATATATAGATGGGTTTAAAAATATTTTGGAAATATAAATATTATATATATAAATTCTATAAAAATATACTTTTTTATAAGTAGTAATGAAGGAAATTGTTCATGGGAGTTTAGGGGGATTGAAATTGTGGATTAAAATAATTCTGAATATTTAATTCAATGTGGTGATTTATGACCTGTCACACATCATATAATCATTTGAAATATAATTACCCGAAACTGAGACCTCAATATATGGGGAAATAATATTCTGAACATCATCAAGGAGATCTCCTCTTTAAAAATCATTACCCAAGACATACTCTATCATATGCATTAATTAGATAGTAAAGGGAAGGATGATCAATAAATGAGAAATATAATTTCAATGATACAGAAAAAAGGTTGATCACCCACCAAAATCAGTTTAACCATCATATTAATTTGTAGATTTGATTAAAGTGATTTTTAATTAACGCACATATAACTCAATCAATGCATTATTCCATTTCTTGAACACGTGTCAGGGTTGGTTCTCCATTTTCGATGGAGTTGAGAAGAGAACGATGGTGGGAGAACACATAAAGATAAAAACAAATGAAGGAGTTTAATGAAGTAGAAACCAAATATATTAAAAGTAAAATTAAATTAAATATAAAAATAAAATACTACAAAATTACTAATGAGGTGTAGGAAGAGCTATCCTAGAGTTTCTTTACACTCGGATGCTTTGGAAGGGTGGTTGGGGTCTCTATTTATCGGCCCCAAACACGAAGATATTCTATAATAACATTAATTTCACTTCATCCTATCATCATCATGATCTATACAGAGGTTACATGTTGTGTACTTTAAATAAATTTTCTCCTCCATGTCAAGTGGAATCTGTTTACATAGCATTAACTATTTGATAATGTACACAATGTGTCCATGGAGTTGACATCTTGTACACCCATTTCATGGTCGAATATCCTTAGTAACTCTACTAGATAGTTTTTATATATTCAACTTCCTATTGAAATTGAAAATTTCAGATCATTTGGAAACTCCATTGAATATTTTTATTTTATTATAGACTATAAATTTTTATTTAAGAATGATTCCTAAATCATCCACTTATTTAACTCATTAAATAGAATGATTATTTAGATAATTTACTATTTAAATTTATCATGTAAGTGCGTATCTGAGAGGGTATAAATATCCATGTGGACTCATTGAATTTAGACATATTTGTCTTCATTTATGCCTCAATTAGTGATGTGGGGGCCTCCATGCTATCCAAAATAACATTAGACAAAGTTAAATTTCATTGGGGATTATATTATCATATTGTGATGTGGTATATTTTACATATATTTATCACAAATATCAAGGAATAATCTAAAAAAATAATCATTTAATTTTCATCCAAAATATATATTATATGATTGAAATACCAAAGAAAAAAAAATTATGTCAAAAATATAGAATTAGGCCATTTTCCCATTTATGCTCAAAATAATTTAAAAACTAATTTGGTGATAAATTCCCATTGAATAACACTATGTTGGGTTTAAAAAAAATTAAATTATAGAATAAAAGTTTTTAAAATATGAGTTTCATCAATCCCCTATACTTATTCATTGCACTCAGAAGCAATTATCATGTATTTAAATTGAAATCCACACCACAATTGAAAATTAGAAAATGTCCATGATCCAATCTAAAATAGAATTTTATCATGTATCTTATATTAAAGAAATATCCATAATTTTCCTTCCTCACATTTATATTTTATTAACCTCATAAATTCATCCATGTCCCAGTCGGAACCTTCCTCACATTGAATTTTATGTCACTTTTCCCTTAATAGAAATTAATTTCAGAGTTATGCTCATACATGGAGATTCTATTTATATTCCTATGCTTGTGAAGATTCTCATTATTCCATAGTGTGAAATATTAAAATTAATTCAGTCAGGAATACTTTAATTGAAGGTTCAATTGACAATGTGTCTTAGTGTTGGTGGGAAAATGATTAAAATAATGTAAGACCAGATTGAGTAGGCTTGAAACTAATGTATAATACATGAATAACCAAGTAAAAATGTATGAAATTACTCACTCAATCCCCTAGTAATGTGAAACAGAACAACACCCCCTTTTAGGACAAGGGTCATGAGCAACTAAATAACTACAAATAATGTTATCATCCATATTATCCCTATTTTTTTAATTATCCCAAAAGGGAGAACATTATTTTCATTTTGATTTTTTATAGAGGATGAGCTGACAAAAAAATAAAATGAATAAATGAAAATTCATTCCCATGTTTTTTAGGAGGGACATGTGTCATAAAATATATTATAATAAGGAAATAAATCTCATCGATAGTTTTTTCCTTGTTTTTTGAAGGAGAATTGAATGAAACAAATAATTTATAATGAAAAAATGAATCACACCCAATTTTCTATTAATAAATTCCCAAAATTCCGACAGAAACCATACATTATCCACAAGTTAAACATGTCCCAATAAACACATATGAAAGGCCCTTCCCCAACACTAAAACATGAAATGTTTATTAAAAATTTCCAATAGTTTGGTCAGGTAAGGATAAATCATCTTTTTATGTGGCCTAAACCTATAAGGTAATTCATGTGATCTATGGGCTTATAATGGATAGATTTAAGGGTATGTATAATGTTAAAATGTGGCTTCCCAAAGTAGTGCCACAATAATATCTCTAATATTTCATGAAATCCAAATCATTGAAAGATAAAAATTACTAATTTTGGTTCTCATCAAAATCAATGTTTCCCTCAAGAAAGTGAGGTTATTAGAAAGAATATGTCAAAATTGATCAAAAAACCTCACATGATTTAGAATGTATTTTGAGTCATTGTTTCATGGAAATGGATTTCAAAAAGTGGTCAATCTCATAAAAATTATTACAAATAAAAAACATGGAAAATGATTATCATATCAATAACAATTTAAAATCCATTTTTTTAAAAAATCATTACAATTATATCGATATCAATATATGAATGAAAAATGATTAAAATTTTAACTAAATATGAATTTACTATAAGAAATTAAATAAATAAGAAATAACGAACACAAAGACCACTATGTAGATTTAACTCCCCCACATATAAATTTCACTACCCTTCATTTCAGCTTCCCAAAATATTAGTAAGCTTATAAAAACTGAATAGATGGAACGCCACAACCAGATATTAGTTTTCATTATAAATATTGAGTAAAGCTTTTAACTACTATCACTTCTTCCTAAAAATTAATAAATTCCTATATGAAATAGAAATAAAAATTGAAAATTAATAGAAAGGGTAATGGATAAGGATAATTCTTAGTTTGATCCCAAAGAGTGTGTTGTTAGTTTACTACCCATAGTTAGGCAGTTGTAATGGGATAACCTCAATATTAAGTTGGATAGGGTTTCATGTTCAGAGAACATCAAATTATATTTCCTCTAACATAAATTAGTTTATTCCATAAATTAGAACCCCCAAAGAAATGAAATATAGAACAAACCCCCTAGAGAGATAATGGATAAAATTTCAGTTTGAGAGGGGGAGGGAAAAAAATGTAGCAGTGCTCCATATTTTGTTTCATTTGAGGAGTGGTGTCCACTAGTGTATAAGGTAATTGAATTGTATATGGATTATATTCTGATTTAGTATCTTCAATTGATTATTCATGGATTTCATCATTTATGATATCATCCTCAATTTCACCAGTGTATGGCTCGACAAGATCCTCTATTCTCTCCATAGGAAAATGAACTTATTCTTCTTCTTCAACACAATATTGCATTAGTAGTGTTTAATCTGAAAAATAGCAATAATCGAAATTAGTTTTTAATTCAGTAATAATAACATTTCAATAAATAAAAGGTTTATAAATTAAATCTCTCTCAAAACTATTTAGTTTAAACTCATTTTCTTCATGGAGGGATGTTGGGTAAGCATTTGTTGGAGTGGGTAATGGAGAATCTTGTTTTTATTGACACTCAAAAATTTCATATTGAATGGTAGGTAGAATAATAAATTAATTCTCTTCAAATTTTATTTTTTCTTGTTTCATCCATGAGACATTATTCTCTTCCACATAGGTGGACTGCAAAGAAATCATTTTATAATGTTTTTCAAGCATTTGGAGATTCTCTTAAAACATCAAGGAATATATCTCTATTTAGACATTTAATCTCACTTACATACTATCGTCACCATAAAAGTTATCAACCAGCCAATAATTATAATAATCATTATAAAAATTCAAATTTTCACAAAAAATGCAAGATATACAATGAGATTCGTTTTTTCTAGTTTTCATTTTTTTAAATTTTTTTTTCTTTTTTGGAAGAAGGTGTTCATAAGCAATTCACCTCCATAAAAATGGCACCAAATTGATGGAGTGATTTGGGACAATCATATATTCAATTAATATCATATTTTTCTAAAATATATACCCTAGTAGAACTCCTTAGGGTTGAAAACAAAGAGGCCACTCACAAAAAACTCCTTTTTAATTATCACTATTTAATAAAAATAATTATCTAAAATATATGGGGGTTTTTATTATTGCATTAAATATAGAATTTTTATAAAAAATGAATTTAAAAATAGAGTGTTTTTTATAAATAAATGAATTAAACTGTACATGGGTGTTTATGGTGGTTGAAATTATTGATTAAAATAATTCTCAATATTTAATCCAATGAGGTGATCAAGTCCTGTCACACCTCACCTTATAATTTGACATGTGAATTCCTAATACATAGACCTCTTCATAAAAGGGAAATAATCTCATATATATCCTCAATGAAATTACTTCACCCATCTTCTCTACCCCATCCATTATCCTTCATATGCATTAATTAGATAGTGAAGGTAAGTATGATTGATAAATGAGAAAAATAATTTCGATGATAGTGAAAATAAGTAGACCACACAAAAAAATTAGTTCACACATCACTAAAATTATAATAATTTTATAAATATATTAGAAATTAAAGCACATGGAATGAAATCAAAGCATTTTTCCCTCCCTTGAATAATTTTCAGGGATAATTCTCCATTTTTGTTTGAGTTGAGAAGGTAATAATGGTGTGGGAAGAAATAAATATTAAAATAGAAGAAATAGATGAATTAAAAAGATGGATAATAAATGAAAAGTATTATTCTACTGAATAATAAATGAAAAATACCTCAAGAATACTAAATATGCCAACAAAGGGTTATCCCCAAGTTTCTCTACAATAGAATGATCTGTAAGGGTGGCTATAAACTCTACTTATATGCCCCATCCCGAGTAGCAATTGTAGCACCAAATTTATTTTTCAATGTCTTGACATCATCACGACGTGTACATAAGACACACATCATGTACTTTAGATCTGTTCTCTCCTCCACATCGCATTAAATCCATGAATTCTCTTTTGACTGTTTGACAATGTATATGACTTGTACTGGGTGTTAATGTCATGTGCACCCCTTTTTCGTATGAATAACACTGTTGAATTTTCTATAGAATTTTTAGAAAATCAATTCACTGTTTACCTAGAATATTTTAGATCATTTGGAAACTCAGTGGGAATGTTATGATTTAATTACGTTCTAGTTTTTTTTACCAAAATGTTTCATAATATTTTTCCTTTTTTAACTAATTCATTAGAATCATTAATGATTGGATTTTCTATTAAAATTTAACATGAATGTGCCTCTTTTAGTTGGAATTTATAAACATGTGAATTTGTTGAATTTGGACATATTTATCTAGATAAAGGCCTTAATTACTACTGTGGGGTCTACCATACTATCCAGAAGTGTTTTCCACTAAGACCAATTTATTAGGGGCCTTATATTTTTGACTCGTGATTTGGTATATATGACATATATTTAGCACAAAAATCAAGGAATATTCTAAATAAATTATATAAATGAAATAAAAATTATGTTAAAATTAGTTAAAATTATAGAATTATTCCATTTTTTTTATTTAATCCAAAATAAATCAATAACCTAACTAAGTGATAAATATCCATTAAATAACAATATGGTGGTTTTAAAAACATTGAATTTTTTAATAAAATATGTGAAAATGTGATCATTATCATTAATATATAGTAAAGAGATTATGGAAAAAAACTTATAGAATTATTTATTTTAAACATTTGGTATTACTATTGAATTATTTATGTTAATGTATTGTTTCTTAATCAAACAATTTATTTTTTTTGGAATTATCTGACACTATGCTAAGGTTTTTTGTTTTTCTAAATATCTAAAAATTTTAAATTAATTTTGTATCCTTTTGTTTAATTATATAGTATAATGGTTGTAAATTGTATTCCTTTAGGCAACAAAATCGTCTTGAATATGCATCATTTGGAAAAAAATATGTGATCATGGTTTAAATATATTAAATGGATAAAGTATACTTATCATGTAAAAATATTTCATTATGTTCTTACTATGTAAGGATAAGAAATTCCTAAACTGTATGGAAAGGTTTTTAATCACCAACGTTATCCTAAAATTTCTCATCCAATGAATCAATTATCTTTTTCACACATCTATGGTTTACTATTTTTTAGTGGTCTACCTAAAAATTATGATTCACATTCTAATGAATTATGATCTCAATCCCCATCCATTAATAATTTGTAAAATATTTTTTTATCCATTTCACATATTTTCACATCCTGTTATGTTTTACATATTTGGAATCCAAGTATAGTTTATTATATGTAATCTTTTTTATTTCCCTTTCCATATTTTTAATATAATCCTTCATTAACCCATTTTTTGATGTGATATTTCAATAAGGTATTTTAAAATGAAAATACATTGACTAGCCAAGAATATTTAAAATGAAGATAAAAATAGTTATTAAATGTGTAGGGGATAATGTAATTCTCTAGGAGTTTTAAATAATGGAATGTTTTTCGATATGGTATATGATACGCAACATTGAGATAAAGAAAATGAAGAAGAATTGTTATTTAAATGTTATTATTATAACATAAAATTAGATTTCAAATGTATGGATATGAATAAACACATGATGATATATATATAATGGTCATAAAAATGATCATTTATGAAGTATTTTTTATTTAATAATCACTCAATTTTTATTATAATCATTTTATGCATAAAAAATACATTTTCATGAGAAATGGTTTTTTATTTCTTTTTTTGATATAATATTATAATTCATTTCTTAATATTTTTAAATTTATTCCTTATTTAGTTTTTGAAATCTGTTATTAAAAATATATATATGGGGAATTTTTTAGAAAAATTTGATTTTTCATTTAATAATGAAAATATATTTAATTTATTGAAAATTTGATTTTCTAGTAATGTAATTATAGTAATAAATTATATTTCAGAATATTTTTTAAATTTCATTACATATATTAATTAATGATAATACATGTATAGAATTTTAATAAGTTTTATAATTATATTTTTTAAAAATAAATTTTTACTTAAATATATTTTTTATGAAAAATATATTTCCATCACATTTTGTTTAATAATTTTATATTTCACTATATCATTTCTATATTTAAAATATTGAATAATGGATTCCAAAGCTCGTATCATTAAGTATACATATTTCAAATGTGTCCCTTTTAATTTTTTGGTATGAATAATAGTCATTATAAATTGTTTGACCACAGTATTGGTAAAATTGGTTAAAGAAGATAATGATTCATGTGATAAATCATATAAAGTTTCCCTAAAAATTCAATTCATTTTATCAGATGTGAATATTTAACCCTTAGTCATAAAGATTCATATATATTACAATTTATTTCAATTGGTCCCAAATTTTGACAAATATAATATTTTATGTTTTGAAATGTAAAAGACGATATCAAATTTTTTAATAAATTTATATTTTTGAAATAAAGTTGAAATGAAGGTATGTTGGTTTCTAAATATTCATATGAAACCTCATTTTTTTATTTTTTATTTTTAATAATCTATAATCATTAATGATAAAATAGTTATGTTAAATGACTACACAATGACAATACAATACGTATTTATTTAATATAATAATAAAATAAATGATTCAAAATATGTTAAAAATAATCTAATTTGAATGGGATATTACGTATCATTATTTTATTAGCAAATAATTACATAGTAGAGTTTTTAGGTTCCTTATATTTTAATTCCATTTCATTTTTGTAGTTTAAATGTAAAATTTAATGAATTGTTCTAAATTTAAATTAAATTTATTTTATAATAAATAAAATTTTATCAAGTAATTTAAAACATTAAAAAATATGAAAAAAAATTATTTTAATTTCATTGAAAATATAATATATGTTCTATTTGGGACAAATTTTACTTCTATATTATCTTTCTTGACCCATTAAGTTTAAAATCATTAATTTTGTGGTGATTGTCAGAATGTGTTAACAAAGGTCAAAACAATATTATGTTGGTCAATAAAATACCTAAACATGTTCATTTATTATTTTATCAGTTTATATAGAATAATAATATCATATATTCTAAAAATTAATATTTGAGCCATTTTAATATGAAAATTAATTGGTTTTAATTTAATTATTTAATAAATTACAAAAGTTTCCCTCCCATCTCATATAAAAGGGGACATGATATCACCATTTCATTACAGATAAAATATGATTCTATCTTATTTAAGACCTATAAAAATCCATTAATTTTATTATCACCTATTTACTAGAGGATTCATTTTTATCATAAAACCAATCTATGAATTCTTTTAATATAAACCATATGACGTGGTCTGATGAAGAGGTATAGTTCTTAACCATGAATTTTTGATTTATTTATAATTTTACCTTATTTTTTGATTATTCAGTCATGATGACATTATAAAATGTCACGAACCATCCACTGGGGCTTGTATCGTGACTACCCCAGGCCTCCCTTCCATAGACCAGGGGAGGGAAACTTGCACCAATGGTTTAAATCCCTAAAACTAGGAAGGCATTTCATTTATAACTGTAAACAACACAACCAACGTACATGAATAAGAAAACACTAAGTAATAACTATATGAAAAGTATGCTGAACGTAAAGGGGTTGGAAATACAATCCCAATAGTAATGTACAAGGAAAGAACAAAAAGGTATAACTAAAAAGGCAAATGGATGGAAGGTGTCAAGAAGCTTCTGGATCATCCACCAGGGATCCTACCTAAAGGGTAGGTACATATAACCTCATTAGTGCTCCACGTCCATCTATCTCCTCCAGGTACCAACTCATCATGAGGTCCACCTCTAGTGACCATCCAGTCCTCATATACTCATCCTCGGTTAGCGTTGTCTGTCATTTTCATCCAACACAATGAGGTGCTGGCATAGCCCGTGCAGGGGTGAGTATAATGATACTCATTAGGGACCTCGAGACCCTCAATGTCTCACAAAATCCAACAAATATAAATCCCAAAGATTGAATCAATGTATAACCATTACTTAGGTATATGCCCATACATATACCTATGTTATCTAGTAACACATCTCAATCATGAGTAAAACAGAAAGGTCATTGACTCAGCTCCAACCAGGATTTTCATTATTGAAACCACGGATGTTGGAGAACTCCTCCTTTGATGGGTACAATGTGCCTGTCATGACACTAAGGCACTTCTCATTAACCTTATACTGATGGTGTACTCCTCCTGTTGAGTACCGTAGGTCTGTTGCCAAATACGAGGCACTCCGTCTGCTGTGCTTCTGCCGCCATATACCAGGTCATCCCCCAAATAGCCTATATAGATACTCCTACATTTGAGTACCACATGACTGCTGCAAACTACTTGGCGCTCTGTCTGCCATGGGTCTGCCACCAAATACGTGGCGCTCCCCACTGGGCTAGTTGATTCAATCCGAGTCGAATTGTTCAAGAAGTCATAAGGTCTATTATCTACTAGGTCTCCACACACTATCTACTTGTCTTATGGAGGATCCGCTCCATGAGCTACTGCTCTATACTCCATGTGTCATGAAGTCTTACGTGGAAGTATCTAGAAGGACCGCCACATTATATGGGTCTCAACACAATAGATGGTGCATCAATCAGATGCCTTATCTTTGAGTTATTAGTCTTTTAGTCTTATGGGCCCGGTTGGATTCGTGCATGAACCAACCTGACCATATATTAACTATACCCTAAACTCACTTGCGGTATTATCACAGCGAAGGCTTCATCCCAAGAATATCGGCGCCACTGATGTTTCGTCAAACGGACTCTAATAACCCGAGTTATGGGCGAATAGGGGTATTCAGGTCTGACGGGTCTGGGTCCGATCCGACCCCGTCGGACCGACCAGAGCTAACACGGGTCTGGACTAGGTTCGACCCGGTCTGTGAGTCTGACCCGGTCCCAAGGGGCAGCCCAACCCAAAGTGGCTACCGGGCCGGAAGGCTCAGCTCGGACCATGGGGGCGGCCCTACCCATGGGCGGGGTCCGGACTGAAGGCACGACCTGGACCAAAGGGGTAGTCCAGCCCGAAGGTGCGGCCCAGTCCGGTTGGCTTGCCATGTGGCTTGGCCCGGCCAGCCGTGTGGCGTAACCCAGCTGGTCGTGTGGCCCGGCCCGGCTGGCCGTGTGGCGCCCTGCTAGCCATGTGGCGCCCGACTGGCTGTGTGGCCTAGCACGGTAGGCCAGACCTAGTGGCTAGCTGGCCGCATAAATGGGGCTGTTATACTCCTCGGGCTAACGAAATGGAGGAACACGTTGCCCTCTCTTGTAACAGCAGGACCCTAAGGGTCCCACCAGGTGAGCACCAGCGACTGGCTTAGTAGGACGCCCTCCCCTGTCCATCATGTCCTTAGGCCGCGTGTCTTCTCTGGGGCGTCGCGGAGGCTCCGTGCACCTGCTCTCCCACAGTGGCCCACCCTAGCCGTGGTCATGCACCACTGGTACGGCACGACGGCACCACACCCCCTCCGCCTTAGCCATGACATCCTGATGCCCTCTTTACAGTGTGCCAGGGCCACGCGCCTCCGTCGTGGCCCAATATTTTTGCATCTCTCCATTCCTCTGCGTGGCACAGCATTGCTGCGCCTTTCCAGTTACCTGGTAGTCTTGCGCCATATGTTTCCTCATGGCCGGCCTGACGTCGGCCGCCGTTGTCCTCTTCCTTCGTCAACATCAAAAAAGATCAAAAGGGGGAGGGTTGGCCTATTGATGCGGTCATAACCCCCCAATGTTATGTTTATAACATTCATCATAACTTAAACAAAAATATTGATTGACGTAGAACAGAAACAAGGAAACTCAAACCCCTACCTTGCTTGTTGGTGACATTTGACAGAGTCACAGCAAGGCGGCATCGTTCTGTCAATGTCGGAAGAGGAAAAGAGGTACTCATCTATGGCAGAAAGGTGTTCGATGGTGACAAAGTCATATATGATGTCAGTGTTCCTCATGGGTGTCACTCCCCTTTCTTTTCCTTGGTTGATGAAGGAAGAAGACATTGTCGATTTTCGATGGAAAGAGTGTTCTTTGCATTTTTCATTGAGGGGATAAAGTTCTCTATCATGTTTCCACCCAAAAGAATTTCCAACCAAAATAATGGGTTATGCGAACCCGTTATTTTATTATTGGAAAAAGAAATCAAAAATATTTGAGTTAAAAAAACCAATAACATAATTAATGTGTAGAGAGTTGGAATGTAAATGGTGTGGGAAGGTGGAGAGGCTCCCTTACTTTATGGAGAGTTTTACCAAAAAATAATTAGTGGTTTGAGGGTGTTAAAGGGGTGTTAGAGACGTTTTGTAGACCCCACATAATAATTGTCCCAAGGTAGGTTATGGTGTGGTGGCCCCCACCTCTAACCCCACCCCCTTCACCAATGTAAAATAATGCTACATATTTAACTTTATTTAATTTAATTAAAAACTCCAAAAAACTATCTTCTACTCTTGATAAAATGCAACTGCTCTGAAGGTGTCACTATGAAATCACCAACATTGAGAGTTCAACGGTGCTCTCAGATTTCAATTCTGAGCACCGGATCAAATGATATAAATTTCCAAAAGTACGTTTACTGTACTTATCTAAAGAAATCTTCATAACGAGATTCTGGGCATACCACGCCTCAGAATCCAGAGCTGTTAGAAATGGTGGACCCGTAATATTCCCATGAATTATTGAATAAAAATTCCATAGAAATTTCGGGTGTTTACATTTTCCCCACATCAGGGATTTACGTCCCCGTAAGCTACAACATGAACTCAAGGAACAAATGGGGGTATTGAGCACACATCTAAGACTCCCTCTCCAATGTTCTCTCCTAGAGGTTCTCATGATACCGACAAAAGTGCACCAGAGGTATCAACCATCCACGTAGGACCCACTCATGTCGATCCTCATTCTCCACTAGAACCTCAACGAAAGTCCCCCTGTCATCGATGTCCATCTCTTCATTATCGATGATGTGAGAAGGGTTATGCACGTATCTCCTCTGCTGAGATATGTGGAAGATGATGTGCACCTGGTGAAACTGGGGTAGAAGAGCCACGCAGTAAGCCACCTCTCCTACTCTACTATGGACCAGGAATGGTCCGATGAACCTCAGAGATAGCTTACTGCCTTGGCCAAATCTCTGCAAACCACATTGAGGTGAGACCCATAGGAAGACGTGGTCGCCCTCTTCAAACTCTAGAGGTCTCTGTCTACTATCAACATATGACTTATGCCTTATTTCTGTAGTCTTTATCCACTCCTTTATGATCTACCCTTCACCGTGGTAGCTCGTACCATCTCTAGTCCCACTAGTACTGACTCCCTTGGGTATGTCCAGCATAGTGGTGATCTGTATGGTCATCCATACAAGGCCTCAAAACGTGTAATACTGATGGTGGAGTGATAGCTGTTGTTGTAGTAAAACCCCCCCAAAGGTAGGAGATCCTCCCAGTCGCGATTGAAGTCGAGGACACATGCACAGAGCATATCCTTGAGGATCTAAATGGTCCTCTGGGTCTGACCATCCATCTTAGGATGAAAGGTGGTGATCAGATGTATCTATGTCCCTAAAGACTCTTGTAACCCCTTCCATAGCCGAGAAGTGAAGCGTGCATCATATTTGAAGTTGAAGAAAGAAGGTACTCTATGTAACCGCACAATCTCCTATAGGTAGAGGCGTACCATGCTCTCTAATAATCCCTACTTTCTGATTGGTAGGATGTGGGCCGACATGGTGAGTCGGTAAAAGATCACCCTTATCAAGTCGTGTCTCCTGGATGTACATGGGAGACCCATCACAATGTCAATGGATATCCCATCCAACATACACTTGGGAACCTCTAAGGGTTGAACCAATCCTTCTGGTACCTGGAGCTCTTCCTTCAGTTGGTGAAAATTGAGGCCCCGTGAGACAGACACTACTACTGCCTTCTTCATACCTGGCCACCAATGTTATCATCGAAGGTCATGGTACATCTTCGCCACTCCTGGATGTACTGATAGAGGGGAAGTGTGAAACTCCCTCAACACTTCCTCCCAAAGTGAAACTAGTAGCATGGTACGTCCTCTAAAGAGGATGAAGTGCTCCCCACCTTCATAAAATCCATCAGGTGCCTGCCCTATAGATATCTGAGCACGTCGCCTCTCACAGATAGCGTCTCCACACTGTGCCTCCCTGACAGGCTAAAGATGTGGAGGTGTGACTGTATGAGAATGAAGATAATCTACCCCATCCCTATCAACATAGGATATTTGTATGGTAGCTAGCTACTCTATCACCTCTCCTAGTAGATGAATACCATATCTTCTGAAGAGAGCATCTGCTACAATGTTCCCCTTACCGGGAGTGTAGACTATCGCAAAGTCATCGTTCTGGAGGAACTCAATCCATCACTGCTTTCTTAGGTTCAGGTCCTTATGAGAGAAGATATACCTGAGACTCTTTTCATCTGAGTACATGGTAAAACAAATTCCCATCAGATAGTGTCGCCATGTCTTCAAGGAGAAGAGTACTTCTGCTAACTCTAGGTCATGGGTAGCGTGGTTTTGGTCATGCTATCTCAATTTCCAAGAACCATATACAATCACTGCTTTCTCTAGCATCAGAACACACCCGATTCTGGTCCATGATGTGTCACAGTAATCTACGTACCCTATGCCCTCCTCTGTAAGCCTTAAGATAGGGGCACTAGTCAGTCTCTTCCTCATCTCTTGAATGCACTTCTATCATCTCTCTGACCACATGAAGGGTAGCCCCTTCTTCATCAAGGCTGATAGTGGTTCTGTAACACTAGAGAAAACTGGAATGAAACTTTGATAGTATTCAACCATGAACAGGAAACTTCATACCTTATTTAGACTCCTAGGTAGCTTCGAAGCAAGTACCGCCTCAATTTTCACCGGATCCACTAAAACTATATCCTTCGAGAAGACGTGTCCCAAGAAGTGATCCTCTCGAATCTAGAACTAGAAATTTGAGATCATACCATAAATATGGTTTTAACATAGTGTGTACAGTACTACCTACAATAGGTAGTTGTGCTCTTCCTATGAAGTCAAGTATATCAAAATGTTTTCAATGAAGACCATGACAAAGTGATAGAGGTAAGGCTAGAAGATCCTGTTCATGAGACACATTAACACTGTTGGAGTGTTGATTATGCCGATGGGCATAACCAAGAACTCATATTGTCCATACTGACAGGTGAAGGCTGTCTTCGACACATCCTTGTCTCGAACACTGAGCAAGTGATAGCCTGATCTAAGGCCTATCTTCTAGAACCATCGTGCTCCCTTGAGCCGATCAAAGAAGACATCAATCCTCAAAAGTGTGTAATTGATCTTCACGGTCACATATTCCTAGTTACGGTAGTCGACTTAGAGCCCCAGGCTCCCATCCGCCTTCTTGGAAAACAGAATCGGGGCAGCCCAGGGAGAAACACTGGGGCGAATAAATCCCTTCCCATGCAAGTCCTCCAACTGTACCCTCAGCTCACGAAGCTCTGTGGGAGACATCCAATATGCTAGAGTAGATATCGGTGTCGTCCTGGGTTAATGGTCAATGTAGATGTCCACCTCTCTTCGAGGAGGTAGTCATGAAACATCCTCAAGGAAAAAATCCATGTACTAGTCCACCACTACAGGATAAGTCGGACTCTCCACAACTACAACTCCGAGGGTAAGGCAAGACAACTGGTGAGTGATCGGAAACACCCTCCTCTGAGTAAGTCTGTCAAATGCTGCAAAGGATCCCTTTCCACTCGGGAAGGCGAACCTGGTCCCATCCGTTTGGACACACCACACTTTGCTCCTAGTATTGTCGATCCGAGCATGGACTGTAGATAACCCATTAATACCCAATAGGACATCGTTAGGATTCGACACCGCTATGAGAAGATCTCAGCCGAAACTATCACCTCCTAGAGTAAGATCACACTGCCGACACCAGTGCGTAATCATCAATTCTAATCCCGTATGAGTCTCTAACCGTAAGGATCGAGCCAAAGACTCTATCAGAATATCTGAGCTTCGAACTAGGGCAGTGCATATGAAAGAGTGACTGAAACCTATGTCTATAAGAACTACAGATATGGTGGAGTAGATAGATATTATACCGCATATCATCTGTGGAGCTCCATGGTTATATTCCTTAGTTTCCTGAATCTCAGATCTCCCATGTCCACCCACAACCTGCGATCAGGGTGGACCTCCTTGTTGTGGTGGCGGTAGCTCCTCGTATCGTCTTCCACTACCAGCTGCATGACCTACTCCTCTGCCGTGTCCTCTAGTGCCCTGCGGACTGCCTCGATTGATCCTCTGACTCTGCTTGGGAGGTACCTAAACATTCTATTGATTATAATAGCAGTGAGTCGGATATTCATGATCCATGAGACCAAGCCCAATGCACGAGTAACATTGTCCACTCCTGACATGACTGGCTCTGTTTTCATTCTGGGTGCCACACAAAACTAATACTGAGTCATGCAACCGACCACCTGATAGTCTAGTCCTCTTGGACCTCTGTGTCATCTATCTATTACCAGCTGCAGAAGACTCTGCTGCATGTCTGCTAATGGTGGGACTCGCTACTGGAGACTTCTCAGCAAGAAAACTCTCCACTAAGAGGGCTCGCTCCAACACCCCCATCTGCATCAGGATGCTATGGAAGATAACTAAATCTATGATCTCTATCCTGAGTACCTACTCAAAGTTCTGGGCCCTAAATACAGGTCTCGTACCATATTAGTGGAGTAGTGAGAGAGTTCGGTGATCCTCGCTGAGTACTGAGCTACACTCATTCTTCCCTTCTGCAGATGTCGTAGCTCCTGTATCTACACCGCTCGATGGGTTGCTGGTACAAACTCCACTAGGAATAGGACCTTGAAGTCTGCCCATAGAAGTGTCGCCTTGTCAGAACCTGGAGCATCTTGCTCCATTATCAACTTGTTGCTGCCTGAAGGAGTCTAGTCGCAAGGTTGATCATGAAATCGGTTGGTGTCCCTACTATCCAGATGACTATCATCACAACCTCCAGCCAATCCTTAGCTGCCTATGGGTCCTTCTCTCCCCTGAAACTAGGTGGCCTCTAGAACTGGAACTCATGAAACTCACTCAAGTGGCGTGCATCATCTTCTACTGGGGATAGTGGAATCGGTGGCCCAATGGGTGGTGGTACAACTAGTTCCTCTGCTACTGCCTAAACTAGAAAGGGGCCCTACACTGAAGCTTCTTCGCTCTACCGGCTATCAGTGCGTACAACTCTCGGGGCTCTAACTGGTCATCCGCAGGGAGGCATCCTAAAAGAAACAGATGTGACACAGTCAAAAGAACATACCTTTTGAGCTAACCTAGTTTGAGCTGACATAAAGAAAACTTTTGAAAACACACACTCAATAAGTGTTTTCCTGTAATAAGTTGGAAATCAGTAGTTAGGGTCCTGTTGTATGGATACATCGGCTGCCACACCAACACTGGACTCCCTGAACTGAAAACCGCACTCAGTACCATTATCATTATTACTTCATAGAAAATAAAATATCAGAGTCCACAGTTATATGGTAGAACCGATTACTCTAATACCAATTTTTCATGACCTATCCCTTGAGTTTCCTATCGTGACTACCCCAAACCTGCCTTCCATGAGCCTAGAGCTGTCGACCAGTACCAAAGGCGTAGATACCTAAAAATGGGAAGGCATTGCCTTTAAAACTGTAAAAAATCACAACTACTGTACAAGAGGAAGCATACACTAAGTGAAAACGGTATGAACAGTATACTAAAAGTAAAGGGGCCAAAAATACAATCCCATCAATAATGTATAAGAAAAGTAAAACAGGTACAACTAATAAGGAAAACCATTAGAAGGTGTCTAGAAGCTCCTGGATTGTCCACCACAGATCATACATGAAGGGTAGGTATAGATTTACTCCTCATTGCTCCACATCCGTCCGTCTCCTCTGGGTACCAACTCGCCATGAGGTCCACCTCCGGGTACAGTCCAGTCCTCGTACACTCCGCCTTGGTCAGCACTATCCATCGTCTTCATCCAACACAACGAGTCGTGGGAATAGCCCATTAAGGGGAGAGTATAATGATACTCAGTAATGACCCTAATACCCTCAAGGTCTCACAAAATCAAACAAGAATATACCAAATAGTATGAATTAATTTATAACCATTACATAGAGATATGCCCATACATATACCTAAGTTACCTAGTATCCCATCTCAATCATGAGGAAAACCCAAAGTTCATTGACGCAACTCAAACCAAGATTTTCATTATTGAAACCATGAATACTGGAGTTCTCCTCCTCTATTGGGTATAGTTGGCCTGTCGCGACACCTAGGCGCTTCTCACTACCCTTAGACTGTTGAGGTACTCTTCTTGTTGAGTATCGCGGGTCTGCTACCAACTTCCAGGTGCTCCGCCCACTGTGGGTCTGCTTCCACATATCAGGCACTCCACCTAATAGACTACAATGGTACTCCAACATTCTAGAACCGCGAGTCTGATGCAAACTTCCTGGTACATCTTCCTCCATGGTTCTGCCACCATATATCGGGCACTCCCCACTGGGTTAGTCGAATCACACCGAGTCGCACCCTGGTCAAGCAGTTGTCAGGTCAGTCACCTACTAGGTATCTGCACTCTGTCTAGTAATCTCCATGAGGATATGCTCCATGGGCTACTGGTTGATACTCCAAGTATCATGAAGTATCAAGTGTAAGTATCTCAAAATACCTCCACATCATAGTGGTCTCAACGCAACAGACATCACGTCAATCGGACGCCCAGTCTGTGAGTTATTAGCCTTTTAGTCACGGGGGACCGGTTGGTTTCATGCATGAACATACATGAATGTATCTCGAATATAACATGAACTTCAGTGGGGTATTCTCAAAGTGATGGCTTCATTCCAAATATATTGGCGCCACTGACGGTTCGTCAGACGGACTCCCATAGCCTAAGTTATGGGCGAATAGGTGTATTCGGGTCTGACGGGTCTGAGTCCGGTACGACCCGGTCAGACCGACCTGAACTGTCTGGACTAGGGTCCAACTCGGTCCATTAGTATAACCCAGTTTGAAGGGGCGGCCTGGCCCGATTGGTCAGCTGTGTGGCGCAGCTCGACCGGATGTGCGGCCTGGCCCAGCTGGCCGTGTTGCCGGCCCGACTGGTCGTGTGGCCCATCCCGGTTGGCCGTGTGGCCCCTGGCTGGACATTTGGTTCCCACCTAGCCATGTGGCCCGACCTGACTGCATATCCTGGGTGGCCAGTTGGCTGTGTAAAGGGGTGTTTTATACCTCATGGGTTTCCAAAACGGTCGGCGCAAAGCGCCGAATCTTGTAACCACGAGACTCTAGAGGTCCCGCCTAGCGCGCACCATTGCCCGGCTCAGCCGGACGCCCTCCCCTCTCCACCGTGGCCATAGGCCGCGTGCCCCTGCTCTCCTGCCGCAACCTACCCTGTTAGCGGTCCTACACCACTGGCGCCACACGACGGCACAAAGCCCCTCCACTATGACCCGCCTTGGTTGTTCCCTCCTACAGCCCTCCGTGGAGCGTAATGGTGTCACCCGCCTCCGCCATGGCACAACATGGACGTAGATCTTCATTCCATGACATGGCACGATGGTGTCGTGCCGTAACAGTGACCCGGCGGTCTTGGGCTGCCGGTTTCCTCGCTGTCGGCCCAACGCCGTCCGCGGTTTTCCGCTTCCCTCGTTAACAACAAACAAGAACAAAAGGGGGTGGGGTGGGCTGTGTTGGTGCGGTTTGAACCCCACATGTCTTGTGAATAACATTTGTCATAATATAAACCAAAATATTGAATGTTGTAGAATGGAAATAAGGCAACTCTAAACCCTACCATACTTGTCGGTGTCGTTTGAAGGAGTCGTAGGAATGCTGTGTCGTTTCATCAATGTCAGAAGAGGAAGAGATGTAATAGTCGTTGGTAGATGGTCATTTTAAGGGGATTATATCGAAGACAACATCGACATTACTCGTGGGTGTCACTTCCCTTTCCATGCCTCTGTTGATGAAGGAAGAAGATGTCATCGATTTTAAGTAGAAGGAGCGTTCTTCATGTTCTTTGTTGAGAGGATGAAGTTCTCTCTAATGTTTCCACTCAAAAGAATTTCCAACCAAAATAATGGGTTATGAAATCCCATTATTTAATTTTTGTAAAACGAATTCAAATATAATTTCATTAAAATAAACCTCTAACTTAATTAATGTGTGGAGATTTGGAAATTAAATGGTGGGGGAAGGTGGAGAGCCTCCCCCACATTATGGATTATTTTTCCAAAAAATAATTGGGGGTTCAAGGGGGTTAAAGGGGTGTTAGAGAGGTCAGGTGTAACCCACCTAATAATCCTTCCAATAGAGGATTTGGTGTGGTGGCATCCACCTCCAACCCCCTTAACCTCCAATGTAAAATAATGTAAAACCATTAACATTATTCAATTTAATTAAAAATTCCCAAAAACTAACTCCTATTCTCAATAAAACACAACTATGGTAAAAATCTCACTATGTAATCACTGACACTGCGAGTTCAACGGTGCCCTCATATTTCAATTCTGAGTTCCGGGACAAAATTTATAAAATTCATAACGTACTTTTACTAAATGTACCTAATAAAAACTTCATAACTTGATTCTGGGCACACCGGGCCTTAGAATCAAGCACCCTTAGAAACTGTGGACCTGTAAAATTCCCATGTATTCATGAAAAAAATTTCCACGGAAATTCAAGGTCTTTAAATAAAACCTCTATAATATTTATTCAAATATGATATTTTGATAATTCAATAACATTTATTCATATCCTCTCCCCTTATATGGGAAACAAACCCATCATTTGTGTGTACAGTGGACTACCACCTTGTGAACTGATTTAATTATTTTTTGATCACCTCCTCTTACAAATGGTTGTAAGGAAGGATATATATATATATTCTTGAAATATTATTCATGAGTAAATTTTATTACATCACTTACTATCTTACCTATCATTTCATTGAAAAATGATAACTTCATTCACAATTACATGTGGACTACCACATCCATGTCGTGATGTGATTTTCTTTCATCACCACGTCACATGTATAGTATATATAATTGTATTAATAAAATTAGATATTATAAATTTTATAATTATAATTATAAAAAAATAAATTATTATTTAACTTCATTCCTTAATGACAATTGAAAAATGGAAATTTTACACACAAGTACTTAAGAGATACCACCCCCATGATTGTAGCATAGATTAGTTTTTATAAAAATCCAAAATTATTTGTTATAAATTATGAATAATTTATAAAAAATAATTATTATCTGATTATTATTGTTTTGTAGATGATAATATAATGGCCACATTGACCAAAGACAACCCAATAATGTTATTTTTGAAATATGTGATGAATATAATCAATGAATCTAATGTGAACACAATTTTTTAGTTAGTTTTATAAAACATTATATTTGATAAAAAAAGGTTATCGTACATGATAAATTTTCACAATTAAGATAAAATTTATTATCTGTTTTTTTAGGATGACAATGAACATATATGAATATTTAGTCTCAATGTATTGTGTTTTGGTTTAAAAATTCCCTTTTTATTTTCCTCTTCAATTTCTTTAACATCCATGTCCATGTTTTTAAAATATATTATTAATGTATATATATATGAAAATTAAATAATTATAAAGGAAATTTATATCAATTTTAACTTAATTTCAAAATGAATATTTTTATATATTGATTTGAAATTCTTTTTAAAAAATATATATAATGGTATATTTTAATGTATAATGGAACAAACACATTTCTTGCCACTATAACATTTATTTGTAGTTTCGATATATTTACAAGATTTTTTGTTCCTTTTAAAAAATCATATTTCCATTTTCTTAACCTATTGTTTTAATTGGATTTTAAGAGAATGGGTTTTCGAAATACCAAACAGTTTTTAGGGTATTTTAGAGTATTTAATGGTTTTATTAATATTATTTTATCTTTATATTTTGATAATAATGTATGACCCTAATATTTCTCATCAATATGGATGAATATGATATATCATAAATGATGGGTTCTCCCAGATAGAGATCCAAATCATTTTGTAATGATTATGTTATCTAGATAATTCATTTACAAGTTGACCCTATGGTTCTTACCTTTGTAATGGTTCTATAAAGAATAATTACAATTTAATATGTTTTAATTTTATATTCCTATTAACGATTTATTATTGAAATAATTGTATTTAAAAAGGTAGGATAATAATTGTTTTTAAAGGAATGATTTACTATTATGTTTGAAGGTTATGTTTATATGAATACGTATTCATGGTGTCTCGTGTTTTCTTTGAAAGATTAATGATTTTGGATTTACCATTATAGTTTTATGTAATATGTCATAAAAATTAAATTAAGTAAAAAATTATTTTCATGTTTATTTCAAAGAATATTCGAGCTCATATTTTATTATTTTTAAATAAAAAAACTAATTTATCTCATGGTTTTAAATGTATGAATGAGTTTTGCTTCTAATTTGTATTTCACTTACTTATGATTTTCTGGTCTTAACATGTTCTAATTATTCTTCATAATTCTTAATAATGGTTAAATATAAATAAATAATTTTTAAATTTATGGTGAGCTACAATTAAGTTAAAATGAGTTTCTTTGAATAAATTTGGTTTTTATTTAAAACATTATATTGAATCTAAGTATTCGATTTTTTGTATATGTGTTTGGTTAAGTGTCTTATTAGCTAAATATATAATACTACAAAAAATAAAAATCATTTTTATTGAATGAATTTGAATTATAGTCACCAAACACTAGAATATGTAATGTTTATTTTTTGGTAGATACAAAAAAATTTATGTTCAATTTGATTTTTGGTTCATAGATATCTGAATTTTGTTTGTGGTAGTGGGAAATTAAATGGTGCATTCTCATCTCAACAAGCATCAACTAAAATTATATAGAGTTTACCACATGATAATAATGAGAAAAATCATAAGAAATAATTTTTAGACAGATGAACATATGAATCTTCAAATGAAGATGTCAAATAATAGATTTTTTTAAATTATTTGACATAGAGATGATTGGAAATCAGATTACAAACAATGCACAAAAGACTAGGTGGAGTGTTTAACATAATAGGTCAAATATGATAAAAGTCACACATTATAATCCATGGAGACATTCCATATGGGATAAAATTGATCCCAAATATGTGTTAGTTATATAGAAATTATATAGTAAAAATACATGATTTTTTAATTAGGATCTAAAAAATATTTTCACAAAAGGGTAATATGACTTTTCACCTGAAAAATAATATTTTCATGAGGAGTTGTTAAGAAAGAGCATCATGTTTATAAAATAATTTTATCTAATAAGTGATATGTGGTTGCACATAATTGTGATTGATATTTAACCAAACATGTGACCCAATAATCTTCCCATAACATATAAAAGAAAAAATTATTTATTAATACTATTTAAAAAAGATGTTATCTATACTAATTTGAAGAGAATATGAGATGATGCATTGTCCCTAAAACTAAATCATATATAAAAGATTGATTTGGTTACATGATGCATAAATAATATTTGATAGAGAATAAACTCTTACTTTTTATTCGCATTTAAGAATATGGAAGTCCACCAGATTCCATTATACATTGGGTATAAAATTTTAATCCGTGTTATTTGGAATCAAAGTTGATTTATGATAATAGTTTGATAACCTTAGAAGATGATAATAATTTAAATACATGATTATAAGGATTTCTATACAACGATAATAGAATTATTTATAACATGTTATCCTGAAAAAAATTCCAATAAATACTCGATGAATATGTCGATGTATTCTGGTCTGGACCATTATAATAAATGTAGTAGAGGATTCTCACATATGAAGATATATTTGTTTATGAATTTCTTAATATCACATGAGGATAATATTAAGAGGAAGATATTTTTAATTTTAAGATGTAATATGGAATGTTAATCAATATGATATAAACAGTGATATGAATTATCATGATCCTTTTTTATTGAAGAAGTCATTGTAATAAGTTTAGTATCTACACATGTAAAGGTAAATTCTAGGTTCTACTAGTTACAATACAATATATGATTACTATGTAAGGGTATTTTCTAGAAAAAACAAGATATATAGAGGAATGGAGAATGTTATATTGGTGTTTATATTATATATATATATATATATATATAATAAAGACAGATAAAAGATAAACATATTGACCAATAATTTTTGATTCATTATTTTGAGGGATGTATAATTTTTTAGTATTTTGCTTCAATTAGAGGTTCTAAGGTAACAATAAGGTCATAAAATAATGATTTTCTTTATAGAAAAATTAATGTGATGATAATTTCATTAAAATGTTAATATTGTTTTTATTTGTAATAAAAAATTTAAAAAAATAGATTACAACTAATGAGATGATGTAGATGGTGATAATAAATGAAAAAGTATTTTGTAATTATGCATGATCATTTAAAACTGTAGATGTATTTATTACATAGTGGTTATTGATAATATGGTTACAATATTCCAAAATGGATATATTTATGTAAAGTTTAATACCTTTTATTGGATAAAATTAATCCAATTTATATTATATATAAGAGAAATGAATATTTAAATCACAAGATATTAGAGAGTAATAAATATCAATATTTTCATATAATCGAAGGTTGGATATTATAAAAAATAATAATCAATGGATTTATCATAATTATTTAAAAAGTGAGTCTTATATATATATATGTTCAAGAAGATACATTATAAAAGAATAATATATTTCACAAAAAATTGAAATGGAAAAGTGACGTGTGAGGATGAAAAGATGATACTTCACTTAATTCACAAAAATATCATATAAAAGAAAATAAAAAAGAGTACCAGTGTGGATATTTTAATACATCGATGAATTTAAAGATAAAAAATTAATAGATTCAAGGTATTATTCATTCACTAAATAATAAATAAATAATGGGATATAAATCATATAAGAAGAATTGGTGTTGTTAATCATTATGTTCATCATAAGCTAAAGAGAAATAGAAACTCCTTTTGTAAATAAGTACTGGATAAATATAAATAATTGGTTAATGGGTTTTTTGTTATGTTAAATAATAGTTTTTTTATTCACAAGAATTTATATAACATATGAAAAATAAGAAAATAATATTATTTCATTTATTAATGTGAGCAAGGGATAAACTGGAAAGGCCTAACAAACACACTATATCTAACATTATGATATGAAGGGAACCTGTTTGTATGAATCACTTATGAATATTTAAATTAATATAATGAAAAATAGGTTTCATGACATACCATGATAATATGTATCTCATTGTATTTCTGACATGGGGTTGTGTGATAATTTTTATTACCCATTATAGAATGTAAATTCTTACTGAAATTTGATCCTTTTAAATCATCATATCCTTTATGTGTTTGTTTTTATAGTTGATAATATAGGTTATGGAATGATTTAAATTGAATTAATCAAATTTAAAAGAGATATATCTGTAAATGGAAATGGATTAAAACTATTTCATCAAATGGTTGATTTCTAGCACAACAATTTCAATGAGTTTAAAACCCCAAAAATCCTATATATACTAAGTGTGTGCTTGAAACCATTGAAATAAAGAATAATATTTTAATCGATTTGAGCAAGAATTTCATGTGTTATTGTCTTAATAAATTTATTTTTTCTATGACTTATAACTCATGGAATAATGAATCTATAATAAAAATTTATTGCAATCAGTGTAACACTCTAATAATTTAAATTATGTGAATTTATTTTGATAGTATATATGACATGTATAATTGATTGTAAATTCTCGTGAAATATTATCATTACCTACTAAAAATAACCATTTGATTATTGGTTATTAATATAAATATACACATTATTAAATATAAATAACATTCCTACTCAATACCAATGTATTGACAAATTATAAAGAAATAAATAATAATTTGTTTAAAAGTTATATTTTGCTTATAAAATATATTTCCTTAAAAAATAATGCTACTTTAATTTTATTAAACAAATTTCAATTTTTTTCTAAATTTATTTAATATTTATGATAAACAAACATCATTTTATAAAAATAATATTATAAAATATGTTGTGATGAATTTTTGATAACTTTTTAAAAATATTGTTTATTCAATTAATTTATAAATTTTTTTTATAGAAAATTGAATTTTTTTAGATGCCTTAAAATCATATATTTTGTTTCAATATGATATTAATGTAATTATATAATTACTATATTATTGATAATACAATTAGGTTCATTTGAATCAATTTTATTATTGAATTAATTAAAATCAATTTATATAAATAAAACATATTTATTTGAAAAAAAATTTCTGAAAGAAATTTATTTTCAAGATAATAAAAAACAATCATTTAATTTTAAATTATTTTAATGAAATTAAATTTATTTTATATTAGATAAATATTTTAACATTATATTTTTTAGTTATGTCTTAAAAGTAAACGTACTTTTATGAAAAAATATATTTTTTCTGAAAAATGTTTTTGATCATGTTTTTCACACATATTTTATAGACTTTTATTCTGTTATATAAAATTAAAATTTAAAGCTGGAATCCATATTTAGAGTCGAAAGGTTTATATTTCAAAAATAATCTCCTTAAAATTTGGAACAAATTGAATAGTAACCTTGGTAAAATTCATTACTTCTCTTAACGGTATATCAAGTTAATATATGCTAAAACTATGGGTTAAGGTCCAAATTAATCATCATAATTCTAATTTTATAACGAAAAATGTTACCTTATCACCAATGGTTGAATATTTAATTTCTAAATGGTATATATTAAATTAAAATGATTTATATAATATTTATTTCAAAGTAACCAACAAAACCAAAAACTCTTTGTTTTAAATATTTTTTATGTGTTCATATAAGGACTAAATAAAGTGGTAACCTAATAATAATGATATTATTTTAATTAATTGAATTATAATCATGATCATAATATTTAGTATCATTAGTGATTAATTTATTATAAAAAAATAATCTTCTATACTAGTAAAATGTTTATCCAAATAAAAGAAAAATAAAATTAATTATTATAAAACTATAAAAGTAATTTAATTTGAATGATTTAAAGTTTCCAATAAATTTTTTATCAATATAAAATATTACTAATATATAAAAATATTTGATTTTAATTCAAATTTTTTGTTGGTGTCTTTAATGTCATATAAATTAAATAGTTCAAAATTTGATATTAATGATATTTTATGGAAATAATATTTTAATAAATTTTATAAATATTATCAAAATTAGTAATGTTGAAATTTATGATACAATATGGTTAAAAAATTATTCATTTTACCATTTATTAGTGAACAATAACCTTATAAGAGAAAATATAATACATTAATTGTGAAAATGTTGTTAATGTGTAAAAAGTTGAAATTGGAAAATTTATAGATTAAACCAAATAATAATTTTTAAAATCAATAATAGCCTACCCATGTTCTATTGATAAATTTTATTACAAAAACATCCTACATTGTGTTTGAGTAAATATACATTTATAATAATTTATCTTCAATAATAATTTATTATAATTTTATCAATTATGAAATTCCAAAAAGTACAATGCACATTAATTATTTAATGGAAATATATCCCCTAACATATTAAAAAAATTTATCCATATCATTCCATCTTAAACTACTAAAATCCATTAAAATCATCATTATACACATTTTAGAGGAGATTTTACCCCCAATATACCCTGATTTGAAGGGGTTCCTTCAAATTAGTGGTACTCAACTTAACCAATTACATTTTACTTTTTATCTTCATTTCCCTCCTATAAATCAATTGTATTTGTCATAAAAAATTTACATTATTACAAAAAGTATTCCTAAATTTTATTATTTTTATTTTTAAACTACCATTGTCCACCCTTATTCCAATAAAATGATAACTGAAATTAATATTTGTGTGTGTGTACGACATACCATCTCCCTATAGCGATATGTTTCATTTCTAATCACTATTTTATATTTATGTATATTAAAAAGTTTATATGATTATATATGTTATTTAATACATAATTTATATTTTTTAATGAAAATATGATATAAAATCTCTTACCTTATTTCCATTGGTATGTGAAGGTGTCTCTTGTGCATACATATGGATTACCACCTGTATGAAGAAATGTGAATTGTTTTTCATTTAATTAACACATTTATTGTAATGTAGATAGAATTAATTAATATTAATAAATGATATATAAGATATAACTATGATTTTGGATAGGTTAATTTTTATATTGTTTTCTTTCATTCTGCCTTTCAAAAATTAAAAACAACATCTATGCCTATATAAGGCCTACCACCAACATGGACTATGTAATTAAACATTATGTCTCTTCAAATAATTAGTGATTCTATGTATATATATGTATTATTAATATATAATATATTTATATCATGGTTAAAAAAATTTACATAATGGAAAAAAATATAATTAAAAGTGTGGAAACAAATAAACCAATATTCTTCTCATAAAATAACATAGTTGAAACCTTGAAATGATTATTATAATAATAAAATTATTAATGAATGGGTGTTGAAATTTTATATAATGATTAAATATATAAAATTTTATTTATTTATATAATGATTTTTAATAATAATAATATAATTATATTTATTATATAGGTATTAAGGCATTATTTGATGTATGTAGAACTAAAGGGCATGGATTTCTGTCTCATTTTTATTTCTACGATACACATTCTTTAATCATGACTTTTTTATTTTATAATGTTTATATAATTCCCAAAAATATATTTCATAGTTATTATAATTAAATTTATATGGATTTACACTTCAATCTATGGTTTATTCTTTAATGGGACTTATGATTTTGAAATTAAAAATGTGGTGATGATTTTTTATAAAATATCATTAATTTTAAGGACTATTAGTGATTATGATTTTGAAGATGTGGTTTCATGATATAATTCTCATTAATCCCCTGAATTTTCATCTCTAATGGGATTTATTTAAATTAAATATTTATCTATATATTTCTTTTCTTTATATACTCAAGAATCCATATAAATATTTTTAACAAAAATAGACATTACTTCTTTCTTTGGTTAAAAATCCTTCTACTATATCATTGTTTTAAAAAAATTATTTCCTGAATTTATTTTATAGTTTTGATTTTTTTTAATTAATATGAAAATATTATTGATTTGTTTTATGATTTTTTAAGATTAACATTCATATTATTTTAAAAATGATTTACTTTTGACTTTTAATATAAAGTAAGATCGAAATTCAATTTTTAACATAAATGGAATGACTTTAATTTTTGGATTTCAGGAACCATAATTTATTTGAGGATTAATTAAAATTTTTCTATTCATATTTTCAATGAATCTATTTTCATTAATATTTTGAATTTTTTTATTTTGACAAAGTAATTTAGAAATTGAATACATTAGTTCTTCATGAAATTTACAATGTTCTCTTTTAAAATGATTGTTTTTTAAGATGACTTCATTATATGATTACAAATCCTTAATACTGATGTTATCAAATTACTGTTTATACATTATTTCAATTTACGATTTATAATTTTACAAAAAAATTATGAAACCATTCTATGTCAAAGATTCATAGTATGATTAATTGATTAATTGATGAAATTGTTCTGTGTGATTTGGGTCGATCTAGAGTCTCATCGAGTTATTGTGGTTATGGGTTTTGGATTGGATCCATTGGTATAATGTTTCTTAATATGAAATCTTTGATAGTGGTGATGGTTTTCATCCTTGATTTCAGGCTTTGTTTGTGTGTTTCTGCTCCTTATTTTGAATCTTCTATTATGGTGTGTGATTACTTTTTGGTGTGTTATGTTGTATGGACTGTGGTCTGTGGTTTAAGGTTTTTAAATTACAAATTATCTTTTGAGACTACTTTATATGAGGTTTAGGCCTACAAGTTTTCACTAGAATTATTCATTTCAGATTTGGATGTTTCATATGTTATGTTCTTGACCATATGTACTAGTCTGTATTTTTCAGGTATATCCTAACAATAAGTTTTGTAAAGGTGGTAACATGACATAATGTGGTTAATTACCAGGAGAGGCCTTCTTTTGTGATTTTATTTGGTTTTTTGGATTTTGGACTATTGGGTTAGTGTTTGATGTATTAAATCTTAGAGTTTTCCTTTGGTAACCCCACCACACTTAAAAGTGCAGTTATGATAATAAAAAATTATTTTTTATTATTTTTTTTAACTAATATCATTTAATGGGATATGATATGATGAATTTTTTATTATCATGATTCACACACCTATATTGTTTTCATCATGTTATGGCAGTTACTGGAATTTTATATCTCTCTAATAGACTTGTTATAGATAAATATCTCACGAAATTAAGAGGGATATATTGGGGGATAAATCTAGTACAATATGGTACTATATCAATTATCATAGTACTAATAGTGAAAATTGTCAAATATGAATATTTGGGGAATTAAATCAATCCACTATGAGGGACTATATATTGAGCCATGAATGCTGTGAAAATGATTTTCAATACTTATGTATATGAGAAAATATTTTTCTATTATCTTAATGTCATTATATTGTGGCTCATTAACAATGATTATGTTAGGATCTATATCATATTAACTTCCATGAATTATTCCATGACATATGATTACGATATGTCATATGTTGGGTATGGTTTTCAAATTCGATTCTCAGGTTTTTCTACCATCTTGTTCATGTTATTATTGTATGATCACTAATATCTCCAATGTTTACCATTACTAATAATTTAGTCTTAACCATTACTATTTTTTTATTTACCTTAGATATAGATACATTTATTTTAGTATGATTTTTTTATGAAGTGTGGGACATTTTACAATTTATTTTGTATATGATGTTGATATTTTAGGTATTAATTTTTTATGTGTCCATTTTTCAAAAACAATATTAGGCCATTGTGATTCTTTAAAAGATCGTAATGTTGTGTATTGAATATTCTATTTATAAAATTTATGTTTCCTTTTTAAATGTTTCATACTTTATAATTTGTGTCAATGTAAGGTTTTGATAATCATTAGATATTCATATAAGTTTATATTATTTGAACATAAAGCGTAAGTGTACGTATAAAATAATATCTTGTATCTTTGGTAGAGTAGAGATTTTGTTATTTTTCTTTCTAAACATCCCGACCTCTATATTACACATTGATATCATTTGGGAATCTATGAGCCTAGGAATAACACTTCCAAATATAGATGGTTTACTATATCATTTCTGTTATTCTAGTGCACAGTGAGTATACCAAATATGTTCACATTGTTTTACACTCCCAATGAATATTTTTTTGGAAAATAATATTTCTTTTATAAAAAATATTTTTGTATTTGAATGTATGGTTTCAATTAATGGAAATTATTTCACCTAAGTATTCAAATATGAATATTATAATAATATAGAAATCGTATAAAATATTTTTCAAGATTACTCACTATCACTACTATTTTTCCGAATATCGGTTTGGTATTAGTGAGGGAATGGGATATGGAGGGTTTCTTTTGACACTAATAGAAAATAGATTGATTATCATCATGATAAACAAAATGATATTGGACCTCGAATGAGATACCTTATAATTATCCTTAAATATTAATCCCTTTATATAATTAAAAAATCCAAATAATTTTTATTTCTAAACACTCATAATAAGAAGAATATGGAGTTTCAATACAACTATAGTGAGTGAAATATTATACTATATTTATATCGAGAATGTGGGAATCATTACTCAAGGCATAGTCAAAATAGAATAATAAAAAGTTTATATTTGTGACATTAGGGCATAGATCATGTATTTGTTGATAAAAATTATATGTTCCATGGGGGAAAATGATATCCATTCAAAGCTACCAATGGTAGTTTAATGTCCTATGTGACTGGAATATGGAAATTATCACATTTAATTCCCAAAAAAGTGTTGACTAATAAAATATATAAAAAAATGCTATTCCAATGTATTAATTTAAAGGATTGAACTGTTTATGAATTCAGATTCAATATTTATATAAATGATATTTCTAAAAAAAATCATGCAACATATATACAATAATCCATAATAGTTTTCTTCAATGATTTGAACATGTATATTGAATGGTCAAAATAACCATGAAAATTGTTTATTCTTTTCTATTATAAAGTTATGGTTTAAATTTATGGGGTAGTGGGTGATAATGGATGTGGTTAGTGTTTTTAGGATAAAGATATTATAGTCATAATTGATGCAATTTTTTTCATTTTTTTGATTTATTGAATTTATAAAATATAGATTTAATTTGATTAATGAGTACAGATTATGTTAATTTTTTAATATTATTTTTCATCATGTTATTTATTTCTTAGGAGTATAATATATTATCATTACTTTTTAGTTTTAAGGATGATCGTTGATTTAAATTCATCAACAACGATTTTGATGTTTTATCTTATAGTAAATTTTAGTAATTTTAATAATTTTCATCAGTTTATCAATACTAATTTATTGATTCTCAAATAACCCTTGGGGTAAGTATATTAATTATTGAAACATTAATTATTTTCTTTTGGAATGTGTAATTAACATTACTTTGATATTTAAAATTTGATTCATTGGTATGTTGATTTTTAAAAAGATATTTATGGACATGTTATATATTAAACTTTAGGAATGTATATATATTTAGTTACGGGATAATTGGTGAATTTCAATAGATTTCAAGATTATATATTAATATATTTTAGTGATTACTTATATTTTGAAATTTGTTTCATTTCATTGAGGAATATGTATCCTTAGTTTTATACTACTGAGGTTATTTATGATATTTTGATTAAATGAATTTTTATGAAATAATCCATATAGAACCTTTTTATTATTTGGAAAATTTTATATTTAAATGTATTATTTTAATGATTATTCATTTGGATAATTTTAATACCCTATAATAATGATTTTTGTTTTTATATAATTCTAAATGAATTATATAAAATCTAGATATGGATTTTAATTCCAATATAAGTTGATTTTAGAGGATCCGGAATGAAACAATTAACACAAATACACATTGTTTAGGTGAAATATCTTACATTGTGGTGGTAATGGATTAGAGGGTCAACTTATATGTGTCATGAATTGATATTTTCTTAGGTTCTTTTTATAGAGAGTTATGGAATTATAAAAATGTCATAAAAGGAAATAATGTTTTCCCTAAAACATTTTTTTATGATGAAATAATGATTATTTTCACATGACATAGATTTATGGTATTTTATAATTCTTAAGATATAAATATTCAATTTTTTTATTTTTATCTTATAATTAATAAAAAATTTACTTCAAAGGGGATTTTTATTTAAACTAAAGGTTATATTTTATATAATATTAAACTAAATTATTGTAATTCATTTGGAAAAAAATTATTATTTCTAATATAATATTTTCAAAATTTTCTTAGGTTTAATTTTATCATTTTTATTATAGGACTGATATTTTGATGAATAGAAAATATTTCTGGTTTTTATTGAAAATGGGATTTCTTTTGATCATTATAAAGGTTAAACATAGAATTAATTTTATTTAAATGAATGATTTGTTTCCAAAAATATTTTATAAAATAATTTGTTCATTAAAATAAATTTTATTCTTTAATTTAGTATGAAAACATTTTTATACATGAAAACACATTTTTATATAATATTAATTTTATGTGTGTATCAGTTATTCTCAATAATAAATAAATTTGGTCAATATTTTTGAATTATTTTAATAAAATTTATATTATATATATTAAATCCATTTTTTGAACATTGATATTGAAACATTTTACGAATGGTATAATAATAAATAAATTTTATTCTTAAAAATATTTTTTTTTTATAAAACTGTTTTCATCATGTATTTTGATCATTTACAAAATTAAATTCCATTACATATTGGAATATAACCATGAAAAATTCATTTTATATTTTTAATTATTAGGTGATTTTTTTAAGTTGAACCATTTTTTATCATTATGTATAGTGACTTAAGTAAAATTTATGACCTCCATAGAGGATAAATCATGTTGATGTTTAAAGTTATTGTTATAGTCAATGTTATTCATGTTAATTATTATTATATTATGGGAATTTTTCCCAAATCATTTAGAGATAGATATTTAATTGGTTAGTACAAAATATCTTCTGATAATATATTATATAATATTTAAATAAAATAATGTTGCAAAATTATATTAGTTTAGGTTTAAATATATCTGATGTTTTCGTATATAGAAAAAATCAAGTTATAAATTATTATTAATGTAAATTTTATTAATATTTATATTGTGAAAATTATTCAAATTTCTTTTTACTTTTTATTAAATAAATATCTAACTTATATACTTGTACAATTCAATTACAATATTAATTAAATTGATATAAAATTAAAAAAAATGATATTTAAATTCTTAAATGTAATATAATTAAAGCATGTTACAGTGTTCTGAGAATTTATTATGTGAATATACCATTTTAGAGATATTATATATGATTATATTCGAATTTACTATTTCTCTTTAATATATTAATGTAAAATAATATAATTTTTTCAAAAACTAACTTAAAGATATTTAAAATAAATAATATTTCATTAAATTATATTAAATATTATATTTCTAGAATGTTGAAAATATTATTAATATATGAAATAAATTTTAGTCCATTTAAAATTTATGATTCAATATTAACCTTATAAGAAATATTATTGCACATTTAGAGTGAAAAATCCATTCCTCTATTAAGGATAAATGTGTTAATTATGAGGTGACACTATTAGAATATATTTAAAAAATTTCTTAAGAAAATAATATTATATTGCTTTATGATATTAAACCCCATCAAACAATATACTTGAATAGTACTCCATTTATATGTATTTATCGTGAGAATTTATTTACTAAAATTTAATTTTTTATGAAGGTCCAAAAATACCACTCACTTCAATTATAAAATCGAACCTCCTCCTCTTAGTTATTCATGAAATATTAGCAATATATCAGGATGAATCCTTGATAAAATACTTTGAAAACATCATTATCTATATTATATTGTTTTAGATCTTCCCAAAAGATAATCCCTGGGATCCATATGTTGATATTTAAAGTAGATCATAAAAATAAGTTGTAATCAACTTAAACGATCACTTCCTTTTTAATTTTTATTTTTCATCCTCAAAATGTATAATATTTTCCAATAAATAAATATATTAAAAATATAAATATATATAGTTTTAATCTGATTCTTAAACTACTATTTTCTACCAATTTACTATAATATTGGATGTGAGATTATCATTTTCATGTAGTTAGGACTTACTTCCTCCTTGTAATGATAAAATTCATTTCTCATCATTATAATTAATTAATCGAAATTGTGACGTGTTTAATGAATCTATATGTATATATTATGAAATATATATTTTCCCTCAAATACAATATCATATCGGTCATCTATCTAATATATCCATTGGAAAATGACAACATCTCTTCTAGGTATGTGTAGACTACCACCTCGACAAAGCAATGAGATTTTAAATTTGTTTTTTAATTTTATTGTATTAAGGATATATATTATATTATATTATATTATATATATGATATAATAAACATTTTTTAAATTTTCATTGTTATTTTTCATTAATTTTTTCTATTAATCTAAAAGAAAAAAATGGTGTTCATTCATATGTATGAAATATTACTTTCATAAATTATTGAATAGAATTTTATATTTACCACTTTTGAAAAAACAATTAAAATATATAACTAATATAAATTATATTTATATCATTATTAAAATTCATGAGATGTTGTCTGATTGATAAAAGTACAAGGATCATAACAACCGAACCTATATTCTTATGAAAAAATGTATTATTAATACCTAAAAATGAATATTTTTAAAATGAATTATTGATAAATAGTTTCTAAAAATTTATAAATAGATAATATTTAATATTTTAAGCATTAAAATTATTTTGTTATGGAATTATATTTAATTTATCTTTATTATACATGATTCTAGAGTTGATTTATTGATCATGGAACTCCATGTAAACGAATTGGATATCACTTTTATTTTTTCAATACTCTTTCCATGTTCAGTAATTCTTTATTCATTGAAGGTTATATATATCCCATTAATTTAATTTATAATTTTTATACTGAAAATTATGCATATTTACATATCCATGTCAGGTTCTTTCCTTCATGGGACGCATTATACATAAATTGGAAAGTAATATAGATTGCATGTTATAATATAACTATTTATCAAGGTTGTTTATGATTATAGATAAATAAATGAAATTTTATGATATACCTCAAATTAATCTAAATTTTTTCTTTGTTTTTAGGTTATCAATTTAATTTTCATTTTTTATAATAATTTCCACTTTTTATATATATAAAAGTTTTTTAATTAATTTCTTTAAAGTAAATATAATGTATTTAAATGTTGTTTTTAAAATAATTTTTTAACCTTATCAATGTACTATGAAAAAGTTTTCATTATTTTTTCAATAAATATTATAGATTACAAAAATTTTACCATGTTTCATTTAAAAAAATAATAATTGAATGATTTTTTTTAAATTTTCTACTTATAATATAAAAACTACGATGTATTCTTACATTAATCACACAATCAACAACATACCACAATATTATGATGTCACCTTATACATAGACTTATAATGAACATTATTCATAGGGTTATGTCCCATAATCCATTTCTTCCTAATTCTACTTCTGAATTAGTACACTAAACATCCTCTAAAACTATCATTACATACCCCAATATTAGTATCAAAGAGTTTTTGTTTTTTTATATTGGTAATATATAAAATTCATAATATCTAATATGACTAAAAAGATTAATAGTATTGTAAATCTAGAGATATAAATGAATCACAGAGTATATATAAATAAATGAAATATTAATTGTTGTGAGGATAAATACAAAACATCCTTAAACAGACTCAAAGAAACATTCTAAATGTTATATAGAAATGAAATATAAGGGTGAGAATATATGTTTGGTCTGTATTACACACAATGGAAGTTATCTGGTATAAATATGAAATGGAAAAATAAATGAAAAATTATAATTAATCAATGAAATTACCGTGAATAATATTATTATAGTTTAAATTTATGGTCAAATAATTCCATATAAATAATAATATTAGCTTGGAACTTATTTATGGATCTCATAACAGGTCAAAAAATCAAATGGATCTCAAAAAATAATTCCATAATTATAGAATTCTTAAGGAATACCATTGGAAATAACAAATTTACGTTGTCATCCATTGATGTTTAAACTATGGTTTGGTATATATGAAAACCAAATTTAATTAGGATACCTAACATATTTTTCTCAAGAACCCTACTGATATAATGAGGGGATATTTTATTTCATTCCACATCCATCTCATAATAAGTATAAAAAATTTATAATTTGAATAAAATATACAAATTAATCAATATTAACAATTCTAAAACAATATATAATAGATGAAATAGCATATATAATTTCAATTATGTTGATGTCGAATTTTTTGATGATATTTAGTACTTATAACAAAAATGATTTCTTTTCTATATCTTTAGAATGTATGTGGATTATTCCATCATTTAAACAGTATTAACAATTAAATAAATAAAAATTTAATATATAATTTTTAATTTTCAATACAACAATGAAACATGTTTATGAAAATTTAGCTTTGTTTCCATCATGGAGAGTGAATGTCGTATATATATATGAGTAATGATTCAATTTGACACTGATTTTGATGGTTAGAAAATTAGTATAAGTTTTTTTCCCAAATAAAAATTATAATATATTTATCATATTATTTATTTAAATAACATTAAATTTATTAGTTTGGTGTTTTGGTTATTTTAATGATCATATCACATCACATTATTGGTAATTCACATGTATGGATGAATGATGATCCCATTTTGAAATTGAAGGATTGATAATAATTTATATGATATATAATATCTAAATAAAGATAAAATTGTCATAATATCATATATATATATATATATAGATAATGCATAATTAAAACCATCAGTGAGCGGTGCTGATGGAAATAAATTAAATTGGTTCGTGATGCCATAATCTACCATAGACACGAAAGAATATTTCATTTACCATTTTATGTATTTTGAGAAAAATTTATAGTATATCACTAACATGAAAAACAATATATATATTGAATAACCAAATTTTTATTTTTGATAATTTTTTAATAATATTAAATAAGGAATAAGGATAAAAAACTCAGTTGATAATGATTATTATTTTTCGATCCACCTCAATGATTTCTCCGAAATAATTCAATGGTTGGTTTCTAATAAAATCTAGGACAAAAAGGAATTTTTTTATAATTATTTGGCGTATTTTGATATTTATTGTATGAATTTAAATTCATTTTTTTTAGGGGAAAATTGTAGAGGATGTTCCCATTTATGTGGGAGGGTAGGGGCACATTTTCTATTTCATAAAATTATAAACTAATAAAAGATAATTTTAATGGAAAATGGATCCAAAATAATACAATTCAATGATTGGATGATTATGGTTCAAAATAATATCATCACATAATATTTTTGACATGCTTGTATTTTGTTTTTGTACTAATCTTTTGGTTTAATCCCAACATAACCCTATTTTACAAATACTTTGTTAAAATGTTTTTAAACCATTGGGGTTATAATTGTACTTGTAATTAGATATGTTTTAAATAAATAAAAAATGGTTGATATTTATAACCCATACCTGTTACATTCAGCAAACAGACTAGTAAACACCACCTTCACCATCATAAAAGGTAACCTCGGTAATATGAAATTCTAGTTACGTATGAAATAAAATAATTTACTGAAATTTGTCATATTTTATCATCATCCTTCGTGATTATTTGCTTACCAGGTCAATTTGTTTTTGAAAAGAGTATGACATGAACTATTTTTGAGCTTCTCAACGAAAATTAAGGTACCCTCAACCACTCTTCATTATGTTTTTATGTGTAACTGTATACATGCTTTTGTGATTCATTTTTTCATTAGGAAATGGGTTCACAAGGAAGAGAATGTTTCTGAATTAGAATGTGATGGTTTAGTTGATGATGGTAACTGAAAATACTAGACTTCTTTGTATGTAATCTCATCCAATATTTTTATATGTTTGAGCTTTTATGGATTTGACCATGCTATTAATGTTTGCAAAAGTGCGATGTCTCTCTTTTTAGCTGTGAATTCATGGATGAGACTCTAATACTTTTAATGTATTAATTTAATTATTGGTCGAATACAACATTGTGATTCATTTTATTTAGCCTCCTAGTGAGATTAGAGTCTCGTGGTCTATTATAATCTCAATCACCAATCAATTCCATAACTGTAACATCTATAATTATTGTTGTTTATTTTGTTGTAGTAACAAACATTACATCTGTTTCTATTGGAGATCCATTAAATAGAGTACCTAATTGATGATAATTTTTTTTAGAAATACTGTTTCCCCATATTCTACTTTTTATTACTAATGTACACTTACTATTTAACTAATTATTTGATATATATTAAATAGCATTATAACTGATTCTATGGAAGCAGCATTAAACTGAAATGCGATAAAGATGGGTGAAGTATACTAGCACATGAAGGTTAATTTTGATTCATATGAATTTTTTAATGTTATTTTTTATCTCATATGTATCAGGTTTGTACATATTAATGTTTGAATATTATTTTTGCACCTTTTAAATATTCGGAATTATAATTTTCTGAAAGATATTAATTTCAAAATTTAAATATGCAGGTTCAGAATTGAAATATGCATGGTCATATTTATTTTAGAATTGAAATATGTAGGTTCATATTTATTTAAGAATTGAAATATGGAGGTTCATATTAATTTAAGGTTTGAACATTTAAATGTTTTAATATTTTTTTGTAACTTATGTGTTTTCATGATTGAAATATGAGGGTTTATATTTATTTTAGAATTGAAATATGTAGGTTCAGAAATGAAATATACATTGACATATTTATTTCAGAATTGAAATAGGTAGGTTCATACTTATTTCTAGATTTAAATATGTAGGTTAATATCTATTATATCTACTATATATATACTAAATTAAGCTTCCTCCATGCCTATGTGTCGCCTTCCCCTTAAACCACATCGCCTTCCAACCATTAATCCTCCACTTTCCCATCCTCCCTCCCGTGACACAATCAGGCTCCCCCTTACATGCTCTCCCGTCAGCCATCCGAATTAGGGTTCCTTCATCAGGCTTCCTTCCACCGTCTGTCTACCTTGAACCTTCATCTGTGCTACATTACCAGCTCTGGAAATGCTATCCAAGCTTCCCACATGCACGTTGTGCCCTATTCCAAAGGGATTTAGGCTTTCAAGCTACCAACATGCTTCGATAAGAATCTTCGATACAGTCTTCCCATCCCTTTCATTAAACTTCCGGCAATTGACAACTCCAATGATTCATTAATCCTCTTCTATGTCTGAATCCCTCTAGATGAAAATACATTCAATAAATCATCCCGCCCATCCACTTCCCAAACCCACACCGCGATCAGCTTCCAAATTTCATCCACTGCTCCACCATAGTATTTCTTATCTATTGATTCTAATCTACCGTATTACTTCTTATTTAATTTCAATTTTATTATTTATTGTTTTTTGAAAAATCATAGGATTAAGAACCAAGAGAAATATACACCCAATTTAATCTTAATGTTTTGTTATGCTTGAATGTAACATGTCGGCATGGATATATCATCCTTTGTACCATAATAAAACGTGTTTGGGAGATTTATTAATGGACATTGTATTCACTTCACTCAAGATTATGGTCAAGATGAACTAAAATGAATAATCTATAGAAACAAGATGCGGTAGTTCTTAATCTGAAGACCACAGACACAAATGGAATGGGGTTTTCCTGTTCGAACTATTTAGATGTGGACAAGTTAACTAAAACACATTTTCAGGGTTTTAAACCAAAAAATTCTTTCCCCTTTTCTTTTTTTATTTTCGTTAGTCATTTTACTATTTAATAACATTATTTTGTGTTTTCTAGGAAGGAAAAAAGCTAGACAGCACCTCACTCAACTGTTAAATATCGAATCAAACTATTTCTGGAAACATAAACAGACATCTATGTCTGTGTTTCTATGTTGTTTTCAATTTTTTTATGTTTTCTCACATCCTCTTTAAAGTGTATGTGATAAATTTCCCATTTAATATTCATGTTCCTCTATAATACATTTTATGTGCAGGCTTCATGTCACTAATATCTAAGATATGATTCAGTTCTCTCTTTAATGGACATTTGTACGATTATTAAGGCAAATATTTCCTTGGTTAGTGCACTCAAATATTGTTTAAAGTGTATAATTGTTATTTATTTTCTCAGTGTATGTGAATATATTAAAGAAATATAGAAATGTGTTTGATTATATGATTCAGTTTGGAACTAATGGGTTTTGGTTGCCTTTCTCCATAATTTAAGGGATTGTAGTTTGGATTGAAATGTTGCTCATGTTTATATCCATATATCTCATACAATATTTTTTATAGTATATGGTACTCAATCTTGCACTAATGTTTCATATAGTTCTTTATCATAGGATAAGAAGTTTTTAATGTGTTTTTAAAAATAGAATAGAGACAAAATTTCCCTAATTACATTACATTGATAATTGTATTTTTTTATACTTATATGACCTAAATCAGTATGTATGGGCCTCTTCTATTTTTGTTTGTAGTTATGAATTTGATGAACTGTATTCATTTCATTTGAGAATGCTTTTGGGGATAAAAAATGATTTGATACCATACTCTCTCTCATGATTTATGACTTATATGAAGAAGGTAGTATTCATTTCAATGTTATTTTATAATATACATACTTGTGTTTGGAAAAAGGGTTTTATATTTTACTCGATGAAGAAGTGATGTGATTTAAGGAATTTAAAATGGGAACCGCTGGATAATTGTGAGTGAGCAGCTACACACAACTCCAGGATTAGTATTTATTTCATGGATTTATACTAATTCATAAAAGAATATTAACAAAATATATGTGGTTTATGAAACAATGTTTCTTCATTTTCTTTAGTTACATTTTTAATAATTATATATATATTATTCACATATAAAGATGGTTTTTGTTGAAAAAATGCATTAGTGAACCACTATCTAAATATGGGTGGAGGCAATGCGATTATAGTTGAAGGTAGGGAAGTTTAAGTGAATTTCAAAGAAGATGGAAGTATTTATTTCAATAATTGGTTTTTGGAATGAATGCATCAAGGTAGAGAGGAATCCCAAAGAAATTGGCTATTAATTTCAATATGAAAGTTGCACCATAGCTACTCCACGAAAATTTTTCAGGATATTCTTTGTGCCCCATTTATAATACCTATGTTTAATGATAAATTTATATACTGTCATTGATGGAAATTTATGGCCAACTAAACATAATTTTGAAAAACATTGAAGGTATTCTAATAAATTTACTCATCCCTGCATTATAATTACAGGTATGATAAATTTGATTACTCCCTTTTTATTTTCCCCATTGGTCAACATTTTCGATAGCATGTCTAGGTTGATTCAAGTCTAAAGAAGGTATTCCTAATTTTCTATGGTTTTTAAGCTTATCATTAATTATACAGTACCTTCTTGGAGGGTACAATGGCTGCTGAAATGATGACTCAAATGTATCATTCATGGGTAGGGAATTAACATCATGAAGTGGTAGAGGCCTGTCCCTTTTATTAAATGCTATAAAAGTTAGAGGGAACAAGAAAATAAGCAATGTCTTGTGACTCCCCCCACACCCTGATCACCTCCCAAAATCCCTACATATTTTGGCCATCAACTATCTTATTGAAAATTATAATAATCATTTCCTCCAGGTTCATGCACAATTTTTATGAATGTTAAATCCACTGTATAGTTTCTATTTCAAATTCATATAAATGAGTTATCCTTAAAATTGTCTCATTTTCATTTATGTAATTGTTTCTAGTTATTTTCATTGACACTTATTTTCTTCATGGTTTATCTCATAGTTTCATATCAAATATAAATATTTTATCTTAAAAAATTGTTATATTGCATATTTATTTCCCATTTTTATTTAGGATACTTGTTGGTAATGTTTTAGTATTTCTTATAGGGGAAGAAGATATTGATGCTGCAGTCTACTTGCTAAATGAAGAAACTCAAATCAGTTGATGAAATTATATAGGTGACTTCATCATATATTTTATATAATTCAAGAAATATTATTTTCGTTCAACTCATGCTATATACTTTCTTACATTGATCATAGTATTGTTTCAACTCCTAAAAAGTTGTGATAATTATTCTATATATGTTTTAGTAATGAAAAGAAAATACTTAATATTTTGTGGAATATATGATTCCATGAAAGAGAACATTTTGTTGTTGTATTTCATTAATACTAAACCTTACTGTATATAAATTGTACAAAATTGGTTCAACTACTGTTTGATAAATCTGAGATGTAATTCATATATTAGCTATATCTTTGAATTATTAATACATGATTTATTTATTAAATTATGATGGAATTATTTCCTGTAGATTTGTGTTCTTGATAAGTCATGTTACAAAGGGATATTTTGGATAGTAGATGTCTATATGGTTTGGGTTTCTATAGTTAGAGATGGATGAAAAGCAATGATGCTGGAGATTTTTGAAGTATTCTTAGCTTACTGTTTTGAATATATATCATTAGATCTCGATGGATCTTTTAATATTTGGTTAGACATTGTGATACCTATTGGAGCATCAAAACCCACTAGACTCTTGGAAATTGATGTATTTTCATATGATTACAGAGATGACACACACCTTAACTGTAAGTTCTACTGTAAAATATGATATTTTAAAGGATTCTATTTTTTAATTGTTATTTTTAAATAGTACCCTCTTAACTGTGAAAATTAATATTATTGAATATCTTATAATATTATTACAGGGATGAAACACACACCTTCAAATAATATATCATGCTTCATGAAGAGTAGGCTATAAAGAGTATTATTCATACTGAGAGGCTCAGTTTAGGTACTCATGCATTCTGAATGTTCAACCAATTGGTGGAACTAACTATAAAAAGTTATTATTTTTTGACTATTCTATTTATTAAGATTATTGATCTTTTTTAGAAAGGAAAAATAACACTCTGAATGAGTATGTATTTTACAAAAAATGCATCTATATTTAAAAAATTAACGGTTTTTTAAAATAAGGAGGTACATTTTTTCCCATAACATAAAACTGGTTTTCATTGAAAGATGTGGTCTGGATTAGTGTTCTTTAGTCTCAATGCCAATGAATCATGTTAGGAAACATAATTACTTCTTTATTATGATGAAAATATGTTTCTTCATGTTTTTGTATTTGGTTTATTAGGCATTATATTCAGATTAAACTCTTATGGAAGGAGAAAACTGGGATGTGCCATCAGGTGGAAGTAATGAAATGAGAGTTAATGGTAGATTTTGTACAGAACAAAACACATTCAATGTACTTTTCATCAGGAAAAATGAAAATTACAACAGTAATTTCAATGAAAAATTTGCAGACAATAAGGTACTATTGATTACATATTTCTAATTTCATTTCAAAACATAAACTGTATAACATTATCATTTTTTCATTTTTATATAGGATCATCATATATGTGGCTCATCAAGAGTAAGTACTGGGATTGAACAATAAAATGTAAAAATGTTTTAAATTACTCCATTTTGGATTGTTAGAATGTAAATATAAACTTATTGCGATATTAATTTTATCCGTGCAATATAGGATCATCTGAGTGGTGGATTTTTTTGACTAAGTTCAAACATTGAGACCATATTTCTTATATCAACTACTGGTATTTAATCTACTCAGGTGTATAACTATTATCTTGACTAAATGTTATTTTATTTCCATCCTTATAACTATGGATAAATTCATTTTTCATGTAATTTACTATTTTTGTATATTTAAACTATACATTAGTTTTCATCTTTTGAAATATCTATTTTTAACATATTATTTTTTTGTCATATAATTTGAACATTCACATATATTTCTTAATAATTCTTTTAAATACAATATCTATGCTGAAAAACAGGTCTTCTTATTTTGATACTTATGATGGGGTGCACCATAAACATTCTATATCTCCGGACACTACAGCTACAACAAACCAAGCCAGAGAACTGCACACCCGAACAAAGGAAAATAAAGAAAACAAGAGTGATTATGTTCACCCAATTATCTGAACGAGCCTCTAGCATGGATACTGCATAACATAAGTTCCATGTTTATTTGTTTTCTTTGATTCGTATAATGTTTAAATCATTCATTTCATGTGGTTACTTCACATGTCGGTTGAACAAGTTTATGTTCCATATCAGTTGAAAATGATTCCATTTCAAGAAGATTTTATTTTCTCATATCTATGACATCTCCACAGCACAGATACCAGTTTAAATGGTTATTTACAACACCATATCTGTACAGTGAATATAAAAATTTCAGTGAATTATATGTTTATTTGGATTTATAGATTTGTACCAGACGTACATAGATATTCACTATTTGAAAAAAAACCCATGCAGGTGAATTAATTTGATAGAGTTGTGAGAAAATAAACATATTTTTGTAATATACATCACCTATTAATAGAATCTTACCAAAGATCTTTTTTTGGATCACACTTTGTGGACTATATGGGGTTTATTTTGACATTCATATTTTGTTTTTTGGATTTATCATGTTAATGGGGGAATTTGAGTAGATGTTTATGACCTTGAAAGCCATTGTGTGAGTTCCATTTTTAGGTGAAATATTCCATAGTACAAACCATTCAAAAAATTTATTTATTATTACATAGATATTCTAGATGATTCATGGTTAGATTGAATTGATCAAAATAGAATATTATTTCCACTATCATAGGTTCAAAATACACCAATGGCTCATAAATATTCATTGAGAAGAACTCATGAGTTATTCATATTATTTATGTATTATACTGTATAGATTTTTTTAATGGATGATACCGTGATTCCAGTATCAACTAATAATCCAATAATTGGAATATTTTGGTATCTTATAGAAAAAACAACATATATATTAATAATGTAACTAATGTTAAAATGTACTATGAAATTAAATTAAGAGAGTGTGATAATATTTTGTATGAAAAACTGGAATTTATTTATGATGATGGTATGTTTAAAATAAGAACATTAATCCACATTACCTTTCATAGAAACAACACTGAATGCAACCACATTTCATACTAATCCTCTCCCCAACATCTTCACAATCCCATCCACTCCAGTCAAAATCAGGAAAACATGAAAGACCCTCTAGGTTTCCTTCTATCATTTACCAAAATCTCTCCTCTTGCCTCCACCTCTTCCATAACCTCTACCTTTAGTTACATTTATATATATATTATCTCCATCTCTTTCATTCCTTCATGTTATATCTCCAATATAATTATTCTTTACTTCATTTCATTCATTCATGGGTATCCTGAAACAATATTGATGTTATCTTATCATTGTTAAATTATATTCCATAGTTCTATGTCAAGGGTGAAACTGTATTGATGTTCTCTTAACGTGATTTTGTTTCATTGTTGACATATTTTAAGTATCTAAAAATTATATTTTCATACTTTGTTTCTATGAATAATTTTATAATTTCAATATTGTATTTATTAATTTTCATTCTATTTCACTGTTGGATACATATATTGATTATTTTATACAGAAGGCTGCTTAGTATCAAATTTTTGTTCCTCAATTTCTGTAACGTTTATACCTCATTATGAATGTCATTTTATTTTTAAATATATTCAATATTAATATAAACTATTAGGTTTTATAAATAGTAATATATTGTTAAAAAAAATTATTTTATAGCGTCGTGCATCGCATGGATGGAGTACTAGTTTTTATTAATGTGAGGTTTTTTAATCATTAGATATTCATATAAGTGTATATTATTTGAACAAAAAGGGTATGTGTACGTATAGGATAATATCTTGTATCTTTTGTAGAGAAGAGATTTTTTATTTTTCTTGCACTACATCCCAGCCTCTATATTACAAATTGATATCATTTGGGAATCAATGAATCTAGGAATAACAATCCCGAATTTATATGGTTTACTATATCATTTCTGTTATTCTAGTGCACAGTGAGTACACCAAATATGTTCACCATGTTTTACAATCCCAACAGATATTTTTGTGGAAAATAATATTCTCCTTATAAAACATATTAATGTATTTGAAAGTATGGTTTCAATTAATGGACACGATTTCACCTAAGGATTCAAATTTTAATATTTATCATAATTTAGAAATCATGTAAATTATTTTTCAGGATTACTCACTATCACTACTATTTTTCCAAATATGGGTTTCATGTTAGTTAAGGAATGGGATATGGGCGGTTTTTGTTGACACTAATAGAAATTAGATTGATTATAATCATGATAAACCAAATGATATAGTACCTTGAATGAGATACCTTATAATTATCCTTAATAATTAATCCCTTTATATAAATAGAACATCATAAAAAATTTTCTTTCCAAACACTCATAATAAGAAGAATATGGAGTTTCAATACAACTATAGTGAGAGAAATATAAAACGAAATTTATATCTAGAATGTGGGAAGCATCACTCATGGTATTGTCAAAATAGAATAATAAAATGTTTAATATGTGAAACATTAGAGAATAGATAATGTATTTGTTGAGAAAAATCATATGTTCCACAGGGGAAAATGATGTCCATTTAATGCAACCAATGGTGGTTCAATGTCTTCTTTGAGTGGAATATGGAAATTATCATAGCTAATTACCAAATAAAGGGGTTGCCTCATAAACTATATAAAAAATGCTATTCCAATATATTAATTTAAAGTATTGAACTGTTAATGAATTCAGATTCAATATTTATATCAATGTTATTTCTAAACAAAAATAATGAAACATATATATAATAATCCATAATATTTTTCTTCAATTATTTGAAGATGTATATTGAATGGTAAAAATTACCATGAAAATTGGTAATGATTTTTTAGGATAAAGAGATGGTTTAAATTTATGTGGTAGTGTGTGATAATGGAAGTGGTTAGTGTTTTGAGGATAAATATATTATAGTCATCATTGATGTAGTTTTTTTATTCTCTGATTTATTGAATTTATAAAATATTCAGTGATTTTGTTTAATGGGTACAGATTATGTTAATTTTTTAATATTATTTTTCATCATGTTATTTTTTCTTAGGACTATTATATATTATCACTGGTTTTTAGTTTTAAGAATGATCTTTGATTTAAATTCATCAACACCCATTTTCATGTTTTATCTAACGATATATTTTTAGTTATTTTAGTCATTTTCATCAGTTTTGTAATACGAATTTATTGAGGCTCAAATTACCCTTGGGGTAAGTATATTAATTATTGAAACATTAATTATTTTCTTTTGAAATTTGGTATTTATATTATCTTGACATTTAAAATGTGATTCATTAGTAAGGTGAATTTTAAAATGATATTTATGGGCATGTTATATATTAACTTTTAGGGATGTATTTATATTTACTTATGGAATAATTGGTGAATTTCCATAGATTTAAAGATTATATATTAATATATTGTGTTGATTACTTATATATTGAAGTATGTTTCATTACATTGAGGAAGATGTATCCTTAGATTTATACTTCTGAGGTTAATTATGTTTTTTTGAGTAAATGGGTTTTTATGATATAATCCATATAGAACCTTTTTATTATTCAGGAAATTTTATATTTAAATGTATTAATTTAAGGATTATTAATTTTGTTAATTTTAATACCATTTACTAATGATTCTTGTTTTTATATAATTGTAAAGGAATGATATAAAAAATATATTTTTTTTGATTCCAATATCGGTTGATTTTAGAGCATCCGGAATGAAAACATTTACAAAAATACACATTGTTTAGGAGAATTATCTTACAATGTGGTGGAAATTGATTAGAGGGTCAAATTTTATGTGCCATGAATTGATATTTTCTTAGGATCTTTTTATAGAGTGTTAAGGAATTCCTAAAATGTCATAAAAGGAAATAATTTTTTCCTTATAATATTTTATTATGAGGAAATAATGATTGTTTTCACATGACATAGATTTATGGTATTTTATAATTCTTAATATATAAGTATTCAATTTTTTGTGATGTTATCTTATAATTAATAAAACATTTTCTTCAAAATTGATTTTTATTTTAACTAAAGTGAACATTTAATAAAATATTAAACTAAATTAAGTGAATTTATTTTGAAAAAAATTATCATTTCTAATATAATATTATTAAAGTATTCTTATGTTGAATTTTATCAATTTTATGACAGGACTAATAATTTGATGAATAGAAAAAATTTCAGTTTTTTATTGAAAATGGGGTTTCTTTTATCATTAAAAAGGTTAAAAATATGATTAATTTTATAGAAATGAATGATTAGTTTCCTAAAATATTTAATAAAATAATTTGTTCATTAATATTAATTTTTTTCGTTAATTTAGTATGAATACATTTTTATACATAAAAACACATTTTATATAAGATTAGTTTTATGTGTGTATCAGGTATTCTCAATAATAAATATATTTGGTCAATATTTGTGAATTATTTTAATAGAATTTATAAAATATATATTAAATCCAAATTTTGAACATTGTTATTGAAACATCTTACGAATGGTATAATAATAAATAAATTTTATTCTTAAAAATAATTTTTTTTATAAAACTGTTTTCATCATGTATTTTGATCTTTTATAAAAGTATATAACATTATATATTGTAATTTAACCATGAAAAATTAATTTTATATTTTTAATTATTAAGTCAAATTTTTTAAATTGGACCATTTTATTTTTAATCAATATGTATAGTAACCCTAGTAATATTTATCAACTCCATAAAGGATAAATCATGTTAAAGTTTAATGATATTGTTATAGTCAATGTTATTCATGGTAGTTGTTATTATATCAATGGAATTTTTCCCAAATCATTTAGAGTAACATATTGAATTGGTTAGTACATAATATCTTTTGATAATATATTATATAATAATTAAATAAAATAATGTTACAAAATTATAGTAGTTTAGTTTTAAATATATTTGATGTTTTCGCATATAGACAAAATCAAGTTATAATTGATTATAAATTGAAATTTTATTAATATTTATTATTAAATAAAATATTTAAATTTATTTTTACTTTTTGTTAAATAAATAACTAACTTATATACATGTTCAATTAAATTACAATATTAATTAAATTTATATAAAATTAAAATAAATGATATTAAAATTGTCAAATGTAATATAATTAGAACATGTTATAGTGTTCCTATAATTTTTTAAGTGAATATACCATTTTAGAGATATTTTATAGTATTATATTATAATTTAATATTTTTCTTTTAGATATTAATGTATAATAAAATAATTTTTTCAAAAATCAACATTAAAGATATTTTATATAAATAATATTTCATTAAATTTTTTTAAATATTATATTTCTAGAATGTTGAAAATATTATTAATATATGATATAAAATTTAGTCCATTTAAAATTTATGATTCAATATTAACCTTATAAGTAAAATTATAATACATTTAGTGTGAAAACTCTATTCCTCTATTAAGGATAAATGTGTTAATTATGAGGTTACACGTTTAGAATATATTTTAAAAATCCCTTAAGAAAATAAAATTATATTGGTATATGGTATTATACCACGCCAAACTATATCCTTTAATAGTACTCCATTTATATGTATTTATCGTGAGAATTTATTTACTAAAATTTAATTGTTTGTGAAGTTATAAAAATACCACTCACCTGAATTATAAAATCAAACCTCCTCTTCTTAGTTATTCATTAAATATTAGCAATATATCTGGACGAATCCTTGAAAAAATACCTCGAAAACAGCATTATCTACATTATATTGCTTTAGATCTTCCCAAAATATAATCCAAGCGATCCATATGTTGATATCTAATGTAGATCAAGAAAATAAGTGGTAATCACCTTTAACGATCACTTACTTTTTAATTTTTATTTTACATCCTTAAAATGTATGATATTTTCCATCAATTAAATAAAATAGCATTATAAATAAACATAGTTTTTCTATGATTCATAAACATCCATTTTCTACCAATTTTTTTATAATATTGGATGTGAGGTTATCACTTACATGTAGTTAGGACTTTCTCTCTCCTTGTAATGATAAAATTCATTTCTCAACATTATAATTAATTAATTGGAATTATGATGTGTTTAATGAATCTATATCTATATATTATGAAATATATATTTTCCCACAAATATAATATCATATCTGTCTTCTTACCAATATATCCATTGGAAAATGACAACATCATTTCTAGGTATGTGTAGACTACCACCTCGACAAAAAAATGAGATTATATATTTGTTTTTTAATTTTATTGTATTAAGGATACATATATATATATATATTAAATATTATATATATGACATAATTAATTTTTTTTAAATTTTAGTTGTTATTTATCATTAATTTTTTCTATTGATATAAATGTAAAAAATGATGTTCATGCATATGTATGATATGTTACTTCCATAAATAATTTAATAGAATTTTATACTTATGGATTTTTTTAAAAAAATAATATATATACTGAATATAAATTATATTTGGATCATTATTAAAATTCAAGAGATGGTGTCCCATTGATAAAAGTACATGGACTATAACTACTAAACCTACATTATTATGAAAAAATGTAGTATTATTACCTAAAAATGATTATTTTTAATAAGAATTATTGATAAATATTTTCAAAAAATTTATAAATAGAAAATATTTAATATTCTAAGCATTAAAATTATTTTGGTATGGAATTATAATTAATTTATTTTTATTATACAAGAGTCTATAGTTGATTAATTGAACATGGAACTCCATGTAAAGGAATTGGATATCACTTTCATTTTTTCAATACTCTATCCATATTCAGTAATTCATTCTTCAATGAAGGTTATATACTTCTTATTAATTTAATTTATAATTTTTATAATGAAAATTATGTATATTTGTATATCCATGTAAATTTTATTCCTTCATTGGATATATGATACATAAATTTGTAACTAATATATATTGCATGTTATAATATAACTATTTATCAAGGTTGTTTATGATTATAAATCAATTAATGAAATTTTATGACATACCTCAAATTAATCTAATAAAATTTTTACTTGTATGTTTATCAATAAAAATTTCATGTTTTATATTAGCATTCCTCTTTTTATATATAGAAGAGTTCGAATTAATTTCATTAAATTAAATATAATGTATTTCTATGTTGTTTTTAAAATTTTTTTTTTACCATATAAATGTACTATGAAAAGGTTTTCTTGATTTTTTTCAATAAATGTTATTGTTTACACCAATTTTAACATGATTTATTTTAAAAAAATAATAATTTAATGAATTGTTTTTAATTTTCTACTTATAGTATCAAATCTACGATGTATTTTTATGTTAACCACACAATCAATAACATACCACAATATTATGATGTAACCCTATACATATACTTATAATGAACATTATTCATAGGGTTATGTTCCATAATCTATTTGTATCAAGTTCTACTTCTGAATGAGTACACTAAACATCCTTTAAAACTATCATTACATACCCCAACATTATTAGCAAAGAGTTTTTGTTTTTTTACATTGGTAATATATACACATCATAATATATAATATGGCTGATATGTTTAATAGTCCTCTAAAACTAGATATATATATGATTCTAGCAGTATATTTAAATAAATGAAATATAAATTTTAGTGTGGGTAAATAAAATACATCCCTGAACAGACTCAATTAAACATTCTTAATGTCATAGGGAAAAGAAAAATAATGGTGAGTATTGATTATTGGTATGTATTACACACAATGGATGTTATCTGGTATAAATATGAAATGGAAAAAAAATGAAAAATTATAATTAATCAATGAAATTACCCTGAAGAATTGTATTATAGTGGAAATTTATGGTAAAAAAATTCCATATAAATAATAATATGAGCTTGGAACTTATTTATGGATCTCATAACAGGTCAAAAAATCAAATGGATCTCAATGAATAGTTATATAATTGTGGAATTCATAATGAAAACCATTGGAAATAAAAAATTTAGGTTGTGTTCCATTAACGTTTAAACTACGGTTTGGTATATATGAAAATAAAATTTAATTATGATACCTAACATATTTGTCTGAAGAAACCTTCTGATATAATTAGGGGATATGTTATTTCATTCCACATTCATCTCGTAATAAGTATAAAGAATTCATAATTTGAATAAAATATATAAATTAATCAATATTAACAATTCTAAAACTATCTATCATAGATTAAATAGCATATATAATTCCAATTATGTTGATGTTGAATTTTTTGATGATATATAGTATATATATCAAAAATGACTTCATTTCTATCACTCTATAAAGTAAGTGAATTATTCCATCATCTAAGAAAATTAACAATTTAATAAATAAAAATTTCATATGTAATTTTTAATTTTTAATACAACAATGAGATATGTTTATGAAAATTAAGCTTTGTTACAATCATGAAGAGTGAATGTCGTATATCCACCTCTATGTTTTCTCCGAAATCATTCAAAATATGGTTTCTAATAATATCATGAAAAATAGGGAATTTATTTATAATTATTTGGGGTATTTTGATATTTATTGTATGAATTTAAATTCATTTTAGTCGTGATGAAAATTTGAGAGGATGTTCCCATTTATGTGGCTGGGTAGGGGAACATTTTCTATTTCATAAAATTATAAACTAATATAAGTTAATTTTCATGGAAAATGGATCCAAACTGATATAATTCAATGATAGGATGATTATGGTTCAAAATAATATCATCACATATTATTTTTGACATGAATATATTTTGATTTTGTATTTATCTTTTTGTTTTATCCAAACATAACCATTTTTTACAAATACTAAGTTAATGTTTTTTAAACCATTGGGGTTATAATTGTACATGTAATTATATATGTTTTCAATAAGACAAAAATGGTTGATATTTATAACCACATACATATTACATTCATAAATATTATATTTTCAGGAATTTGAAATCAATATATAAAATATTATTTCATATAAACAATCACAAATAATAAATCATTAAATATTCATTACATTTGACTACGAAAAAAACATGATAGTAATACAACATGAATAACATATTTTAGGACATAAGTAAAACAAAATATCACCGTTAAATTAAAATTTATTGAGGTTAATTTTTGAAATCATTCCTAAGTAATTATAGAATATATTTTATTAAGAAAATTTTAAATGAAAATTTAAATAAAATAATTATACTTTCCAATAAATATTTAAAATTGATTTTTTTTTCAATATCATAATATATTATAGTTATGGTAACACCTTTAGTTTTTTGGGAAATATTTTTTTTCTATATAATATAATATTGTATATATTTTTCATTTAAAGAAAAATTGTATAATGATAGTGTTATATGAATGAAAAATCTTATTATTTTATCATATTCTAAACCATCATAATATTTAATTATAAAATACCCCAATATATGTTTTCATTTCACCCATTGACAAATTGTCTTGTGCTACACAACCACCGACTCAAAATCCGCTACATGAAACATATACTTAGTATGGGTAACATTCAACAACGAGTTTATAAAAAACATCATTTTAATATTATTATTATTTAAACAATATAAATATTACCTTTAATGTAAATATAGTAATATTAATTGTAATTAATAAATTTAAAATATTATATATCATTTTGATAAGGAAAAATAAATTTTTTTGCGAAGTCTTTAAATATTTAAAAATATTATTTTCTCAAAATAACATCTTTATATATCCATTTCTGAATAATATTAAAATAATTTCATTAAAAAAATTTAATTGAATTTGATAAAATAAATTTCATATTTAAATTCATAATTTCAAAATTAAATTGAGGTTAAATTTTGTTATTTTTCTAAGAAACATCAATTTTGGATGAATATTGAAATATACTAAATCTTATTTCCAAAATATTGATTCATATAATTTAATTATATAGTTAAATAAAATTTTATGTAGTTTTTAATGTAAAATTATATCAATTAAAAATAATTTAAACCATTTTATTTCATTTTAATTTTAATAAATGAATTTATAGACGAATGTTTAACAAATAATTGAACATTATCTCTTTAAAACCCCACTTTCTCACCACATCTGCCAAATAAGCATTAAAAATAATTTTATTGAATATGAGATTTTAATTTATAAAGATTAAGATATACTATTTCAATCAATATGATATTTATATTCAAATAATATCCATATAAATTTTTACCAAAAGGATTACTGAATGTTATTATGATTAATTACAATGATCAAGGTAAATATAATCTTAACAATAGAAAGAAAATATAATATAAGGGAGAAAATATCCAAAACACTTATCCAAAAAAATTTTAATGCTCATAGTTTATCCATAAGCCTTAAATTCTTGAAAATTTTTATGGAATGAATTATTTTAATTAAAAATATGGGTACTCCAAACAGGTTTTGGAAAATGCCAACTATTTCCCCTCACTTCGCAATGAAAATCCACCACATCACCCCTTCTTCACACCTCTTAGAAAACTTCATTTCAGCCAATATATTCCAAATTAAAACTATACATCTTTTCATTCCATCATTAAATCATCCCTTGTAGAAGAAATCCAACCAATGAATCCATTTTGTTTAAACCAAAAGAAGTTACTCAAAGAATAGGTAACATCCTTCTTCAAGATCCTTTCATTTATTTTCTCTCTCCGCCACCTACATTTTTATTATAAAATGTTCATATAATAACATTTTTATAATAAATATATTTATATTATTTGGTTTTTACTGTTATACATAGACCTACACACACATTCATCTACTGGGTAATGACATTTTCATTCTCATGTACGGTGAACTACAACCTCGCTAAAGGATATTATTCGTTTTACCCTGACAACCCCTCACTGTGGTATTTTATAATAGTAATTTTTTATATTATATATTTATTTATTCATATTTTATACATATTTAGTTATTATTTAAATCCTACATTCTTTCTCTATATTTTGTGTAAATACGATAATTGTTTTGCCGGAATAGTGGAATACTACCTCTACAAAGAGATGTGAATATTTTACACAATACATAGATCATATTAAGGATATGTTAATTTAAATTAGATGATGCATATTCGATAATAATTATACATTAATTATATTATATATGTGTCTTTTACTTTCCTTATTTAAATATTATAATGAAAAACCCAAACATTCGTCATGCTTAAATATTTCATACAATCTCCATGAACATTATAATACATTTCAAATTTATATATAATATAAATGATAAAAGATACATATATAAAAAATATCGAAAAATTTTATATCATTTTGTAAATTTTTTTATATTATGGCTTAGGTTTTGGGACAAAAAATATAACAAATTAAGACAAATGCAAAAAAGTAGATATTACCCAAAGTGAAACATTAACATGGAAGTATTAATATGAGTTTAATATAATGTAATAATAAATACATATATGGTATTATATATAAGAATATCTAATTTTAAATTATATATAACAAACATATATTTTTAATAAATGAGTTTTTTATGAGTACTAGTCGAGTGTAGAGATAATGTAAGGGAATTTCATCTCAGTTTTTATTTCTATGAGATATATATTTTATTCAGCACTCATTTATTTTTCATAGTGTGTATACATAAATTGGATATATTAAATTATTATTATACTTACATTTATGTTTATTTACATATCCCATTTAATATCTTTCATTCATGGGGATTTTTTTTAAAAGTTACCAAATTGGTAAAGTAATTTTGTCTCAATTTTTTTTCTTTGAGACACATGCCATGGTATGCACATATATTTTTTCATGAGGTGTATATAATAAAATTTGAATTTTGTATCATTAATCTAATTCATTTCAAGATTTTATAATTTTCATTTAATTTTAATTTTTCAACTATTTAATTATTCAATGAAACCAAATTAGAAACTGTTTATAACAACAATCTCACTGTTTATCGAGATTGTTAATGATTATGCCCCCATTGATGAAATCTAATGATACATATCTCAAGAACTCTTATGATGTTTAATAACCACCAGTTATACATGTTTTATACATGTAATGGTTTTATTTTTCCACTCTTTGGTACAAATTATGTACAAGGATGCATTTTTAAGAATGTTCAAATTTACCTCTGTTTTCAATCAAAAATATGAGTTCCTTAGAAACCATTTTTTCTAAAAGGGTTCAATAAATATTCTACTATTGTGCTATTATATGTAATATAAAATTTACAAATTCTTTAACATTTCAATAAAAATTCTTTATATAGGATTATTTATATATTTTATCAATTTGATGCCCTTTTCTAACCTTTTTATAGTGAAAAAATAATGTTCGGAATGTTCATATTCACACATCGTCATGACCATCATTCCATTAAAGATCTTTTAAAATATAATGATGTTAATTTTTGGAATGTATATTCCTAATATTCATGAAATTTAGTTTTTTCTAAAAAAACATTAAAAAATGGTTTTAAAATGGTTTTTATTTATTTTATATACTTTCTAGGAAAATGGAATATTAGATTTTTTATTTTTCAATTATAAATATTTCTATAAAATTATCTAAAAAAATTATAAAATTTCATTTTATATGTTTTCAATGAAAATGGACATCATGATTTATAAAATTCTTATTTACATTTTCAATGAAAAAGGATTTCAAAATTATTTTGTGCCATATAACAATATTTTAAAAGTTTTATAATGAATATGGGTTTCAAAATTTTTGGTTTTAAAACAGTCATTAACCAAGGAGAAATGATTGTTTCCTAAAGAATTTTTTAAAATAAATCTCACAATTATTTTCTATCTAAGAAGATATTAGTTGATGTTACTTATTACTTTCTATAAAATAATCCAAATGATCCATTTAAATAATTTTTTGAATATATTATGTTTTAATGGAATGGTTTTTATAATAACATATATATCCTTCACTAGTAATAGGATTACTAATCTCATTCCATCTCCATGGGTTATATTTTTATTAAACCCATTTCAATTCAATGAGTTTATGCCATGATAAATGATTATGAAACCCAGTTCTGTCCATGGGTTAATCTAGGATGAAATTATTATAAAACCTATAAATTTTTATATGTTCTGATATGAATAAATCTTTATTTAACACATATAATTTTATGGGTTATGATATGATTCTTTATGATATTGTGGCATATGATTGTTTCATTTAATTATGATTTGGTTGGGACCTATATCTCCCATGAATGCATTGGGTAATGATTTATATCTCATGATACAAACAAATATTTCCATGGAAGTGAACCATGTCTACTATTATTTCCATTGGATTGAAACATAATACAAATATCTTATGGGGAGTGAACTCAACTACAAAGATGGACATTTGAGTAAACCATGATTAACCAGATGGTATGGGTAGTGAACTCATACTACTAATATGGCTATGGGAGTGAACCATGACTACCAATATGGTATGGAGAGTGTACTCATACTAATAATATGGCCATGGGAGTTAACATTGAATATAAAAGTGAATTGAGGAGTGAACCCATAATATTGATATGGTCTTGTAATTTGATCCTTATCTAATATGGAAATTATTTAATATGATTATGTGCATTTAAAAATTCCATGTTTTATTCAAATGTTATTATTTCATCTCTTATGTTATTTACTTCATTAAGATTCTTTTACAATGAACATCCAATATTTTTTCCATGATTCATGATTATTATTTCTTATATATAGGTCATGATATTTTATGTTTATAATCATGTTCTCATACCATTGTGCTCATGTTTATTCTTACATATCGAACTCATTACCATTTCTGATCATATGATCCCACCCCTCATTATGTTTCCTTCCACAAATTATGAAGATATATTATAGGTATGATATGGCTAATAGTGGTGATATTTTTTGAGAACATAGTTTTAGAAAATGTATCTCACTCATGTAGTAGTTTTTAAATATTCTGAATTCCAAAAGCAAAAAACTAATAGGGTATTAGGGTGTCTATTTTTTAATATATTAGGTATTTCAAAAAAGATATTTAATATTAACTTATAAATGTTAGGGTTGATATAGATGGTGTCATAGTGAATGTTTATTCTTCATTGTAAAACTATAATGAGAAATAATTAGTGAGATCCCTAAGAATATTTTTAAAGATATGATATGGTATGTCTATAAGGATATGATTATGGAGGATAAAAATTATAGATAAATTTACTAGAATCTTGGAAAAGGATAAAGATAGTGGTTTCATAGTAATATATCCATTTCTTGATTTTTTATGTGGATCTATCTCCGGAATATATGTAACTATGAGTGATAACTCTTACAAGGTATGTCTGTCCTGACTTGGCATATCTTAGTATATGAAAACATGACTTATTGCACATATAGATTGACACACTCAGGGGATATACAATGGGAATTCACAAACACATCAAAAACCATCATGTATAATTTAAAAATATATTTTCTATGGATATTAGAAGATAAAATTAATGAGTCATATATTAATGACAGTTTCAGAATTTAGACATCATGTATGTGATTTGTTATTATTTTTTGGTAGCTCCCTCTGAAAACTATTTTTAAATGCTTGAATTTTGACTAGATTAAATATAAGAAACCAAAAATAATTCGGTCAATAATGAATTTGAAATATAATTTAATGATGAGAAGTCAATGGGGGTGATCACTAGAGTAAAAGAATATTGTAATAATGCATAATCAGTTTTCCTATATCATGATTAACAAAGTGTACCTCAACCAATTATGAGACTCATTAAATATTAAATGCAAAGAGATCACTGGTAGTTTTGTTAATGAATACAATCATGTAAATAATATTCTATTTAAAATATGTCAAGAATGGTGGGAAGAAACTCCCACATGAATGTCTGAGAGGAACATGATGATTTTTTGAATGTGGAAAATATTGTCACAATGTATGTAACAACAATGGAAAAAGAGAAATTTTCAGTTTATAGAATGGATGGTATTGTTTTCCTCTATAAGTTGTTATAAATTTATGTCTACATTAAATGTACAGATTATGGTAATTGTGAAAATTTATTTTTTATTTCTAAGGCTCGTGAAGAAAAACATAAAGGTGATGCTAGTAATAATTTTTTTATTAATGACTAAGAGACAACTAATGAGATGTGAAATATATGTGATCTGATACTATTGTTGTTGATAATAATTATTAAATTTATTCTGATACATTTTTCTACATTATTTATATTTTATAATCTATAAAAGTGGTTTTATGTAATATGTTTACAAAACCTGAGTAATGGATTCAAAATAATGATGTTTGATTGATGTTTATATGTTTTGAAGTTCAGTGGTTATATTATTTAAATAATATAATTTATATGTATTTTTAGAATATATTTTTATTTTTTTATTTGAAAGGATATGATGTATGCTATGGGTGAAGTATAAAATTGATTTCATGGAAATGTGAAATTTTTTTAAAGGGAATATAACCATTAATTTATTCCTAATGTTGAGAAATGATGTTTGGATAAAGATATATTGGACCAGAATTAATAAATAGTATGATACAGATTACCTCATAACTGATAATGGGTTTTTTGAAAAGGTATTTTATATTATCATATATGAGGTTTATAATTTCTTGTAATTAAGTAATATATAAATGAATCTTTGGATGAATTAATAATTCATGTTTTCTATAATGATTTATGGTAATTCAGTTTATTACATTGATACAAAAGTACATACGATGACTATATTAACGTGTTTTGAATGTTCACGTAATAGTCACTTTATAATATATGGCGGTTGACGTTATTTTGATTTAGTACCTTTCATCCAAATGTTTGGATTTTCATTTTTAAGAAGGGTTATAAAGATCACAATTTTTAGAATGTTTAAATTATTTTTAGGGTGAAGTTTGTGAGATTAAATTATTATAACACAAAATGAGGATTTATGTATATTTTATAACCCGGTCTAACATTCATGTTATTATTGTAACTAGTTGTTTATGTGATGACTTATTATGGATCTCGTGATGTGTTAGTGCTTGATCAAAAAAGTTCACCTATATTTTTGTGGAAAGGGGAGAAGTGGAAATTGGTCAGGAAATGAAAAATAGGTGAGATTTTACAAATGAAAGGAAATAAAATAATTTATATGTATCTTTTATTGAAAATTAATTAACTCTAGTAAATGATTCTTGAATAATTAAAAGGTTATCCTAGTACCATCTTTTCTGATGAATTAAATGGTACCTTAGATCATAGAATATTTAACAATTTTTGATTGTTAAATTTCTCCGAACCATGTTTTATATCACTCTCCACCCAAACATTATAGTTAGATTTTACTTTCAGGTCCATGTCTTAACTTTCCACTTATGTTATCATATATGTAATCTTGGGTATGTGTTGTGTTGAGTAACTATAATGTTTTAGATAATATATATTTAAGGAAATTTTTAGTATTATTTTTGTTATTGTTGGTATCTATGAATGGAACATTAAATTTTTCATTCATTCATAACCCATATGAATTTCAATGGATAAAATCATCTTTAGGAGTTATTATTTAAAAACTCCAGTTTTTGGGAACTATTTAGTTTGAATTCAATTAATATTTTTGATATTTCACATTCAATGCGTCACTGCATATAGCTTCTATTATATGAAATCACTTTTTTATTCTTTACTTATACTCTAAAACATGTTAATAATTAATTATATAATACGCCAAGATTATTCTATACTACACAAAACATTGTATTTTCCTGCAACACACGCAACACCAACTTGCCTTGTTCTTCACAGTTCACAGCATTATTGTCCGTTACACATGACACTGAATTTCTATAAAACATCATTTTATTATTATAACTATTTAAACAAGATAAAAATAAACTAGATCATATATTATGTAATAATAATATTAATAAAATATTTTTAAATATTAATTATAATAGTGACAATGAATAATAAATTTTTTCATAAAGACATTAAATGCTTAAAATTAATATTTTTTCAAAAGAACATTTTTTATATCAATCTATAACCAATAATAAAAATAATACTAGATAATTTATTGAATTTAATTTTATAAAATAAAAATAATTTATGAATTCTTAATTGAGAAATTATCTTGGGGAAAATATTGTCATTTTTCACTAAAATGACGTTTTTTGAGGAATAGTGACAAATATTGAATTTAAATACAAATTTTATTTTTAGTATAATTTATTTTTATAGATTAATTATATAATAATTTTCATTATATATGAAATTATATATATTAAAATTTTATTAACACAATTTAGGTTATTGTAATTTTTATATATTGAATATATATTAGAAAATATTATGAACATATGAACATTCAATAATTAAAATCCCAGTTTATCCCCACATCTATGATATGAGCATTAAACTATATTTTACCACTTCAATGAATTGAATTTCAAAAAATGTATACACATAGTTATAAAAAGGATAATTTTTTTAAGATAATATAATAAACATAATTTATGGCCAAAATGATATAGAAGGTGATTAAGATTAATTAAAATGATTAAGCTAAAATTATTCTTAATAAGGGAATAACCCCAAAATATAAGGGCCCAAATGACCTAAAAACATATCCAAACCCCATTTTCTGTACATATTTTAGATTTAAAACTTCCAATATTTTTTTTTGTTTTTATGAATTTTTTATTTAAAAACTAAGGTACAAATAACTTGTTTGAAAAACGCCATGTGTACCCTATCACATTCTTATAAAAGGCCACCACCACCTGCCCTTTATCACAACCCTCAAAAAACATAGTATAAGAAAATATCTATCAAATTAAGTTACAATATTCAACCCTTCTTCTATTAATCCTCCATTTATTACGAAAGGAAACCAAGGTACCCTTATGGTGATAACTAAAAAAGAGTTACTCAATGAAGAGGTAACATCCTCCCTCAAGCTCATTTCCATTCTTTTCATTCTCCAGCTCATCAATTTCTCTTATTTCGTGAACTTATAATAAAACAATTATCCTCAATATACTTATATGTTGTTATTTTAGGTGTTCAACCATCACTTATTCACACATCCATCTAATTGGTAATAGACATACCATTCTTATATACCAGGAACGATCGTAGAACAAAATTATTTTTTTTGTTTTACATTTAGAAACACAGATGGTTTAGTATTATGATAGGAAATATATTATTGTATGATATATATTAGTTATATGATGTATTAATAATTATTTAGTTATTATATAAATCCTAACTTTATTCATTCCATTTTGTGTAATTATGATAATATTATTTGGGGAAGTGTGGACTAAAACCTTCTCAAAGTGATGCGATACATTTTTTCACCACATAGAACTTATTAAAAATGGGATTAGTGAAATTATATGATTTATATTAAATAATAATACTAAATTAAACTTATTATATATAAAAATATATTTCTTTTACCTTCCTTCTTTCAATATTATAAATAAATACTGAAATAACATTTATGCATACATACAGATTACCGTCTCTATGAACGGTGTATTTAATTTCATATTTATATATTCAAAAAATTAGTATAAATACAAAAAATATGAGTATAAATTATATTTATATCCTTTATTATATTATTTAAATCATGTTATATGTTTGGGGAGAAAAAATATTACAAATTAATACACATGTGAAAAGAAGAGGATATTACACAATGTGAAACCTTTACATGGAATAATTAATAAGAGGGTAATGTAATGTAAAAATAAAACCATAAATATAATTATAAATTTATAATATGGTTATTTAAGAGATTAATTATAATCATATGTTTATTATATATTCTATTCGAGTGATTACGAAGACAGTCAATACATTAGGTAACATAATTTCATCACTCCTTTTGTATCAATGATATACATGTCTTATACATCACACATTTCTTTTTTGTGGTGTATATACATCAAATGTATGTATTATATTACTCTTATACTTATATTCTTATCCCATTCAGGGAAAATAACCTTATTTGGTTGTAAATTAGGGAATGGTATATTTAAACAACTACCCTTCACATCATGTTTCATTTTTTAAACAAAAAACTTTTCTCTCACATTCCTGCAATAAGGTATAACCAAAAATTAATTCATGTAATATAGAAAACTATTTTAATTATTTCACCATTGTAATACACCATAATTAAATGTAAATGTTTATAAATTTAATTGGATTATTTTGAGATCAAGAATAAAAAATGCATGTAATTCTATGGCCTAGAGTGTGTGGAAAGTATTTTTGAACAATTTTTAAATTTCATTAAATAAAATTTTGAGTGGGTTTATATTTCTTTAAAACTTGTTCTCAGATAAAAAATATGAGGGCAATATTTTACTCAGAGTTTCGGGATTTTCCTAGAAGGAGCCTATCATTGTCCCGCATAGGGAAATAGTGGATGTATTTTTTTGGTCATAACGAAAATAATTTAATAATGTTACTTTTTTTCGAATACTTATAATTCATAAATGGTAAATTAGATTGAAAATTCGAGAGTAACATATATCTTCTGAGGCCTTGCTTCCCTTTGGTAGTGCATAACCTCAACTGGTGTGGGTTGAGGTTAAAAGTTAGATTTTGGACATTTTGGACGAAAAATTAAATAACATAAAATAGTTATTTTATTTTATTTTCTTCTTCTTAACATAGTGACTCATTAGTTTAACTGTGTAATAATGAAGCAATTCTAGATCCCATTATTGAACCTCATTGATGGGTTTGTGTAACGATGATGAAACATAGTATAATGGAAATATGGATTTGTGTTTCGTCAATTAACAGCCTAACGAGAAATGTATAATTGTCAGCACAATCAGTGAATTGATCTAAGGATTTGGTGGGAGGAAATGATGATCAAATAATGAGGAATGCACATTCTTCCACCTATCAAAGAACTGTAAGTAATGGTGGGTTGTAGGTCAATATTGAAAAATAGAGGTGTGTGACATCGTTTATCCTCGACCAGCTATTCTATTCTAGGTAAGGGTTTCATTCTTTTCTATGTTAATTTCATTTACCCATTCTCTCTTTTAAATGAGGAATGTAGTTTAACTCACAAACACATAATGTCGCATATCAATCATTCATGTGGGGAGAGTATTGATGTATGATTAAGGGTATACTTTATGTTTGTCAATATTCCACATTATTTTGATTCTATTTGATCCTACTATGAATAAATTATCCGATTCACTATGAATAAGACCCAGATCCTTGTTTGGGTGTTCATATATGAGACTCCATTAACTTTTTCCATCATTCACTTTCTTGTTCTTCGTGGCACAATAGTCAGTGGCATATTGGATGTTTAGGTGAAAAGATTAAGGGCCATGGTCGGGCCACCCACGACATCAGCACTTGGCCACGGTGGAAGAATCATGTAGTGAAACATAGTTCTGACAGTAGGAGGGAGGTGGAACACAGTCAGCACGCTATGGTAGTTGAAAGGGTTGTTGACATGGAGGCTGGCAGCTAACTGTAGGCGGATGTAGCCACCAGGCAGCGTCAGAGGTGCATGTTGTGGTCTACAGACCATGGTGGTGAGTAGGAACCATGGATCTCTATGTTTCATGAGGAGGATTAGTCCACATGAGTGGACTGGTAGGGCGAAAATGTAGCTCCCCTATAGCGTTGTGAGAATCAGACATCATTGAATTTTGGGTTGGAAGAAAACTGACCTCATGATGTGGGACTGGCCGTTGAAATAAACCTAACCACTAGGTGGACTGGGATGTAGGAGAACCTTCCTAACAATGTGGGTCATGTCAAAGGGGATACTAGGTGATTGGTAGCCCAACTAGGTATTACCGGTCTAACTGTGTCAGACCATTCCAGAGAACACAGACATGGTCAATGTGCGACTCGACAACATATACCCACAATCAAACCATGCCTGGTCCAGCCATGCCCAATCGCCCTGGCCATTTTTCCAGGCCAAACTAGGTTGGTCCAGAGCCAAATGGGGAGGTTGTATGGAATGTTTTGCATAAGTTGGGACCCTAGGATGGGGTTTTTGGATCAGTCTGACCACATCAGACTGGGTTAGGATGAAATTAGCCCCTGTTTACTAAAAGAGAAATATCATCCATACCAGGCATCCGATCGATGCGCCATCTGTCGCGTTAGGACTCTTATGATAATATAATTCATTGGGAATACTCTAACTAAAATTATGTTTCATTAAAAATAATAAAAATGACATGAGAATTATATTCTCCTAAAATCGAGCACAATAGAGAATGGAAATCCTATGGTTGGTCGTGACATGAAGGCTAATACGAGTGCTAATAACTTTTTCAGTAGAAAAACATAAATTAGTGGTTCCAAAAGTGAGCATACTTAATTTGTTTAGAAGAAGATGGTACTTAAATGGTTTTGTAGAAAAGCGTAACGTAGTGGTTCATTAGGGGTTAAACAGATAGGCATACCTCAACAGTTCAGCAGAAAAGTGTACATTTGAGGTTCAGTAGACAAACGCACCTCAGTGGATCAATAGACAAGTGTACCATAGCTGTTAAATAGACAATCAAACCATAGTCATTCAGTAGACAAGTGTATCTTAGTGGTTCATCAGACGATCATACCTTAGTGGTTCACTAGACGAGTGGACCACTGTGGTCTAGCATACATGTGTACCTCAGTGGTACACTAGATGAGTGGATTTTAGTGGTCTAATAAATGAGTAGACCTCAGTGGTCCAACATCCGAGGGAGAAGACCTCGTTTTCTTATCAGGGACAACTCTCTTAGTAGTCTAAGAGGAGATACTTATACAATTTCTAATCTTCATTTTTATACTTTTAGTTATAACTGGTGTTATTTATCATTGCTGTGTGATCTTGTTGTGTGGTCCTACGTTGTTTTCATCCAATTGTTGTTTGGGTTCCCTAATGAATATTTTGTTAATCTTCTATACACAGGCTTCTCCCACATATGTAATGTCTCTTACTAGAGGTCGATTCTTCAAAAAATAAATTGGTGGTCTGAGACTAGGTGGTGCTGATTGCGACGGGATAGACGGGCATACTTCTATTTCTAAATACAGCTACCTTCACATAAACATCAGGTTGGGTCTCGATGGACTGTGGAAATTGTATTTTTTTATGGTTTTGGACTTATATTATGGAACCATTGTCCTTTCAGTTGTACTATACTCTAAGTATTTTTATTAGTGGAATTTTTTCTTTTCTTTGTATTCACTTATTGCAGTTTTAGTTTTCTATGTATGTTTATGTTTAAAGATAATTCCTTCCATTTTGGGATATGCCTTTTTTGTGTTAGACGCCAACCATTGGCATATAGAATGTGGGCTTGGGTTAGTCATGATACGAGCCTTGGTGTTGGTTCATGACAAAGTGGTATCAAATGAAGGTCAGTTTTACCATAAGTATTAAGTGTATGTATATATTGATTGTAAAACATTGTTAAGTGTTTCATTTCTGAATTTAAATCCAGGGACCGCAGTGTTGGTGCGGTAGTTGACAAATCTATACACCAGGACTCTAATTTCTGCTTTCTAAAAAGGTACATGAAAACACCAGTTTAATGAGTCTGTAAAAGTTTTTCCTTGATATTTTCTTAGTCAGAGTCATCTCACCCATTATAGAAATTATTATTTGGTTCATCTTGATATCATTAAGAATGCCTACATATAGATAGTTAACCATGATTCTAGTATGTGATGCCAAGGATGGTCCAAAGAGCGATGAAGATTCAATATCGGGATTATTTCCCAAGATGTGTCCTTCTGCTGGTGTCCTAGAAATACTACAACTCGTTGGTCAGCAGTTAATGTTGTCACTATCGGTATATGTTGCACATCATCTTAGATCCATACACAAGTTCTAGTGATAGTGACTTCTTAGATTTAGGGGAGAGAGGGATCCTTAGGTTGCTGAAGGATTGGATGGTGGTGATTACGCATGTCTTCCACTTAATGAGGATTCCACTAGGCCAGATGGGGGTTTTAATAGCATGCCTTCTGAAGGGCTTGGTGGGGTGATGGAGGAGCGTGACCTTGCAGACTCATGAGGAGGTGACCCTCACCTTGTTTGACTTAAATTAACTTATTAGGTAAGACTTCTGCCTTGAAATATTACACTTAATGTGAACAAATGGTCTACATAACATATAACAGGGAATCTTGACAGTGGTTATGTACTCTTCAATACTCACAGAACTCTACCATTAATCTTAGAATTTGGTGAAAGACCCTTTCTTTAGGGCCTTGATCCTTGAGTAGGGACTCTGATGGGAGATCATGGTATCAATTATTTACCTCAGCATCCCTATGCAGGTTGTGTTGTGGGGGTGATCTCTAATAATAGAGAGCTTACTCACTATGTGGACATCAACGGTGGGAGCTACAATTGAGTGACATGTGGTTGATTCATCCAGGCTTAGTACACGATGAATGATGTAGAGGATCAAATAGGCCATACCATTCGGAGATGACCCCATGAATCATGATCTGTATTACAAGGCTCCCATGGTAGAGGGAGTCATCAGGGGGAAATATATGCAACACATGTGGAAGGATGTGGCACATGGAACTGTATTTCCCAATTCATCACGCAGAGGACCAAACAACAATCAAAGGAATGTTTAGGGAGTGATAGAGATAGAAAAAAACTAGTCTATCAGGTGAAAAATGTGGAAATCAAATTGGACGAGTAGAAGGAGGTGGGCATTGGTATGAGGTACTACCACCACTACCCACATGCGGTACACCAGGGGATCCAATAGCAGTTGGGATGGGGTGAGATTAACTTCAAGAAATTGAGGCCTATGGTCCCAACGTCCTTGATATGATATGAGGTATGATCTATATATTCTCCACTTCTGGTGTAGTTCTTTTAGACACAGGTTCTATTGACTCCTTCTATATCACAGACCTTGTTCGGAGCTTGGAGAATATGCTCAAGTTGTTTTATTGATCCTTATGATTATGAACTCTTATAGTAGGGGATTCGATGATCACATAATGGTGTTGATAGTGTGACCATACTATTGGATTCAATATATTTGGATGTTATATCTTAGTAGTGGAATTAAGGCCTTACGACGTCATTCTTGGAATGGACTAGATATCAGCTATTCATCCTCTGATCGACTATTATTGATGCACAGTGGAGTGTGTCTGTGAAGATGGGAACATGTTTTCTATTTTCAATGAGAATGAAAATGGTGTATCATGGGGTGGACTGGTATATAGAATAGTGAAACCAATCACTCATCAGTTGACTATCCTGACTATCATTAAAGTGGATGAGATGAGTCCACAGTTTCCTATAGTGGTGGGAGAGTACGAGGACGTCTTTCAGAGGATTTCCCAGGACTACCTTTTCATAGAGAGGTAGAACTCTACATTGATATATACCCTGGGATGGAACAAATTTCTACACATGCATGTTGGACGGTTCCCACAGAGATCTAGAACTTGAGTGTATTTTTTGGATGACATGTAGAGAATGGGTATTGTAAGTCTTATCATTTCACCATGGATTTCCCCAATGTTGTTTTCCATGAAGGAAAACGTAATCATGAGGTTATATTTAGACTTCCTGTGACTGTACCAGGTGATCATGAAGAAAAAGTATCATCTTCCAAGGATTGATGACCTCTTCGATCAGTTGTAGGGGGGTGTGGTAGATATGGGTGATAGTCCCCAATTCAGGATGTCACCAACTTCGAGTACGAGATGAGGACATCACATAGACCACATTCAGATGTCGCTACAACCACTACCAGTAATCTGTGATGTCTTTTGGTGTAACGAATGCCCTAGAAGTGTTCTTGGGAATCATGAATAGGAACAACTACCCATACATAGACCAGTTTGTTGTGTTCTTCATTGATGACTTCTTTGTGTATTCAATGGTTGAGTATGGTCATGAGATACACCTGAGGATGGTTCTTGACACACATTGAGATTACCAGCATTACCAAAATCTCTCTAAGAGTTCCTTATAGATATAAAAGTTTCATTTATAAGGAAAAGTCATATCAGAGAATAGATTTGTGGTTTTTCCAGTGAAAATTGAGGTTGTTGTTTCTTGGGAGACACCCAAGAGCATTACAGAGGTTCCTATTTTCATTAGGTTGGATAGGTACATTTGGAGGATTATACCCAACTTCTATAGACCATCAGCACACATGACAACATTAACGAAGAATGGGAAGCCCTTTGTGTTGAAAGAAGGATGCCAAATGATATTTCAGCAGCTGAGGAATAAATTGGCGAGTGATTCGATCATGAGGTTTCTAGAGGAGGCCACTGATTACGTGGTGTACTGTGACACATTAGGAACTAGGCTTGGTTGGGTCCTGATGTAAAAGGATGAAGTAAACTATTATGGATCACAACAATTGAGACTTCATGAGAATAACTATGTGACTCATGACCTTGATTGGGTAGCAGTAGTATTCTCTCAAATGATTTAGTGACACAACCTTATCAGAAAATGATTTATCATATACTCTAACCACAAGAGTCTCTTGTATATATTTTCATAGATTTATTTGAACTTGAGAAAATAGAGTTGGGTAGATTTACACTAAGACTATGACTTTGAGATAATCTATACTCCTAATAAGAAGAATGTGGTGGTAGATGCCCTTAGTAGGATAGCAAGTTCACTGCTACTGAATGAGGCCTCAGAGTAGTTGGCCTCTAATATGATATCCTTTTATAAATGTGATCAGGAATATTTTCCTATTAATATAGTTTTTATTCCTCTAGTCATACAGTGAGTTAGTGACGTGCAACTCGAAGATTCCAGCTATGAGACTAAACATGCCCAGATGTCCCCAGGGTATTCCTTAGAGAGATATTCAAAAGGTGGGGAGAATGTGATACTTTTCATAGGATTTACTATGGTACTAGTGGAATTATAGGAGGATGTATTTAGGGAGATCCATACAACCACTATTACGATTCATCTAGGTGTGGGTATGATGTTTTAGGACCTCTGATGTCAGTTCTATTTGGCGGAGATGAACAAGGATGTGGTATAGTTTGTCTATATATGAATCACTTATCAGCTAGTGAAGGCTGAGAACTATGGTCCATCAGGTTTGACAAACCCCTCATGGTACTTAAGTGGAAGTGTGATGAGATATCGATGGAATTCAAGAAAGGATTACCACTTACATCAGGGTTCTTGATACCATCTGGGTGATCGTAGAGTGACTAACAATGTTGGTCCACTTCATACCAATTAGAGAACAAGGTTTTGTTGAGATTTAAGGAAACCTATATATGCAATAGATACATTAACTCCATGGAGTCCCATCTATGATAGGCTCATACCATGAAGCACACTACAACTACCAACTGAGGATGGGATTATAGGATGATTTTGGGACATAGTAGTACTTGAGAAAAATCTTCCCCCCATAGATGGATTGTCAGATGGAGTGGACCATACATAACAGGGATGTCATGAATCATGCTTGAATTCATGATGTTGATCACATTTTGGAGGACCACCTACCACTGGTGGATATTTCATGTAGAAATAGATAAAAGTCCACCATTAGAATGTCAACATTCGAGGCACTATATATATGACCATTGGGGTATCCATTATGCTTGTCTAACCCTAGGGAGTCAACACTCTTCTGTCTAAAGATTGTACATGCTATGACTGAGAACTTGTAGGTCATCCGAGTGTGGATGAAGACTTTACAGAGTTGATAGAAGTTGTATGTTAATAGGTGATGATGACTCTTGGATTTTGAGGTGGGGTTCCACGTATTACTATGGGACTCCCCTCGCCAATGGATACAATTAATTGGACGGGCATTAAGTTTTCTCTAAGGATCATTAGACCATTCTTGATACTACGTGAAGTGAGTGATTTTTTGTACCACTTAGAAATACTACTGTAGTTAGAGAGGGTGCATGACGGCTTCCATGTATCCCATATGAGAGGATATGTGCATGAAACTTCTATGTCACCGACCACATTAAGCTAAAGATTGATGATGAAGAAACATTCGCATATTACTTGATAGAGATTAATGATCTACATGAGAGGATACTTCAGGTATGGTTGATTCCTCTGGTGAATGTTCGATGGAGTAATGAAAATCTCCTAGAGAGCATGAAGTATCTAGAGGCTCATATTCATGCTCAGAACCCCCATATACATTAATACCTTTTTTGGCTTATGAGGGAGTAAATCCCTAAAGTGGGAGTAATGTAAGACCCCCAAGTTCCATGTAAAATTTTCAATTTTTAATGGGATTATTTCGAGACCGGGCCCAAAGAAGGCACATAATTCCAAGTCATGGAGTGGAAAAAATGTATTTTTGACCTATTTTTAATGTTTATTAAATCAAATTGTGAGGAGTTTTTTCTTTCATTCAATATATTTCCCAAATAAAATATATGAGGGTGTTGTTGAACATATAGCACCATGATTCTCCTAGAAACATCCCAACATTGGTAAGCACACACCAGCAGTGGAAGGTTGATATTGGTGGTAATTTAAAAAATTAAATAAGGTTATATTATTTTCAAATCCCTATAACTCATAAATGGTATCATTGGTTTCAAATATGAGTGTACTGTTGATCAAATAAAGGATTTATTCTCTTAGGAAGATCTCAACATTGTCCAACCTGGGTAGATTGTGAAAGAATGTTTTTGGATCTTTTAGAAGAAAAATAAAATAACCTAAAAACGTTATTTAATAATATTTTATTCTTCATTACACTTCTAATCGTCAGTGCTGAGGTGTTGCGATGAGGAATCATTGAATCATATTAACGAACCTCATTAATGAGGTAATGTAATGATACTGCAATTCAACATAACTAAAATGATGATTTGTGTTTTTTCAATAAATAGTCTGAAAAGAAATTTATAATTGTTGGCACATCCCTGGAATTTCTCTAAGGATTTGGTGTTAGGTGAAGATGAACAATGAATGTACATTCTTCCACCCATAGACAAATCACTAACTTTATAGGGCTGAAAACCAAGAATGAAGAACATAGGTGCACAATTTTGTTCTTCATCAACCAAAAATTATATCCCATGTTGGGTTTTGATGTATTTCGATGTGAATTGGTTTTCCACGTTCATTAATTTAATCTCTGAATGTACATTCTTCATCGACCAAAAATTCTAAGGATTGATCGTTCATGTGGGATGGATAATGATGAAGGATAAATAAGATATTTAATCATAGTGATTACTCCACCCTATTTTGGTTCTTCGTGATCCTGCTGATAGGAATACATCCAGGTGAACACAAAAAAGACACAAATTATTATTTGGGTGTTCATATGTTAGACTCAATAGATCTTTTACTTCTCGTGTTTTCCAGTTATTTATGATACAACAATTGGTGATGCATTTTCCTTGGAGACACAATGATAAAGGGTCACAAAAAGAAAGGTTGTGACATCATCACAGTGTTTGACACCCAGCTTCGACACTCGGCTGTGGCACCCACGTGTAGCGACAAGTGGAATGTTACACCCTAGTAGTGTTCTGGGGAAGTGATTGGGGTAATCATCATGGAAACGAGCTAAGATAATTAGGCAGACGTGGCCACCCAGTGGCATGTAGGTACAATATGGGGGCTGCAAACTGCAGTTGTGAGCTGGACCCGTAGCTCCGCACTGGTCATGAGGATGACCGATTCTCATTAGTTGATTAGCTTGCTGAAAATGCAATGCCATCATTATGACAAGTGGTTGGGGGAACTGGACGATGGCCAGTATCCGGGCTGGGATAAAACTGATAAACTATAAAGGGTTTCTGGGTGGCTCAACTATGCAGTAGCGGTCAAACCTAGTTGGACCTGGCTAAAGAATATGGAATTGGTCCCTATAAAACATGGCATGTTGTACCCACAGTCGAACTAGACTGGGTCCAGTAAGGCACATTGTGTATGGCCACTGGGCCAGGCCAAAACTGGTCAGCCGAGACCCAACTGTGTTGGGTCAGAAAGAACAGTTCAGGTCATGGGAGACCCTCAGTCCAGGTTGGTCGGATCGATCCATCGAAGTCGAACCATGTCCAAATCCAACTATCCACTGTTTACAAAAATTCCAATACCTTTCAGATGGAGCGACCAAATGATGAGTCTTCTTTGGCATTGATACCCTTTTGATAAGATAGTCATTTGGGACAAATATATGTGAGATTCTGTGATAGTTGAGATATTACCAATTGTTCGAGAGGTATAATCTCCATGAATAAATCACAATTGATAGCTAGAATCCAACAGAAGATGATGAAATGATGGATATGATGAGCATACCATAGTAGTTTAGCAGATGAGCATACATTAGTGGTTAAGGATACAATCATACTTTTGTGGTTCCGCAGATGAGTGTACCTTTTTGGATATGAAAAATAGGGTACCTCAGTGGTTCAATAGATGAGTGAACCTCAGTGGTTCCGCAAACAAGTGTACTTGAGTTGTATAGCAGACAAGAATACCTTGTAGTTCAGCTGATGAGAGAACCTCAATGGTTAAGTAAAAGAGCTGAACATTGTGTTTCAGCATATTTGAATACCTCAGTTTGTTGAGTATATGAGCATACCTCAGTTGTTCAATAGAAAGGTGGTCCTCAGTGGTCTAACTGATGGGTGTACTTCACTAGCTCAGCAAACGGGAAAACATCAATGGTCCAGCAGATGAGAAGACCATAGTGTTCTACCAGCCGAGTGAGCAGAACCTAGTGGATCTTTTGGTATGAGTCTATCAGTAGAACAAGAAGAGTCAAATCTATGATAGATAATCATATATTCTATAATTTAAGTTATTCTTAGTGAAAACTGTATTTTCTCTGTAATTTTTCATGTTGTCATTCGATGAGGTCATACCTTTATGGATTGGGGTCCCTATTAATTATTTTGTTTCAAACCATTTCATGAGCTTTGCTCACATTTATCGTGTATCGTGCAGGTGAAAGACGCATTGATGGAGAACATGGTGGTCCAGGACAAGGTGATGCTCAGAGAGATAGAACATACATACATACTTATACGACTACATACCACTACCTTCACAAAACATTTAAGTAGTGTCTTTAGCTGATAGACTGCAGAAGTTGCACATTCTTTTGTGGCATTGGGATTTTGTTCTTTCCCCTTCACACATTTAGTAGTGTAGTAATCTCAGCAGTTTTCTATGTGATTATTGTGTTTTACATTGCGTTTACTTTCCATAGTTGGATATTTGTCCTTATGTATAGTATTAATAATAAATTACTTCCCTTTTTGGGATATCCATTCTTGGTACTAGTATCTGGCCCCTAGCCTAGGGAACACAAGTTTGGGGTGGTCATAGAATGATCCCTAGGGGATGGGTCGTGATAACCCATACAAGGATATGTCACTGTAGCATACAAAAATAATGTTCTGACATAGAAAATATATTAAATGTGCACTATGGTTTATATATTTTGATGTGGACTCATTGTTCCTCTAATATTACAAACAATTAAAACATTTAATCACCTTGATCTCTCATCTAATGTTTTCTTACTGATCCTCCATAATATCAACATTGTATTTATCAAATAAATATGTTTTAAAACTCATTTAGTGTAACATTATATATTACTCTCATACAATTGATGAATACCACTTTACCAAAAAACTACTGGGAAACATTAATCCTTAGAAAAACCCTTTTGGGGTGTCTTGTATAAAAATATAATGCCTTGTATAAAAATTTTCATTTTTGACAGAAAAATTGTTATGCCCAACTTCCATCTTAAACACAACTCCCTTAATAGGCATAATTTCTTTTCCACAAAATTATTACTAGATTTAGAACCTCATATTTCTCTAATGGCTGATCTTATAAATTGGGATGGGTAGACAATTATTTATAGGCCTTTCTATCCCTACATGTAATATCATGACAAATCATCAATTGCATAAGTAAGATCTTATATGAGTGATTAAAACCAAATTTTACGATGCATTGGTTGCATAAGCCTATTATTTACAAAGTAATATTTCATGAAAATCCAAATCGATAATAACATTATTTTTTTGCCATATTTTGATGTTTTAATTTGAAGAAATGTTTTGCACACAACATTACAAACCATCTTAAATCATTTGTACAATATACTTTACCAAAAAACATTTCTCAATTCTCCAATTATTTAACCAAAAGATTTGGAAGAAACTGGGAAACAAAACCACCTTGTGTATGTTCTTTTTCTTCACCTCTAGAGCATGAATTCATTTTTCATGTATCTTTTTAAACATAGATTAAAAAAATTACTCTAGATTTTTACAACATATGATTTAATAATTCTTTTTCAAAAAACACAAACAACCTAATTTTTTTTCAAATTTACCATGATAGATTTTTTCGGACATATATTTATCAGTATTTACATATCAATTTTATGATATTTTATTCTTGTGTTTTATTTTTCAAATGTTATCGAATTATTAAAGTATTTTTTTTATAAATTTTCCTTCTTTAATGAAAATTCCATGTAATAAACCTATATATTTTCATGAGGTGTATATACCTTATAAGAAATTTTATAACATGAATATCATTCTACTAGTAAGGTTTTAAGCTTCATGTAATTTTATTCTTTTCATTTTGTTATGATACAAAGTTACTAAATTCATTATTTCTTATTGCTATACTCTCACAATTTACTAAGATTGTTTTTTATGATGATTTTATTAATGAAATCATATGATCCATATCTCATGAACTATATTAATGTTTCTTACCCTTTGGGGGTTCAGGTTATTTCCATGTAATAGTGTATTTTTTTTACTTTTGTATACATAAGATGATAGATAAAGTGTTTTAAATAAAATAGGACCTTATTTCTATTTTTGGTCAAAATCATTTTTCCTATAAACCCATGTTTTCTAGAAGGGTTCTAAAAATATTATAATACCCTTCTTTGATATTTAAAATAAAATCTTCAAATCTATTACCGTTTAACAAAATGGTTTTAAAAAGGGAATATTCATGTTATATTCTTGTCGAGTAACTTTTCTATTCATTTTATGGTGCAATAGGAATGTTCAGAATATATAGATTTACCAGCCAACATGACCTTCAATACCTTTTTTTATTTTTTAATGATTTTAATGTTAATTTTTAAAGGAAATTATTTTCTAAAAATTTATAATAATAATTCAATTAAAGTTGTTTTAAATTAAATACCTTTTCCAAAAAATTGTATGTTTATTTTTTATGATTATATAGAAAAAAGGTTTTCAAAATATTTGTATTCATCTATTGTTATTTTGCAAGAAAAAACATTTTGGATGTTTATTGAGAATTTGTTTTACATTTTTATGGAACTATTTATATATTATATTAGAGTTATTATTATAAATATTTTAGGAAACATTTTTTCAAAATTATTTCAAGCTTTCATTCTATGTTTTCAAAGTATATTAAATTAAAATGGTTTTATTTTTTATATATAAAATTTGAATGAATAAATGTAATTTTACCCATGAAATTTTTTAATGGATGTATGTAAATTATTTTCTGTATTATTTTTCATCCATTGATGTTACTCATTCCATACTAGTGAGTGATCCAAATGTTCCATTAATATAATATCATTTAATGGATTATAATTTTATGGATTGATATTTATTAAAATGTTTTTCTCTTTCACCAATTTTATGTTTTTGAATCTCATTCCAACTGTATAAGGTATATGATTCATAGATTATATTTTTAATCATAACGTGTCACTCTTCAATGGGTAATACCATGATAAATAATTATGAATCCAGCTTAGTTTATAAGGAAAGTCTCAGATGAAATTATTATGAAACCTATATATTTTATATAAGTTGTGAATTGATTAAATGATTATGATACATAATTAATTTTAAGAGTTATAATTTGACTGTTTATTATCTTTTGGAATATCAATTTATTTATTAATTATAAGATGGGTGGGACATATATCTCTCTCAAATGCATTGGGTAAAAATTATATCTCATGTGTAATATTAATATTAACATGGGAATAACCATGAAAACTAAGATGAAAGTAGGAGTGAACCATGAATACCATTATGGTATGGGGAGTGAAATTGTACTACTAATATGGTGATCAAAGAAAACCATTACTACCAAGATTGTATATGGAGTGAAATAATACTACTATGATAGCTATAGGGGTGAAGCATGTCTTCCACTATTACATGGGCTGTGAACTCAAACTACTATGATGGGGTCCTGAGAGAACCACGATGACCAGAACAGTATGGAGAGTGGAAACATGATTTTGAGGTGGGCTTAGTATTTATTCCTTCATTATTATTGAAGAAATTTTATATAATTATATATTTTCAACAATTATGTTTCTTACTCATATTTAATTCATTTATGTATTATGTTCCTCACTTCGTTATGATTTTTGTCATATGAATTAATGATATGTATGACACAATTCATGGTTATGATCTTTGATATGCAGGGTATGGTCCTCTAATGTTATGATAATGTTCTCATAACCTTATTATTATGTTTATAGTTACATATCACCCTTATTTATCCTTACAATTATTTTTATCTAACCCATTATTATGTTTTCATCCCCAGGTTGTGAAGATATATTCTAGGTATGATATGCTAATGATAGTTTATAATCTTGGAGGACCTAGTGGGAGAAAATATATCTCAATCAGGTACCAACATTTACATTTTCAGGATTCCAATGTCACTAATGTAATATAATCTTTGGGCATCTATTTTTTAATGTATTATGTATTCCTAAAAAGTGAGGTTATGTTTATGTATGAAAAATTAGGGTCTCTATGGTCATTAAATTCAAGACGGTGAAATTTTATCATTATCTTTTAATAAATTATCATAAAAGAAAGAAATAATGTAATATGGAAACTAATTTAGATTTATTATTGAATTGGTTAAAAATGGATGAAGTTTTCACATCCAATAGAATAAATAAATTTTCATGTGTAACTATTTATTCTCTATTATATTATTTTAACAATAATTAACATGTTATGCCTCTTAGTTGTGAAAATTGTTTGTTTTATTTACAATTAATTATAACTAAAAATAAGAGATCCCTATTTAACAAATTTGGAACTCTTGATTTCAAATTTGGTATTTTCGTGATACATTTCAAATATATATATATTATTATATTAATATAAGACCCTTGATATATAGAGAACATAATTGTTTATAAAATTGAATTTTAATGTTTAGAATGTTTATATACTATATACACATATAAAATTCATTCCAAATATACTTTTTATATTATATTTAGTGGTAAGGAATAATATTGTTTTTTATTCTAATCAAATATATATATTTTCATTGTAAATACATGAAAATTAAAGATAATTTCCAATAAAAATGAATAATTTTTCTTTAATAATGGAAAAATTGTCTTAGAAAAACATAAAAATTCTATCATAAGATAATTATGATATATCAATTTCAAAATATAAATAATGTTTTTTTAATTTTTTTTAAAAATATTCAAAAATTCATTATAAATGTATATAAATAAAATAAATAAAGTAATTTTTTTAAGATAACATATTTTTCAAGAATAAAATGGTTAATAAACATTTGGGTGACGATTTTCAATGAGTTAATAAAATTATTTATATTTTATTGAACCTTTAAATGTCTTTCATAAACTGGTTAATGTTATTTATACCCACCATTTCAATAGATTGGTTATAATAGATATTCTTAAATTCTATATTTCACAGTTCATTTATGGATGGTGTTGTTTGTCATATATGCAATCAAATATAATGTTCTTCTATTAAAATTAAATTTCATTAAAAATATCATGAAATAAATAGTGACTATCTGAAAAAATCATTTTTCAAATTAATCTTGAATTATATAAAACATTCAAGAGACCAACAATATTAAAACTTCATAGCCTCTATGATGATAAATATCTCTTTGACTTCAAATACAAGACATAGGTCGACATAGCACACCAGAACCACCCCTATCAAAAGGACTGTTTACTATGTGGGTAATCATACCAGGCCATCACAGTTATAAAGATTCAATAACATGGTCCTAAAAGGAGTAATGGGTCACACTAGTGTGTGTATGAACATCGATTGATTTCCCCTCCACCCATAACGATTTTAGAAGCTGAATATATGATTTCTGTAAGAATAAATTACATTAAAAAACCCATTACCCTACCCGAAAAATGGAATCATATCTTCTTAGTCTATAATCGTAAATATTTGAACTCATATTCTATCTGCTAAACTCACATTCAATCGAGTTACCTTCCAACTACAAAATATGATGAATAATATACAATTATCTAAAAATCCTATGCCAATACTCATTATACAACACTCAAGTGACACCATTATTCTTTACAAAAACTCTCAATGAAACAATATTGTAATCCCATATTTCCCACATCCTTCAACTACGTGAATTATTCAACTTAGTACATTCACTAGTGACCTTTATTAACACTAATCTCTTGGGATGGTCTATTTAGAGACGACGAATCACTAATATGGACATTGATGTTTCAATATACCAAGGGGGAGAATGGGTAGGTTGCGAATTAGAAAAGGGCATGGGCTTTGTTTAATTCTCATTACCACCAGATCATTAATCCAAAAACATGAACATTCATTCATTATCAAAAAATGATATTTAAATAATAAAAATTATAATAAAATTCATATACCAATATCATGATTTTATGTTGGCGATAAAAACATATTAATGAAGAATTTACATCATTGATCATGAATTAAAAAATTAAATAATTAACAAAAATCAATATTTTTTTACCGTTACATTGTAGTGGACACTTTTCCAGATTTCTCATATTGATTCCATGATGAACGAGCACTGAACATCCAACATTATTCAAAAATGATTTATAGAAAAATTACATTCTAAAATTATATTGGTTGTTCAAAATGACATTTATATGAGATGATTATATTCACAAATTTGTTTTCAAAAAATTGATAATATAGAATATGTTTAGTGCCTCAGTGGTAATATTATTTTCAAAACCACTAAAACAACTGTATCCCATGTCAAATGGTGATGATTGTGTTCCATATTGGGATCCCATTATGAACTATTTTTATTATATATTATATTAAAATCACTAAAAAATTAATATGTCTGAAAAGAAATTATGATTTTTTTGAATTACAATAGAACTAATAAAAATATAATGGATTATGTGGTCACATAAAATAAAATGTTCTCAAAATCATTTTTAAAAAAAATTAATGACATTTTTTTAATACAATTGGATAATATTATATTCCTATATAATTATGATTTTTAATATTTTATAACTCAAATAATTAATCGAACATGGTTGAATTTCAAGGTTAATGATTAATGGTGGTATCATAATCTTTTAAAATATTTTGATATCTTATATTCATTATATTAATATTGTTATATAATATTATGAAAATTATTACATTTATGTTATTTATATTAATCATGAATTTTTAAATATAGATAAAATTTCCTTAACATTATTTTAAATAATATTATTGGATACTCCAAATCATGTGTAGTTAAATGATTTTATTCATTCATGATTTATCTCTATTTTTATTCTATGAAAGATTTTTCTATATCATGAAAAAACTAGTATTCTTTTTTAATGTTTCATTTTATATGAAAAATCATTCCCCTCATAACATTAATAAATATAACTTCTAATAACCATTTGAACCTTTTAGATGATGAATCATTCCTTACACTGTATATTATAAATTATGTCAAACTATTTTCAAGTAAAATTGTTTAATATAATTTTTAAAAATTATAAAATTAATCCAAAAATAAATTATATAATGCTTGTCAAAAAATGAAATTATGTCTCACATAGCTAAATCCAAAAACCATTTTCTATTACATTATTTTTTTAGGGATCACAAAAAGTAAAATTATCCATATCTATCTTTATCATCAATTACACTTATAGCATTAAAAATGGATAATACCAAACAATTAAAATAACACATTCTAATATATGGTTTAAAAATATATTCAAATTATCTTAATATCTATAAAATATTTTAAAATATATATGAAATACATTATTAAAGACCCCCAATACATAACATGGTAATACATAAAGAATCTATTAATTAATTCCATGAACACTACATGATTACTTGTAATTGAAAATGATATCAAATTGAATTCATATAAGTTATGAAATGTTCAAAATCCATTATATTTGATATCATATGTCATTATGTTTAGTCTATTATAAAAAGAACTATATATAATATTTAAAAATTATGAATCACATGGATGTAGAGAAAATATTCCATCCATTTTATACATGGGATATTTATTTTTAATTATGTAATTTTTTATATAATAATAGTTAATACATAGTATAATTATCCCACTTTATTTTTAAGGAAAAGAGAACCCCAAAATTAAACATTATGATATAAATATCCAATGTAATTATGATCATATAAATTCCTTTTCAAATCCCCTAACTCTATAAGAGATCATCTGTATGAACGATATCATATACATTTGGGGGGGGGGGTATGAGTTCTGGTCAATGACCAGAACCCTGCAATTTATTAAAAAAAGGAGAATACAAATAACATGATTCAAAATGAGGGATATTTTCTAGAATCTCTAATATAAAATGAATCAAATCTGTAGGGAGATCATTCCTCCAAGTGATCTCATGAGAGACTCTATTGTTTTTGAGAACGTCGGTGATCATGTTTGCTTCATGGAATGTCTGTGTAGCAGTGAAGTTGAGACTATTGAGTGAGGTTAGGTAGTCAATACATCAAGGTTGAGAGACCATTCTAGGTGAGTCATACCCTTCGAGATGGCTTGCACAATGGTAGAAGAGTCACTCTCAATCCAGATGTTTCTTCGGTTGAATTTTTTTTCAAAATAGATGGAATGAAGGATACCCGACATTTCGACCTCCAGAGGCAATGAAATGCCACAACATCTGTAGAAACAACCAAGAATATGATCAAGATGGCCTCTTAGAAAACCTCCACATCCCAAAGTTCCAGGGTTTCCATTTGAGGCTCTGTCAACAATGACTTTAATCCAGCCAGGTGGAAGAGCCTGCCAGAAGACTTTTATTGTGTAATTCAGTTTTGGATATATTCCACTAACTCCGATCTGGCAGAGGGTTTCAAGATCAATGAAATAATATTCACAATGATCTTTTTTGATCATGGAACCTCTTTGGTATCAAGAAGTATCCTCATTTTACCTAAATTTAATTTAAATGAGATATTGTTGAATATTAAACCATTTCAACCATACCAGAAGATATGCATATGCTCTACAATGGCAGTGAGAAAAAGGTTTCTAATTTGTGGTGACAGCAGAAGCTCATTCTTCCTTTTCACATATGAGAAAATAACGTTTTCAAAAATACATATGCACTCAAAAATGTCAAATATGTAATGGCAAAGAGATGCAGTAGTCTCACATGATAAAAACCGGTGGTTTATGTCATCTCGATGTTTGTTTCACAGTCTACATTTAGAGTAAATATTAAAATCACAAGACAATAGACAACCATTGGTAGGATCGTTCTGGTGAGAAATGCTCTAAATGAGGGTAAGACGAGAACGTTTTATCCAAGCCTTATTGAGGTTGGAAATCAAGCTGAGATTATCATCAATGTTAGAGAAATGGTGATTATAATAGTTTTTTCAAGTCTAATAAGCCATTTTTAGTGGGTTCCCGAAATAGAAAGTCATCATTGGAAGTGATGCAATAATTCATGACAATATTCAAAATAGAATCTGAATGATGTGAACTAGAAGGATTGATCACGTCCCTGATGGACCAGTTATTGGGATCAGGCGTTAAAGAATTAGGCATCTCTGATATAATAGGAGAACTTGTCCAGTTATCAAAAAACAATTAATGAGGATTCTGTACAAACAATCCATCTAAAATATTCCAAGTTATAAGAATAAGTATATTTAATCGAGGGCCAAATAGAGGAAGAAATGTCGTGAAAAACACCATATTTAATATTATCAAGAATACGAGTTCTGAGAAATTTCATGGGATGAGAATTATTATTAATGAGGGACAACATAAATGTTTCCTGTAGTTCCTCATTATTGTTTTTAATATTTTTAATTCTTATGCCACCTTCTTCAATTGGTGTAAAATAATAGGTCCCAATAAACTGTGACAAATTTTCTCTCTAGAGTCCTTCTACTCCAGATGAAGTTAATTATAGCAGTATTTAAGCATTTAATAAGACCTGCATGCCACATGTAGACGATCATGGATTAAACCAACATAGGAAAAATGGTTTATTTCACAAGGAAAACCTTTCCTCCCATTTTAAGGGATTTACATTTCTAGGATGAAAGTTGTTTATGAATTTGATCTACTATGTGATGGATATAAGAAGATTTGGGTCATCCCTAGAAGATAGGGACACCAATGTATGTGAAGGGTAAGGAACCTTCCTTAATCCAAAAAACATTGGTGAAATGATTTTTCTTGTTGAGATGAAAATATTTACCAAAATAGATAAAGCATTTATTCTAGTAAATACACTGGCCAGATGCCTCTTCATAGTGAGAGATAATAGATTTAAGGTTATTGAAATTTTTTTGTCCCCCTGGAGGAATAAAATGATATCACCATCATAAATTATATGGGAAGGGGCATGTAAATTTTTTTTACTAAAGGTATTCCCTCTATTTTCATTTCATCCTTAATATCAATTATTTTAGTGAAGTATCCACCATAATTTTTTGGTAATATTCCAATTATAGAAGTTGATTTAAAATAATAAAATTTAATATATTACTATCAATTTTTATTATATGGGTTTCATTAAGATATTAAAAATAAGAATAATCTAATTATTTTTAATACTAATCATAAATGATTAAATAATTTACATGTCTTTAATTTTATAAAATTCAATTTAGTGATTATTTGAAAAATAATCACATATTATATTTCTTTAAATCATAATTGAAGAGAAATTACATACATGGGTTATATTAATTAGATCATTTACCATTAATCATGATAATTAAACCATGTGAAATTGTTGTAATTTATTTCTATCTTCTATAAACTACAATTATATAAATGAATAGACTTGTGAAAACTAAATATGTATATATAAAATACATTGTCGGATAAATTGATATTGTAACAATAAAAAAATTGGATTGATCTAACCCTTCTTATGTCAAAATATTTTTAATATTTTTAACCCTCAGATAATTTATTATGTATTGATTTTTTACATAATGTTAATATCTTCCATATATTTAGATATGAGAAATAATGAGTATAATAATTATAGTATATAGTATTTTATTATATCCATAACATTAAACTAAAATGAATGAATGGAAATTACTAAATTATTAAAATCATTTGAATTAAATGTTTATAACAAAAATCCTTTAGTTATCAATTTATAATAAAAAAATTCATTTAAAATATATATTAATGAAAAATTGTTTTTATGTATGAAATGTTTTTTAATAATTTAAATTAAATAATATTATTTAAAGACTTTAACAAAGTTTAACTATTATATATTAAATAACATCTATATCATTCATTTATTTTTTTAGGATTGGGATAATAATATATCCAGTTTTATGAACAAAATGTATTTTTCTAAGAAAAGGTTACATCACATATTTTAGAAACATTTCAAAATTTATTACTTCTGCATTTTGCATATATTAATGAGAAAATAAATATAATTTTTAATTATAAAATTATTTATTTATTTTTTTTTGATTTTTTTTTTTATTTTTTGAATAGATTAATTTTCCAATAAATAGTTTGAAATACTGATTTTTATTAAAATACTTATCATTGTTTGAAGAATTTACATAGTTACATATAGGATTACGGTAGTTTTAAATTTAAAAATATAGAGAATAAATTATTATAAATCCAATATTGGTTATTAAAATTCATTTTAGATTTAATTTATATTTAAATTCTTTTTCAACATAAGAAAATATTTTATTTGGAAAATCACCATTCAACGCATTGTCAGGTTTCAATTTCAATTAATATATACCACATCAATTATTTGAATTTTATTAAATGGATTCTATATTTGGAATAAAAATATATAATTTGAGGTAATATATTGAACACAATTTTTTTCATCTGGAATGATAAAATCATGAAAGTACTATAACAACAGTAAATGTTAAAACATGTTTCTTGGGCTAGTGGGTAATATATATCAATAATGGTAAAAATTGCCTTATACATGAGTAAAACCCATTGGATTTATTTTATTTTTACAATACCATTATCAAATTTTAATAAGGGATATTTTGGATCTATTTTGACATAAATTGTACTAATCATTAGAGTACAACTTTTAAAAATTACATGTGTGCCACTCAACTCAATTATAAAAGGGAACCTCCTCCCCTCACATATTCAGATAAAAAAATGATTTAACTATACAAAAACCAAAATATATATATCCTAGATATACTTATCCACATTAAAGAGATTGTAGTCATCCATCTATAACATCTATAGATTCCTTAATAAGAGATTTGTTGGAGGGTTTTCAAAGAAAGGGTAATTGTCTCATCTAAGATCACTCTTTTACTTATTCATTGAGCGCATTAAATTATATAGTAATAATTACTATATAATAAAAATATTATATAACATATATTTAGATTTTATTATATTTATGTAATAAAATATTTCCATACAATCTTCCATTGAATGGAAAGAGAAATCTTCAATCATCTTTACGGTGGACAAAAACATCTCAATATGAGGAAATTGATTATCCACCAACACCTCTCAACGTTGGATATTAACCATGATTAAATATATATATATATATGATATTAAATACATAATTGTTCTTCTATAACTAAATTAAACACCTACTTATTACCTTTTAATACGTTGGAAAAATATTACATCTCTTGTGGAAAATACCACATATGTGAATGTGTTGACTACTAGCTCAGTAAAACATTATGATTAATTTATCAATTTATTATGAAAAGTATAGTAATGTTGATAAATTAAATTAATATATAATATACATATGAAAAAATAATTATTTTCTCAATCTAAATAATTATTTCCTCTTATTTTTCCATCCATCGAAAAATGATAATAACGTTCTCTAGAACATACGACTTTTCATCTCCAAGAAAGGTGTGATTTATTTTTCAATCAATGTATTTTATGAATGAAACTAAATATATATATAATTTATATATACATATTATATTTCTATCATAATTATAATTATATATATCATTTATCCATGATCAATGTGAAAGGACGAAAACTGCTAAACTAAAAAATACATGAAAATTAAAGCAATTGTCATATAGAATATAGACCTTAATAATGAATTGTTAATAAACATGTCCTAAAAGGTAATAATTAGAAAAATATATGATATTTAAATTATTATTTTGGTTATTTAATATTATTGTAATATTAAATATTTAATATATTTGATATTATAGTGGTCTGAAATAAAATCAAACTCGAGGTTGTGGTTTATTGTATCGAATTGTCATCTATTGGATATTTGTTATGTTATTCACTAATATTATATTAAGAGGTGTATAAACAACCCATTTTACATGATATTTATTGAATATACTTCTTTTAATTATATATAATTTTACAATATATTTTATTATAATAACGCCCCGAAAATCTAAAGTAAGAACATTGTAGTTGATAATGTGTAAGAAATGCAACACCATGCCTGTACAAGAATACAATATCTTGATACATTATAAAATAATAAATATTTTAAAGAAATATTATAAAAAATATATCTTTGAATACATTTGATACTTATTTAGCATGTGACATATGATACGATGAGTTTTTTGATGGTTTGCATTACACTCAGGGCCACGTTTTACCAGTCAAAAATATATTATTATAATTATATTACTATTTAATATAATAAGATATAAAGTAGTCATTATGAATAGATTTAACTATGATTTAAAAATTAATTGTTTAAAAAAATATTAAATCAATTAATTTGTTAATAATAATTAAGAAATGAATATAATAACCAATTTTATATAATGTGATTTCTTATTGGTAAGTATTGAATGCTCATAAAGAGGATTTATCATAATAAAGTAAACTAAATAAAATTATTGAGTGAAATTATTTTATTACATAAATAATATATAAAATGATATATTTTTATATAAATCTATTATATTCTATATACATTATATATGAAGAAAATTAATATTACTAATATAATATTATATTTTTATTAAGGCACTTTAAAGATAATTTATTGGAATAACTATTTTAAACCCAATTTTTGGAACTATTATTAATATTATAGTTCAAAATAATCTTAATATTTTACATAAAAATAATAATCTTTAGGATATAGTGATTTTTTTTATTTTTCTAGGATGTTTTTTTTCATGAATATTGAAAAATTCTGAATTTTAATTCAAAACTGCATTTTCATTTAATACATTTTGAAGGATTAATTTTATTTTTAATTATACATAAATTTTATTCAGAATAAATATTTTTATGTTAATATAATTTATCTCAAATTATGAAATTGAATATTCAAACATAGAAATGTTTTGGATTTTTTGACTATAAAAAACCACATTGTCATCGTGTTGGCCAGAATAAATTTAAATTAATTTCTTCCACTTCGTTGATTAGAATTAAAAAAACAGATTTATTATTTGGAATCATCCTAATTTACAATGTATAATAAGATGAATTTATTTTTACAAAAAATATAAGTGAATGTATTTAAAAATAATTACAATAATTGAGGTAAAATTAAACATAATAAGGGAAGAAACCATCATCTTACAAGCTCAAATGGACTAGAAATTTATCCATGAGAAATTTAATGAACATATTTAGACCGTATCATTATTTAAAAAAAACATTTAACATTATGGGACCCACATTAAATGTGAAAAAATGTATGGAATTTAATTTTCAAAATATTACTAGAGTGCCACTCCTCCATGCCTATAAAATATATCCTCTTATCCCCATTCATTACACCTCTCAAGCATCATTATTATGCAAAATATCATAAAAGATATATCCCATAAATACTCTCCCACATCTTATAAAAATATACTTGTTGGTAAATTAATTCATGGATGATTTTTGGTATAAACCAAAAAGAGATACCCTATTAAGAGTAACATATTTTCTTAAGAACATTGTTTTATTTCATTTCTCCAACCCTAAAATAATCTTATTCAATGATTATATAGAATCAAATTATAATAAATATAATATTATATTTTTATGTGGTTGTTTTTACCAACACATACAAACACTCTAATAAAGTGTGTAATAAATTAACTTTTTATGAGAATAGTGAACTATCGCCTCATGAAACAATGATTGTTTATTCTCTATTTATCTCCTCTCGTAGTTGACATTAGGATGGAAAATTTATTTATATATTTTATATATGATACATTTTATATAATTATTCTTCTCTAATTATATTATATCACATACCCATTTACATTACATTTTGTGTAAATATGACAACACTCTTTGTTGAAGTGTGGACTATTGCATCCGAAAAGTGATCTTATTCAATCACATGATACAATGATTTAAATAAAGATGATTATAATTATACAAATGAGATATACATAAAATAAATTTGATATTTAATAAATATTATATTTAAATAAATTATATATATATCTATCTCATTTTTATTATTCCCCTTTCACACAATAAATAGTCATAATGTCTGTCGTTGATGTTTATAATGTAACTCCATGACATGATGTGATACCATTCATATCAAATAAATTATATATATGTATATATTATTAATGAAAAAGTAATTGATGATATATATAATTCTATAATGATATGGTTTCACATACCATCCTTTCATAATGATCATTAAAAAAATTGGAATATTACTCTTGCGTATGTATGACCTACGATCTCCATGATTGTAACATCAATTGATTTTTCATAACCATTTTTAATTATTTTTTTAAAATTATAATTTAATTATAAATATGATAAATATGTTGTTATTATTATTCATGATATGTTATATAACTACACCATTGACCATTATTGTCCTACCAAATTTGTATTTGTCACGTCAACTAAATTTAGTCAAAACAACCGACCTAAACATAATTGTTTAAATAGAGTTATAAAACATTGTAATAACTGAAATAAATGTATTTATAAACATTAAAAAAATTCCAATTCATGTAAATAATTATCATATTTTTGTCATGTTGAAATGGTATATGGAGAATGATATTCTTTATAATACCAAATTTAGGATCAAAATGATATAGATACTAAATTAATTATCTAATGATGCTAAAAATACAAGAGGGGGGTAAATTTTATTCATTAAAAATTTAATTTGAACTTATAATTATTTTTAATTTTAACAAAGTTAAAAAAGGTAATTCACAAGACATCTAGTTCTACACACTTTCCTGATTCTAGAAAAATTGATTCTGAGAATGTAGTTCCAGAAAATATGGTTCCAGAGATGAAATTGAACAAAAGTTTACAAAGATAAATATTTTACCTTAAAGAATATAGAATCTTAATAAACCATAGTATATAATAATAAGGAAGTATAAGTTAGTTATACATTCCTCAATAATCAAAATTATAGTGGAAAGCATGAATCCAAACAAGTAACAAGAATTAAATCTTATAACCCAATGAGAAGGGTATCCAAAAACCATGGATAAAGGCCCCTTGATTTATACATTCAAGAAAGTATATCTTACCCACACCACGTTAAGCCCTCGATATGAATATTGGAGTCTATCTTGCTATCCCCACAAGCCCTCAACTTCAAGGTAGTCAGCACCTCTGTCTTCCTCAACAAAGAATTACTCTAACATTAATGTAGTCAACACCTCTATCTTCCTATCCTCGGAAGACCTCAAATGTACTCAGCAACATTCGGAGTCACACTATGCAATTATAAACAAGATGACCAGTATATACCAAGCAATGAAGTCTCTCTCTCTAGAAATCACTTGAGTAGAATGTAATCTCAAGATTGATCAATTTATAATGAGCTATTTCAAATGATCTGTTATTTAAATGCACAAATACAATGGTTTTCTCCCTCTTCCTATGACAATAATTTTTTTAAATTTCAGAGGGACTTGTACATGTCTCACTCAAACAACGATTAGTTTGTAACTGAATACATTAAATCGTTTTATAAGAAAAACATGTGTAAGAAAAATATGGTTACATAACAAAAATCATTTTTAGGAGCATAAGAAAATAAAAGTTCGAATTCTAACCAAAAACACATTCGTTATCTATAATACAAGGATATTCAGATTCTGTTTTCTAAGGAATTCGGAACCTAATTTAAATAGAATTTTGGAGTGTGAATTTCAAGAAAATTCGGAGTCTGAATTCATAATAATTCGGAGTCTAAAATTACATAGATATGAGACTAGAATTACAATTATATGAGTGTAAACATACAAAGATCAGAGTCTATGTTCATAATAATTTGAAGTCGGAACATACAAAGTTCGGAGTCTCAATTCATCAGAATTTAGAGTCTGAACTCATAAGAGTTCGGAGACTGAATTTAGAGAACTCAATGTTAGAACTCAAAAGAGTTCGTAGTGTGAATTCATAGAACTTGGAGTCAGATCTGATAATAGTTCAGAGACTGTATTTAGAGATCTTAGAGTCAGATATCATAAGAGTTCGAAGTCTTAATTCAAAGAATTCAGAGTCCGAATTCGGATCTTAATAACAGAATTCTGTATTCCTGGGTATTATATGATCTCGAGGTTTTTAGATATGAAACTGAATTTTATACTTAGAGATAAAATGATCAATGAAAAACATGGTAAGGATAATTTTACTTGGGAAAGTAAAATTTTCCTTAATAATGTAAAACATAATGAAAAATGAAAATTTCCTTAAGATATGGTGTTTGTGATTTTCAAAACATTAAAGAATAGTAAAGTCATAAAAAACCTTATTGACTCAACAATATCCCCAAACATGAAGGAATGGAAAAGATATAAGGAAAATTTATTGACTCAATAATCTACCCCTTTTTGGAAAGCACAAACATCTATACAAAAAAGAAAATAAGGACTTAGAAAATATTTTTTTAGAATTTGGAAATAAAACTTTTCTCCCTTATCACATAGGTAAAAATGAATACGCCTAAACCCCACTTAGGTTTAGGAACACTAAGGATCGTATTCTATATTTTTGGAATGAGAACTAACATTGTTTTGCATATAAAAATCCTTATGATGAAAACTCCCCCTTGGAAAAACTCCCCCTTACATAGGGATATTTCTACTTCACAAAGAATTATTTTTCCATTCTACCCCTTTTTGATTTTTAAAAATTAAATTTTTGGAATGGAAAAGAAATTATGGAACCTGAAAAATTAGTATAATACATCCAAAAGACAAGTGACAAGAAATTTCATTATGAAAGGAAATATTTCTACAATGAAATGAATATAACAAAAAATCAGATTTAAATGAGGTTATCATTCATTTTCCTTCAGTGTCAACTTTTTGACAATTTTCTTAAGCTTTTTGAGGTCCTTATGATCTTCCTATGCTCTCTTATGAATCAGATCATAATCCTCACATTTCATTTCTAATGATTTGATTCTATATTCATGAGCCTTAAGAGCCTCTACCTGAGCCTTTAGGACATCTTCCTGATTGAAAATATTTTCTTCTTTCTCAATTCTGAAGGTCTCTTTCACTCTTCCAGCTTTTTGAAATTGAATAAAGCTTCTCGTTCAGATATTTTACCTCTTGTAATAGGGAATTTTTTTTCTAGAGTATGTTTTTTTCAAAACATCTTGTACGATCCTTGATATTACAATCTGAGATGACAAATTCCTCCTTGTCATTATCTTGCAACTCATCAAATTCTCTCATATCCTCTATGTTTTTTCATGAAAAACTTGTCATTTTCCTGCATGATCTTTTAAGGTATTTGTATTTGATGAAAAAAGTCTTGAAATTATCCTCATGCTTGACACACTTATCCATCACCATGGATACTGAATCTGATTTGAAGTTCAAGGTGTGTTGAAGCATCTGACATTTGGAGTCAGTGCTTGGAAAAATCGGAATGTTCGCAACAAACTTTTTCAATGATTTAACAATGAAATACTATTCAAGAGATGATGATTTTGAATCTAAAACTGTGTTGGTGAGATCTCTTTCTCTAGCTCAACAAGATTAATATTTAAAGATCCATCATATTCCTTATTCTTTTTAACACCATTACCAGGTGTATAAACAACCACATTTTTTCCCTTATCAGTTCAAAGAATTGATTCCTCATCTGTAGATTCATGTTCACTATCAGAGAGCTGAAAAATTATGTCTTTATCTATCTTATCCTTCTCAAATCCCGCCTCAACATCTTCAGGATGAATAAAATGATGATTAAAACATTCTTCATAATATATCTTGTTCACTTATTCTTCGGCCTTGTCTTATTCTTTATTTTTCATCTTTCACAAGTGTATCATGCTTTGATAATTATGCTTCAGATGCTCAGATTGAAAATTTATTTGATTGAATTTCCTTCTTATGGAAATATTCAACATGCATAATCAAATATGTGGTGTCACCACAACTCTATTATTCTTCAACATCTTGTACAAATTCTTCTTCTCTTTCATTGAAATTTTTCAAGAGTGTCAAACTTCCTCCCCAAAGATTCAGGTAAGGAATCTACCAGGAAGGATTCTGGTACTGGGATATTATGTGATTCTTTCTCGGCATCCATCAATTAGATATTGAACAATCTCTTCTTCAGTCGTATTCTTCTTTTTCTTTTTTTATTTAGCTTGCTTCTCAAGCTCAAAAGCAGTCTTTTCTTTTAAATCTTTGGCTTTATTAGGATTCAAACCATAACATGGATCCCCTTCATTCTTATTTTTCTTATCATAACTCCACTTAGCTATAACCTCATCAGGATATGTTTTTTGCTTCTTAGGTTTTGGAGGTTCATATTGAGCTTCCTTAGCATTTGGTGTTTCTCCTTACTCTTTTACTTATATCAACTTCCTCTTCTTTCCAACCTTTTTTGATGGTTCAACCACTTATTTTTTTTCGAAACAGGTTCTGAATCTTCTTTAGGTAGGTCATAAATTTCTCTAGTGTCTTTAGAAAAAACAATGTTCACTCTCTTCAATGTGTCATCACATACAAGCATGACTTGGCAATTTTTTAGTTTACAACTATAGGTAATTTAATAATATTCTAATAACCAAACAATTAGCAAGGAGAGAATGGATGGATAAATGATTATCTGAGCCTCCAAGTTTTTATTCTTAATATTATCAATCATAATGAGAACAAACTTAACAATAATGATCTTAATTTTCTTCACCAATAAATCTAATATATACATGTCACTCTTCTTCAAGGTGTCCTTGTCAGCCTTTATAGGAATGATGAATCCATTAACCAATAATTAAAAAATATGATAATTAGTAGACAAGTGGGCGATCATAGGAGTCTTTACAACAAAAAGTCCCAGAAATGCCATAGCCTTCTCCTTAACAAAAAGTCCTTTGACATCTGACGACATATGAGAGCAGACCATAGCTTCTACTTCATATGGAATACCAACCAAACCAGCTACCTTAGTATATGAGAGAGAATAAGTCAATCAATATATCTTGAATGAAAACTTCTCTCTACCTTCTTCCATGAAGAAAGTTAATGATTCATAAAATTCATCCTGTAAGTCCAGATATACCAAATCCTGAGTCCCTGGCTTCGATACACAGACACTCTCCCATCCATTCAGCTTAATGTTTTTTGAGATGAATGAATCATTATTATAAATGGAGTTTGGATCCACCAAACCTTCTCTATACACTTTCCACTCCGATATTGGTTTGACAGTAGACATATCATTCTAAGGGGGTTCTTTCTACAGACATTCTGATTTGAGAAAACTCTGAGATGTTTGGAATCAGATTAAGTAGAGGAGCAGTGTTTCAGCACACGAGATATTTGAAATTGATGTGGGAAAACCATCGGGGGTCCTTTTAATAGGTTTTCTAAGGGACAATTAATCATCCAAAATAAATACAATTGCTGAATGTCCTTCTGATCAGATCTGATGGTTGATATGATAGTCATAAGAAAAACATGGTAGATTATGATCATTTAAGGGTTTTAAGAAAAACATTTGGATTTAAGGAAAAGAGAATCCAAAAATGAAAAAACAAAATGATAAATACTAGCATATAAAACAAGATTACGAGAATTCAAAAAAGAATCATACATTTCTAATTTATAAGGAAGATTATTCATAGTGAGGAAAATTCTTCATGAATAATTTTAAATTCTAAAATTTTGGTTAGGGGGAAAAATTTGAAAACCTGACTACAAATATTTTAGGAAATCATCATTATGAAAAATTTTGAACAACTCCATTATGATTTTTTTTTGAAAATCATAATATAAAAATTAATGACACAAATGATTTAGAAAATATAACTATGAAAATTTCATTACGAATGATTTTGAAAAATTTTGACAACATAAATTTCAATTGTGAATGATTTTTTGATCTATCTGACAAAAATATGTACCCCCCCTATGTAAAGTAGTTTATTATATAAGGATATTGATTTCGACAGAATGTTAATAAGTAATATTACCGTATGGTTACCATTCCTACCTTTTGTTTAATGTATTCCAATCTATTAGATGACAATGATTTGTGAAAATATCAGCAAATTTATCTCGTGTTCTAATAAATTGACGATTGATATCTCTTTTTTTTGTGATCCCTAGGAAAGTGATTCCTAATATATATGTTTTTTGCATGAGATTAATGTGTTGGGTATTTTTTTAAAGAAATGGAAATAGTATTATCACACATAATTTTTTTTTTGTAAAACTCATACCATAGTCAATGAGTTTGGGTTGAATCCACAACACTTGAGCACAACAACTTTAAACTAAAACATACTCATCTTCATCAGTAGAAAGTTCTACTGAGTGTTTCTTCTTGTAGCAAAAATAAAATAATGAATCTCCAAAGAATTGATAATTTCTAGATGAACTTTTTCTATCCATTCTACATCCACCAAATTTGGCATTCAAAAATTTTTTTGAAACAAAATCATTTCTAGAAGTATAAATGAGTCCATGATCTATGGTTCCCTTTAAGTTGTGAAAAATTATATTCACTTCATTTAAATGGGATTCCTTAGGATTAGATTTATTTCTTTCACATAATAATACCAAAAACATTATGTCTTGATGACTATGATAATGTAATGTAAACTTCCTATCATACCTCTAAATGATGTTTAATCTATTGGTTTCTCAACTTCATCTAGATAATGTGAATTTGAGGTAGAAATGGGAGTACAGATACTTTTAGTGTTTTCATATCCATAAATTTTAAGAAGATTATTAATATAATTATATTGGGATATATAGATTCCTTCTAGTTTTTGAGAAATTTTAAAACCAATGAAAAATGTTAACTCACCCATCATACTCATTCCATACTCATATTTCATTAGATAGGAAACAGAATTGATTAAATATTGCTGAGTTGAACCAAATATAATGTCATAAACATAAATTTGAACAATAAAAACATTTTTCTTGTCTTTAATTATGATGAATGTTAGATCAACAATTCCCTTAACACAATTAATTTGCATCCAAAATCATGTAAGTTTATCATACCAAGATCTAGGGGCTTACATAAGTCAATAAAAAGAATTGGTAAGTTTAAAAACATTTTTAGGATGTTTTTTATCTTCAAAACAAGGTAGTTGTTCAACATAAAAATCCACTTGTATAAAACCATTAACAAAAGAACTTTTCACATCCATTTGACAACGTTTTAAATGAAAAAAAATTTGTAATGTCATGTATAATATGAATAGATTCAAGTTAAACAAATAGAGCATATGTTTCTTAATAGTTTACTCTATCTTGATGATTATAGTTATTATAAACTAATCTAGCATTATTTTTTACAATGATTCCATTTTCATCAAACTCATTTTTGAAGACTCATTGTTCTCCAATAACAGAGGTTTCCTTGGGTCTTTTATCCAAGGTCCAGACATTATTCCTTTTGAATTTATTTATCTCATCTTCCATATCTTTTATCCGATTATCATCACCTAAATCCTCATCAACACTTTTTGGTTCTAATTGGGAAAAAAATTCGAGATTTTCTACATTATTTCATAGGGAACTTCCAGTCCATACAGGTTGTTTTACATCATCAATGATAATATCAAAGGGACGATTCATTAGATTCAACTGATTTGGGTTTTGTAAAACCTATTCGTCAACATATTGTAGGAAATAATCTATGGTAAATGATTCGTAAATATTTTCTTGTATGTTTTCCATATTAGAAATATATTCTAACAAATATTGATAATATTTTTTTGAAAACACATCCGATGATGTAGGATGGGGTTGTTTAAATAAAAAAGGGTTTTGTTTCATAAAATTTGACATGTATTATTTCTTTAAATGTAGAAGTGGTTTTATTAAAAACTATATTATCCTTATATGTTGTGTAGTATCCTATAAAAATTACTTCATTATATTTTGGTGAAAATTTGTGTAGATTATCATTTGTATTTAGAATGAATACCATGAAAACAAAAACCATGAAGTAGGAAAGTCTACATTTTCTACCATTCCATAACTCATAAGGAGTTTTATTAAGAAAAGGTCTAATCAATATTCTATTTATAGTATTACAAGGAATACTTACAGCTTCATCCCAAAAATTTTTGGCCATTGAATACTCACTGAACATGGTTCTTATTATCTATTGAAGAATAATATTTCTACTTTCAACAACACCATATTTTTGAGGTGCTCTAGGTGCTGGGAAGTTATGCGTAATTCCTTGTCTAATAGAAAAAGTTTCAAAAACAGAATTTTTAAATTCTTTTCCAAGATCACTTTGAATTGTTATCAAGGCATGGTTTTTGTCATTTTTAACTTGGGATCTAAAACTTTTTAAATTATAAAAAGATTCATATTTCTTTTTTAGAATATAGAAAATATTTTCTTGAAGAATTTACAAAGGTTCCTAAAGTTACAGTGACCTAGACTTCAATGCCATAACCAAGAATGATCTTCCATTTCACTATGGAATGGTATTTCTTGCCTCCTAGGGTCTTCGAAGTTAAGTTTGAATACATTTTCTTGCCTATGGGTAGAATGAATAAAACCTTATTTGGAATTGTGTATAAAACACATTTTATTCATAAAATTCACAAGGAGAACATCATCACATAATTTAATTGTACTAATGAGGTTATTCTTAAGACCCATAACAAATAAAACATTTGAAATCAATGTTTTTACAAGAACAAGAACGTAACCTTTACTAATAATTTCTCCTTGAGCATTATCTTTGAATGTTACTTTTCTTCCTTTCGACTTGAAAATATTTTCAAAGTAGTTATTGTTACCAGTCATATGTCGGGAAAATCCACTACCCATGTACCACATATTGATGTTGTTACCTTTTATATTTTCTTGAAAATACGGGTGTTAGGCTTTCAAAATCTAGATTATCATGGATTTAGAAAAAAAAGAAAAGAAAAATCTTGGGCACCCAAATTGTCTTTGAAAAATAGGCTTTATAAAAACCTTGAGACTAGTTTTTCTTTAGGGAACAATTTTTGGCCCAGTTTCCACCACACTGACACTTAGTGAAGAAAGGAGAACTTTCAGGAACAAAATAATTGTAACTAAAAATTGTTTTAGAACTAGTATAACCAAATCCATAATTATTCATTAGAGGTTATATTTGATAATATATCTTATCAAAATATTACTTACCTAAGTTAAAGTTTGAAAAACACATCCTCAAGGAAAAAACATCAGATTTCAATTTGATAACTATGTTTTTTTATTCAAAAACATTGGATTTAGAACTAGAGTTAGGCTCAAAAACATTTTTCTTATAAATTACATTTTCTAAATCAATAGAATGTTTAATCGTCCCATATTTTACATCCTTATGGTTTATTAAAATTCATTCAAAATCAAGGGCTTTCTTATCAAGATCCTTATAATAATCAAATATTTCTTCAACAATTATAGTATTCCATGAATTTTCCTTATCATGATTTTTGTTGACTTTAGAATTCTAATTCTAAAGAAGCTAAGAAAACCATGAAACTTATTCTTATGTTGGTAAAGTATTATCCTCATCAGAAGAAGATTAATCATCTAGAGATTCATAATATTTATTACTACTATAATTTTCATTTGAGGAAACATTGTTCATAGATTCTGCATTGTGTACGTTAGATATTAATAAATGATTTTTAATAAGTAGTTTGGCTATTAGACCAAATATTATTCTATCCATAAGATTCGTAATCTAATGATTCATCTGAAGAGACACCACTACTGGAACTATAGGTGTTATTAGCTTTCAATACATTTTTTCATTAGCTTTGTAGTACATTTTTCTATTTCTCTCAAAATGATTTTACTTTCATTATTTTTTCTTAAGAATAGGATAATAAGGTCTTATATGTCCATCTCTTTTGAATTCATAACATGTGACTTATGAGTCCTTCTTATCATTCCTTTCTTTCTTCTTGTTTCTAGATTGAAAGTTGTTATGTCCAACAATCATGTTCATACTTCGAGCAACATTGGATAATTCATTTTTGGAAGATTCACTTCAACATGATTCGGATTGGATAACAAACTTCTTAGATTTATATCAAGTATCTCTCTAAGGAGTCTTAGCTTTCTTATGATACGTAATTGTTGTAAATGCAACAATTCCATTCACATTATTCTTCTTTACATTATCAGAATCTCTCTTCATTCTAGTCTATTGTTGAAATAGAATTCCAAAAAGATTATCAAGATTGATCTGAGTAACCTCTCTATATCCATCAATAGCAGTACTCTTGAATTCCCACTCATGAGGCATGATGTCTATGATATTTTCCAAAAGAGCTTAAACATATAATCCGTTCTTAGACATATATTGTAAAACATTAACAGTAGTCTTGAATCAGTATTTCACCTTACATATGGGATCTCCATAAGGAATTAAAAAACAATGATATTCAGCTCTGAGCATGGATCTTCTAGTTTCAATAGCTTTCAATGTTCCAATGTGAGTAACTTCAAGTTTCTTCGAAATACAATTTGTAACCTCACAATATGACATTTGGATATATATATTTCTAGTCATGGAACAATGAAATTTATTACGTACCTTATAATTCAGTTTATATTCTTTCTTTTCATGGTTGGTGAAAGAACTAACTTCCTTATCATGGATTTTGTATCCTCTAGTAAGCATAACAAATTTGTCTACGACAGTATTGATAATAAATGTCTTCATGCGATCAATCCATTATTCATAATCATTCCCATTAAACATAGGTGGTCTTGTTGAATTTTTTTTTTCTAGGGAACTAACATTGATTTATGCCATAATATAGAAAATATATCCACACTAAATTGTTTGTAGTAATGTTATGTAAAAAAGGAAAATATTTCATAGAAAGGAAAAAGCAGAACAATGAAAAAATGGGCACAAAAAATTATATGTTAGTATAATTATTTTAGACACCTCCTCTGATACCAATTATTGAGATGGTAAATGGATATTGATATTCTCTATAACAACAAATGTATGATCAAAATGATATATATAGTGAATGAAGTATCTAATGATTCTCAAAATACAATACGGGTTGAATTGTATACTTTAAAAAATTCTTTTGGAACTTTTAAAGATAGTTATGATTAAAAATGATAAAAAAGGTAACTCACAAAACCTCTAGTTCTAAAAATTTTCTTGATTCCAAAGAAATTGATTCTGAGAATGCAGTTTCGAAAAATATGGTTCTGGAAATGAAACATAACAAAAGATTACAAAGATAAAGATTATACCTTAAAGCATATAGAATCATTCTAAATACGAATATTCAAGTATAAGGAAGTATAATATATTTATACATTCCTCAATAATCAAAATTGTAATGGAAAAAATGAAACCAATCAAGTAAAAAATAATAAATATTTTAACACAAATAGAAAGGTATCCAGCATGCTCAGATAATGGTCCCTTGATTTATACTTTCAGGAAAGTCTATCTTACCAACTCTGGGGTAAGCCCTCGATACGAGGATCAGAGTATGTCTTTCCATCCCCACAAGCCTTCAACTTCAATGTACTCGGAACCTCATTCATCATCAGCTCAGAAGACCATGAGCATTAATGTAGTCATAAACTGTGTAGTCCTCAGCAAGGAAGTCCTTGAAATTTAAGGCAGTCAGCACCTCTATCTTTTTATCCTCGGAAGCCCTCGAATGTACTCAGCAAAACTCAGAGTCACACTTTTCAATTCTGAACATGATCTTTATTACTCACAAATCAATATAGTCTCTCTCTATAAATTACTTGAGTATCATGTAATCTCAAATATTGGTCAATGTATTTTGAGCTCTGTCAAATGAGCTACTATTTATAGGCAGAGCTCCAACGGTTAGTTCCCTCCCTCAAGAGTAATTTTTTCCATGAATTTCAGAGGGACCTGTTCATGTGTCACTCAAAAAATGGTTATTTAGTAATTTTATACAAAAAATCATTTTATAACAAAAACAAGTGTAAGAAAAAAAACAATACATAAATAAAATCATTTCTCGGAGTGTAAGAAAATAAAATTTCAGAGTGTAACCAAAAACACATTCGGTATCTATAATTAAAGGATATTAAGATTTTTTTTCTATGGAATTTTGAACCTGAATTCTATTGAATTTCAAATTTTGAATTTCAATAAAATTCAGAGTCTGAATTCATAATAATTTGGAGTATAAACTTACAAAGTTTAGAGTCTGAACATAAAAAGATCAAAGTCTGAACATACAATTTTTGGAGTCTGAGTTCATCAGAATTCAGAGACTGAACTTACAACGTTCCGAGTCTAAATTCAGAGAACTAGGAGTCAAAACTCATAAGAGTTTGGGGTCCATATTTAGATAAATCGAAGTCAGAACTCATAAGTGTTCAGAGTCTGAATTTAGAGAAATTGGGGTTATAACTCATAAGATTTTGGAGTCTGGATTCAAAGAACTCGAAGTCAGAAATCATAAGAGTTTGGAGTCTTAATTCATAGAATTCTGAGTCTGAATGTGTATCCTAAAAACATAAAGCTTTATTAAAAATTATTATATGATCTAGAGGTTTTAGATATGAAACTGAATTTTATAATTAGAGATAAAATGATCAATGAAAAACATGGTAAGGATAAATTGTTTTGGGGAAGGAAAATTTTCCTTATGAATGTAAAACATAAGGTAAAATGAAATTTTCCTTAAGATAAGGTGCTTGTGATTATAAAAACATTAAAGTATGGTAAATTCATAAGGAAACATTATTAACTCTAAAATATCACCAATCATTAAGGAATAGAAAATTCATAAGGAAACCTTATTGACTCAACATGTCATTATTCTATATAAAGACCCACAAGAAAAATCAAACTAAAGAAAATTGATTCCCATCTAATTTTATAAATATGTGAGATAAATGTAACATTAAACACAAACATATTGTTTTTGGTATAAATACTACCTATTTTGATATAATATATCATTAACTTATTTAACATAATTGTATATAAAAAATTAATTTAATTTTATTCCATAATAATGCATATAATTTAAATGTTTCATCATGGAATGGGACACTTTGGGATGTTTAATGATTATCTTCTTGAAGATTATTTTTTATGATATTTAAATAGAATTTTCAGTAGAGGAAATTATATTTACATTTATTAACAAACCCATTTTTTTAACTTTACTCTAGTTATTAATGGAGACTTTTTAATAATAGTTACATTTTCCCACTCGTTGGTGCTCAAAATGTTTTGTAAAATGTTTTTATGAAAACAAGAATTCAATTCACCCTTTAGTAAAAGTACATCTTTTCTTATAAAAATCCATTTTTTCTAAAAGGTTATTCAAAAATAATTATCATGTTTTGTTAAATAATTTTTTACTCATGTTGTCTCTTACTAAGGTTTTCAACAGAATCATCTGGTCACATTCCCAAAATTGATTTTTTCTATCGTTTTTGGTGTAAAAAATAAATATTCATTTTACCTCATATTGAATATTTATATTTACTCATATTAATTTTATTAAAGATTCATTCATGTGTTTAAAATTATATTTTTAAAAAAAATTTCATTGAAATTCATTTTTATGATTTTTTTTCCAAAACAACAGATTTTTTCCACAAAAAGGATTTTAAGGGTTCTTTTTATTTATATTCCAAAATGAAAACAACCAATTATTGTTCTCCAATTTGGATATGTATAATTAATACGATCCTTATACCTCCTTTGGATGGTTTATTAATAATTTGACCAATGATACTATTCATATTCACTTGGTCAATTGAATTGATAGAGCCATGATGAAACATTCAATCTCTTATGAAAATTAAACATTGAATTTCCCATAACTTTTCCATTTAAATTATCATGGATATTAATATTTCATATATTGTATAAAATTTTAGAAATGATTTATACCTTTAATTTTAATGATTATTTTTGGAAATATTGGATATTTTTTTCTTAATTCAATATAATTATATGATAAGGAATGTTATTTTTTCTTATAATTCTATATGATGAATTCATTAGATTGGTAATAATGAGGGGAGAAATGAATTTATATAGATCATAGATGATTTAATAGGTTTCCATTGAGAAAAATAATTTATGATAATTAAATGGGCTTCTACTTGTATTTTTAGACCATCAAATGAAATGTGTTGATGATATCAGTTTTCATGTTCCATAGACATGACATCTATTAATTGGGAGTTTCCATTATTAAAAACCATTTAAAATTTATCCATGATATTTTTCATTGAAAAATTATGGGATTCATTTCAGTTTTAGTTCATTTATTTATGGAAATTTGTTTCTACAACTTACCTTACTATATTTATTTTTACTTATATAGTTATTTGAAAGGAATAAGTTTTCATTCAACTTTACTTATATCTTATTCAATTACTTTTCTTCCAATTGATTACATAGAATATGTTTTGTTTCAATTACCATATCATGTTAACATATTCATATTTATTAATTATTTATTTATTCTACCATACATTACCCTTACATATCATTTGAGATCACCCTTATTAGGGTTCCATTCCCATGGAATCCAAGAAGTGTATTATTTAAGATATGTAGGTATATACTAGATGGAATAAAGTTTTCCTAGAAGTTATTCATAAAAAATATAATTTAGTAATTAATGTATCAGGTTATAATAATATAATCATGTGTGTATCATATTTTCAAAAAATACCAACATCTTAGTTATTTGGGATTTGATTCCTTGTAATCACGATGATATAATTGATAGCAGACGCTGGCTTCATGCCTTCTTCTGTTATTTCAATATATTTGTTATAAAAAGATGTTTATTAGCAACCATTGATTTTTTTAGAAAGCATAGATGAGATAACATAAACCTAAGGTATAATTTTTGGATAAGTATAGAAGTAAACCCCAGAATTTGGGTAATGTACAGATTATGTTGGTCTTCTTAGAAATACATCCTTTTTAAGATTCTACAAGTGGGAATGGTTATAAATTAGATATTCCTAAGATTAACACAAAAAAGTTGTTTTGATCCTGAGTCGGTGTAACATTGTGCATGACAATAGTCTATCTTACACACCTAGTTAGACACTCCCTTGTGGTATACTGAGGATAATTAAAATATTCATTAAAAAAGATTAAAAATTATTTTGACAAAGAATAACATTGGATAAACTTTTGGTGTTTTAGATTAAATATATGGTATTATGGATTAAATATACTATAAATCACTATATGTTTTTTATAACTATTGTTACTCAAATTATGATTTCTTGTTTTAGTCAACGGATGGTACAAAATGTAATAAAATTTTCAATGAACATGAAGTACAAGGGGGAAAATGAGAAAAAAATGTGTTTCTGATATGAGTAAAAGATATGTTTTTATGCATAATCATTTTCCAGTTAATATTATTAGAAAATATATACCTTCAGAAACAATAGAAACCATCAAATAAGATGAGGATGATGGTTAATAAGAGATCACATGATGGATATCATCGAACGTAGAAGGTTCATTTTTCCTCATTCATGAAATGTTAAATGAGAAATCAAGGAAAGAGTAACAATACAATAGAGAAATTAAATATGTGGGGGAAATAAAGATATAAGGAAAATTATTTCTGAGGAAAAAAGATATGTGTGATGGAAGAAAATTGTAATGTCCCAGGTTTTAGGGGTCCATTACTTTGTGAAAATCTCATGTTGGGTTTTCTGGTGTGGGAATCATAGTGAAGTTAGCCCAACGGTAGGCCTACCAGTATCCATAGCCTTCCGATAGTAGAACTATCAGTAGCTCTGTCTAGCAGTAGCTTTAGCCTACTAGTAGCAGGCCTACCGGTAGCTCTGTCTACTTGTAGTTTAGTCTACCAGAAGCCTTAGCCTACCAGTAGCAGGCCTACCGGCAGCTCTGTATACCAATAGACTTAGTCTACCAGTATCAGGCCTACCGGTAGCTCTTTCTATCAGTAGCCTTTGCCTACCAGTAGTAGGCCTACCAGTTGTTCTGTCTACCGGTAGCTTGGCCTACCAGTGGCTCTGTCTACCAGTGGCTCGGTCGACCGGTAGCTGTAGCCTACCAGTATCTTAATTCTACTGGTAGCTGCAGCCCACCGGTAGCTCTCGGCTACCCGTAGCTGTCACCCATCAGTAGCTCTCTACTACCGGTGGCTCTAGCCTACCCCCGCGGGATATTTCCAGTAGCACTTCTTCTTGAACAAATATGATTTTAAAAACTAATTTGACCTAGTTAACCATGTTTTAAATCCCAGTAATCGCCGATAAATGTTTAACTAAATATTTAATGAGTTAACCTTGTGTGTCAGTTGGTTTAAAACGCTATACCCTTTAATAACATGTGGGGCTACGTGGTCAACCCACAACCCCACTCCTTACGTGGTTTATCATTCTATTCCCAAACGTCCCCAACCTTATAAACAAAAGGGTTCGCTGTAGGGTTCTTTTCTCGTTCACCCTGCGCTAGTGTACCCTTCATCCAGATGAGCAACTTTTTGTTCAGGCGAGCCACATCGCTATACGTGAAGTTCCATGCCTAGCCTTACCATCGATCATTGATCAACAAGTAGATAATTTCTCCTTCTTCTCTCTATTTTGTGTATCATGCGGGGTGGGTGTGCTTTTTTTTTCTGTAGAATTGGATAAACCAAACATAAATAAAGATATTGAAAGGATTCTATAAATAATGAAAGGGGGCTGTGATCGTTGATGTTGTTTTATATTATGATCTTCTTTCTAAATTTTGTGGGCTTATGCATACTGAAAATCACAGCCGTTGGTGGTCTTTCTCTATGCACTAATGAAACACTGGTGATGTTTTAAATGGCTTGTTTTGTAATTGTCAACTCCTTCAGTAAAAAGGGAAATTCTTTAATCACTTATGTCCAGCTAAATAAATTGAGGCACCAGGATCAATTATTCTTTGATAACCCAGATTAAAACAAACAGAAATTGAAATCATTAAGTGTGTTAAAACTTATAAATATGAACGTACCGGCATGGACCTGCATTCATTGGTGGTAGTGGGTTGTTTTTTTCTTTTTTTTATAGGCCGAGTGTTGGGTAATGTGGATGGGGATGGGATCCCTATTTGTTATTCTCTCTATTGTTGTGATGTTAGAGATGTGATCCCCTGTTGTTATGGGTTCGATGGTTATGAGTTTCAAGACTGGGTGGTTAACTTGTTTATATCACGAATTAGGGTCGAATACTCTATTGTTGAGAAACCTTTGGCTCCTGGATTTTTGACACGGGGCTGTAGCTTAGGATTTTCTTTGGTTTTTGTGGCTTTATGAGAGAACTAGGTGTGGATGATGTAGTTAATTATTGACTGTTTGTTTTCCTAGACTTGTGTCTATTCTTACTAGTTTCCCAAGTAGGTGCAGAACTTAATTAAAAATCACTACTGAACATGAAAACGAATGGGACAAATGAGTTTTGTTGGTGAGAACTGTGACTCGGATTTGAGTGATGTTTTGTTCCTTATGCTGGCAAAAAAACGTAAACTTGGGATAGTGCTTGTTACCTATATATATAAATTTAGTTTTCTATTTCTTATTCTCACCCCACCCAAGTTGAGCACTTAGTGTCGAACACCCCCATTTCAAAGGGAAGGGTGTTTTTTCATATACTATTATTAGTGGTTGGTTATTAGATCCTTTTCTGCTCCTTTTCCCGAATAGCCCAAGTATTTTTGGGAAGGCTGTGATAGCCTGAGGTACATTATTAGCCCAAGAACCTTCGAGCAGGTTGGTGTGGTAGTTATGGAACACGTGTGTGGTGGCAGGTTATTTCCCAACTATCATCGGGATGTGGCCCAGGTGTCTTCGGGCATGGCAGTGGATCATCTAGCCCAGGCTTCTTCGGGCGTGGTAGTGGTGGTTGTTCTGGCCTAGGAGTTTACAGGTGTGGTTACGTGTGCCAGTTGTGGCCCAGGTGTTTGCAGGCGTGATTCGGCAGTGGGACTGCGTGCGGTTGTGGCCCAGGTGTGTTTGGGTGGGTGTGGAGGTGTGAATACAGTGAGAATGACGGTATTGGTTTGATGTATAGGATGTCTCAATAACCAGTGGGAAAGTGGCGCGGGGTACCCAAATATCGATGTTCTCTTATTATATATATTACTTGACTTGTGTTATTTGGAGAGTGTTCCTTGGTGAATCTTGGGTGGATAGTTTACCTTGTTAAGTGTTTGGTTTACTCCTTCTCACGGGACTTTAGTACGTTCCCCCACTTGTGAATGAGAGTATTTGGTTTTCCCTACTGAGTGTACTTGTATGCTCACCCTACATATATAAATCTGATTTTAGGTTTCCAGGAATACTTCAGGGATCAAACAAGACCATACTAGCATGGACCTTTGGGGAAGTTGCAGTTGCAGTTTTTCTTTCATTATTACATACATTTTTAGTCACATTATTTGTGCTTTTAGGATTTTACTTTTTGGGACATGCATGTGGGAATGGTTTACTTTTTTCTTTACATTTCGTTTAGTTTTGGTGTTGTTGGGTTTCATCATCTTATCTCCCGATCCTATAAAACAAAAAGTGGAAATACCTTCCATTTGAGTGTAATTTCTATACCCTTGGTTCTAGTCGCCACTCCAGAACCTATTGAAGGCGGGTCTCAGGGGTCATTATCTCTCCTTCAACTTAAAGAAGGATGGTTCTGGCAATCTGCAGACCCTTCCCTACTTTTGGTGAAGGCGGGTCATGACAGAATGGTATCATAGGCAGGTTGAGAGATAGGATGGAGCCTGGAGTTAGGAATAGTGGGGATTGCATGGGATGGTTGGGAAATAGTGTTGGGTGACAATTGTTCATGAATTAGGCCAGGGATGACTGGCTAGGACACATGATTTTAGGGCCCCCCGTGATCCGATGCAATGACTCTGGACCTACCGAACAACCAAGTGAGGCCACACAGATTGCAGGGTAGATAGACCCAAGGGAAGGTACATGCATTATAATGACTTATGTTCTTATGATTTTGGGGTGTTTTGGCAATGAAAAATAAATGAAAATTTTAAGAATTTTTAAAGAATGACATTCTGCACTACTTGGGCATAGGCATTCCTTGTTTACCTTGTAGCTATGGCACCTAGAAGGAGACCACATGTGGTAAAGGCGATCGAGGCCCCAAAGAATACCTTGGCAGATCGACAGAGAGTAGATCCAGAGGAGGAGGATGACCAGTAGAAGAAGACACTTCGAGCCTTCCAGCCAAAAACCCTCGAGAAGCATGAGGGCAGCACCTCTGACATGAAGACAGAAGGCTGGCTAGAGGAGCTAGTGATAGCTTTCGGCATGATTCGGGCCCCAAATGAGTACTGGGTTTCTTTGGCCGTCATCCAGATATGGGGAGTGGCGCGTCAGTGGTGGATGATTTACCTGGGGTAGAGGAGAGAGGCTGAGGTGGCATGGGTGGATTTTGAGAGGGATTTCTGGGCAGGATTTCTCTCCTCGACGATGAAGGCAGAAAAGAGATAGGAGATACTCTCCATCCAACTGGGAGTATATCAGTGAGGGAGCTAGGGATCAAGTTCAAGGACCTCCTACGTTTTTCTCAGAACCTCTTCCCCGATGAGGAGTATCGGGCAAGACGTTTAGAGGAGGTGCTCTGACCCTCCCTCTAGTGTGTTGTTACCCCCGTTACCCTGCTGATGTACATGGTGGTCCAGAAGAAGGCTGAAGTGGTGGGGAGGATGTACTCCCTAGGAGGAGTGTCACGAGAGGGTATCTATTTGGGACCATTGAAGGCGAAGGTCGTCAGCACCAGGCCTCCTGCGTCAGGGTCCTCCAGGTTCTGACTAGAAGGGAACATGCCGCAGCAGTTTCAGTTCCGATATCATGGTCCTCACCCTTTTCCTTCGGGTCCGGGACTACGGTGCTTCGTCTGTGGTAGCCATGGAAATCTTGAGAGTCAGTTCTCAGACCAGGTATAGTACGGTGGTGGCAGACAACCTCGACACCCACCCCAGCAGCAGCTCCCAACCAGGCCTATATCGCAGCAGCAGCAGGGATAGCAAGCTTCCGCTCCTCTAAGGGCAGACGTAGGAGGAGGAGGCCTACCTTAGGGCGCTCCTCAGAGACCATGACCGGGGCGTGGTCGGGGAGGTGTCCAACAGCCGAGGGGCAGAGGATTTGGGCATGGACATCTACACACCGCGGAGGCAGTAGTTCCAGAAGGGCCGGAGGTTTTTCGAGGTATGATCAGTTTGTTCAGTACTCTTGCTTTTTCCATGTTCGATACCGGATCTTCGCACTCCTTTGTTGCACCCAGTTTAGCCTGTGCCTTGGGTCTAGATGCCGAGAGACTTACAGTGCCCCTGGTGTTGAGCACACCAGTCGAAGGTCAGACCGATTTATTGTTTGTTTGTTGGGGATGCAGACTCATAATAGGGACACATCAATCGGTTAGGGATCTTATTCTGCTACAGATACAACCATACGATGTCTTCCTAGGCATCGACTGGCTATTCACGGTGTGTTCCTTCATCGACTGTTTCCGAGGAAGGGTTGTTTTCTCGGACATGGGAGGCCGACGTGTAACGTTCACTGGCGAGCGGAGCAGTCATAAGGGTAGCTGGCGAGAGGAACCCCTCCTATCCTTGTTAGCTGAGCTGTCAGTGGAGTCAGTAGATGTTGAGATGGTGGAAGTGCCAGAGATCGTCTGTGAGTTTATAGACGTCTTCCCTGAGGAGTTGACGACTCTACCCCTGGACTTGATATTGAGTTTAGGATATAACTATAACCCAGCGCTCATCTGATCTTGATTTCTCCTTACCAGATGGCACCTTTAGAGCTACAGGAGTTGCAGATTCAGATTGGAAATCTGATGAAGAGGGTTTATGTTAAACTGAGTGTGTCACCGTGGGGTTCTCCAGTCTTGTTCCCAAAGAAGGTCGATGGTGGTCTCAGGTTGTCCATAGACTACAGGAGGCTGAATCATGTGACGATCAATTATCGCTACCCTCTTCTGAGGATAGATGATCTTTTCGACCTACTGAAAGGGGTATGATGGTTCTCGAAGATCAACCTGTGGTCTGGGTATCACCAGCTGAGTGTTAAGGAATGTTATATCTTTAAGATGGCGTTCAGTTGAAGATATGGACAATTCAAGTTCATGGTCATGCCCTTCGGTTTTATGAACGCCCTGGATGTGTTGATGGGGCTTATAAAACACTTCTTCCAGGAGTATGTGGATCAGTCCATGGTTGTGTTCATCTACAATATCCTGATCTATCCGAGATTAGAGGAGGACCATACAAACCACCTGAGTACGGTTTTGGAGGTCCTCCGACAGCACTATCTCTATGTGAAGTTGTCGAAATGAAAATTTCAGACAGGAGAAGTGCACTTCCATGGGCATGTAGTGTCTGATCAAAGGGTAGTTGTGGAACCATCAAAAGATGAGGTAGTTGTTTCTTGGGAATCACCCAAGAATTTGGAAGAGGTCTGTAGTTTCTTCGGGCTGGTGGGTTACTATCGGAGGTTCGTACCCAACTTCTCCCAAGTTGCAACCCATTTGACAACACTAACCAAGAAAGACCAGGTGTTCGTGTGGAGTGAGCGGTGCAAGTCAGCCTTCAACTATCTGAAGGAGAAGTTGGTCAGTGCCCCAGTGCTGAGATTACCTGATGAAGGGGAAGTGTATGAGGTGTTATATGATTCTTTTGGACAAGTTTTGGGATGTGTGTGGATGCAGCGACAAGGGGTGATCTCTTATGGGTCTAGGAAGCTATGCCCTCAATAACATAATTATGCCACCCATGACCTAGAGCATTTAGCGGTCGTTTTTACTCTAATGTTATGGCGACACTACCTCATTGGAGAATGCTTTCTAGTCTTCACAGATCACAATAGATTGAGGTATATATTCTCCCAGCGGGACCTAAACATGCAACAATGGAGATGGGTGGAGTTCCTTGAGGTTTATGACTTCGAGATCTCTTATAATGAGGGAAAGGGCAGTGTAGTGGCCAATGCCTTGAGCAGGAGGATGCAGAAGGATGCGGTCTGAGAGTCAGCGGATGCCTGGAAGGCGATAGAGGAGTTGGTTGCCTTATACCTGGATGTGAGGATGGATAGCGTTAGAGGATGCCTGTATCTGATGGCAGTGCAGTCATCTCTGTTGCAAAAAGAGTAGGAGTCTCAGTGGGGAGACCCAGAGTGTGAAGTGATGTGTGACCGAGTTGACCAGGGCAATGCTCCGGAAGGATGGACAGAGGATGTTCAGAATCAGATTCCTTTCCAGGGAAGGTTTTTTGTTCCAGAAGTGATGTGTGGAAAGTTTCTCAATGAGTTACAAAACTCACCCCTGGAGGTACACCCAGGAGTTTCTAAGATGTAACAGGGACTGAAGATGTAGTTTTTGTGGCTCGGAGTTAAGTGAACGGTGGAAAATTTTGTGGCCAAGTGCTTAGTGTGTCAGCAAGTGAAGGCTGAACAACATGTTCTAGGTAGCCTACTGCAGCCTCTAGATGTCCCTGAGTGGAAGTGGGATGACATCTTGATGGATTTCATCATGGGACTACCTAAGGTCCAAGGGGGATACGACGCCATCTGGGTGGTAGTGGACAGGTTGACGAAATCGGCTCAATTTATGGTGATCAAGGAGTCGAGTGTTGTGTATGCTTTGGCGTGAAGGTACGTGGATGAGTTGGTGCGGTTTCATAGAGTTCTGAGGTCTATAGTCTCGGATAGGGATACACATTTTACCTCACAAGTCCGGAGGGGTTGGTAGCATGCTTTTGGCACCCAACTACACCTTAGCACTGCTTTCCAGCCCCAGACAGATGGGCAGATAGAGCGCACCATCCAGACGTTGGAGGATATGCTGCGGGCATGTGTTTTGGACTCAGGAGGATCATGGGTGCAATACTTTCCCCTGGTAGAGTCTGCCTACAATAATATCTACCACTCTACCATGGGTATGGCCCCGTTTGAACCCTTTTATGGGAGACCAAGATGTTCACCTATGAGTTGGACCGAAGTAGGAGAGGCAGGCATCCTTGTCCCAAGGGTGGTGCAGAGCACAACAAAGAAGGTTTAGCTCATACGTGAAAGGTTGAAGGCGGACCAGGACCGACAGAAGTCGTATGATGATACCAGGAGGAGGCCCTTGGAGTTTGAGGTTGGAGACCACGTGTTCTTGAAGATCACCCATCGACGTGGGCAGCGGAGGTTCAGGAAGGGGAGTAAGCTTTCTCCCAGGTTTATCGGAGCCTTAGATGTGTTGCAGCGGATCAGAAAAGTGGCTTATCAGCTAGCGTTATCACCGCCGCTACTGAGGATACATGATTTCTTCCATGTGTCCCAACTCCGTCGGTATCTGTATGACGATTCACATGTCCTTGATTGGGGTGATCTGGACATCTAGGAAGATGTGAATTTTGTGGAGAGACTACCGATGATCGAGGATCAAAAGGAGAAGGAGCTTTGTGGTCAAACCATTCTCTTGGTTCGTGTGTTGTGGAGACTAGGTGGGCTTGAGGAGAGTACGTGGGAGAGGGAAGCACAGATGCATACCCAGTAGCCATAGATGTTTTGAGATTTGTTCTTTTTTGTACCTATTGTGGCAGAATGTTTTGTCTTTTTGGATATGAAATGTACTGGTTTTTTTCTGTTGAATGTGTGTGAAAAGCCTTGGCTATGGGGGAAGAGAGAACCCGACCCCAAATCAAGACGTATTAAGGTGGACATGATTAAACCGGTGCGGGTGAGTCAGTGCTGCCCAAAGCGGATAATATCGTTACATGGTTGAGGTGACTCCCCAAACCACATGCCTGAGAAGTTTGACATGGTATGTTTCTTGGATCTTGACATGGATGTTTTTTTAGTTAGCATGGGTTCACTCCTAAGAGATATATTTCGAGGTGGTTGTTTAGGCCCTCTCTTTCTTTCTAGTTTGATTTTATTCTCGAGAACGAGAATCATTTAAGAGGTATCTGATGTAATGGACCAGGTTTTAGGGGTCCATTACTTTGTGAAAATATCGTGTTGGGTTTTTGGGTCTAGGAATCTCGGTGAAGTTGGCCCAACAGTAGCCTTAGCCTCCTGATAGCAGGCCTACCGGTATCCTTACCCTACTGGTAGTAGGCCTATCGGTAGCTCTGTCTACCGGTAGCCTTACCCTACTGGTATCAGGCCTACCTGTCACTATGTATACTGGTAGCCTTAGTCTACCGGTAGTAGGCCTACTGGTAGCTCTGTCTACTGGTAGCCTTAGCCTACTGGTTGCAGTCCTACAGGTAGCTATGGCTACCGGTGGCTTGGTCTACCGGAAGCTGCAGCCTACAGGTAGCTGATGTCTACCGGTAGCTGTCACCCACCAGTAGCTCTCAGCCACCGGTGGCTCTAGCCTACCCCCGCGGGTTATTTCCTGTAGCACCCCTTCTTGCACAAAAAGGATTTTAAACCCTAATTTGACCCAGTTAATCCTGTTTTTAAATCCCTGTAACCGCCCATTAATGTTTAACTAAATGTTTAATGAATTAACCTAGTGTGTAAATTAGTTTAGACCTCCCGATCCTTTAATAACGTGCGGGGCCACGTGGTCAACCCACGACCCCGCTCCGTACGTTGTTTCACATTTTAATATCAATCGTCCCAAGCCTTATAAATAAAAGGGTTTGTCATAGGGTTCTTTTCTCGTTCACCCTGTGCTAGAGTACCCTTCATCTGGATGAACCACTTTTCGTTCAGGCGAGCTGCATCGCTATACATAAAGTTTGGTGCCAGGCCTTAGCATCGATCATTGATCAACAAGTAGGGAATTTCTCCGTTGTCTCTCTCTTTTGTGTATCATGCGGGGTGATCGTTCTTTTTGTTTCTATATAATTGGATAAAAAAGAACTAAAAAAAGATAATGAACGAATTCTATAAAGAAAGAATGGGGGGTTTTGATCGTTTATGCTACTTTATATTATGATCTTCTTTCTTAATTTTGTGGGCTTCTGCCTACTGAAAATCATGGTCATTGGTGGTCTTTCTCTGTGCACTAATGAACCCCTGATGGTGTTTTAAATGGATTTTTTTTGTAATTGTGAAATCCTGCTGTTAAATGGGAAATTGGTTAATCACATATATCAAGATAAATAAATTGAGGCACCGGGATCAATCCTTCTGTGATAAACACGGTTAAAACACACAATAATTGAAATCATGGAGTGTGTTAAATATTATAAATGTGAAAGTACCAGCATGGACCTTCTTGCTTTGGTGGTAGTGGGTTGTTCTTTTTCTTTTCTTTCACTGGCCGATTTCTTGGTGACATGGATGGGGATGGGATCCCCAGTTATTATGATCTCGATGGTTGTGAAGTTGGATATGGAATCCACTGTTGTTATGGGTTTGGTGGTTACAAGTTTCTAGACCGGGTGGTTACCTTGTTTATATCACGAATTGGGGTGTCATTTTCTATTGCTGAGAAAACTTTGGCTCCTGGATTTTGGACACGGGGCTATAACATTTGATTTTCATTGGTTTTTGTGTCTTTACAAGGGAACCTGTTGTGGATGTTGTAGTTAATACTTGACTGTTTGTTTTCCTGGACTTGTGCATATGCTTACTAGTTGCCCAAGTAGGTGCAGAACATAATTATATTTCAATACTGAACATGAAAATGAATGGGAGAAATGAGTTTTTATGGAAAGAACTATGACTCGGTCTTGAGTGCTATTGTGTTCCTTAGGCTGGATGAAAAACCCAAAATTGGGAGGGTGCTTCTTACCTATATATATTCTTTTAGTTTTGTGTTTCTTATTCGCGCCCCACCCAAATTGAGCACCTAGTGCCGAACACCCCCATTTTATGGGGGAGGGTGTTTTTCCCAATACTATTATTAGTGGCTGGTTATTAACTCCTTTTTTGCTCCATTTCCTAGATAGCCCAATTACCTTCGTACATGATTTGATGGCCTGAGGTCTATTATTATCCCAAGAACCATTAGGCGGGGTGGTGTGGTGGTTATGGCCCAGGTGTGTGCGGGCAGGTAGTTTCCCAAGTATCATCAGGATGAGGCCCAGGTGTCTTCGTGCGTGGCAGTGGATCTTCTAGCCCAGGTTTCTTCCAGCGTGGTGGTGGTTGTTCTATCCTAGTTGTTTGCAGGCGTGGTAACATGTGACAGTTGTGGACCAGGTGTTTGCGGGTAGGATTCGGCAGTGGGACTGCATGCAGTTGTGGCCCAGGTGTGTGCGGGTGGGTGTGGCAGTGGGACTACAGTGAGAATGGCGGGATTGGTTCGATGCGTAAGATGACTCAATAACCAGTGGGAAAGAGGTGCAGGGTACCCAAACATCTATCATCTCTTATTATATATATTACTTGACTTGCGTTATTGGGGGAGTGTGCCTTGGTGAGGCTTGGGTGGATAATTTACATTGTTTTGTGTTTGGTTTACTCCTTCTCATGGGACTTTAGTACGTTCCCCCATTTGTGCATGAGAGTTGTTTGTTTTCCCTATTGAGTGTACTTTTATGCTCACCCTACGTATATAAAACTGCTTTCAGGTTTCCAGGAGGACTTCATGGATCGCGCAGGACCATACTAGCTCGGACCTTTAGGGTAGTTGCAGTTGCTATTTTTCTTTCTTTGGTACTTACTTTTGTAGTCACTTTTTTTGTACTTTTTGGCTTTTAATTTTTGGAACATTCATGTGTGAATGGTTTACTTTTGTCTTTACTCTTCTTTTAGTTTTGGTTTTGTTGGGATTCATCATCTTATCTCCCGATCCTATAAAACAAAAGGGGGGAATGCCTTCCATTTGTGTATAATTTCTATACCTTTGGTGCTAGTCGCCACACCGGGACCTATTGATGGCGGGTCTCAGAGGGCATTATCTCTCCTTCAACATAAAGAAGGATGATCCTGGAAATATGGTGACCCTTCCCTCCTTTTGGTGAAGGAAGGTTGTGATAGAAATGAAACTTGACCTTAGGAATCCTTTATAGTATGTTCTTCTAAAAGTGGGTAACCTATACATTAACATTTTAATGAATTCTTTTATAGGATAAACACTAGACCAAAGAAGGTTCAATGCAAAAATAAGTTAATGAAGTATTTATGTATTATTTTTTATTATAAATCATTATTAAAAGGATATTTATTAATTAATCTTATTAAAAGGATTTCCTTCAAATTTAATTTCTGGAAATTATATTAACATTATTTTAGAAAATCTTATAATATATGTTAATTGACATCCCATTGAATTTGGAAAGATCATGGGACTTGAACCCCTAATCGAATGAAAATAAGGGTTTTTTAAACAACTAACAAATGTAATGTCCTTGTTAATATGTTATTATTTTTAGTTGAAAATTTTTATTAATAGATAATAATAATAATTTAGTAGTGTTATATTCTAGGATTAGAGATTAATATCCTATCTATATTAGTTATATAAAATATTTGGTGGCACTATTTTAGACTTTTTCACACATTTATGGGTCTTATGATTCTTTATAAATGCACATTAGTGCTTGAGGAATCAAAATTATATTTGGAGTTAATTGAAAAATTGATTGAAGAAAAAACAAATAGTGAAATTATATTTATATAAATATATAAAATGAGTACACATAAGAAGAAGAAAATTCCTCCGCATTAGTAAATGTATCTATAAAAACCATTTCCTACAACGTTAATTTTTTACACTAGATAGAATTCTAAATAATCAATGATTTATATATTTGAGGTATTGATAATTATATTAATCATTCACTTGTTTGTAATTAATTAACTCAGTCAGTCCATATAAGTATGTATACTTTTCATCCAAGTATATATCTCTACTTTCCTCTATTTTTATCCTAAATAGATGCCTTGTCACATTTAATTCCTTATATCATTTGTAATTACCATTCACTAATTTCTAGGAGATATTGATATATATATCTCATGATGTGGGATTTTAAAGATAGTAAATTTCAAAAAATGTATCACTAACATCATGTTTAAATTTCGGGACCCACATTTATTTAAGCTTGGGATAATGTAACTCCAATAAAATCTAAATTATAAAAATTGTATTTAATTGTGTACGTGACACACAACACCAAGAGCGTAAAGGGAATATAATATCTTGAGACTTTATAATGTATTAACTATTTTAAATAAATATAACACACTTTATAGAATATATTTTTTTGATTCTGAGTTGGAATGTGACATAAAAGACAATGAGTTTATAGATGGATTATGTTACCTGTAAGACTGAGTTTTACCACATCATAATTTATTATAACTATAATATTATTTAATATAAAATAATATAAACTAGAAATTATAATCATTATTAACTAAAATATGAAAATACATGGTTAACATAATTATGAAATGATTTAATTGGTTTGTTATTATTTTGAATTGAATATAAGAACCAATTGAACATAATGTTACATTTTTTATAAAAAAACTATTTTTATGCTAAAAAACATGACTTATCATAACAATTTAAATTAATTACAGTTAGTGATTGATATGAATTTAATATATAGATTATATATTCAATAATTTATTTTCAATATTTATCAAATATATTTAATTTCTATATGATAAGAAAAATCCATACTTTACAGATAAAATACTATATTTTTATTAAGTAACATTCACAACCTTTAAATGGAGATCCTATTTTAAATCTATTTTTTAGAAATTTTTTGACTCATCGATGTAAATATAAAAATAAAATTTTTAATAGAAAAATTGAAATTTGGTTATGGTGAATTTTTTATGTTTATCATTATAGAATAATTTTTTATTGAATGATAAAAATTAGTAAATTTTAAATAAAAACATCTATATCGTATAATAAATATAGATAGAAATTTTTTAAATTTAATTGGTCTAAATTTTGTATTTTATTAATTTTTATCCATTATATCAATTTATTTCAACTTAATAAATTTAATCTTGAAATTGAATATAAAAACACAACAACAATTTATATGTTTTTACTTTGAAAACTTAAATTGTCATCTCCTATACGGGGTTAAATTTAAATTAATTTATACATCATAGGCGATTAGAATTATGAAAAATTGATTCCATATTTAAAAAAATATCTAATTTTAATGTCTTATAGGTTTAACATTGTTTAAAAAAATATTAGTGAATGTAATTAAAACTAAATACAATGATTAAGGTAAAATTTAGCTCAATAAGGGTATAAACCATTATTCATAAGTTACCAAATAATATAGAAACATTTTCAAGATCTATTTTGTGTCAATATTTATAACATATACCCACTTGGATCATATATTTACCATTATGGAAAAAATGTTCAATTTGAAAAACGTGTATGGAATTATATTATCAAAGTATTACATAGGTCACACTCCTCCTCCACTACAAAAGGAATATTTATATCTCTTGCCTCACACCTTTCATTGTAAATTGAAAAAAAATGATATACCAAAATGTATCTTTATAATCCCTCTGATCAACTTATATGCATCCATTTGGGTTGAAATCAATCCATGTAAGCTTATTAGTAAAAACCAAACAGAGTTGCCCAATTAAGAGGTAGCATCTATCTTAAAGCTCTTTAGATTAATTACCATTATCAACCACCTAAACAAATCTAATTACATTATTATATAAAAAATAAGTATCATAAATATTCTATAATATTTTAATGTTATGTGTTTGATATACACTTTCACACATTCTCATCTAATGGGTAACAAACATACTGTGTGAAAAGTGAACTACCGCCTCAAAAAATAGTTATTGTTTCTTTTTTCATTACCACCTCTCATGGTTGAAATTATGAAGGAATGTATTTTTATATATATTATATAAGATTATTATTATGTATTTATTCATATGAAATTCATTTAATACACATACTTTATAGTTTCTATTTTCTATAAATGAGATAACACCGTTTTTGGAATTGTAGACTACCCCCTCCAAAAATTGATGTGATTCGATCGAATGATACATGGAATATATATATGATTATTATGATTAAAAATATTTGGAATAAAAAACATATATATTATATTAATTACATAATTATATTTATAGAATAAATATATATGACACGACCCATCTCTTGGGGCCCATGTCGTAACTACCCCAAGTCCGCCTTCCACAGGCCAGGGTCAAGATACTAGCACCAAAATAATATATCCCTATAATGTTAATACATTTCCTTTAAAATTGAATAACCACAAAAAATTAGAACACAAAAAGAAGAAACCTAAAAGTATACTATTATAGTAAAAAGCATATAGAATGTAATGGGGGCAGAATACAATCCAAACTGAAAAGAGAAAAACAGCTCCTTGATCATCTACTATGGATACTACCTGAAGGGTAGGTATATCTCATAATCAATAGTCAATACATCACTTCACATCAATATCCAACTCTAAGGACTGTCCAGTCATGGCTCCCTCAGCCTCTATCTACGTGGCATGTCATCTGCACAAGACACAATAAGGTATGGGCATAGACCATGCCAGGGTGAGTATAATAATACTCAATTGGGACCCTGAGACCCCTGAAGGTCTCCAAGAGTTCCAAATTGTAAAAACCACTCTGAAATACCAAAATCACAAAGCAATAAATATTAATTGACACTACATATGTATGTTCCCATAGATATAGCTATGTTATCAAGATATACTTGTCTCATAAATGAGGGAAGAATACAACAAAGGTATCACCACGAAGTAAAAGTAAAACACATGTAACACCACGAAGGTAAATGTAACACACAAGTAAGACCATAAATATAACACCATGAACGTAAAAGTACCAAATAGGTATAACCATGCCAATAACATCACAAAGGTAAAGGTACTAAAAATGTAACACCATGATGATAAAAGTCCCACCTTACACCAAGTAAATATGTAAGTCACAGAAATACATATGATTAGTCGAGAAGCTAGATCATCTAATTCTATAGAGAGGTACTGTAGATGATTATAAAGAGTCTAACCCCCATATGATTTATAGGTAATAACCCCACTATCCCACACAAGATCGATTGGTATTAACACCTACTGATCCACACAGGATCTGACCCACACAGGATCTGTAAGCGCTGACCCCCACAAGATCACTGAGCGATGACCCACATAGAATCTGACCCACACTAGATCGCTTGGTACTACCCTCCATATAATCTATCTCCAACCTACGCCTATATTCCAACCACTGGATTACCACTCATAACACATTTGGGAGAACCACTCCTCAATAAATCTTTCATACCACATCCTTTACAATGTATCACAAACAAGTATCCCTAAGGAACAAAATTTTGTAAGGATTCCAAAACGACTGACGATGCATCAATCAGACGCTCAGTTTGTGACTTATAAGCATTTTAGTTATGAGGTACTAGATGGATTCAAGTTTGATCCAACCCGTGCACATTCCAACATTATCCAAAACACATGTGGTGTATACCAAAAGGAATGCCTCATCTGAAGGGTTTTTATGCCGCAGACTGTTTTTCAAATAGACACATGATCTATTAGTTACACCCATTTTCGTGAAACTAGGGTTATCCAACCATGGTCCGACCCAGATCGGTTGGGCCTGCAGGAATACGTCAAAGGGACCGCTACCTAATATAGATCCCAACTCCACTGATGTTGTGTACAATGAAAACCCGGTTTTTCAGTTATGATATTTTCTTTATTCAGGGACTGGTTGGGTCTGGGCCCAGTTCAACTAGGTCAGGATGGCGTGACACAAATGAGTCCCATGGTCGACCTAAAACTACTCGATTTTGGGCCACTAAAGGTCAACCTAGTTTACTAGGTCTGGAATGTTGACGTTGGCTCGGTTCGGTTCGTTGGACAAGGCTGGTGTTAGACCGGCCCGACGAGTGGGGCTCGGCCCACCTGTGTTGGCCCACTAGGCTGCACCTTCATCCCAGTCTTCCAAAAGGCGGACTGGGCTTCCCAACTATCCCCATGGGTATGGGGTGGTTTCGGCAAGCTGGTGGGGTGCTACCGCACCAAAGAACGGTTGGCTGTTTTGGAGGACCAGGGTTTCTCCATCCAGGCTTGGAGAAGGGCCGTACTAATATCCACCTGCTGCTACATTTAGATGAGGCCACCTCTAGTGGTGAATGACATCACGTCGCACCACCTCCTCCTTCCATGGATGCCTCGAGCATGCCACCTTTTCCCACTTATATGTCTTCGGCCGCAGCCCCTGCCCACGGGCAGCGTGTGACGATGTGGCGGACCACCCTCATGGTCAGCCTGTGCTGACCGCTCTGCTAACCCCCAAGGGATAGTGTTGCAGCCTCCTCCAGTGGTGTACGATGGCGCGCCACCTCCATCGCGGTCGGCTGGTGTCACCATCGCAAAACTCATTCATAGAGAATGTAGAGGTAAAAAAGGTAGCGGAGGGTCCAACCCATGTTTTTTTGACAGTGCCCTCCGTGTTTGCTTGAAAACTTAAGGGGGGAAAAGTATTCAACAGTAACGTGAAATTATAACAAAATAAAATCCCTACTTCATGATCATTGTATAACACCCACTATTGAGGAAGAGTCTATGTTCGTCGATCCCACAACAAGCCACAAATGTTGTTTCGCAAACATCATCCTTGATATCATGATTTGGTGTCACTCATCAACATCTGCTGGAACCAGCACTATCCTCTAAGTGATTGGCATCGCAACACATTATCATAACTTCATCACATGGTGATGTCGTGCCAATTCCACTTTCCAATATCTATATAAATAAGTGAGAGGAGGGTGACTAACAATAATGAAATTAATGGGGGTTCATATAATAGGAACCTTCCTAATTTCAAAGGAATTGTTTCAAATGATTATAGGAGTCAAGCCATTTAATTTCCTGAGACATCATTGGTCACACCACTACCGCTTGTCTGTTGGATGAAACGAATGAAACAAATAAAATAACAAAGCAATTTTTTATTCTTTTAAAAATTAAAAAAATTTAATTTTATTCTAGAATTACTACGGTCGAAGTGAAACCACTTTTAAAGGAATCCCAGCACTTCAGATTCAATGGTGCCATCATATTTTTAATCTGAGATCCTATTCAAATTAGAGAAAATACCGCCAGCGCATTTAATGAGTGTACCATAAAAAATTTCATAAATCCATTTCAGGTACACTGGGCCTCAGAAACACGCACCATCATTTTTTGCATTCTCAAAATAACTCTATATAATTTAAAAAATATGAAATAGAAAATTCGGGTCTTTACATTATCCCTACCATAGTTATTTTCATCCAAGAAAGCCCTAATATCAACTAAAAAAACAAATGGGGGTACTAAGCATGAATCTGAGCCTCCCTCTCCCATGTTCTCTCATTGAGGATCCCATTCTACCAGATAATTTGAACCATATGTATCGATTATCCATGAAGAAACATCTCTCTTCAGTCCTCAATCTTCACTGAAACCTCCCTAAACGATGCCCCATCATCAATGTCTGTCACACCATAGTCGATGACATGATATGCGTCAAACATGTATCTACTTAGCTGGGATTCATGGACGACCTCATGCACTCACTCCAACTGTAGTGGCAGTGCCAACCATTATGCTTCCTCACAAATCCTTTGATGTATCAGAAATGGTCTGACAAACCATAGTGAGAGTTTGTTGCCTCTACAAAATATCTGCAATCCTCATCTAGGTGAGACTCTTTAGAAGAATTGGTCTTCCTTCTCAAAATCGACGGGCCTCCATCACCTATTAGAATAAGGCTTTTGTATTCTCTGTACAGTCTTCATCCACTTTTGGATGATCTAATCCTTCATAGTGGTAGATCATTTAATCTGTAGACCCACAACTGCTGACTCCCATGGGTTTGTCCATCATAGAGGTAATCTACAAGGTGGATAGTATAAGTCCTCGAATGGTTCCATACTGATGGTGGTGTGATAGTTGTTTTTGTATGAGAACTGCACCAAGGGATAGTGATCCTCCAAAGTACTTCCAAAATCTTGGACGCAAGAACGTATCATGTACTCTAGTGTCTGAGTGGTCTTCTCCATCTAACCATCTATCTGTGGATATAAAGTAGTTATAAAAGGTAGATGAGTCAGAAATTCATCTTATAATATCTTCCACAACCGGGTTGTTAAACGTGTGGCATTATTAGAGACTATCATCGATGGCACCCCATGAATTCATATAATCTTACATACTTATAGTAATCCCAAGCCCTCTTTGATAACTTCACTATGATGGGTATGAAGAGGGCCAACTTGATCACTTATGCAATGATCACCCATATGGAATCATGTCCCCTAGATATTTGTGGATGCCCTTCCACAAGTCCATGGAGATACCTTCCCACTTCCACTCCGACACAACTAGTGTTTATTCTAGTCATTATATAACCTGATGCTCGACCTTCACATGATGACATGTGAGTCATAGTGAAACAAACTCTTCCACTTCCTTCTACATTTTTTCCACTGGTGCTGATGTTGGAGTTCTTGGTACTTCTTCTCCACACCAGGATGTACCTCCATAGGGGATTGAGGGAACTCCATCAAGAACACCACCCACAGATCCACTTGTACCATGGTGTGTCATCTAAACAAAATGATGTGCTCCCCAACTTTATAAAATCCATCAGGTGCATGTCCATTGGATATCTATGCAAGTCGTGCCTTGCAATCAAAGTCCCCAATCCTTGCCTCCCAAACTGGATGAAGAAGTGGGGGAGTAACAATCATAGAATGGAGTTAAGCTACTCCATCTCTATCCACCAAGGATATCTGCAACGTGGCTAGCTACTTTGTCACCTCACTCAACAATTGTAGACCAAACGTCCTAATGAGTGTGTTTTCCACTACATCCCCCTTCTTGTGAGTATAGGATATCTCAATGTCATAGTCCTTAAGGAACTATAGCCATAGTCATTTTCTACGGTTCACGTCCTTCTGTGAGAAGCTATTATTGAGACTCCTGTGATCAGAGTAGACTATAAACATTCTACAATAAAGATATGTCACCACATATTCATGGAGAAGACCACTAATGATAACTCCAGGTTAGGGGTTTCATAGTGATGATCATGTTATCCCAACTTTTCAGCTCCATACGTGATCATTTCTCACGCTTACATCACGACACAATCATGTATATCCCCTCATACGTCATAGTAGACTATATACGAATGCCCTCTTCTAGTTGCCTCATGATGGAGGCACTCATCATTCTCTGCCTCTACTCCTAAAAACAATGTGGGAAAATATCCATACACATGAAGGGTTGTACCCTCTTATTCAACACTAACAGGGGTACCACAACTCGAGAAAAATAAGGTATGAATCTTCGGTAAAACCCATCCAACCTAAGGAAACACTGCACCTTAGTCACACACCTGGGTGGATCCCATGCTAATGAAACCTATGTCATCACTAGATCTACTGCAACTCTAGCCTCCAAGATAACATGTCCTAGAATGTGAACCACTCATATCATGAAGTTGAACTTCAAGAGCATGAAATAAAGCTTATTCTCACTGAGTGTATCCAGAACTATTAGCAGATGATGGGAATGCTCCTCCTCTGGCTCCGATAACACCAAGATGTCACCGAATAAGGCCACCATAAAGTGATTTAGGTGTGGGTATAAGATCCTTTTCATGAGATCCATGAACACTTCAGGGGTTTTTGTCATGCCAAATGGAATAAACAAAAACTCATAGTTTCCATACCGATATCTAAAGGTCATCTTCTTCACATCCTCCTCTCATACCATGATCTGATGATAGCCTGATCTAAGGTCTATATTCAAAAACCATTGAGATTCCTTCAACATGTCAAAGAGATCATCAATCCTCGAGAGTGGATACTTGTTCTTCATGGTCACCAAGTTTAGGTTCCTATAGTCAACACAGAGTCCCAATCTCCCATATGCCTTCTTGACGAACAAAATTGGGGTTGCCCATAGAGACACACTGGGCCTTATAAACCCCTTCCTCTGCAACTCCTCAAACTGTACATATATCTGATGAAGATCCATGGGATCCATACGATATAATGGTTTAGATATCACTATCATACTAAGGTACATGTCTATGTAAAAGTATACCTCTTTGCATGGAGGTTGTCTCAGAACATCGTCAGGAAAAACATCGGCATATTGGTCCACCAATACAGGATAGATCAGACTCTCAACATCAACTGCCTTGTGGGTAAGGCTATCCAACTGATGTGTGATCGACTTCACCCTCCTCTGGTAAAGTCCATCATGTGACAAAATGTTCCATTTCTTACTGTTAAAGAAAAACCTAGTCCCATTATTGAGGACACTACACAATTTACACCTAATACAGTCCGTCCGAGAATGGACTATAGATAACTAATCCATACCCAAGATGACATCAGAATCCCCCAACACCACTACTAGAATATGTCAACCTAAGCCCTCACCTCGTAGTGTAATCTCACACTATTGACACAAGTGTTTAATCATAGAATATTCTCCCGTAAGTGTCTCCAACTATATGGATCATGGAAACAACTTCATCGAAATCATTGAGGTCCGAACGAGGGCCATGGAAATAAAAAAGTGATTGGAATCATTGTCTATAAGTAATGCAGCTAAGTTCGAGTAGACATAGATCATACCTATAATAATATTTTGAGCATTGTGGTCGTAGGCCTCCACTACCTGAAGCTGAGCTCGTCCTTTTCCACATCTACCCAATGGTCGGGGTGGACCACCTAGAGGTGTTGGTGGTAAAACCTCGAAATGCCACCCACCACCTACTGCATGGCCAGCTCCTCTAACAAATTTCCCATACTACGGTCATCCATGCTCGAACCATGATCACTTCCTCAGCAGTCTCTCGACCATATTCTTTTCATCCATATGGCAGGTCGGTTAGTCACGAGCAATGTGACCATGCTTGCCGCACAAGCGGCACTACCTGATCGACAACTATCATCATGTGTCCCGTGAGCTCTTCACCACCGACTCTATATACTGAGGTTGTCCAAAAGAAGTTTTAGCCTTCTTGGGCTCCTACATCATCCCTCTACTTACTCCTACAAATAACTCTGCTACCGGACGTCCGGTGGTGTCTCTCAATATCGATGTATCCTCATATAGGAATCACATCACCAAAAGTGCTCATTCTAACACCCCAGCCTGGGTCAGAATGCAGAGCGATGTCATGGATGCTCTGATCTCCCGTAAAAGATGTTGATCAAAGGTTTAGGACAAGAATAATTCATCCCATGAAATGTGGACGGAGTAGTGTGAGAGATCCTTGAACCTCACTGTGTATTGTGCCATAGTCATGCTTCCTTATAGTAAGCGTAGCAGCCCATATATACGAACTGTATATAGAGTCATTAGGATGAACTATTCCCTAAAAATTCCCTTGAAGTCTACCAGGTGAGTGTTTCATCATCGTGTAACAAGTGTGTCATACATGTCAATCTCCCAGCTACACTCTGGAAGAGACTGGAAGATAAAATCACCATCAGATCAGTTGGTGTCCCAACCAAGAGAAAAAATCTAGCCACTGCCTCTAGCCATTTCTCAGCCGCCTATTGATCTATCTCGCCTTAGAACCACAAAGCTCCATACTGCTGAAACTCATGCCACATGCTCAATCCGCTTGCTCCCTATTTATGAGGGGTTGAAGGCATCTGATTCCAAACGGGTGGTGGTTCTTCTGGTGCACCACCTGATGGTACTATCGTAGTAAAAGGGCCCTACACCAAAGCCTCATCACTAGGTGGGCCGTCATCGTGTACTCTTTCAGGAATCGTGGTTGTCTGTCTACATGGTTGTATCCTGAGAGAAAATAGGTGTTCCGCAGTCAATATGTTATACCTGGCAAGCTGACTCATCGATATCATAAGAAAAAAAATTCAAACACATTTGTAAATAATGTTTTCATACACTTAGTCAGAAATCATAATTTCGGGACCTGGTATATGGATATGTCAGCCGAAACACAAACAATCAATTCACCAAACTAAAAAACACACTCATAACCCTTGAAACTATTTCCACATTGATAATATCAGAGCACATGTTCATTATTAGATCTAACTCCTCTGATACCACATTGTCACGACCCATCCCATGGGGCTCGGACTATGCCTACCCCAAGCCCGCCTTCCATAAGTTAGGGGACGGTGACTAGCACAAAAAAGAAAGATCCCTATAATGGGAAGGCATTGTCTTTAAACCCACAACAACAAAAAAAATCTAGAACGCTAAAAGAAGTAACTTAAATGTAAACTATAATTATAAAATTTGTACTGCAAGTAAAGTGGCTAGAATACAAGACCAAATGAAAGGTACAAGTACAAATGAAAAGGGAAAAACAACTTCTGGATCACCTGCGGAGGGTCCTATCTAATGGTAATGTACAAATCACAATCAGTAGTCACTATATCAGATAACATCAAGCACTACCACCGAGAACTGCCCTGTCCTGGCTCTCTCAGCCTCGATCAACATTGTATATCATCTGCACAATACACAATAAGGTGTGGGAATATCCTATACAAGGGTGAGTATAAAGATATTCATTTGGGATCCCAAGTCCCCTAAAGGTCTCCCAGAGTTCCCCAAAGGAAAAACCTAAAAGTAATACCTCAACCAAAAAGCACAATGCATTTTACAACTCTTCATAATTATATTCCCATTTATATACCTTTATTTTCAAGATATACTCATCACACACATGAGGGAAAAATACCACAATAGTAACACAATGAAGGTAACACCACAAAGGAAAAATTAATACATAGATCACACCATAAAGATAACACCACGAAGGTAATAGTATCACATTGGTAACACCAAAAAGATAACACCATGAAGGTAAAAGTACCACACTGGTATCACCATGAAGATAACTCCATGAAGATGAATGTACCACCAAGGAAAAACCACAATGGTTAAAGACTCATCTTACACCTTTTATATAATTAAGGCATAGAAGTACAGATGATTTGTTGAGCAGCTTGATCATCATATTCTGTCGATAGGAAGTACTGCTGATTATATGATGTCTAACCCACACTGGGTTGATAGGTACTAACCTCCACTGACCCACAGATGATCGATAGGTACTAACCTATGATTACCCACACATAATCTGGCCCACACAGGATCAGTATGCACTGAACCACACAATATTACTGAGCGCTGACCCACACAATATTCGACACAAAATAGATTGGTACGCACTGACTCACACGTGATCATTGAGCACTGACCCACAAAGGATCTGACCCACACATGATCGCTCAGTACTAACCTCCATATGATCTGTATCCAACCCCTACCTCAATGCCATCCACTATATTTATGATCATATAAATATTGGGAGAACCTCCACTAAAGACATTAGTAGCACTTCAATCACCACAATATTATACAATGACGTATCCCAATTGACATCCATGTCGAAAGGTTTCCAACATGATAGATGGTGTGTCAATCAAATTCTCTATCTGTGACTTATAAGTGTTTAGTTCTGATGGTGGAGTTGGATTTGGGTTCGATTCAAACCGTCCATAATCCATCATTCTCAAAAACTCAAGTGGAGTATACCAAAAGGGTTGGCCTCATCATAAGTATTCTGGCGATGTAAATAGCTCATCAATCAGATGCTCGATCTGTTAGTCACAACCCTTTCAGTGAAACAGGGTGATCATACCTTGGTCTGTCGTGGCTCGGTCGGGCCGACCGAAATACATCGAAGGGACTGTTTTCAAAAATGGATCCTAACACCACTAATAACATATCGAACATACACATGTTTTGTCAGTTATAGTCATTTCGTTATTTCAGGACCGGTTGGGTCTGGGCCCGGTTAAACATGGTCAGGACGACTGAACAAAACGGGCATCGGGGTCCACCTGAACCCTCTTGGGTCTAGGCCAAAAAGGGTCAGCATGATTTACTGGGTCTGGCTCAGTTTAGTTCATTGGCTATATAAACAATTGTCTCTGCCCATCGGGTGGGGCTCGACCCACCCACTTTGGCCCACTAGGATGCGGGTTTGGCCCAAACCACTAGTGGGTCTGGCCTAGCCCGCGCCTTTCCCGGTCAACAAGAAGGTGTACCGGTCATCCTAGATGGCACCGTGGGTGTATGGAAATTTTGGCCGGCTGGTGGGGAACTACCCCACCACGTAATGGTTAACCTTTTTGGACGACATGGGGTCAGCCAAAAAAACATGGCTCAGGGCTGTGCTACTCTCTCCAAGTATTGGGTACGAGTCACAGCCTCATCCAATGGCACAAGATCGTGCGCCAGTCCGCCTCTTCCTTCAGTGGAGGCTTGGGATTACAACCTTTTTCACCCACCATAGCTACAAATGCACCCTTTCCCATCGGCTCTGCATGATGGTTTTCTACACCACCTCTGCGTCCGGTCAGTGTCGGTTGCTCTGCCAACCACCACGGCATAGTGTAGAAACATTTTCCTGCAACATGCATCTGTGTGCGGCCACATCGTGGCTAGCCAATGCCCCCACATTAGTGGTATTTCATGGATAATACAGGGATAAAAAGGGTATGGAATGGTTTGGTCCATGTTTTTTTGTCCCACAACCTCCGTGTTAGCGTGAAAACATGAGGGAGGAAAAAGGATTCAACAATAACTTGAAATTATAACAAAATAATATCCCTACATAAATATTGCCGGAGAATTCCTAAAATTGAAGAAGAGTTGGTGTTCATTTTCCCCATGATAAGCCGCCAATGTTGACACTCAAACGGCATCCTTCGGTTCATTAATCAGTGTCTCCTATCACCACCGCATGATCCAGCTCCTTTCAATATGTGATTAGTGTAACAAAACTTTTTCAAAACATTGTTTCTTGGTGAAGTCATTCCCATTCCTCTCCCAAATATATATATAAATAAGAGAGGTTCAGGTTTATTAATATTGTGAAATTAATGGGGGTTCATTTAATTGGATCCTTCATAATTCCAAGAATTCTGTTAGGAAGGATTTGAAGAGTCAATCTTTTTAATGGCTTTACATTTCATTGGTCCCACCACTACCATTTGTCCACTGGAGGAATAGGATGAAACAAATTAAAAAACTAATTATTTTTTTTATTCTATTAAAAAGTCCAAAATCAATATTTTTCTCCAGACATACTATGGTCGAAGTGATGCCTCCATTAAGCGAACCACCACACTACAGATTCAATAGTTCCCTTAGATTTTTAATCCATGCACAAGTTTAAAATATAGAAAATGCTACCCATGTGTTTACTAAACGTATCTTAAAATAGGTTTAGAAATTAATTCTGGGCACACCAAGCCTCAAAATAACCCACCATCAATATTCAAAGTCTCATTATAATTCCATATAATTTAGAAAGAAATTACACAGAAAATTTGTATCTTTATAATATCTATGTATATTACATTTACCTTATTATTATTTCACACAATAAAAAGTTGTAATATATGTTGTGGATATGTGGACTAAATCCACCTCAACATGATATGATTTCTTTTACATGACAATAATTATATATAATAATATATTCTTAAATTAAATGTTGTTTATGATATAATGATCATTCTAGGCATATATGGGGTTACTTACCATTTTTCTATAATGATCAATGTAAAATGTGAATGTTGCTGATTTTTATGTATGACCTACCATCTCTATAATTGCAATGTTGGATCATTTAAAGAAATATATTTAATGATTGAATTTAAAAGTAAAATTGATGTATAAATATAATTATTATGTCATTATTATTATTCAAGATATGTTATATAATGACCACATTGACCATAGTTGACCTACCTGAGTTGTTCTTGAGTGGTAAACCAAATTGTTTCAAACAAATAAATATAAACATAATTGTTTGAGTACTTTTATAAAAAATTGTGATATGTAAAATAAACCATATTCTAAAAATCAATAGTTTCATAATAGGGTACATTATTTTAAAAAAATATGTTATTCAACATAATAAAGGGATAGAAATCAAATTAGATTCATGGTACAAGGTTATCATCACATTTTGTAATATTTTTGAGATAAATGTCATATTCACCACTTACTTATTTGGGGTGTACATGGTACCCCATTTGAAATTATTTTGAATTAATCATTTTAAAATTATGTTATTTATATCTTTTATTTAATTTTATTTATTATGAGTATTATTATTAAAATTATTCATGGTGGTATGGGAAACCATGAAATATTTAAGGATTATTTTCCTCAAGTGTAAATTTAATGATCATTAAATGTTATTTCTTATCAAGGAAATTATATAATGTTTTTTAATAAAACCATTCATTATTTATATCCTATGGTAAATCTTGACCATTTTTATGTAATTCTACCATTTATCTACTCTATGGAACTCAATATTTTTTATAAAATGTTATATGAAAACATTAATTTAATTAACTCTATTATTAGACTACACATATTCTCCTAAAACCCATATTTTATTAAAATCTTTTCAAATAACAATACATGATTTTGAAATCGAATTTTTTACATTTTTTTCACATACAAATGATTTCATTTGAATCATAATTTTTACTTCTAAAAAAGGCATTTTTATAACATTTTTACCGGGAAAAATTAATGTTTTTTACCTTGTATGGTATGTATTGATTTACTCACCATATTTTAGTTGAAGTATAATTGTAATTTTTAAAAGGTTAATTACAATGAATTTTTTTCCAAAGTTAGTTTTAAATAATTTATTTAAATGGTTTTTAAAAATAAATGTTATTTTCCTCAAAAATGATTTTAAGAGATAATTTTATTTCTACCCAACCATGGAAAGACCCTTTATTTTTATCCACATTAGATATGTTGTAGTGTTACTTTATATTTTCATAAATATGGTGGTTTATGAAATATTTTATCAAATATAATATTCATATTATCTTCCTTGATTCCTATATTACTCCTCACGAAATATTAAATGACTTATGATTACTGAACATTAAATTTCCCTAAAATCATTCATTTATGTTATCATATATATTTTGATTTTCTAAACTATTTACCATTTATAAACGCATTCTATATTTATTTTTATTTAATTATTTAAAGAAATATTTGTAATTATATATTCTTTATTCAATTTAGATATTTGGTATGGAATATTATTTATTCTAGTTATTCGATATAAGGAATAATTTGGAAGGGTAATTAAAGGTAGAGCCAAGAAATTATATAGCTCCTCGATGAAACAATAGATTCTTAGGATACAAATAAGTTGTGAAAATTAAACTAGTTTCTATCCATAGTTTTAAACCTTCTTGTGAATGGTCTTGACTGTATAGGTTTTCATATGACATAGACACGCCATCAAATAGTTAGGAATTTCCATCATTTAGATTAACTTGTAATTTATCCGAGTAATTTTGAATTGATATATCTACGGATGCATGCCATTTTTAGTTCTATGATTTATTGAAAAGTGTTTCAACATCTGAATGTTCCATAAATATATTCCCTTATCTTGTTATTTTAATGGTATGTGTTTTTATTTACTTTACCTTATTGGTTATTCACATTATTTTCAGCCTTTTTTCGACTTAACATGTGTGTTCAACTATTGACCGCACCATGATGATTTATTCATATTGATTCACTATTGCATTGGAAATATATTAAAAATATTTATAATTTGAGGTAACCCTTATTATGGTTCCTCTCCCCAAGAATCAATGAATTTTACTATGAAATATATACATGGATATACTATTGGAATAAATTTAACGTCTATGTTATTTAGAAAAAAACTAGTTGTGATTGGTGTATTAATTATTAATACAAGACTCGCACATGTATTTATTTTACCAATTCTATAGGTCCTTATGGGTTTTATTCCCTATAATCATTGAAATTTATCGATATCAGACACTGAATCTAGGCATTCTAGCATTAGGTCGCTACAATTTAATATTGGGTCTTACTAATCATAAATTACAATGTGGTATGAGTATTTATGCTACAATATATTTATTTATCAGTATTTTATATGAGAAAAATATGATGAATATATATTTTGATCTATCTATCATGAAACACTTGAATTTTATAATCCTCATGTTATTTATGGATATTAATTTTTCCCTTTAATTTCCATCTATTTATGAATTTGAGGGATAAAAATATTTATTTTATGGAAATCCTACATTATTTGAATTTTATGTGGATAATCTTTTTTTCCATTACCATATTTTAAAAAAATGTATTCAAGAATGTTATTAATAATCTCATATTAATATTTTAATGTATATTTCCACAAAAATTTCGTCTCACTAAATAGTTTAAAAGGAATACACTTTTAATTTTTCTAAATGTGAAACTTTTGACTCTTATTACAGAATTGTAGTTGTAATAATTTCTTTTAAAATATAATTCAAGGATGATATTAATACCTTCATGGCTGGGACATGGTTTGAGTATTATGTTTTATGTTTCCATATTTCATTTAAAAACTCATTTATTTAATATTTTTTTAAAAATATTGATATTAAGATGTTATTTAAAAAATAAAAGGATATTTTACTCAATAAATATTCTATGATATAATTTAAATTAATTTTCATTTGATTTTAAATATATTAATTTAAAATATTCATTATCATAGATCTAAACTCTTGATAAAATCATTATTTTTTATCAATATGGTTTTTTATTATAATTTAAATATGGTTATGATACCCATTCCTTTTCACATGTTATGTTGTGTGAAAAATTTATGATCTTTTTCTTCACATATTTATTATTTGTTATTATTTGATCGGAGGACCAAAATTATATAACCCACCAATGAATTTTGAAAGGTTGGATATCCAATTAGATAAATAGGCCTATAATGGGAAGTGAAGATAGTTCATTATAGAACTGTATCCACTATGATAATCCTCAGAGTGAACCATGACTATATAATTGTATGAAGTGCTAACCAAATCTACTATGATATCATTGGGAGTAAAGTAGACTACTTGGGAAATTATTACATATAATTATGTATATCCAACCAATATATTTTTTATAAAAATGTCATTATCTCTTGGATTTTGATTCTTGATTAATTTTTAAATTTTTTTAAGTGCATATATGAATAATTCCAAGATTATATATTACAATATTTGATATTTGGGGTTTTGTTTTTAAATCATAGGTTCACATTCTACAACTCTTTTCTAATTTTATATTTTTGTTATCATATATATCCCCATTTTATATCATTAATGAGTATTTCACGTTAATGTATCTACTATTTTAAATATATATGTTATAAAGAATGGTATTATATATTATATGTTTTTAAAGGTTTCTAATTAGATAAAGTTAGGGGGATATGATTTAGTTCAACTATGAAGATAATTTTTACATATCCATGATTTATATTAAACTATATCTATATAGTTCAAGAATAAATAATTATATTATATAATGATTATTTTTTTAATGTATACTAAAATCCATGTATGAAATGCATTCATCGCTATAAAATTTTCTATTTAATGTTTTGGTTTAGAAGTTCAATTCCTTCTAGAAACTGATGTTTTTTTAAATTATTATATAAATTATAAACTACATTAAAATTTAACCATTTCTATATGGTTAGAGAAATATTATAAATAATATTCCTATATTATTAGATTATAATATTATAATGAGTGGGGATTCAACGAGTTTCCTCATTGAGTTGAGTTGTTAGTGATGGATTTAGGGTCTTAATAAATTCTAGGTTGGTACTGCCTGGGAGAAAGTCTCAATGGTCATATCTTATCCATTTATATATAAAATATACATATTATATACTTATAGAGAGACAATATACAATTTTAATTGTATATAGATTTATTTCTATCAGATGTATCTATGTGTGACAATTCAAGGGGATTAACATTTAATGAGATTCGATATCCATTATCATATAAAGAAGTAGTAATTAACACAATGTAAATTATATTAGATAGGTTTGAAGTCCTCCATATATTTTAGTACACAATGGACTTTTATAAGATGACCCTGTTATATTCCACACACTAATTAATTGAGGGTAATGTGTTTCCATATTGGTGGTCTTTAGTAGTAATGATGAGGAGATAGATGAATGAAATTCAGGATATATATGTAATAGTTTTATAAGTCAGAGAGATGACCCAAGGTACAATTAATTTTTATTCAACCCCATCCCATGACTAATTTTATTGTTCTGGATCACATATCTTTATTACACCCACCTTGGTCCATGAATTTGTACTCAATGTGGAGATTCATCCAGTGACCCAAAATTATGACTATGAGGTCTATTGATCAAATTAGTATTCATGATGTGTTATGGGGTTTTGAAGTAGGGTTGTGGAGAAATATTTCATATATCTATTTAAAAAGAATTAGATACAACCATAGAACATAATTCATGGAATTGATTAGTATTAGTATTTGTGTGAACCATTTAATTTTTTAAGATCAGAGTTATGTTAAAGGTTGATAAGTGATGGTGTGGAGTGTTTTTTTGTGTGAGAGAGATAATATGATGATCCATATGTGTTTTCATCCACTTCAATATTATTTTATATCCCTGATACGGCATTTTTTAAGGGATAAGTGGTAGATATTTTATGTTTCCTAGAGGAGTTCCCAAATTATATCCATAAGGAGGTTGTGACTTTACCCCTAATAGTGATTGAATTTTTTGGAAGGGGTTTCACAATAATGATGATTTGATCTAGTAATATCATTATATAATAACACAACTAGTTACATATGATCATTGAATTTAGTTGGATGATCTGACTTAAAATTAACTTAATATACCTACTCTTTCATCACATGGTTCTGCAATATTTTTCTCAATGTTGGATGATTGTGGTATTAGGTTTTTTTAGACATTTAAATATATAACTCATGTGACTTTATATTGATTAAACTCTTATGAGGATTGAAAATATATCCATCTTTTTAATGGGAGGAGACAAATATTTTTTTGTTTTGTTCGTATAACAGATATTATCAAATGATTGTTTGGGAGGATGAAATAACAATTTCCACATTCATATGTGTATATTTTCCTTTGGAGTTTCTTTATAATTTCTTTCCATGTGATAAATGGTTTAGATGGTTTCATATTACTCATTAAAAATATATTCCATTAGATTATAGATTAATGTTTTTCTCATTTATCAACATTTTCCATTTATACTCAATGTTAGAATAAAACAATTCCTATCAAATTAATGATATTTTGGATTTACATTGCTATTAGAAGTAGAATGTTATAATGTACACATGATTTTATTATTTTGGGGTAAAATATTTCATTAGTTATATATTATATTAACAGTAATTTTTAATGGATTATTAGAGGATCATGGATATGGTTTCATTTGACAAATGACGAAATGTATGTGATTCCATTCCCCAGTCATGTGGGATACTATAAAAGGTTTTTCTAAAGACTTCTCATTGATCATGGCCTCATTGTAAAAATTGACTTGGATAGACTATTATTTATTATATATCGATTAGGGATAATAATATTCTAAGTACCTAATTAAGAGGCTAGTCAGTTCCAAGGTGTTTTGGAATCCATAAGAATAACAAATTTAATAGTATTTTGGTGATGATTTTTTTCCAATATTGGGTTATGTGATAAATCTATTTATTTACGTAATCTAATATGTTTTTAGAACCTATCATACATTAATCCTAACTATGACACACATGATCTCATAAATGATACAATGGATTTTTTGTGATTCTCTTATGTCATTACCTCATTATTAAGAATGTGGTAGTACTCATAGCTCACAAAATCTTTTGTCACATTTTCTAATATTGGGATATGAATCCTAAATAATAGTGGTGGATGGATTTTCTCTAGGACTCTAATAAATAAAAAATCTACTAAAAAATCATATATAATGTATTTTTCATTCAAATTTTTGGATGTATGGATGAGCTAATTTTTTTTATATTTTCATGATTATGGGTGATGTAGGAGAAAAATATTGATAATGATGATAGGTGTAAGGAATGTTTAATTCTGTATATGATTGTAAAAAATAATTATTGAAATTAATATATACATATTAATGGGGAGACTCATATATTTAGGAGATTAGCAAACATTCTATTTATATTAATACTTTTGAGGTATTGTATGATGATGTGGAGCATCATAATAAATTTTTTAATGGAGGATGTGTTTTCATCATTTGTGCTTGATGGTGTTTTTATATTGCTATACAACCCCTACAGTGGAAATGAATATTGGTGTGTCCAATATATAACATTCTTTTTTGGTTTAGTTATTATTTCTTAGGAAGAAGTATTTTGAAATAGAGTTTGTATCAAAGTTCATAATATTTCAATATTTTAATGAGAGCTTCAAATTCATTGTTTAATATTATATAAATTGTATGATGCTAATTGCAATCAATAAAAAATATCATTGTATTTCATTCCTGTAATTTCATGATACTAGGGATGATGTGATGTGTTTTTTGTAATAATATATATTTTAATGAAATCATGGCAACTTTTTGTGAAATTGTAGTTTTTTTTATAGAGTTTAATGTGTGGAGTTATGTTGATTTGTTTTTAATATTTCATCTAGTATTAGAGAACACTATTTTTACAAGAATAAAAATATTACATTCATGCTTTTGATAGTATAAAAACTTTTCTTTGATTCCATATAAAATTTATAAAATACTTTTATCCATTTATGGATCGGTCTATGGAGTAGATTATTTAGATATTTGATGTTATTTTGTATTTTTGAATACATAGTTTTTATTGGTCGTGGATGAATTAACTAAAATTATTCAATTCTATTTATAACAACAACACAAAATAAATCATTTTAATGTAAACATATAAGGAATTATAAAAGAAGCATAGTCATTCTCCAATATTCTTGAATATGGATGCGGTGTTACCTGTTTCTCAACTATATGTGGGGAAATATTATTAGGTAAATTTTGAATATTATTGCGTATATATTGCTGAAACAAGACAATTAGATGTTATGTATTTAATAGAAGTTGATTCGTCTATACTTTAAGGTAGGATATCATGTAACCGTGGAGGCTATAATGGTGACCCTGGTATAACAACTTTAAATAAGGCATCATTTTAGGTTAATATTAAACACATTAAATAATTATACATTCCCAATAATAGTAAATGATTCATTTCCCATGTGACTAGATACAAAATAATCATATTTAATCAATGATCATAAAAATTTTCTATAATGTTTTCTATTGTATTACATGTAATATAAATAAAATACATAAATAATTTATTACAAATACGTGAAAATATATAAAAAATAGTGAACTAATATACTCAGAATGGGTATAGATGGGATATTTAATTAGATTATCATATTAATAATAATATAATATAAGGCCATTATATAATTATTATAAAATAAAATGTGAATAAGAAATATTTTATATGCCATAAAATAATTGAGGGTATAATGATACTGCTATTTAAAAGAAATTGACAATAATTCTGAGGATTAGTCAGAAACTAATCATGGCCCATGATAGAATATCATAATTACTAGAACATGTCATGGGAATATTGAATCATAATTATAGTCTTATAAAATGATAAAAAAATTAGGAATCATACATTAATCATGGAATTTACGGAATAGGTTAATTCCAATAGTACATTTTGAGTAATATATATCCAATTAGATCTGTAATATCATATTATTTTATTTACTCTATACTCCATATGTATTATCTTATGTCCATTATCTCTAAGTAGTTATAAAAAATCCTTTTTCAATTAGGAATTTCGTAACATCATCATGTCTTAGATGTATGAAAAAACCATCACCATTACACAAAGCTTTATAGGGATACAAAATACCCACATGTATCTAGTATATAACATAACTACTCTTATATAGTATAAAACGGGGGAACCCTTACTTGTCCTATAATTGAAACACTATTATTTGGATTATAATTAAATTACTTGTAAATAATTAAAAATATACATATTTGTTCCAAATCATTATAAAACAATATTCATACTGTCATACCATATCCTCTGGTAAATAAATCAGATTCATAAATATCACAATATCATAATCATAATCCAATAACTGAAAAATTAATAACTCCATCATTAGTTCATATCTCAAGTAAAAAAAATTTATATCATTGAATTTCATCATAGATGAAAATTTTAATTTAAAATAACATATTATTTTTTCTAGAGATAAAAATTATTTTTTAAATCAATTATTTAATATCTAAATTTGATAAATATAAAATTTTTCTTCCTCATAGTAGTATCTTTGAAAAATGTATTATGTTTATAAAATAAATAATCAATCAAGATGAAAGAAAATTCTATTCATTTTCTTGTTATTAAAAGATAATATTATGTTCACACGTTTGAGAAAATGGGAGTCATTCCGAAAAATACCTAAAGATTATTTTTATTTTATTTTTAAAATGTCAATAATGTGTCATAATGACTTCAAAAGTAACTGTATAATAATAAAAAATGATAAAAAATTTATGGAGGATATGGATATAGAGATGAAAAAATACCATACAAAATTGAAGACATAACCTCATCTTTAATTGACAATAATATCCAGAAAATCCAGAGTAAAAATAGATTAAAATGTTACCATAAAATTATAATAAAAAAGTAGAAAAATGTAAAGGGGTTTTAGGGTATATAGATCATATAATTTCCCTCATTGGAATCTCAAGAACAAATAATCTAAATTAAATTGAGATTGAAACATGATTCCTGCACTGTTGTAGTAATATATAAATAAAAATACAATAAAGGAGATAACCTTTGATGGACTTTTATTCCCAATAATTTTCATCAATATAATAATATTATATATTCATGTATATAAAATTCATAACACAAAATAATCATGTGGTGATTATATATTATGTATCATGGAAATGAAGTTGAAAAGGTAAACCCTTACCTCATGTCTCATTATTCATTATATATGTTTAAAAAATAATATAATAAATTAAAATTTAATATATATTTATTTATGGTAAATATTCTAACAAACGATGCTATATATTATTTAATTTATCATATTATCAAATATTAATTTTCAATACAACGTCAAAAATATTTTTCTGGGAGAAAATATTTCAATTTTCATGGAAGTTTCAGTTTATTAATTACGGAACTTTTCAGTTTATGACCGTCAAATTGTTTTTAGAATCTTAATAATGTAATAATTATAACATATATACATTTAAATTATTTTTTTTTCTACACATATAAATTGGTGATGAAAAATTAAATTCATAACCTCATAGATATATTAATTTGTATATACACACATTCGATGATTATAATTTTTTATGGATGTAACATAAGAAAGGTAAAAAATAAATCACTATTATTGATTAATTATTATTTCATAATAATGATATATATATTCCATAAAATTATATTTTTTCCTGTTCTGTAATTAGAAAATGAATATCTATTTCATATATCATTCAGAATATTGTAGTATACATGTTCTCATTAGATGTATAATAATTTTATAATGGATGGAAAGGTACAAAGGTAAACAAGATAAATTCATTATAGATTCATAATATTGTAATGAATATCATTAAAAAATTATAAATAACTCATAATATCTGTTCAGGAATAATTTTAGTGGAAAATTAATCATATCACCACATGGAGACGGTATTCCACATGTATGTAGAAGTGACTCTTTCTATTTAAATATGATGTAATGGTTGTAATAATATGATTCCCATAATCATAATAGCACCTTAATATATTACTAAGAATATATTCATTGACATAGGATGTATTTGATAAATTTAATAAAAGTACAAGAATAAAAAAACATTAATAGATTCATGTAATTCAATTACATTTTTTGTAGTGACCTACAATAGAATAAACTTTATTAATCTTCAGTATTATAATTTGGGTAGATCAAATGTAAAATTAATAAGGAAACAAATAAAGAATATTTTAGGTTTTTTTATTTTCCAAGCTATAGTTACCAAACATTATGAATAAAGGAAAATTGGGGGTTCCCTTTTATAACTATAGAAAGAGGCACACATTGAATTACTTTATAAATATAAATATAATATATTTAAAAATCATATAATGTTTTAAAAAGGAATAATAATTTTGAATATGACATGATATTGGTTTGATATTCACATGCATAATCCCATTTTGACATTTTGTGGATAAATTTCATACCTTATCACCAAGTTAAATCATAGTATATATATTTTATCCTTAACCTTGACTATATAAAATTATACCATGATAACATGATTATATGAATATAAATAAATGAATCCATACAAAAAAATATAAATATTAATTCATAAAATTGAATTAGTTTTATCAAATTCATTTTCTATTTATTGTAAAAATTTATATTAAGATAAGAAAAAATATATATTGAATTTTTTTTTTGTAAAATACTAGATATTTGAGTAAACATATTTTAAATTAAAATCATATAATTATTAGGTCCCACAATTTTATTTGGTAGTTTATTATAAAATTTTAATTTTAACCTTTGTATAAAGTTAAAACCAATTGGAATCTTCTAACCAATCCATTAAATAAAATGACATAATAATAATTTTAAATTTTAATAAAATATAAATTATGTTCAATGAATAAAAATGAAGATATTAGTGAAATAAAAATATTATTTTAAAAGGATTATTTTTTTCTAAATTAAGGAATCAAATGGGGAACCAACTGATTTAAATTTTTTTATTCAAACATAAATAATTAAAAATTTAAAAATGATATAGAATTTGGGAAAATATTAATTTCACTATTTCTTAAAAAAACCAATATTTTCATAAAATTACCCAAAATTATCTATAAAACTTATTACAAACAATAAATAGAAATTTTATATCCATTTTTTTAATAAAATTTATTATTTTTTACAGAATTAAGTATAATATTTGAAAACAAAAATAAAAAACTATTCAGAAGAAAATTTATTTTTAAAGTAGAAAAAAACATTTTTTTATTCCATTCCTTATAAAAAGATGTAAATTAACCTTAATATATTATATTCATTATATTATCTAAAACATTCATAATTTCATTAAAAAATAATGATAATATCATTTTATTATGATAATGACAGATTTCAAACATAATACAATTTTCAGAAAAAATAGCATTTAACCTTAAATTGATATTATATAATTATAGAAATTAATTTTACTGTAAAATTATTTTTATAAATGTGTAAATAATATATTTTATTAATTTATATTGTCCTAATTATATCCTAAAATTGAAATATAGTTTATAATTTTAAAATTAAATAAAAATAATTCAATAATTTATCATGGTTTGTCAAAACTAAATATTGAATGTACAAATTGATATAAAATTAATTGAATTTCATTAAATAAAAATAAATAATAAAATATATGATTTTATTCTAACACTCCCAATAAAATTAAATTTACCCTAAAAATTCCATCACTCTTATGCATAAAATGATGATACATCATATTTATTAAATTATCATGTTCCTAAGTTGAATACTTAAATTTATAATTCATCTAATGATCATCTACTAGGTGATTAATTTTATTAAATTATAATTTATTAATATTATACCGTATTTTTACCTTTTCTATTTTTATGAAATATTTTTTTACCAGTGGTATGACCTTGGATTTTGAAACATGTGAAAGATGATGTACAAACATCCCTGGGAATCATTCATTAAAAACACTATGATAATGAGAGAGAGAGAGATTAATTGGAACGACCATATGTTGAGAATCCATCCAAACATGATAATGAATTTGTTAGAGATTAATATAACAAGGTATTATGTTTCCCTTATTTCTAAATTTTTTAATAATTTTTCATGTAACTGTTAGTCAGAATATTTAATCACAAATATTAAATCCTAGCTCTTATAGACTATTGATAGCATATATTTTAAACCAATTATAACCATTAATTGTGTGTTATTGAATTTATAAATATTTATATAAAATATAGTCATATAGAACATGTCACAATGTTCTTTTTCAATAAATTCATCCCAAAAAATTGTTGATTTGGACTGTATATCATAGTTGGCTTCATTATGATCCTAATGAATACTTGATTTAATTCTATTGGGGTATGAAATTTCCACCAATTGATAGAGTGTATCCCAATGACGTTTTTGTAAAATGTTATTGGATATAAAAATATATTTTATGGTTTTAATAGTACTCTTATACTAACTATCATTCTTAAGATGATATGCATTTCTAAATGGAAAATATACATACCAATATTATTGAAGACTTCCTTAAAACATTTATGTAAACCTCAAATATTTCTCAAATTATATTTAATTTTTTCCTCCATGAAATTATAATATTCCATAATACAAAAAATGCAATTATAAAGAAGAGATAAATCATCTTGGATGTGAAATAAATTTGTTGATTTTGTGATATGAAAAATTATAGAAAACATTCATTGGTCGTTTCACATTTTGGGGGGTAAAATTATGAAAACCATGGTGATTTTTTCGAAATTTCATTTAGATATTGGAAATGGTTACTAAATTTACATAATATAATTATACAATTCATTTACTTTTTATACTACAATGCACTATGATGCATACTATTTAATATATCTCTTTGTGACTTCCCAATGAAATAGTATTGCTAATATTTGTACATCTTCAATAATCTAGACTGAATAGAGAATGAGAAACTATGATCATCCCCCAATATATCCTTCTTCATGTTTGATTTTGAAGGAAGACATTTCTTTTTGAAGAAATATATTATTCCATTTCAATCTAAGAAGATATTAAGAACAACTAAAACCGTTATTTTTTATTCCATATCAAATTTATTATCTACTAAATAATGAAAAGAAGATCAAATATCAATATTGAAAAAATATTAATAAACTCATATTTGATAAAAAAATCATTTCGATACAAAAAATCTCATTATTTTACTGATATATTTAATATATTGAAAATTAATGCATAAATGTACTAATCTATATTTCATATTTACTAAAAATTAGAACACCCCATGATGATGCACTAGGAAATATGGATTCATGAAAACAATTATCCTAGAGTATCTTCATCAAATATTAAAACTAAAACATGTAAACTCATAAATTATAAATTAATGATGGTGTATAAACATATTTGAAATTTATTAATTGAATTAATATATTAATCGATTCAAGAATTTTCATGTTTTCTGGAAATACATATTCATAATCATATAATATATGCATATTGTCAATGTTTTCTTTCTACAAATCCATTTTAGATGAATATAATTAATTAATAAGTATAAAGAATGATACATTAGTTCTAACAATCATTGTAATTTTAAATTCATAATTCTATTGAAATTTGATGATAGGTTGTTTTGGAATATAAAAATAAAGTTCCCATCCTCGATAGTTAATGTGGGAACTATAGAGATATAATTAATAACTTCCAAAAGTCATATGAAATTGGGAATCAAAGTACATATAGTAAGAACATTAAAATATATATTTATTAGATAATTCTTGTAGATAGGATTAATGGTCATCAAACCAATATGATTTTAAATTGCTAATTCTTATTCTAATACAAAAGTATATGAATGAAAATCCCTAGATTATTTTCCTATTATAAAGTAATTCATATAACTAGAATCCAATATTATGCATCAAAAATTTATATTTCATGTAACTAGCTCAACATTATCATTATATCTTCATTCCAATACATAACAAAAATAATTAACATGATCATCAGAAAATATTAAAAAACATTAATAATCACATGATCACTGAAATCATGACTTTGTTGCAAAAAGTAATGAAAATTTATTTCAACCCATGACATCATATGAATATCATAGTTCATCAATTTTGAAAATATAATAAAATCATTCCTTATTAATAATAAAAATATGTGAAATAACTCAAACATAATCCTTAAAAGTTTCTGGAATGATGTTTAGTAATATTCCCACTAACAACACAATAATAAGGATGGCGTAAAATCAAAATCCACACCTTTTAGAGTTTTTCAATGTTTTATATGTTCTTTATTCCCATCTACCTCAAAATATATAAAAATGAATTATTATCTATTAAAAAAAATTCTTAAGTTATACTTCACCAATGATTCATGATTTTATCAAATACATAGACTTATCCATTGAGTTTTCATCAATGTCATATAATTATAATAACCCAATGAAATCAAACCATTGTTTTATATCAATTGCGTAAACCCTAGTGTAACATACATAAATATTACATCACTGTAGAAAAATACTCAACACATTGATAAATAATACAATCCAAGGGACACTAACGGTTTAATATCATTATAAATAATACACATAATCATTATATTTCAAAAAAATACCCTCAATATGAACCAAAAAATTATTCTCACATAAATTTTTTTACATACCCAATAAGAAATCAATATTTATAAACTACGAAAATAAAACATCAGATAATGTTATAATATATTCTCATTAAATGTAAATGTTTGAGATATTAAATGATTATCATATTAAATAATAAATAATTAAAAAGGGAATGATATCATGACCCTAATTTACAATGTTTATACAAAATAATTCATATATTATAAACATGAATCTATTTAAAAAATAATCATTACAAATTAAATATATTCTATGGGTGGGGAATCGTCATAAATAATTCATTTGACATGGTAGAAAATAATAAATATGTGCACATTTCCTTGGATGTATATTTAATAATCATTATCATAGATAATCAAAATAATATATTTGAAATTATACAATCATCATGTCATTAATTAAATAAATAATAATATTATTACATTTGGAGTATCTTATATATTTGTTAAAAATCTCATCACATATTATTTTATTAACTAATTAATATCATAGGAATTTATTTAATTCGTAACTAGAAGATGTATCATAAAACTAAAATTGCTTTGATGTTTCATTGCTCTATTATAATTTCCCCACCAATTTGATTACTAAATTTTACCCATCCTTCTCTGTTTTAAAATTTTACTAATTGTTAATTGTTTATAATAGAACCATAAATCCTTGATTTATATCATAACCCCACATCCATGATTTATAATTTAACCATGAACCACATAATGAAAATAATATATATATGTTACACAACATCATAAAAAAATCATCATATAGACATATCATAATCCCTAGAAAAAAAATAAGAATTATAAACACCTAAAAATCTTAATCATTAACAATCAAGAGAACGAATCAGTATGGAATAATTTTCTATATAAATTCTTTAATAATAAGTGATATAAAATAACATTATAGAAAATTATAAATTAATTTAAAATATATCTATATATGTTATTTTGAATAACACAAAATTTTAATTTTGAAATCTCTTGTATATATTAAAACCATACCAAAACATCAATAGAAAACCTTTAATTAGATATAACAATGTAGATTTTTAAAAGAACAATAATATTATTTAGTGTGAATGTATATGGGAAATTATGTTCATTATATATTAATTTAAAGTAATGATTTTCAAAAAACCATATATTAAGATTTACTTATTTATAATATACAAATAATATTTCTTTTAACTATTTTTCAAAAAGACAAAAAATTTAAAATAAATTTAAAAATTAATTATAGAATATAAAAAACATTATTGAAGATATATAAATAACATGGATATATAAGTTAAATATTTAAAAACCAAAAGAATTTAAAAAATGTTGACATTACTGAAATTATATTTTAATGAAATTTTGTGCTCGAGGGAGCAACAACTGGTGATAAAAAATTGAGAAAATATTCATGAATTATAAAAAATTATTACAATAATCGTTATGGAAAATATAATTTCAATCTATTGAAATTGATTTATAATAATCCGAATTCAAACAAGATTAAAATAAAATTAAAATACAATAATAGTAATCAATATATCAAAATATATAAAAAGATGGAATCTTAGATGGATTTGTAAATAAAAACAAATCTATAAAAATAATCCAAAATTATATTAATATGATTTATATTATGCACTGAATAGAAACATGTTGTATGTATTGACTAAAATCCTCTCAAAAAACAATGAGATGATAATCCCTTGTCTCATGTGTCACTTTACAAAAAACATATATAATCATCTAGTATAATAAATTTCGAATTATTATAAATCTATTATGGAATAAAATTCATACACATCAAACCCATTTATATTTATATGTCAAATATCTTCACTAGTTTATTAAAAATACATTAATTTTATCACACTTTTATGTGATAATTGTATAATATTCCATGCCTGTTTTGGTTTAGTATTACCGATAATTATAAATTTTTCATGGAATGTCATCTCAATAATTTCAATCATGAAATAAAAATCCAATGTCAAAATTATATAAAATTTATTACTATTATAATATTTTGGTGGTGAGAAATGAATTATGATACATCACATGGAAGATAATCAATATGTATGCCCAGGTGATGTTTTCACTTTTCATGGAAGGAACAGAAGAATTATGTATAATAATTCAACACTAAATATTAATTATTATATCATAAATATAATATAAAATAATAATGTATACACCTATTACAATACTAATATTGTATAAATGAATAATGAACTACATCTCTTAGTGGATGTTGTATTTCAAACAGATGCATGATTGGATGTTTCATTTTCAAATGGATTATAAGTTAGGAATATAGATAAGAATGTATAATTTTTAATGAATAATTATTTCATTAATTTCATATATATTAATAAAATACAAAGAAAATACAAATCCTAATAAATTGTGGTGGATAATGAATCCTGTAATTGCATGGAGGATGCAGACCATAACTAAAAATGGGATATACATCCATTTATACCTTATTTAAATGGTAGTGTAAAATTGTAGTAATACATACATAATAATATTTATGTATATAATTTATTAAAATTTAATCATGTTAGGCAGGATGAAAAAATTATGCGATTTAGACTAAGATGTAAACATTTAATGATTTAGGTAAGATGATTACTAATTCATTAAGAGACCACCTTTCGCATACACTATAAGAGTTTATAATATGATATTAGGGTTTGAAAAAATTCATTGGATGACTAGAATGAATAAATTATGGTATTAATATCAGTATTGGAAGATTTATAGTTCTAAAACATTGTGAATAATGGTGAAGTGTTTAGTTACCTTTTATAAGTGAGGGAAATGAAGCACTTGGAATTACTTAATGGATTTAATATATATATATATATTATTATAATGTAAAGGTGAACCATATAATCCAAAATTAAAATATCATATTCTTTATAGATGAAATATAGTCTTCCAATGAATATTATCTTTGTTTTTTAGGCATTGTATTCCTTATTTCTTTCTCAACAAACATTAAACACAATTTATCCTTAACTGTGGTATGATATATATTTACAATGAAAATAAATTTCAGAACAAAAAAATTAATGGGTTTTTATTATAGTTTTTTTCATTGATGCATCAAAATCTGGAATATATTTTATCAGAATCACTTTCTATAGTTGGAAAAGTTTTCATTTTTTTTATCAACAGAAAATGAAAAAAAATCAGATATATACCCGATTTCAGGATAAAAATATACATAGGTTAAAATTTACTAATAAATATAGTTTCAATTATAATTTTGAGATTTCATAAAAATATATTGGTTTTTAATGTTTTATTGAAAGAAAAAATTAATTATAACATTTCTATTAATTGAATAATGCCTAGTCAAAAATATAGTGTATAATATCTGTAAAATATGACATATGTTCACAAAAATCATAATTCGTTATGAAAATTAAAAAATATGTTTTGAAATAGTTATTTTACATTATTTTAATTACACATGTCAATAATTTTTTATTTCCAATAATTAGTTCAATAGTAAATCATTATATAATCATAAAAGTGATAGTATTTAAAAATCGTTAATTTTCAGTATTCTATCTAAAATAAATATTCTCAGAAATGTAAAAATTATATATCCTAATTATATTACAACATTGTTAATTACAAATTTAATAAATTTTTTGAAATTGATATTTAATTATTTGGTATATTTTAGTTATTAGATCCAAAAATAATGAAATGAATTATTTTCTGAATAAAATGAATTTTAAAATAATAAAATTAATTTACTACTATTACACGAATAAAACCCATAATAAAAAAATGTTAAGGTGTTCAGGGGAATTTATTAAATAAATATTTTATTAAATTATTTCTTTAGTTATGCTAAATTATAATTATGATTATAAATTTACATTCTATGAAAATTAAAATTTATCAAAAAAAATACAATATAAACTTTAATATAATTTTTTTAAATTCTAACCTATTGAAAACCGATGATTATATTTTCTTCATGTGTAAAAATAAAATTTATTTCATTTTTTTATTCTTATTTGTACCTTTTAATCCTAAAAAATTGAGACAACCATCACATTAAATATTAATAAATAAAAATTACATTGTGATTCTTTGAAAAAGGTGTTGAGTGTAAATAAAACTATGAATTTAAAAAATTAATTTGAATGAAATTTGTCTAAAATTCGTGTGTTGTTAAGATTTATATCCCTTAAAATTAATTTCTCCCTATAAAATTTTGTACATTGATATAAAAATTATTTTACCTTTAAATAATCACATCCTTGTGTTACCATGTAGCTTACTAGAATGTTTTATTCCCAAAATAAACATAAACTATATGAATAGGGATATTAAAGGGTTTTTATGAATTTTCGAGTGCAAACCATTATTTTATGAAAATTTTACCAACAAATGTGTTTAGCCCTGACCATGGTTGAAATACAAATTATTGGATCTTAATATACACAATGGGGTTTATATAGCCATTTTATATTAATCATATGTGTGAACATTATTGGAATTAGTGAAGTATAACATTTCATTAAAATTTTACTAATGACTTCGATATAATATCGTGGTAAACCAAAAATGTTAATCAGATAAAATAAAATGTTTTACTATAAGAAACATTGCAACTTCTTTAATGTATATCCTTAAAATATTTTTATGAATGAAATATTCTCTCATATAAATAATATGTTCTAACATCTTAAGGTGATTGATAATTATACAAACAATATTTTTTCCTTTTTATGTTATTATCTAGTGTGGAAATTATTTGTTTATTTTTCCCATTTCTATTTTGGTATGGGTCATTGTTATAACATACCCAATAGATTATATCTCATATCCTTAACAATCAGACATAACAAGCATTGAGATATAGAAAATGCAACAACTCCAGAAATATTGTCAAACCAAGAATAACCTTTTAAACATTTTGAATATGAATACATATATGTTGAATAGATAATGTTAAACATTCAAATCATTCCAATATATCATTATTCATGTTTTTTATTGAATTGTTACATAAAATATTTCAAAAAAATATAATTCTATCATAGTCAAATTTAAAAATTGCATTATTTATCAAATTGTTCTATATTTCTAAATATTGTTTCTTGACCGTTAACTTATTATATCCACATATAAGATCAATAATAGAGAAATACATTGATCATTGAGATTGATCATATAAATCATAAATTTTAGGAAAATGATACTTATTATTTATAATCAACTTGTAATGCTATAGGTAAGAAATTCAATGACTATTTTCTCCATCATTCTTACTAAAAATTTAATATTCACACCCCATGATGATACAAAATAGAATATGAAACCCTTATAAGGTTTTTTTAGTTTCATCATAGAGTCATGAAAATCGATCGAGGATATTTAATATGGTTTCATTGAAGTATTTGTTGAAATACAGTTGATTTTATTGAAAAAATTCATCCCTTTGATTTCATTCATGTGAAGAAAAGCCTTTATGAAACAAAACATAATATTACTAGATAATATTTATAACATTAATATTGAGTTTCTCCGTAACCATTTTATTGAAATATATTATTTGAATATGTATTAATACACATATATCATAAGTAATATCCTTGGGTTGTTCATATTCATCCTCATAGGGAAGGTCGATCATTGGTTGATTCGAAATATCAAATTTAAATTTTATTCCTCAAAAAATTTATATGATTTACAAAATATAGAGATACAATCCATTCCCAAAATAGAAAAAAATTAATATAGAGTGATAAAAATAAGATTTTTTCAAGGTACAATCTAGAAAAAATATATTAAAGGCTAGTTATATTCATAATATGGAAACATGAAACCCTTAAATATTTTCACTACTAATTAAATATATAATAATTTATTACGTGATGGAATATCTGATGAGAAATTCCATGATATAAATGTATTCAATATACTATGACTAAATAAATACTAAAATTTTGATTAAACCTTTCACTGCCTTATCAGAACCATTCAATCCTTATTCCCATAATTTTTAAAAAATGGTTAGCATGATCATATATCATTAATAAATATGATATACAATCATATGATAATAAATACGATTCTTTTTATGTCTTAAATTATAAAATTGTCATTCAAACCATTAAAATTTAGTATTATCCTAGAAAATCAATAGTCTAAATCGCATCAAATACTTCATAATAGTTTATAGTGAATACTTTAATTAACTCAAGAACATACCATGGGAATGTCTCACAAGGTGTGTAGACATAGGACAACAAATCAGATATAGTAAAGGAGATGATAACACACATTCTTCCACATTTTGGGTTTTATTCCAATATATTTTTATTATATGACTTTATCCACATTCCTTTATTGATCAGAAGAATTATTTTTTACTAATACAACACAAAAACTATTAGTGAATATTTTTTATGGTATCCAACTAATATAATTTTCCCCATCATTTTAACCATTATTCTATAATACCAATCATCTAAAATAACACAACCCTTACAAGATACCAACTAATGTTCCCTAAGCAAAACAAATATAAATATTACATCATTTTAGAAGAATATTCAACAAATATCATAATAATACATGCCTGATGACTATAATTTAAGGGATTTTGGATACTATATATAAAATATCCTTATTTTATATAGTGTTTTAAACATATAAAATAGTGTTCATATAACATAATACACTTATTAGAAATTCCCAACATAAATCCTTTCATCATAACAATGGTATTCAGACAAAATAAATTATGATATAAAATAAAAACTATGGGAAAGAATATGATATATGAATAGATGGAAATACTAATGGGTATGTCAAATATAATGTCATGAGATGATGATATTTTCACATTAAATATTAATTTTAGTATCAATGTTCACTGAGTTTAGACTGAATCCATGGATTAAACATTTAAGAAATTTAAATTCATGTTATTTAGTGATTATTGTTGTTGGGATATCTAAATATGAAATATTATATTCCCAATAAGTGATTTATAGAGGTGATTGATCATCTACATGTGATAAAAATGTTTAATGAAAAAAAATCTGGAATTTTACACGATCTTGTTGGATCAAGCACTCTCATAGAGGATGATCATGATAAAATATTATCGGTGGATCAGATCATATGAAAGAGAATAAAGAGTATATGACTGGTGGTCTAACCATTTTCTAAAGGGGCTTGAGAGACTAGGGGGAATAACCATTTTAGTGGATAGGTTGTACAACCAAAATATGAATAATTTTAGGATCACTAGTGTATATAACCACGGGAAACTAGTTGATCAACTACTAGGGTGTATATCCACATTCTAATTGAACCATTATAATTGACTGAAATATTATAGTGGAGAAACCTTATTGTAGGATCTATACCAGATTTCAATAATTAGGTCTTAGTACCAAACCTTTTGAAAATATTGTGTCCTATGTTTCAATTACATTCACTGTTTCCTAAATAATCCATGCATATTAATTTGTGATATAGAATTTAATTAAAAGTTTAGAAGGAATCCAGTAAAAAACTTCTAAATAACCCCCCCCCCCCCATTTTGAATACATGATCCATTTGAAAATTCAAGAATCCTCTCTCTCAATTGTTAATGAATTCTCATAATTTTTGAAAAAATGATCACAGGTGGTTCCCTTGTAAAATTTATGAAAGGGACAGACATGGATATACGTAGAATATTTAGATATAATGTATTTCAAAATCATTTCAAGTGTCAGAAAGATACCCAAATTCAAGGATAATATTTTATATATTCTATATAAAAACAATAAATCACATTTATATAAACGGTAGATACATTTTATTCCTTTAATATTAGTTAAAAAACATTATACACAATTTAACATAACTTTTGATTACATAACTTTTAACCATTAAGACATTATTATATGATAATAATAAATAGTTTTATATTAAAAAAATAAATAAATTTTGAAAAAAATATTGAATTAATTTTATTATATTCATTTTATGTTGTTTCAAAAAATATCATTTAATAAAATAAAATATAATACATTGAATAATTTTTAATGATAATACAATATAATGAAAGAAATCAATTTCTATATAAATTAATTAAAAAAAATTCTTCACAAAATATTAATATTTTTTAATAACAATATCGATTTATTCATTCTAACTAATAAAAAATTGGTTTAAACCATTGAACTGTAAAAAGGAATAAAGACACCCAAAATAGTATTCTGTTTGAATAAAATATAACTACAATTAAAAAATGTTAATCATCGACTCCCAAATTAATAATAATGATTTAAAAGGTTTCTTTAAAACTATAAACATTTATTTTGTTAATAAAAGTTTTTATACTTTATTTTTTATTTCATAAATAAAAATTATGTTGAAAATTTTTATTTTTTAGAAATGAAAATATTTATTTTACTAAAAAATAATCTAATCCTAAAATTCAATAAAATTCTTCCTAAACATATTTTGATATTATAAGTCAAATGTTGATATTATTTTGAAAAAAAATTATTCTGTGTGAATAATGTAATTTTATTATTTGTGAAAAAAATCAATAAATTTTTTTTATCAAAATTTAATTATAATGTATAAATATAATTTAATCAAATTTATTTCTTAATAAAAATAATTGAAATAATTTTGATATAATTTGTTGAATATGATAAAAAATTAACAATAATATTATCTATAAATAGCGATTAATATAATTTATTATGACATGTTCACAATAATATTATAATAAATAAGTTATCTCCACAACATCTTGGTTGACCTTCAATTTAATTTATTTCATTCATATAGACATTATATAAAATTAATTCATTTGTTACATTTCAAAATTATATATATTCAAGATTTAATTAGTACTACTAAAACCAACAAATTAAATAGACATGGGATTATGAACATATTAAAAATTATTAATTCAACATAACATTGTTTTTCTTATAATAGTGAATAATTAATAATTGAAATATAAAAAAGGAATTAAATATGTTTAATGATAAATACATATTATGGGTTGTATCAAATTTTATAGGGATACCTCATGAGGTATTGTTTGGTTGGGTAACTGGGTTTTCCATTCATTGATTGTGTTGTTTCTCAGGGATTAAAATCATATGGATTATATCTAATGTAATGGTTTTATGATACCAAGTATTTTAATTTTTCTATATTGGTTGTAAATGGTTTGAGGTAGTGGTTTTTGGATATAGGGTGGACTTCTGCTAAAATTTATTTTATGTGAATAGTTTATATAACATGTAATTATTTATTATTCCACTAAAATCTGATGTAATATTTACTTAATCATACAATTCCTCGTATGGTGTTGTTGTGGTGCTCTAATAAAATAGTTTAGGATGAATTGATTATATGACTACTTTATGGAATTTAGAGTAATAGTGTGGTGGTTGGAGAGGTCATGTATACTATCACCACATTTCATAGCATCATTATGATATTTTATGAATTATTATAGAACGATGTTTCAATTTTTTGACATTATGGACCTTTAATTTATGATTAGTTATGGACATACACATGTGTTATGTCATGGCTATACTAGTGAGTCCAGATTCTAGAATGTAGTGGTAATCATATATCAGTTTTTCTTTTCTATGTTTAATGGAAAAAAACTATATCCATTATCTAATTTTTATGGATTTTTTTGATTAATACCATTGTGGTGTAGGGTAATAGTATGAACAAAAAAATTTGAACACCCTAGACTATGTGACAAGACCATTTCCCAGACATTATATTCATCTAATTTTCAAAAAAAATATATGTTCATGGGATCCATCTAATTATAATTCATTTGATCTATTTCTCATGATTGTGTTGAAAATTAATAGTATTTTTGGAGATATATTAGACCCACCAACATATATTTCAACTTTGACAGTGGTATATTTATTATTTGTGACCCTAGGTCACATCCTTATACAATACCCATAATTTATTCCATATTCAACTTATGAAAATCCATTGAAATAGTGACGAGACCTCTTGGGTGTAGTTTTTTCTATGATATTGATAATAAATTTCAATGATTTAGTCTGATCTAGGTTTCCCACATATTTATTTGTTCCTATAGCTATCTATTTATCATTTCCTTCTTGTATAATGATTTTTTTGTTCAGATTAACGTTGATTATTTGATAATCCTATTTTTATTTTATTCATTGTTGATGAGGATATTTTTTCATTATGTGAAAATAATGGATTGAAATAATAAAGATAATATACTATACAAACAATTAATTTATCATAAGTGAATTATTTTTATTTTTTCATTGTCTCTGATGTTTTTAGTATCATCCTTAATAAATATTGTTTCCATTGATAAGAAATATTTTTTTCTTAACATGTTTTCTTTTCTCCTTGGAAGGTCTTCTATATTTATCTCTAATCAAATCATAATAAAATTTATATATTAATAAAATGGTTAATTGGTAAACATTATTTGAAATATTATCATGATTTTTATAAGAATGTATCATGATTTGTGACACCCAAAAGAAATTATTTTAACAAAATAATAATATATATGTCTCCATCAACAAAAATAATAGATATTAAATTTAAATATGATATATGATAACATAGTTGATAAATTAGGAATATAAGTATTAATATCCTTAATATGAAAAAATATATATAGGTTCTAAATAATGTTAATGAAATAATTAATTGTTGAAGAATTAATACTCAACGTTTATTAAAGTAATTATAGGAATCAACAACAATTTATTTTCACACAATTATTATTTTACACCATTATAAAATAGAATATTTTTATTTAATTTAAACCAATTTTAGAAATATTATTTTATGATCGGAATGTAAATTTTGAAATAGTCATTAAAATATTATATTATATTGAATTTTTTGGATTTTTTTAAATATTTTTCTTTCAATGAATATTGAGAAATATAATTTTTTTTTTTTTAAAAAAAATTAATTTCAATTCAACTAATATAAAATTTATTTTCTTAATAAGATATTTAAATAAAATAATTCCACATTATTTATAGATAATGTAATTAATTTCATAAGATTCTTCATTATAAATGATATTAGTTAATGTTTTTTGGGGATAAAACACATTGTATGACAAAAATATTTTTATAAACACAATGAGATTTTGTCATTGTTATTTCATGAATTTATATTGACAAATGGTTTTAATAAAATTACCAGATTATATATTCAATAATATATATTAAATTTTATTTTATTTTTTTAAAAGGAAATAAATATATGTAAATTGTGTTTTTATAATTATGGATTTATTATTATATAATTATTTTTCATTATAGGTTTAACACTAATTGAAAATTAACTTCTTCCAATTACATAAACTAAATCTTGTAAAATTAATTGAATATTTATAATTAGAATGGATAATATAATCAATTAAGGTAAAAAAACATTGAAATTAATGAAGATAATCGATACTCATCCACTTACCTCCACATCCATGAGGTCGAAGGGTCAACCCATGGAAGGGAACAGATACTATTAATTTACAATAACAGTGGTGATTTGAATAATGATGTAGGTATGTAGTGGTGTGGGGGAGACGTTGTAAGGTAATCATGTAGGTATGATAGAGTCATGGTGACACATAATGGATTATGTAGCCAGGATGTTTCACTAGTTCTTTGGGCAAATAAATGGGCATTTGTTAACTATAATTGGCTTTTTCCCACAAGGCTCATGGGCCACACACTAAATAAATAATGGTTGTTGGCAAGTCTATCTCCAATGGGTTCTATTACGTAACTTTTCAGCCATTTTTGGAAGTGTAACCATTTTTGGACATTATTTTAACTCAAAAACTTTAAATTTATATATTTTTGGGTCAAAATATTTTTCCCCTAATGAATATTTAATATATTTGACAAATTTTTCCACATTTTATGTTATAAGTAGTTTACATGGTGTTAAATGATGGGATATTTATATAAATTCCTCCCATGGTTTCCTAATTCATAATTTTGTATGATATTTCCACCATATATTATAATAAATTTGAATCCAAATCAATTTAAATCAACATTCCCCTGATTGATATGATATATAAATGAAATGTTGTTAATATTCCAGTTGTGTCCCTCACATCAGTTATAAAATGGAATCTATTATTCGCTCATGTTAACAAAATTTTAACATTATATAATATAAAATAGATACTAAAAACACATTTTTCCCCTTAAATTTATCAATGTACTTTTGGATTTATCAGAATTTTGATCCTTTATGATTTGTGATGAAATCTGATGGGTTTCTCAAAAAGAATATGTGTAAATCTGATTAATGATATTTCGATTTTATTTGGAACAAAAATATTAATAAAAAAAATTTATAAAGAATTTTTTTTAATCTTGTATAATAAATATATTTATAAATCATTATGGTTTTTTAATAACAATTTTACATCACATCCACATCAAATAGGAAATAAGAGTATCGACTGTGCAAACGTTCAGAGTTCCACCTTCACATTGCAATAAAATTCATTTTCCACCACCATATCTTATGGATGGTAAAAAAGATTGATTGATTTATTATATATGATATATTTTATAGAATTATAATTCTATAATTATAATATCTTATATACCATATTCAATTTCAACCCGTTAGTAAACAATGAAATGTCTTATGTGTAGTTGTGGACTACCTCTTCTATGAAGAAATGTGAGTATATTACAATTTCCTACATATATTTTTGGGTAAAATGGTATATATAATTAAAATATATGATATTAATGAGATAATAATGATTCATTATTCCAAAATCATCATTTATGTTTCATTAATTTCATGTATATAAAATTGAAAACATCACACATTTATTTGTATTGATTATTATCTCCATGTAGTGATTTTATTATTTTTTCATCACCTACTAATATGAATTTTTATAAATATTTCTATAATAAAATATATCCTAATTATATCATTATTAATATTTTGGATATTGAGGAACCATTATTTATGTTGAAGGACTATAACTACTAAACATAAACATATAGGAAAAAGTAAGCAGTTACGATGAAAATTTGTGACTTCTACAGATAGTTGTTGATAAAAATTATTAGAAGTTATATAAAAAGATAGAAAGGGATATTATATGTATTATTATAACTATACTAATGTTTTATTTTAATATTATATTTATTTTACAATTTTTTACTTCACATATAAACAAATACATACTGGAGATATGGGTTTCATTAATGTTTTTATTTGTTGAGATAAATTTTAACGTAATAAAACAATTTATTGTTTCAATGGTTTATATAATAGAAAATTATGTATTTCGGAATAATTTATTATTTAATTAAGAATTATTTATATTATTATATTATTTTATGTCTTCCCTTGATTTTCATTCCAAATATTACGAAAGTCATATTGGTTCTTCATCTAAATTTTGTTTGATTGTGATATGTTTGATGTTAATCATGTACCTTTTATTTTTAGGCATATCTACTACACCATTGAAATTATATATTATGAATAAAATTGTGTTAGTGGTGTTTTATTATACATTTTATGTGATTTATTTCATGGTGTTTATGATTCAAATGTTACCACATTACTATAGTTTGTACGATATAATCTCAATTTTACCTGGAATGTTTAGGATTATATTTTTTGATGAGGAAACTATATAATAATTCTCACATAATTATTATTTAAATTATTATAAAATTGTTATTTATGAATATTTTATTTATTTACTTCTTTTTCTTCTATATATATTATTCGGTGACCACAAATAGGTTTTTTTTGAAAAATGAATATATGTTTTCCTCTAGACATGAATTTTTTCTTCCATGTACATATTATAATTATGATAAAAGATATTCAATTTCATAATACAATTAATTTTTATTTCCATACCATAGTTCAAAAAGACTCTTCATATAATTTCCAAATGGTGATAGTTTTAAATATTATATAAAATTTTAATGGAATTACTGATTTCACATTCAGAACATGAATAATATTCCTTTTATACGTGAATTTCCATACCATTAATACGACATTTATTATATTTCTTGGATAATTAATAATAATTGTTTAACCATGATATTTTGGATATTTTTAGATTTTAAATAAGTTGTTAAAAAATAATAGTATTTATTTGTAAGAAATATTTAGTGTCATTTCAAGGGAATGATCACTTACACCAACAACCATTTGGTTTTTTATGAATCACTTGTGATATTATGAAATGATACCTTAAAAAAATTTGGATTTTGATTATAAATTTATAATGGAATCGATATCATTTTGGTTGGTTATAATTTTATAACATGTTATATGTTTTATGGTCTCATAGAACACAAATTAATGGATTTCATTTTTTGACTGGTGGGTCTTTATATCTATATAACATGAATAAATTGGTTTATTAATTATATATAATGATATGACAAGAGAATATGTGGGGATAAAATCAACTCACTAAGGGTCCATGTCAAATAATGTTGTAGTAGGATTGAACTGTGGATATGGAAATGATGGAATACAGACTAAAACCAAATAAAAAATAATATTTTTTGGTAGGTATCCATGCCATAAGAAATTATTTTAAACAATTATATGAATTCAAAAAACATGTGTAGTATGATATTTTCTCACTGTACAAAATAGGTTATTGATTATTCAAAACACTAATCCCTACATTCCTTAGAGTGATAATATATTACATAATGTCTCATATACATGATCTATGAAATGTTGGGTCTTATTTTAGAGTACATATATAATGATCCATGAAATTTTTTATTATCTAATAACTAATGATTAAAATTTATTCTTCCATTAATATTCATTTCTTCCCACCAAAACACACATCCATGAATAATTAGATAATAATTAATATATCGATAATTGGTTCCACAAACCACTTCCCTTAAGCATATAACTCTAGCACCCAATCATAATATTCCATGGTTTATCTGTTTTCTCTCTATATCATATCATTCCATGATCCTGATGTGAAATTGGAAATCACATCACATCTCTCACCCTGAAGAAACCTTGGAAATCACATCACATCTCAGTCAAAGATATATAGGCCATCACATCACATCTCACTTGAAAAAAATTGTTCTATCATATCGTATATATAACATGAATATAAGATTATCTTAACCATTAAGTACATCAACCTCATTCACTTTTCTTACCATGTATGACTCCTAGTATAATCCATCGCATCTCATATCATTCACAAAACCTCACCTGAATGCAACTTGTTTATCACATGACATTATATCTTAACAGTTCACTTCCGGTTTCTTTAAATCACTTCATGTGTATGCCTACATCACTATAAATAGATCTATGAAAATATTAGATATTCATCCATTTATCCTTATCCATAGGATATTTCAAATACACCACAAAATACATCTAGTTTTCACAAAAAAAATAGCACATGTGGGAGCTTATAGAAATCATAATGAGATATAATTTATATATATTCACTATTCAGAGATACAAAACTATGGTACCATAACCAAAATACTAACATAATCAAAACATTACCAGCCATCCTCTAAACATGGACACAATCAAAATCACCACTAATTGAAATCACCATAAACTCTTATGTGAGCCACATTTTACGTTTCATCTTATTTTCCAACATAATCCAATTTTCATATTTCCATTTACATCCAATTACAACATCAATAATATTAATATAATTATTCAACCCCATTAATTTATAAATGTGCATAATCATATTAATTAAAATTCAACATATTTAATTCATTCATTATTCATTTCTAATAGATTTTTCAAACATTCCAATGTCATTTCAATTTATCATTATCATTTACTTCCAATACATCACATGAGACTTTAAAAAAATCCACCGAAAGAACAAAATATCAACATTTTTAAGCCAACCCAACCCATAGAAACACTGGTACTTTAACATTATATAAAAATCAAACCAAGGTACAACCCCAAAACCCATAATATATACCCTAGTAGCATAATCACACATCACATATTCCACATATTCTATCAAAATCTCAAAACATAATTTTCCCCCAAAAAATACAACATCCCTCTAGAATAAAAACACACATCATATAACCATTATAATGATGTTCACATATCAATTTACCAAATTTACCAATAGAATTTCATTGAATTCAATTACATTATTCAATAATATTCTCGTAGAAACCAATATTATCTTTATGTTAAAAGATAATTAACTATATATATGTGTTTAACTAATTTACCTGTTCTAGGTTTAAAAAAACACCATAAATAGATTCCATCTACATAATTACGAAAAAATAACTAAATACACCAATGAACACAATATATAATTTAGAATTTCTCCAATAAATTTACAATATCTAGAATAATATCTTTGCTATAAAATCTAGGGAATCATTTACCTTCACCTTTCATTTTCAATTATAACCAATTAATTATAATCATTATTCAGAATGGAAACCATATTCCAAATGGAAAAAAATCATACAATCTCATACGATATAGTTTGTGAAAAAACAAAAGGATCCCCTAAAACAATAAAAAGAATTATTATTTGTAGTAAATTTTTTATAAAAAAGAATGGCCTCCACTGTAAACCAAAATGAACTAAAATATAAATACTAGAATAGAACATGAAAAAAAATCACCAATTCACTATAAGAAAATATTTTTCCAATATAAACAGCTCATAAAAGAAAAACATGGAGAAAAAGAATATTATAAGTAAGGGAACATACTTAGAAATAATAAGATCAATCTCCTAATGTATTTTTTGAATGATACTAAAAAGGGTCCAATAAAGATCATTGGGATGCACTTGTGTCACCAATGAAAAGAGGGGAGGAAAAAAGAACAATTGGTATCATAAGGATTTTATAAATTAAATGTAGCCTATCATTGATAAGACCATTGCGTAACAACAAACACCACAAAATATAATGTAATAATAAAAATATACCATGGAATACTATAAGGGGAAGCACTATAGTGGTGTATGGAAGGAATCCTCCATGAACTATTGATATATTAATATATAATTTCTTATAAAAGGGGAATAAACCATGGCATAATTAGGGACACTAATATGATGACATCAGACAACCAAATAGTGATACTTGATGAAAATTTTGTTTCTAAATTATTGGACACCACAACCATGATGGGGGACATGATACAGTGATGATCCATATTGAATATCCGATGAGTCGAGGAGAACTATCCTACACCAAACCATGCCCCAGTCAGAACTTCAACATTGTGTCACCACTGTTGAGGATTCATCTCCATACCATAAACTCCATCAACACCACAACAATGAAGAACATTACAAGGACATTGAAAATATCCCCTCAAGATACAACAATATATCCAACCATTCCATGACATATACTACATCTCTTACGATATATCCATAAGGATATACAATAAGTTACTCTATTCATAACTAGATAATCTAGAAAAGTCATCCAAATTATTTTAAACAACTTGAGACTCCATCCAGAAAACTCTACACCAGAATATCCATAATTTTACATTTTGAAAAGAATAGGCCATTATATGACACTGGAAAATTAATCCAATATTCATGTTTAAATTATCGTTATATTATAAGTTGAATATTAAAAAAATCATTGTTATTTTTATCAAACAGTTTCCATGTAATTATGTTAATAATGGGACCTTTTTTGGGATTATATAGAAGACCAAATAGATTATAAATTTGATATCTAGGAAAATGTAACGAAATAATACCATCGATTTTTTGGATGATATTTATTTGATAGTTAGATGGTAATAATTATAAATATTGACTCTATTAATTAATGTGATAATATTTGAAAACAATATTGGCTATTCAAACATGAAGTAAAGATATTTAATTAAAAAGTTTTTCTAATCATTTATAGTTAGAAATTCATTGTTAGTTTATAATTCATTGTGTGGCCACTAAATTAGGTTCAAGGATCTGTTATTTATTATATATTCATCGTGATAGTGAATTTTAATTTTTGTTTTTGTGGGACAAAACCTAACCTTATATTGTAAAATAATAAAATATTAAAGAGATAAATATAATAAAATCTATTATATTTTATTTTTCTCTTAATTTTTCTGTTAGGGAAGATTAACATGGAAAAGAAGATCAAGATTTAATATGTATAAATGGGAAAATATAATAAACATAAATTAAACCATATATTGTTTTTATCATACATTCAAGAAGATCATAACAATTATTTCTGAGGGAATTATATTCCCTTAAATATCTCTCACACTTTTCTAGATAATCATTCTCTTATAAACATGGGAATATAACATTAAATAAATTGTGTATAATTTTTATATAGATATAATTTTAAATTACGTTTCCTATTATGGGATTGGTTACCATGAATCATCCCTTGATTATATTATAATAAAAAATGAGTCTTTCTTCATGGTTAACTAAATATTTATATAATTTTAATATCATTGGGAAGTCATGAGATATAATAATTTCATAATTTTATATTGTTTGATTAAAAAAAATTTTGGATGAAATTTTTTTAATAAGATGAATACAAAACTCCATAATATATATAGAAGGGGTAAAACATAAATAAAGAAATAATATTAATTTTTGAAATTCTATTAAATTATCTAAAATCAATGATGATGAACCTATTGATGAATTTATTAATTTATTTAATATTAATTAAATCCAATGTAGATGATATATGGAAACTTTTAATGTCACCACAATTATAATGAATAAAATTCATTTTATCCCTAAAATTTTAGCAAGATAATATCATATCTTGAACATATATTTATTTATAACTTCATTTTTAATAAGATAACAATTAAAATAATTTTTATTGAAATGAGATAAACTATGGCCATGAAAATAAATGACATGAATAATTTATAAATTAACATTGCTTTTTTCAATATTCTAAATATTTGGATCCATATTATTCTATAGTTAAATATGATAACTTAAAAGAATTTAAATAAATTACATCTCTAATTTCATTTAATATTTAAATAAAAAAAATTTATGTCTCAAAGTATGTGATATATTAAATGGAAAAATAATCTAATAATTTTTTTCATCTATTTTTATAGTATCCACAATGAAAATAAATAATATAAAGTGGTTATTAGATCTAATAAGAAGAAGAAAACACCAAGTGAAATATTCCTAAATCATATGAAAAGATAATGACTTCATCCAAGTCCTTTAAAATATAATTTACATATATTTAGGATGAGGAATTTTTTTGATAAGGATAGTTATAGAGATGATGAAAAATTTATATTATCCACATACCATGTTATTATTAAATATTAATATAATGAATATTTTACCTCATAGAATGATAAAAAAATATTGATTTTTTTTCAAATTAGTTTATTCTACATATGATAAACATGATGATGAAAAAAATACTTTGTAGAACCTGTTATTGTCATGGTAGTAGAGAATTTAAATCATCATAATTATGATATAATTATGATAAAAAAATATATGAGTTTTCAGTTTACCCATAAAAATGAATATTTTAATCGATTATGATGAAAATTGGGAAGATAAGAGGAACATGAAATTATTGAAAATCAATTAAATCTGATCATTATATGTATTATGTAAAAATTCCATGATATATGTGAATAAATTCAGTTCCAATGAAGATTTAAATAATTTTATAAAATAACTAAATAGTGAAATATTATATAACAAACACTTGGATATAATGAATTAGATTCAACTATTAAATACCATAGATGAAAATCCTGTCTAATGGTGAATATAGTGAAAATAAATTTCAATAAAATCTATTAAATAAAAGAAATATTAGAGACAATATAAGATATGAAGGAATTATACATGAGTAAAAATTTATTTTTTTAATGAAAAATGACTATTAAGGAATTGAAAAAAAACTTTGGATAAAACTATCACTTCAATTAATAAATTTGAGATAAAAAGAATGAAATATCTTTGATTCATATTATGTTATTGGGTATTTTAACAAATATCATATATTTGTCGGTGCAATAAATGTATAAATAAAAATAAGAGAGAGAATTATCCATATATGACATAGAAATAGATATGGATATGGAAAACTACTGCCAATTATAATATCAAAAATGTATTTATAAATTTTTTTGAAAAAATTGTTGATGTTTAAAGATTGTGGGTTCATGCTACACATTGATATATATATATATAATTTACTCTAAAAATAGATTGTTAAACACACATTGGGTGCTAAAATGGTTGACTTGAGCCATCTCTCAAGGATCTATTTGTTAAAATATTGATATATTCATTAGGAATATTTTATTTTTACATTGTTTAATTTTATTTAATAATTAATTGATGTGGGTTCTTTTTAGATAGAAATAGATAAAACTAAAACATTTATAAAAAGACACACTATTGTGAATATGAAAATAAATGAAAATACACTTATAATAGATTTCTTAATTTTATTATTTAACTTTTTTAAATTATTTCAATAATCTTGTAAATAACATTCATCAATTACCCTACATTATCATTTTTTGTGGTAAAAAGATATATTATATTTTCAACTTCCATATGAAGTTCCACATCCTCCATAATGATGGGACAGTGGAAAACTCAATCAAGATAGTAAACCGAACTATTATCCAACTCCATCATATTTCATTCATCGTTTTACCAAACCCATATTTATTATAGTTAAGGATATCAATGAAAATATGTGAGAATTTATAGTAAATTAAAAGAGTTTATATGATCATAGAATGATTAATAGTTACACTTACCTACATGAATTGTGGAATTCTCATTGACCAATATGTGGTGACTAAAAAATAATATAGTTATTCTATAATTTTAATAGGGATAATCATTTCACATGCTATTATGAATACCTATAATTATAAACAACCAAAAAAGATTATAATATTCATAGTGGAAAAAAGAAGAATAAAACAGATAGAGAATAGATAGATACTCTGTTAAATCACATGAGTGAAATTATAAAAAACTAGAATCCCATGAAACCCAAATATAAAATAAATTAGGGGATGAAATCACTACAATATTCGGAAAAAATTTAAATAATAAACATCATTACATCAATAATTCATTATTTATATGGGTATAGTTTTTCATGATAATGGATTTAACAATAATCATTTATAATATGGAATTTATCGAGATTTTTCTTTGTTTTCGAAAATAAAAAATAGTTCATTCAATTTCAATAATAACGTATAATATTCTTCATCACTATGTTTCTTTCTTATTAATTAATTATATTATATAAAATTTTCATTTTTAGTGAACAAAATTAGCTGATATTCTTTATTATTTCTATTTTTATATTTGTAAAACATGGTTACCGAAGATGATTCTCACTACCTGAAAATTGTACTCATCACTATTTACAAAAAACGGATGTTGATTTATAAAATATTAATGGTTTTTGGGGAACATATATATTATACCTCTCCTACTTTATAGATTGTGAATCCTTAACTATTACTAGATTAACTAAACATATTATTTTTTTTGTAGATTAATCTTATATGATATCCATGTCTTAAATTATATAATTTTTAATCTTAATATTTGTTAATAACATTATTGATTTATTCATTCTAACTAATAAAAAATTGGTTTAAACCATTGAACTGTAACAAGGAATAAAGAAACCCAAAATAGTTTTCTATTTGAATAAAATATAACTACAATTAAAAAATGTTAATCATCGGCTCCCAAATTAATAATAATGATTTAAAAGGTTTCTTTAAAACTATAAACATTTATTTTGTTAATAAAAGTTTTTATACTTTATTTTTTATTTCATAAATAAAAATAATGTTGAAAATTTGTATTTTTTAGAAATGAAAATATTTATTTTACTAAAAAATAATCTAATCCTAAAATTCAATAAACTTCTTCCTAAACATATTTTGATATTATAAGTCAAATGTTGATATTATTTTGAAAAAAAATTATTCTGTGTGAATAATGTAATTTTATTATTTGTGAAAAAAATCAATAAAATTTTTTTATCACAATTTAATTATAATGTATAAATATAATTTAATCAAATTTATTTCTTAATAAAAATAATTGAAATAATTTTGATATAATTTGTTGAATATGATAAAAAAATAACAATAATATTATCTATAAATTGCGATTAATATAATTTATTATGACATGTTCACAATAATATTATAATAAATAAGTTATCTCAACAACATCTTGGTTGACCTTCAATTTAATTTATTTCATTCATATAGATATTATATAAAATTAATTCATTTGTTACATTTCAAAATTATATATATTCAATATTTAATTAGTACTACTAAAACCAACCAATTAAATAGACATGGGATTATGAACATATTAAAAATTATTAATTCAACAGAACATTGTTTTTCTTATAATAGTGAATAATTAATAATTGAAATATAAAAAAGGAACAAAATATGTTTAATGATAAATACATATTATGGGTTGTATCAAATTTTATAGGGATACCTCATGAGGTATTGTTTGGTTGGGTAACTGAGTTTTCCATTCATTGATTGTTTGGTTTCTCAGGGATTAAAATCATATGGATTATATCTAATGTAATGGTTTTATGATACCAAGTATTTTAATTTTTCTATATTGGTTGTAAATGGTTTGAGGTAGTGGTTTTTGGATATAGGGTGGACTTCTGCTAAAATTTATTTTATGTGAATAGTTTATATAACATGTAATTATTTATTATTCCACTAAAATCTGATGTAATATTTACTTAATCATACAATTCCTCGTATGGTGTTGTTGTGGTGCTCTAATAAAATAGTTTAGTATGAATTGATTATCAGACTACTTTATGGAATTTAGAGTAATAGTGTGGTGGTTGGAGAGGTCATGTATACTATCACCACATTTCATAGCATCATTATGATATTTTATGGATTATTATAGAACGATGTTTCAATTTTTTGACATTATGGACCTTTAATTTATGATTCGTTATGGACATACAAATGTGTTATGTCATGGCTATACTAGTGAGTCCAGATTCTAGAATGTAGTGGTAATCATATATCAGTTTTTCTTTTCTATGTTTAATGGAAAAAAACTATATCCATTATCTAATTTTTATAGATTTTTTTGATTAATACCATTGTGGTGTAGGGTAATAGTATGAACAAAAAAAATTGAACACCCTAGACTGTGTGACAAGACCATTTCCCGGACATTATATTCACCTAATTTTCAAAAAAAATATATGTTCACGGGATCCATCTAATTATAATTCATTTGATCTATTTCCCTTGATTGTGTTGAAAATTAATAGTATTTTTGGAGATATATTAGACCCACCAACATATATTTCAACTTTGACAGTGGTATATTTATTATTTGTGACCCTAGGTCACATCCTTATACAATACCCATAATTTATTCCATATTCAACTTATGAAAATCCATTGAAATAGTGACGAGACCTCTTGGGTGTAGTTTTTTCTATGATATTGATAATAAATTTCATTGATTTATTATGATCTATGTTTCCCACGCATTTATTTGTTCCTATAGCTATCTATTTATCAGTTCCTTCTTGTATAATGATTTTTTTGTTCAGATTAACGTAGATTATTTGATAATCCTATTTTTATTTTATTCATTGTTGATGAGGATATTTTTTCATTATGTGAAAATAATGGATTTAAATAATAAAGATAATATACTATACAAACAATTAATTTATCATAAGTGAATTATTTTTATGTTTTCATTGTCTCTCATTTTTTTACTATCGTCCTTAATAAATATAGTTTCCATTGATAAGAAATATTTTTTTCTTAACATGTTTTCTTTTCTCCTTGGAAGGTCTTCTATATTTATCTCTAATCAAATCATAATAAAATTTATATATTAATAAAATGGTTAATTGGTAAACATTATTTGAAATATTATCATGATTTTTATAAGAATGTATCATGATTTGTGACACCCAAAAGAAATTATTTTAACAAACTAATAATATATATGTCTCCATCAACAAAAACAATAGATATTAAATTTAAATATGATATATGATAACATAGTTGATAAATTAGGAATATAAGTATTAATATCCTTAATATGAAAAAATATATATAGGTTCTAAATAATGTTAATGAAATCATTAATTGTTGAAGAATTAATACTCAACGTTCATTAAAGTAATTTTAGGAATCAACAACAATTTATTTTCACACAATTATTATTTTACACCATTATAAAAAAGAATATTTTTATTTAATTTAAACCAATTTTAGAAATATTATTTTATGATCGGAATGTAAATTTTGAAATAGTCATTAAAATATTATATTATATTGAATTTTTTGGATTTGTTTAAATATTTTTCTTTCAATGAATATTGAGAAATATAATTTTTTTTGTAAAAAAAATTAATTTCAATTCAATTAATATAAAACTTATTTTCTTAATAAGATATTTAAATAAAATAATTCCACATTATTTATAGATAATGTAATTAATTTCATAAGATTCTTCATTATAAATGATTTTAGTTTATGTTTTTTGGGGATAAAACACATTGTATGACAAAAATATTTTTATAAACACAATGAGATTTTGTCATTGTTATTTCATGAATTTATATTGACAAATGGTTTTAATAAAATTAACAGATTATATATTCAATAATATATATTAAATTAAATTTTATTTTTTAAAAAAGAAATAAATATATGTACATTGTGTTTTTATAATTATGGATTTATTATTATATAATTATTTTTCATTATAGGTTGAACACTAATTGAAAATTAACTTCTTCCAATTACATAAACTAAATCTGGTAAAATTAATTGAATATTTATAATTAGAATGGATAATATAATCAATTAAGGTAGAAAAACATTGAAATTAATGAAGATAATCGATACTCATCCACTTACCTCCACATCCATGAGGTCGAAGGGTCAACCCATGGAAGGGAACACATACTATTAATTTACAACAACAATGGTGATTTGAATAATGATGTAGGTATGCAGTGGTGTGGGGGAGACGTTGCAAGGTAATCATGTAGGTATGATAGAGTCATGGTGACACATAATGGATTATGTAGCCAGGATGTTTCACTAGTTCTTTGGGCTAATAAATGGGCATTTGTTAACTATATATGGCTTTTTCCCACAAGGCTCATGGGGCACACACTAAATAAATAATGGTTGTTGGCTAGTCTATCTCCAAGGGGTTCTATTATGTAACTTTTCATCCATTTTTGGAAGTGTAACCATTTTTGGACATTATTTTAACTCAAAAACTTTAAATTTATATATTTTCGGGTCAAAATATTTTCCCCTAATGAATATTTAATATATTTGACAAATTTGTCCACATTTTATGTTATAAGTAGTTTACATGGTGTTAAATGATGGGATATTTATATAAATTCCTCCCATGGTTTCCTAATTCATAATTTTGTATGATATTTCCACCATATATTATAATAAATTTTAATCCAAATCAATTTATATCAACATTCCCATGATTGATATGATATATAAATGAAATGTTGTTAATATTCCAGTTGTGTCCCTCACATCAGTTATAAAATGGAATCTATCATTCGCTCATGTTAACAAAATTTTAACATTATATAATATAAAATAGATACTAAAAACACATTTTCCCCTTAAATTTATCAATGTACTTTTGGATTTATCATAATTTTGATCCTTTATGATTTGTGATGAAATCTGATGGGTTTCTAAAAAAGAATATGTGTAAATCTGATCAATGATCTTTCTATTTTATTTGGAACAAAAATATTAATAAAAAAAATTTATAAAGAATTTTTATTTAATCTTGTATAATAAATATATTTATAAATCATTATGGTTTTTTAATAACAATTTTACATCACATCCACATCAAATAGGAAATAATAGTATCGACTGTGCAAACGTTCAGAGTTCCACCTTCACATTGTAATAAAATTCATTTTCCACCACCATATCTTATGGATGGTAAAAAAGATAGATTGATTTATTATATATGATATATTTTACAGAATTATATTTCTATAATTATACTATCTTATCTACCATATTCAATTTCAAACCGTTAGTAAACAATGAAATGTCTTATGTTTAGTTGTGGACTACCTCTTCTATGAAGAAATGTGAGTATATTACAATTTCCTACATATATTTTTGGGTAAAATGGTATATATAATTAAAATGTATGATATTAATGAGATAATAATGATTAATTAATCCAAAGTCATCATTTATGTTTCATTAATTTCATGTATATAAAATTGAAAACATCACACATTTATTTATATTGATTATTATCTCCATGTAGTGATTTTATTATTTTTTCATCACCTACTAATATGAATTTTTATAAATATTTCTATAATAAAATATATCCTAATTATATCATTATTAATATTTTGGATATTGAGGAACCATTATTTATGTTGAAGGACTATAACTACTAAACATAAACATATAGGAAAAAGTAAGCAGTTACGATGAAAATTTGTGACTTCTACAGATAGTTGTTGATAAAAATTATTAGAAGTTATATAAAAAGATAGAAAGGGATATTATATGTATTATTATAACTATACTAATGTTTTATTTTAATATTATATTTATTTTACAATTTTTTACTTCACATATAAACAAATACATACTGGAGATAGGGGTTTCATTAATGTTTTTATTTGTTGAGATAAATTTTAACGTAATAAAACAATTTATTGTTTCAATGGTTTATATAATAGAAAAATATGTATTTCGGAATAATTTATGATTTAATTAAAAATTATTTATATTATTATATTATTTTATGTCTTCCCTTGATTTTCATTCCAAATATTACGAAAGTCATATTGGTTCTTCATCTAAATTTTGTTTGATTGTGATATGTTCGATGTTAATCATGTATCTTTTATTTTCAGGCATATCTACTACACCATTGAAATTATATATCATGAATAAAATTGTGTTAGTGGTGTTTTATTATACATTTTATGTTATTTATTTCATGGTGTTTATGATTCAAATGTTACCACATTACTATAGTTTGTACGATATAATCTCAATTTTACCTGGAATGTTTAGGATTATATTTTTTGATGAGGAAACTATATAATCATTCTCACATAATTATTATATAAATTATTATAAAATTGTTATTTATGAATATTTTATCTATTTAATTCTTTTTCTTCTATATATATTATTCGGTGACCACAAATAGGTTTTTTTTGAAAAATGAATATATGTTTTCCTCTAGACATGAATTTTTTCTTCCATGTACATATTATAATTATGATAAAAGATATTCAATTTCATAATACAATTAATTTTTATTTCCATACCATAGTTCAAAAAGACTCTTCATATAATTTCCAAATGGTGATAGTTTTAAATATTATATAAAATTTTAAAGGAATTACTGATTTCACATTCAGAACATGAATAATATTCCTTTTATACGTGAATTTCCATACCATTAATACGACATTTATTATATTTCTTGGATAATTATTAATAATTTTTTAACCATGATATTTTGGATATTTTTATATTTTAAATAAGTTGTTAAAAAATCATAGTATTTATTTGTAAGAAATATTTAGTGTCATTTCAAGGGAATGATCACTTACACCAACAACCATTTGGTTTTTTATGAATCACTTGTGATATTATGCACTGATACCTTAAAAAAATTTGGATTTTGATTATTAATTTATAATGGAATCGATATCATTTTGGTTGGTTATAATTTTATGACACGTTATATGTTTTATGGTCTCATAGAACACAAATTAATGGATTTCATTTTTTGACTGGTGGGTCTTTATATCTATATAACATGAATGAATTGGTTTATTAATGATATATAATGATATGACAAGAGAATATGTGGGGATAAAATCAACTCACTAAGGGTCCATGTCAAATAATATTATAGTAGGATTGAACTGTGTATATGGAAATGATGGAATACAGACTAAAACCAAATAAAAAATAATATTTTTTGGTAGGGATCCATGCCATAAGAAATTATTTTTAACAATTATATGAATTCAAAAAACATGTGTAGTATGATATTTTCTCACTGTACAAAATAGGTTATTGATTATTCAAAACACTAATCCCTACATTCCTTAGAGTGATAATATATTACATAATGTCTCATATACATGATCTATGAAATGTTGGGTCTTATTTTAGAGTACATATATAATGATCCATGAAATTTTTTATTATCTAATAACTAATGATTAAAATATATTCTTCCATTAATATTCGATTATGCCCACCAAAACACACATCCATGAATAATTAGATAATAATTAATATATCGATAATTGGTTCCACAAACCACTTCCCTTAAGCATATAACTATAGCACCCAATCATCATATTCGATGGTTTATCGGTTTTCTCTCTATATCATATCATTCCATGATCCTGATGTGAAATTGGAAATCACATCACATCTCTCACCCTGAAGAAACCATGGGAATCACATCACATCTCAGTCAAAGATATATAGGCCATCACATCACATCTCACTTGAAAAAAATTGTTCTATCATATCGTATATATAACATGAATATAATATTATCTTAACCATTAAGTACATCAACCTCATTCACTTTTCTTACCATGTATGACTCCCAGTATAATCCATCGCATCTCATATCATTCACAAAACCTCACCTGAATGCAACTTGTTTATCACATGACATTATATCTTAACAGTTCACTTTCGGTTTCTTTAAATCACTGCATGTGTATGTCTACATCACTATAAATAGATCTATGAAAATATTAGATATTCATCCATTTATCCTTATCCGTAGGATATTTCAAATACACCACAAAATACATCTAGTTTTCACAAAAAAATAGCACATTTGGGAGCTTATACAAATCATAATGAGTTATAATTTATATATATTCACTATTCAGAGATACAAAACTATGGTACCATAACCAAAATACTAACATAATCAAAACATTACCATCCATCCTCTAAACATGGCCACAATAAAAATCACTACTAATTGAAATCACCATAAACTCTTCTGTGAGCCACATTTTACATTTCATCTTATTTTCCAACATAATCCAATTTTCATATTTCTATTTACATCCAATTACAACATCAATAATATTAATATAATTATTCAAACCCATTAATTTATAAATGTGCATAATCATATTAATTAAAATTCAACATATTTAATTCATTCATTATTCATTTATAATCGATTTTTCAAACATTCCAATGTCATTTCAATTTATCATTATCATTTACTTCCAATACATCACATGAGACTTTAAAAAAATCCACCGAAAGAACAAAATATCAACATTTTTAAGCCAACCCAACCCATAGAAACACTGGTACATTAACATTATATAAAAATCAAACCAAGGTACCACCCCACAACCCATAATATATACCCTAGTAGCATAATCACACATCACATATTCCACATATTCTATCAAAATCTCAAAACATAATTTCCCCCCAAAAAATACAACATCCCTCTAGAATAAAAACACACATCATATAACCATTATAATGATGTTCACATATCAATTTACCAAATTTACCAATAGAATTTCATTGCATTCAATTACATTATTCAAGACTATTCTCGTAGAAACCAATATTATCTTTATGTTAAAAGATAATTAACTATATATATATGTTTAACTAATTTACCTGTTCTAGGTTTAAAAAAACACGATAAATAGATTCCATCTACATAATTACGACAAAATAACTAAATACACCAATGAACAAAATATTTAATTTAGAATTTCTCCAATATATTTACAATATCTAGAATAATATCTTTGCTATAAAATCTAGGGAATCATTTACCTTCACCTTTCATTTTCAATTATAACCAATTAATTATAATCATTATTCAGAATGGAAACCATATTTCAAATGGAAAAAAATCATACAATATCATACGATATAGTATGTGAAAAAACAAAAGGATCCCCTAAAAAAATAAAAAAAATTATTATTTGCAGTAAATTTTTTATAAAAAAGAATGGCCTCCACTGTAAACCAAAATAAACTAAAATACAAATACTAGAATAGAACATGAAAAAAAATCACCAATTCACTATAAGAAAATATTTTTCCAATATAAACAGCTCATAAAAAATCATGGAGAAAAAGAATATTATAAATATGGGAACCTACTTAGAAATAATAAGATCAATCTACTAATGTATTTTTTGAATGATACTAAAAAGGGTCCAATAAAGATCATTGGGATGCACTTGTGTCACCAATGAAAAGAGGGGAGGAAAAAAGAAAAATTGGTATCATAAGGATTTTATAAATTAAATGTAGCCTATCATTGATAAGACCATTGCGTAACAACAAACACCACAAAATATAATGTAATAATAAAAATATACCATGGAATACTATAAGGGGAAGCACTATAGAAGTGTATGGAAGGAATCCTCCATGAACTATTGATATATTAATATATAATTTCTGATAAAAGGGGAATAAACCATGGCATAATTAGGGACACTAATATGATGACATCAGACAACCAAATAGTGATACTTGATGAAAATTTTGTTTCTAAATTATTGGACACCACAACCATGATGGGGGACATGATACAGTGATGATCCATATTGAATATCCGATGAGTCGAGGAGAACTATCCTACACCAAACCATGCCCCAGTCAGAACATCAACATTGTGTCACCACTGTTGAGGATTCATCTCCATACCATAAACTCCATCAACACCACAACAATGAAGAACATTTCAAGGACATTGAAAATATCCCCTCAAGATACAACAATATATCCAACCATTCCATGAAATATACTACATCTCTTACGATATATCCATAAGGATATACAATAAGTTACTCTATTCATAACTAGATAATCTAGAAAAGTCATCCAAATTATTTTAAACAACTTGAGACTCCATCCAGAAAACTCTACACCAGAATATCCATAATTTTACATTTTGAAAAGAATAGGCCATTATATGACACTGGAAAATTAATCCAATATTCATGTTTAAATTATCGTTATATTATAAGTTGAATATTAAAAAAATCATTGTTATTTTTATCAAACAGTTTCCATGTAATTATGTTAATAATGGGACCTTTTTTGGGATTATATAGAAGACCAAATAGATTATAAATTTGATATCTAGGAAAATGTAACGAAATAATACCATCGATTTTTTGGATGATATTTATTTGATAGTTAGATGGTAATAATTATAAATATTGACTCTATTAATGAATGTGATAATATTTGAAAACAATATTGGCTATTCAAACATGAAGTGAAGATATTTAATTAAAAAGTTTTTCTAATCATTTATAGTTAAAAATTCATTGTTAGTTTATAATTCATTGTGTGGCCACTAAATTAGGTTCAAGGATCTGTCATTTATTATATATTCATCGTGATAATAAATTTTAATTTTTGTTTTTGTGGGACAATACCTAACCTTATATTGTAAAAAAATCAAGGATTAAAGAGATAAATATAATAAAATCTATTATATTTTAGTTTTCTCTTAATTTTTCTGTTAGGGAAGATTAACATGGAAAAGAAGATCAAGATTTAATATGTATAAATGGGAAAAATATAATAAACATAAATTAAACCATATATTGTTTTTATCATACATTCAAGAAGATCATAACAATTATTTCTGAGGGAATTATATTCCCTTAAATATATCTCACACTTTTCTAGATAATCATTCTCTTATAAACATGGGAATATAACATTAAATAAATTGTGTATAATTTTTATATAGATATAAATTTAAATTACCTTTCCTATTATGGGATTGGTTACCATGAATCATCCCTTGATTATATTATAATAAAAAATGACTCTTTCTTCATGGTTAACTAAATATTTATATAATTTTAATATCATTGGGAAGTCATGGGATATAATAATGTCATAATTTTATATTGTTTGATTAAAAAAAATTTGGATGAAATTTTTTTAATAAGATGAATACAAAAATCCATAATATATATAGAAGGGGTAAAACATAAATAAAGAAATAATATTAATTTTTGAAATTCTATTAAATTATCTAAAATCAATGATGATGAACCTATTGATGAATTTATTAATTTAGTTAATATTAATTAAATCCAATGTAGATGATATATGGAAACTTTTAATGTCACCACTATTATAATGAATAAAATTCATTTTATCCCTAAAATTTTAGCAAGATAATATCATATCTTGAACATATATTTATTTATTACTTCATTTTTAATAAGATAACAATTAAAATAATTTTTATTGAGATGAGATAAACTATGGCCATGAAAATAAATGACATGAATAATTTATAAATTAACATTGCTTTTTTCAAAATTCTAAATATTTGGATCCATATGATTCTATAGTTAAATATGATAGCTTAAAAGAATTTAAATAAATTACATCTCTAATTTCATTTAATATTTAAATAAAAAAAATTTATGTCTCAAAGTATGTGATTTATTAAATGGAAAAATAATCTAATAATTTTTTTCATCTATTTTTATAGTATCCACAATGAAAATAAATAATATAAAGTGGTTATTGGATCTAATAATAAGAAGAAAACACCGAGTGAAATATTCCTAAATCATATGAAAAGATAATGACTTCATCCACGTCCTTTAAAATATAATTTACATATATTTAGGATGAGGAATTTTTTGATAAGGATAGTTATAGAGATGATGAAAAATTTATATTATCCACATACCATGTTATTATTAAATATTAATATAATGAATATTTTACCTCATAGAATGATAAAAAAATATTGATTTTTTTTTTCAAATTAGGTTATTCTACATATGATAAACATGATGATGAAAAAAATACTTTGTAGAACCTGTTATTGTCATGGTAGTAGAGAATTTAAATCATCATAATTATGATATAATTATGATCAAAAAATATATGAGTTTTCATTTTACCCATAAAAATGAATATTTTAATTGATTATGATGAAAATTGGGAAGATAAGAGGAACATGAAATTATTAAAAATCAACTAAATCTGATCATTCTATGCATTATTTAAAAATTCCATGATATATGTGAATAAATTCAGTTCCAATGAAGATTTAAATAATTTTATAAAATAACTAAATAGTGAAATATTATATAACAAACACTTGGATATAATGAATTAGATTCAACTATTAAATACCATAGATGAAAATCCTGTCTAATGGTGAATATAGTGAAAATAAATTTCAATAAAATCTATGAAATAAAAGAAATATTAGAGACAATATAATATATGAAGGAATTATACATGAGTAAAAATTTATTTTTTTAATGAAAAATGACTATTAAGGAATTGAAAAAAAAACTTTGGATAAAACTATCACTTCAATTAATAAATTTGAGATAAAAAGAATGAAATATCTTTGATTCATATTATATTATTGGTTATTTTATCAAATATCATATATTTGTTGGTGCAATAAATGTATAAATAAAAATAAGAGAGATAATTATCCATATATGACATAGAAATAGATATGGATATGGAAAACTACTGCCAATTATAATAGCAAAAATGTATTTATAATTTTTTTGAAAAAAATTGTTGATGTTTAAATATTGTGGGTTCATGCTACACATTGATATATATATATATATATATAATTTACTCTAAAAATAGATTGTTAAACACACATTGGGTGCTAAAATGGTTGACTTGAGCCATCTCTCAAGGATCTATTTATTAAAAAATTGATATATTCATTAGGAATATTTTATTTTTACATTGTTTAATTTAATTTAATAATTAATTGATGTGGGTTCTTTTTAGATAGAAATAGATAAAACTAAAACATTTATAAAAAGACACACTATTGTGAATATGAAAATAAATGAAAATACACTTATAATAGATTTCTTAATTTTATTATTTAACTTTTTTAAATTATTTCAATAATCTTGTAAATAACATTCATCAATTACCCTACATTATCATTTTTTGTGGTAAAAAGATATATTATATTTTCAACTTCCATATGAAGTTCCACGTCCTCCATAATGATGGGACAGTGGAAAACTCAATCAAGATAGTAAACCGAACTATTATCCAACTCTATCATATTTCATTCATCGTTTTACCAAACCCATATTTATTATAGTTAAGGATATCAATGAAAATATGTGAGAATTTATAGTAAATTAAAAGTTTTTATATGATCATAGAATGATTACTAGTTACACTTACCTACATGAATCGTGGAAATCTCATTGACCAATATGTGGTGACTAAAAAATAATATAGTTATTCTATAATTTTAATAGGGATAATCATTTCACATGCTATTATGAATACCTATAATTATAAACAACCAAAAAAGATTATAATAATCATAGTGGAAAAAAGAAGAATAAAACAAATAGAGAATAGATAGATACTCTGTTAAATCACATGAGTGAAATTACAAAAAACTAGTATCCCATGAAACCCAAATATAAAATAAATTAGGGGATGAAATCACTACAATATTGGGAAAAAATTTAAATAATAAACATCATTACATCAATAATTCATTATTTATATGGGTATAGTTTTGCATGATAATGGATTTAACAATAATTGTTTCCAATATGGAATTTATCGAGATTTTTCTTTGTTTTCGAAAATAAAAAATAGTTCATTCAATTTCAATAATAACGTATAATATTCTTCATCACTATGTTTCTTTCTTATTAATTAATTATATTATATAAAATTTTCATTTTTAGTGAACAAAATAAGCTGATATTCTTTATTATTTCTATTTTTATATTTGTAAAACATGGTTACAGAAGATGATTCTCACTACCTCAAAATTGTACTCATCACTATTTACAAAAAATGGATGTTGATTTATAAAATATTAATGGTTTTTGGGGAACATATAAATTATACCTCTCCTACTTTATAGATTGTGAATCCTTAACTATTACTAGATTAACTAAACATATTATTTTTTTTTGTAGATTAATCTTATATGATATCCATGTCTTAAATTATATAATTTTTTAATCTTAATTATACATTTTATATTATATTTATCATATCTATAACATAATTTACTTATTTTATATTGTTTGTTACATTAATTGTTTTTTAAAATATAATATTTTATATGTCCCATTATGTAATTAAATACATCATATGTGTCCTATATATTAATAATATATTTCTAAAATTGATGGATTCATCAATTATTCAATATTACTGTGAGAATCGTACATAAAACATGGATGCTATTAAGTAACTCCATTTTATGTTACGTATAAAATTTAGATGATTCCATTAATTTTTTAATTTTTCTCGATTTTATAACCACATAACCGAGTCATTTCTTTAAACATTGACTCATAATTCAATGAATTAGAAAATAATTTTCATAAATTTAATTTATAAATATATAATATAATTTAAATCCAATATTAAATCCTATTTTCAGTTAAAAACCTAATCAAACATGTAAATTAAAAAAAATTAATTATCGATTAATTATGACAATTTATTGAAATGAATACAGTCAACTAAAATTTAATCCAAATAAAATTTTTTTGTCTAGTAGAAAAAATATAGAAGAATGTATCACTACTATTACATCATAATTAATTATGAATTCTACACTATAGAATGATCAATAGAATAATAAATCCATAATGTAAGAAAATATTGATAATATTTTATTCACGATATACAAAACAGATATGAAATTGATAATGGAAAACAATATCTCATTATAAGTTATTGGTGATATAGATAACCTAAGTGATTTAAATATATGTGATTGAGAATAATTTACATTTGAAAATTTTGAGAACTCATGGAATCTTATTATCTATAATCGAAGATAAATTAGATTTTTATGAGACTGTGAAATAACAAAATATTCATGAAACTATAGATTTCTTCACCCTGAAAATATCAAAGATTATAATAATTTATATTATTTTTCATGTAATAGATCAAAATTATGAAAATTGTAAAAAAAGGAAATTTAATAAATAAGTAAAACAACACAGTTGTGGTTTAAATACTAAGGTCACATGAATAGGATAAAAATATTTTTTACAGAACATCGATAATTATTCTGAAATGTGAATATAATTATATCATCAAATTCATTAGTTATTTTTCTAGAATGATTACCATAATGATTATTGGTCAGTAATATCTATATTTAAGACATTTAAAAAAATTTAGGGTACAAAATGAAAAGAAAATCCGAAATTATTTATAGAGGTTACAATGTTACAATGGTAGTTAGTATTCAATTGATAATTTTGAGAATATCATTGCAATAGATAATATGATATTATTTTAGTTCACTATATTATCTAGAAATAGAGAAAATTCGATAAATAATATACATATTGTTGATTTATTTAGAACAATGTAAATTTAAAATAATATAACAATTTATTTTTGGATGAATATAGTTTACCTGTATGGAATTAATGAAAAATAATTTTTAGAAATCAAATTGATTTATATTTTATTAAATACATTTGGTTGATTAAAAAAATTCCTATTTGGGAATATTTACATGTGCATGCAAGCCAATAAATTGACATTATAAATTTTAAATTGGATGAAAATTTTATGAAAAATATAGATGTAATATTCCTTGGTAATAGACATAAATAATTGTCCAATACATATTATGGAAACAAATAATAGATTTTATATTTTTTTGATGATGTATAATTCATTTACAGTGAAGAATGCATCAAAATTTCAATCATGGATGTTGATGTTGATGTTAATGATACCAATGCTAAACAAACAAAATAGAATCATTAAAATTTAATAAATCATCAATATTATGATGGTTTGTCTTATTGAATGATTCTAAATAAATACCTGATATCAACATGACACTATATATGATTATAATAGCGAATTTATATAGAAAATATTATTATTTATGACTATATATGTGTTTGAGAGAATAGAAAACATAAAATATCCATTCATACTATTATATATTCAAAAAGTGATATCCAAAGTGGTTATAATGCCTTTGATCCCATGTAATATTTTGAATTTAGGAATAGAGACAAAAAAAATTAAATAATTTGAATCATGGGATATTTTACAAATTTGAGAACATTTGAGTCACACTAGATAATAATAGATTCTAAGAAAAAATGACCAATGAAAATGATGGGGATATATAATATGGAAGATGATGATAGCTACCTATTGGTTATAACATTCCCAATGTGAACTTTTTTTCATATAATATTATTACTTTAGAAGAATAAATTTCATGAAATGTAAAACTAATAAATTATATAATAAGGAACTGTAATATATCACTCATTGTGATTAAATATACTGATGATATTTTCATTATTGTTGATAAATGTCTGTTTTGAGGAAAATATGACACAATAAGTTGATATTATTTGTGATATCCCTATATATTATAAAAATGTATAATGAAATAAAATATCCAAATTATAATTAATTTATAAAATATTATTATTTATGAATTTTATTGATTTTCCTCATAATTTTTTTTATGTCACACTCTTAACGATATCAATAAAATATAATGGCTTCACATATAATGAGGGATCATAATTTGTTGGCGTATTATGATAATACATCCATGTATGGCCTTTTGTACAAAAAAAGGAATAAATAAAATATTTATGTTCATTTATTAATTAGATATTATATAAAATAAACAGTACCTTCAATAATGTATTTGACAAAACAAGTTTTATGGTCAAAATTTTTTTTTTCTAAATGATAGTTTTTCCACTTTTTGATGGAAAACCAATTTTAAATATATATTTTTTGACACTTTTATAATTTATGTTTGACAAAATAAATTTCATTTATCGAATAGGGACATCTATATTTACAACGGTTAAATTATTTATATTTAGGTATGAAATCCATATCTTTATGAATATTGGAAACCCAACATTTTAATAAAAAAAATATTTTTCAATTAATTTATTTATATATTTATATTAGACTTCTAATTTTTTTGAAGGTATATTAAGATTTTTTTAACACATAATCCAGTTTAGTATATGTAAAAAAATTCATATTGAATTTGAATAGAAAAAACATGGTCAGCTTTTGAACATTTTAAATTAAAAACCTATTTTCTCATTCAATTATCAAGATTAATTATTAATTAATTTATAACAATTATGTGTTTTTAATTTATAAAAATGAATTATATAATTTAATTCATAATTTACAAATTAGGTAAATATGTCCCTTTTATTTTTGGACATTATTTAAAGTAACATTAGAAATTATTTTTATTAACAATGTAAAGGAAAAAATCTAGAAATTAATGGATAAAATAATATTATAAATATTATAAACCTACACTAACACCTGTTCTAATATTATTGGGTAAGTTATTTTCTACTATTTCAATCCTTGTGCCAAATTTTTACCATGGGAATCCAAATTCTTTTGATTATGACGCTAATAAGATTTTATTTAAGCTAAAGAGAAGGATGTCATAATAATACCTCTCATAACTATAAAAATTATTTTATTGGTTTATATAAGAGATATATTTTACTATAAATAGTATTTAAAAATATAAAAAGATCAAATTATATCTTGTAATTTATTTATAATTTTTAGGAAATAATTAATTATATTACATATTAACATGAACATGATGTAATAATTTCTCATTTAATTAATGAATAAAATAAATGATAATATTACTTTTAAAATAAATAAAATTTGACATAATTGATACCATACAATAATTTTATGTATGTGTTTGAAATTTTAGAGTTAATTTAATGGAGTTGTTTTTCGCTTATATTTTTATGATATTTTTAATAAGTCAACTATTTAATATTGTGGAAATTGATAGTATTGTAATTTTAAAATACAAAATATATTATTAAATCTAATAATTATTTAAAAGTACAAGATTTGTAAAAGTAGTTGGGAAAATTCCTTAAATATTATAAATTATTATTTTATTGTTCTTTTATCCAGATATTCTAATTATATTTACACATAGAGTGTAAATAACTAGATATCATGGGAAGATTAAAAAGGGTGGAATAAGGGTTAAAATAGAAATATAAGGATTAAAAATTATTTGAAAAAATGTAAAAATTTTATTAGATAATTTTAATTTGACCCATAATCGTCCCTTCATAAAAATAAATCAGTTTTAATTCATTTGGGATTAAACATTTAATTTATTTTAATTTAATATTTTGAAAAATTCCAACTGTGTCCCTCGCGTCTCTTATAAAAGGACATTACTTCCTATCATTTAATCACACATAAAACCCATATTGGAAAGGAAAGGATCTTCTAAAATACATTTTTATAATTCTTACCCATATTATTTAATATATAGTTTATTTAGAAATCCATCATTATTTGTGTTAAAGTGTTTATTAATGGTGACCAACCAAAGAAGAGGTATCGTTTTTATTTAATTATTTTTATATTATCTCATCTTCTAATTTCATCTAATCTAATTATACCATAATGATATAATAACACTAGTATCCTCAATATACTTAGATATTATTATCTTAAAATTATCACCACAATCCATCTCCAATACCCTAAATTAAGAAAGGAATTAATCGTTTCTGCATATGTGTGAATTATCACCTTCACAAACCAATATAATTCATTTTCATTAAACATCTATAATGACTATATATAAGTATTTAATTATTGGTTATATGTGATATTAATGAAATATTAATCATTTTAATAAAAAAATATATTAATAATGTTCTTACTTTAAATTCACAAAAATATGATAATGTCATACGTGTATAGGAGGGAACTATCACCTCCACAAATATATTGGATACCTTTTTATTCATTACATCCCTTATATGATATACATAAATATATAATAATAATTAAAAAAATTAATGAAATTATTATAATTATGTAATTATTAAATGGTGAATACCTTTTTCCCATAATTATTTTTTAAAAATTGAAACGAAGCTCATGTGTTCATACAATGTACCTTCTCCATTATTATAACATTTTTCGTTTTTTATAACAATACATAAATGATTTGATTAAATGGTAAAATTTATTTATAAAATTGGTCATTATTTCAGGAATATTATTCTATAGATGATTAAACCATGACTAATTTTACCAATGGAATTATTCTATAGTCCTGTTGAACTCAAGTATAACATATTGACAAAATTCCCAAAATTAGTTTAAATAAAGAAGAAATTCTTATATAATTGTAATAATTTATATAAGGGAAGAATAAATTTAAAAAAATTTCTCAAGCATTTGTAAATTGACATAGGTTAATTATTCAAGGATATACAAATTTTATATGATGAGTCAGACTCGTGTTAAGGGACTTCATCTCAATATCCTATCATTTATGAATATTGTGATGTTATAGACATCCTTTTATTATAATGTGTATAATCAATCCTGTTAAATTTTAAATTCATTTAAGGATTTTATAAATGAATCCTTTTAAAATGAATTTTTTATATAATTAAATGAAATGTGTAATTTTTTAACATGGACAGAGACAATGAATTTTTTACCCTCCTGAAGATTATTTGATATTTGGATTACGTTACAAGATGTAATGTTTTTAAAGGTAAAAAATTTACAAATCCTATTTTTATATATTTTGTTATTGGAAAATAATTTTTGATATGCAGCGATTTTTTCAATATCATAAAATTATATCATGTGATTTCAAAATAAAAATATTATTTTTCATTTATTATTGTTTTTTGTGTTATGATTTTGTTTTGGTTTTTATGAATTGTTTATGATTACGAGTGGTTACATGATAAATATATAGTTGGTGAGCCTATTATAGATCCCCAAAGAATTGTGTAATTACACACATTTATCGAGTTGGGATTCTCAATAGATATTTAGGGATTATTATCTGATTGGTATTCAAAATGTAACCATGAAGGTTATTATATATATAGTCGTGAAATCTATAATTTAATAATGGTAGAGATTTCAAATGTAACCTTATTGACTTGTTATTTATATGGATTTTTAAAGCAATATTATGAATTCATGAGTTAATATAATGGTTTTATATTTTACATGTGAAAATAATTAATTTTTTTTAAAAAAAATCACGAGTTTAAAAAATTGATAGACTAATGGTTTCATTCTTTCTTTTATGCCCCTTATAGATCTTTTTGTGATCACCCCATGTTTTTGAAATATTTTCTACTTGGAATAAGGACTGGAATGAGAAAGGAATAATTCAATATGAATTTTATGAAATACTTTTTCATGAAAATGAAACCATATTTTATTTTAATAATTTTTATATAAGGGAAAAATGGATAGTGACTATACTTGTCTACATTGTACCATTTAGCTAGTTATGAAATAGTTATGGAATATTAATCAATATCTCTAAAACTAAAATTATATTCAATGTGAATGAATGTAAATTCTTGACATAACTCATGATTACGTAACATTTATAGTTGGGGAATTATAGTTGGTATTTAAGGTCTGTTTATATAACTTTATGGGTATGGATATTATTAAAAGAATATTAATATATGTTTTTTAATTTTTATTCAAATTTATATGATATAAAATTGTAATAATTCCATGTTTCATCACCATTGATATTCCTACATAGAATAGTTTCCCAGAGAGGAAATATGGAATCTATAGTGGGAAGACATCCAATGAAAACCAACCATCCAAATCCACAACCTATAGTGTCTAGAATAATAACTGAAAAAAAAATAGTGACGAAACATTTGTATTAATCTATAAATGTATGTGTAATCCATGCATGAGATAATATAGATCAACCACAAATGAACATGTTGGTAGTGGACCATTTAATGAGGCTACAACCTCTATAATTTAACGAATCATCAGCCTTCTTGCAAGTTGGATGGTAGATTAATGTCATAGAATATATTTTTGAGGTCATGTGGAATTCAAATAATCAAAGGGTTAGTCTTACATTATACCATATCAAAGGTTAAACTGATCAGTATTGTTTAATGGTTATTAAAATCTGTTTTATTAAAGATATTTATTTTCATGATTCGGATGAATTTAAAAATAATATACTTCTAGAATATTATCCTTTGGTATTTTGACTTAGGATGGAATATAAATTTATCAAATAGAAGAAATTTTAGGATTTATGGGCTGCATGGTATGTAAATTTAAGGTAACTAAAAAGGTACACTCATAATTTCATCCAATATCTTGATAGTAAAAATAATAGTTTCATAGTGGATTAAATCCATTGTATCAAACAATGTCTTCTTATAATGTTTTTTGAAGATACCAACTACTAGTATGTTGTAAAAATAAGTTGGAAATGGATTTTTTCAAGGAACATGTGTTTTTTGAAAACTAGAAGAATATTATGTTGTGGTGGATAACAAAACAAAGTATTTCAATGAAAAAAATATGATTGTAATAAAATTATGATTATAGTATGTGAAATTTGTGATAAAAACACTCTGGGGAATGCCTTATGAGTTTCGTTATGTGGTTATAATGTGGTAAATGCGACATACGGCTCATAAATGTAATAAAAAATTGTAAGTGGTTAAATAAAATATTATTTACAGTAAATAAAATTTTTTATATGAAATTAGATGCCTTATTATGAAGAAAAGTGTCTGGTGATGAACTTGGTTGAGGGGATGAAAGTATACTATAAACCAAAATGTGTGGTGAAATACTTTTAAACAACCTCTTCAGAATATGGTCCATCATATAAAGTCTTATAAGGTACATTTTTTCATATTATTCCAACATGTTGTTTTTATGGGGTCTATATATTATTTTATTTTTGAGAAATGTTTTGGAAAATTTGAAATTCGACACCAAAAAATGAATCCAAAACAAATAGTAAAAACCGATTGTGTTAATGTTGCAGAAAAAATAAATTAAATGAATATTCATGTCCATGTATGTGGAATTAATTTACCAACAAATCATTTTCTTTTATCCCGTAGTATATTTTGTGGATATTATTGGAATGGATTGACATTATGTTTACCATGAAAATATTTATTGTAGATATAATGAAGTTTTTTTAGAAATTTTTTCAGTTTTTGTAAAATAATGATCCCTTTCAATGGATAACATATCATGAAGTTGTGAAACATTAAAATATGGAAATGAATGGTGTCATTCACATATTGTTAAAAAAAATTAAAAATTTATATTAATTATGTATATGTGATAAATTTAAATCATTATGTTTTTTCTGATGAGTTTCTTAGTATTATATAAAATAATAAAGTTTAATTTACTCATGAATTATTTTCAGATGTAAATTCAGTTACAATGCCCCTTATTTAATGGCTCAAATTGAAAAATCAGTGTTGATGAAGAAATTGACTGAATTGGTAGATAATGGATTCATTAAAAATATCACATCAAAATGGGGCGTTCATGTCTTTTATATTAAAAATAAAGATGGTTCCATGTGATTTTAAATTTATTTTATAATCTTGAATAACATTACTTTTATGAATAAGTATCCTTTCCCTTATCTCAATGATATGATTGATGAGATCGAGGGAGCATAATATTTTCCAAATGTTTATGTGAGGATAGGGTAATATTAGTAAAAAGAAAAGGTATAAGACATTATAAAGAATTTATCTCACACTAGATATGGCTATTATAAATTTATAGTTATTAAATAAGGATTAAATAATATACCTACTATATTCATGGATATTTTGGACAGTATATTTCATGAGTTCTAAGATAAAAAATTTTGATGGGTATACTGATGAAATATTAATATATTCTAAAAGTAAAGATGAACATGAACGATATTGAAGTTTTCATTTAATACCTTAAAATAAATTAAACTATATGGGATATTCATAATGTGTGAGTTTTGGTTGTTTCAAATTTATTTCCTTCATCACATTGTTTCTAAAGATAGCATAACTATTGATCCTACTAAAACAAAAGTTATTGTTGACTTTCTACAACAGAGAAAAATATAACATAGAGTCATAGTTATCTTAGGATATCATGATATTAATGGATTATTGTTGAAAATATTGCACAATAATCAATCCCATTGTCTAAGATATCTCGAAATGGTGTTATGTCAATTTGGACAACAGAATGTGACTATTGTTTTAATGAATTGAAAATAAGATTGGTGAATACTCCAAATCATTCCCTACCATCTAAAAATTGTAATGTTTTTGTCTATATTGATTCTTATTAGAATGGACTTTGTAGTGTCCAAATGAAAAATCATTAGGTAATTTATTATGCTTTACGAATGTTAAAACCTCAAGAGTTAATTTACACTACACATGATTTGGAATGAGATATTGTTATTTTTTCGTTTAAAATTTAGAGGCATCATATTTATGGTAAAAAATATGCAATAAATTTTGATTATGAAATATTTAAGTGTATATATTCATTCATAATGAATGGAACATGAGACAGATAATAGTTTTGGAAGAAATCTAGGATTATGATTTCATGATTCATTACCATCATTGAAAATAATGTAAGGTTGTCAATGATTTGTGTCGAAAAGGGTATAGGACATTAAACAAATTATCATAGGAACATCACCATTTGTTTAATGATTGTAAAAAAATTTGTTTCGATGTTTTTGGTGTAGGAAATTACATTGTGTGGTATTATGTTTTAGTTTAATAAAATTTTTGCATAGAATTAAGAAGGCATGGAAAAAAGATATTGAATTCCAAAAAAATGTATAGTTATTTCAAATAGGTCAATTATATGAATTTAAAATTGATAGATATTGTGTTTTTAGGTTTTATATGTGGTTATGTGTTCCTTGTGATTCAATGATGATGAATGTTTTGTTAGGTGAAGCTCAATGTTCTTCATTTTCACTTCAATATTTATTTATTAAGATATCAGAGACCTTCAGGAGAATTACTAGTGAGATTGAATGAATAGTGATTTATCTCACTTTACTATGAAGTTTTTTACTTATCATCAAGTTATAAAAATATATATTCAATAGAGGATTCTTTAGCATTTTCCAATTCCTAAGTGGAAATAGGAAATTATATTAATGGATTTCATAGTCAGATTTCCTAATATATCTCTAGGTAATAATGTGATTTCGGTTATTTATGATCGTATAACTAAATCAACTAATTTTATTCTCATTAGAGATAAAATTTCACTAGATAGGTCATAAATATTATATATTAAAGATATTTTATGGTTATATGATGTTTATCTCACCATTTTATATTATCACGATCCAATATTCACTTCTATCTTTTGTAAGGGCCTTTAGAAGTCGTTTGGTAATAAATAAATTTTTAGTACGACTTTTCATCCTCAACCAGATAGGATATCATAGAAAACAAATTATAAATTGGTGGATATGATATTTTTTTGTTCAATATATTAATAGGGATGTTGGGATCAATATATTTCATTAGTTTAGTATTAATATAAAAACATTTTTCATTACAGTATACAGATGGTACCATTTTAGGAATTATATTGAAAATGGTTTTTAACTACAACATTTTAGGGATTATATTAGGGAAAGGTAGATTATGGGACTAATATTGTTAGAGGAAATGGAAGATAATGATCACTTGATTTAGTGACACATGATGATAGCCCAGAGAATGTAGAAAAGTTATGTGTCTAATTTTATAAAGGTTTTTTCTTCTGAGAATGGTGACCTTGCCTTTATCAAACATCCTAGATTTTAAAGAGTCATGTGTTTTGAAAAGAAGGAAAGTTTGACTGAAAAGATAATTAGAGCATGTTAAATCCATGATAAATTTGGATAATGTTCCTACCAAGTGGCATTACCTCTGATTTTATCGAAAGTACACAATTATTTCATATATCAATTTTTAAAATTATATACCAGATCCATATCATGTTTTTTGTTCATATGTCATTCAGATGGAAAATAATAATTCATGTAGAATATCAAATCAATGTTCTTGATCATAGAGATAATGTGTTTATGAATAAGGTGATCCGTAAAGGTTTGCTTTTTTTCTAAATACCATATATTATTAATGGAATCATGTGAATCTAAAAATGCTATGAGGAAAAAATACCCCCACTTGTTTGATATGTGAATAAAATTGTAAGGATACCATTTCCAAAAGGGGAAAAAATTTAGCAACCCATGTAATTATAAAATAATTATTTTAATTTAATAGTTATATATTTAATAAAATAGACAGTAAATTCAATAATTTATTTCATAAAATTAGTTTTATGGTTAAACCCATTATTTTTTCAAAAAAAAAATAGTTTCACTACTTTTAAAGAAGATAACATTGTTAGCCTAGTATTTGAAATTTTTATAAGTTCTATTTTAAATAAAATAAACCTTTTCATTGTATGTGGGAAATAATAGTTTAAACTATAAGAATTTTTTATATTTTTTATAAAATACATATTTTAATGAGTAATGAAAAAATGATTTTTAATTGAAAACTATTTTTTCCTAATTTATTTATATTATATGATTATAATTTAATGGGTTTATAATTTATAAATATATTATTTAATAATTATTTAGTAAAATTTAGTTTACAGGATAAAATTGCATATTGAAATTGAATGGAGAAACTATGTGAACTTTTGAAAATTTAATTCTTAAATACTGTTACCTCATTCCATCAATGGGAATTATTTTTAATTTATTTAATCCAAATATGTATTTTGAATTTGGAAAAAGTTTTTGATTTTTGGAATAATAATTACCAAAATTTGTAAATAGGTCCTTTTTATTATTGAATATTATTAATGGTAAATTTTGTAATTTTTTTTATTATTGTGGTTATGGTAATTTATTTAATGAAAGGATTAAATGATGTTATAAATATTATAAAACTCCCCTAAAACATATTATAATAATATATAATGCATTATGTTTGGTGTTGAATATATTTGGATTGACATTTTTACCTTTGGAAGCCACATAGGTGTTATTATGACAATTAGAACATTTTATTTAATGTAAGGAGAATAACGTTATAATGATGTATCTTATGACTATACATAAATTAAAATTGGGTTTAATAAGTGATATATTCAAATAAAAATTTTATTTTTAAATAAACAATGTTTATACTCATAATGGTAATTTATTTATAATTTTTATGAAATATATAATTAAATTAAATAGTGACACTATGATGATCCTACAATATTTTAATTAATTAATGCATATAATAAAAACCAATACAGTTTTTTAAAAAATTATCATTTGACATAATTGATGCCATCCATGAATTTTTTTATTAATATTACATGTTAGTTATTATTTCAATGAGTTTTTTTAATGTATCTTACTTTTATGATAATTTTATAAAGTCATCTAATGAATAGGGACAAAATTGACAGTATTGGTATCTTAAAATAATAAATATTTTATTAATTGTTATTAAATTTATAAAAATGTATTATTCATCCATATACTTTTTATAGGTCATTATATGTCACAAATAACACTTTTATTGGACGTTTGGCATGTTACAGTAAATATACTAACCTGAAATGTGTAAATAACTCGATATAATAGTACGATTAAAAGGAGTAAAATACATATTATAAAAAATATGATTATTAAAAATTAATTATGTCATGGATAATATAATTTAATGGTTGGATTTTCACATATACACATCATATCTTCAAAAAAAATCAATTTAGCCCAATTTGGGATTGCAAAATTAATGTATATTAATTTAATATTTTGAAGACTTCCAAGAGTGCCTTGCCCATCTATTATAAAATGTCACTACTTGCTATCATTTCATTATAATTCCAACCCATAATTGTTTAGAAAATAATTCATAATATCCATTCCAAGAATCCTTTACCTTATTATTGAGGATTTATTTTATGCATAATACCCTCCTTTGAGATGATAAGGTGTTCAATAATGATGGTCAATCAAAGAAGAGGTGTCATTTTTATTTTAATTGTTTTTGTTGTATTTATTCTTCCCCTTTCATAAAATATTCATCAACCATGATGACATGATAAATATACTGTACTAAATATACTAATATGATATAGTTTTAATATCATTATATAAATATATCTCATCTTCCATAAAATGGTAAAGGAATTAATCATTCATGTGTGCGTTTGAACTACCACCTCCACAAACTGATATAATTTATTTCCTATAAAAATATATCATAAATGGTTATAATGACGTAATTAATGTTCAAATGTGATATTAGTGACATATTAATCATTATAATAAATTAATATTTCCATTATTTTTTACTTTCAATGCACATAAAAATGATAACATCATTCATGCATTCGTGTGAAATATCACCTCCATCAAGTAATGTGACTTGTTTTTATTCAATACATCACTTGTATTATATATATATATATAAATTATTACTATTATATACATTATATTATTGTAATTATAAATAGATAAAATTAAAATTTCATTCTTTCCATAATGATCATTCGATGATAGAAATGTAACTCATGTTTAAGTTCCACCTACCGTCACCAAGATTATGAAATTATTCATTTTTTATAACCATATATTAATAGTCTGATTTAAAAGTTTAATTGATGTATAAGAGTGATAATAATTTCATGAATATTATATTTTAGATGATGGAATCATGACCTCTTTGACTAATGATAACATACTGATGTCCTCTATAACATAAGTGTTGAATATAGAAAACAGATCTGACCATAGTTTAATTAATTGATTAATTGAAATGACACTTTAATATTCAATATAATGGGAATAAAATACATGAAAAAAGATCTAAACCATGTATAAATTATCTTAGGTTTATTACACTGGAATATAATGATTTTACGTGATGATTTAGACACAGGGTTTGTGACTTCATCTCAATCTACTTTCATAGAGACATATTATGATATTATGCACCATCATATTTTTTAAGGATTATAATGAACCCATTATAAATTTAATATCATTCAATGTTTTTTCAAAAGAATATTTTTATATAAATCATTTTACCTTAATAAATAAAAAATGTAATTATTTTTTAACATATATAAGGACAACGATATTTCCACCACTATGACCATAATTTGATACTTGGATTCCTCTAAAATCCATAATATTTTTAAATTAGAAATAAATACCACATTACCATTTTAGGTATTTTTGTATCAATAGTGGTTTTAATAATGGAATTATTATTTCAATATCCTCAAATGAATTATTTTTAATTTCAATGTGGAACTTTTATATTTAAATTTTTATTTAGTTATACGATTATGTAATTGTTATTGGGTATTATTTATGAATATGGTTTGTTACATGATAAAATGAGGACATGTTTTCCCTTTATAGATATCTAAAGAATTGGGTAATGATACGTTGGTAACGGAATGTGTGTCTAGATATATATTTAAGTAATATATTATTATGGGTATTCCAAATGTAACCATGAATGTTACTCCTTATGTATCAGTGAATGCTTAAATGTTAAAATGATATGGATTCCATGAGTTACCTTTATTATATGATTTATATAAATTTCTAAATTAATTATGTTGTTTTATCATGTAAGCTAGTGGTTTTATGTTTTATGCTTCAAATTTATGATTTTTAATATGTTTTCACAAGTTTTAAATATTCATGGACTAATGGTTTCTTTCCTTATTTTATGCCCTTTACTAACTCTTTTGTGTGCATCATGTGTTTTTGAAATGTTTTCAACGAGGTATAAGGATGGATAAGAGAATGGAATAAGATGAGATGAATTTTAGGAATATATATATCATGAAAAAACATTAATGTATTATTTTGACCTGTTTTAGATTATGATGAAATGGGTAGAACATAATATTGTTTACAATGTAATATGTAAGTTTGTATGTAATAGTATGGCCAAATTCAACAAACATATAAACATGAAAGGAAATTTAATTTGAATTAATGTTAATTATCTACTAAACTCTTTATTATGGAATGTTTTTGGAGGGGGTATTATTCCTTTACTATTTATGATATGATAGAATTGTTGGTCTTTAAAAATAATGACATGGCTTCTCATGTTTACGAAGATAGTCTACATCTGTAAAAGAATTCATCATTTTTCCTTATTGTGTGACATGGAATTCTATGAAGGAGATTTATTTCCCCTTATTTAAGAAATTATTATGTATTTTATCAGATCAAACGTAGTCAAATAATGATATTATTAAATACATCACATGAAGATATAAAGGATTTTATATTATATCCACTAGTTTTGGTTTTTTAAACCCCACTAAAGTAAAAAAAATTAATATGTTGTGATATTTTTCATATCACTGATCATAGATATAAAATATATATTCATAAATGATATGGTTTCTAAATCATCATTGATGGTAGAATTTATTCCATCCAAATGTGTTACTTATTTAAATTCTCACAATTCCACTCAAAATAACGACATAACAGAAGCTCAGAATAAATATTATTGGATGACACATTCTAAAGAATATTTAAGTATATTTATGGGTATTTTACTTATTATATATCTTATATAAATTAAAAAAATAAATAGAAATTAAATTATATTGATTTTTTTTTTGAGAATTAATGAATTTAATATTTTTTTCATATGTGTGGGAAAAATAACATTAAATAAATAAAAGGTATTTTATAAATATGTTATTTTTGAGTGGCAATTAAATCTGAATAATTTTATTCCTTTTTTTATTCTATATTCATTATATCTTTTTTTTATAGAATGTGTGCTCGTAAATATTTAGAGGAGAATATTAAATTGATAGATTCATTAATGAGAGTGATCTCTTCCATATAAAATGAATATTTTTCATTCTTATTTATATGAGAGATAAAATTAGACTATTTTTTATGGGGACACTATGATTAAGGTGTAATGGAATATGTCAGTTATCAAAGGGGATGAAAATGAATATAATATTTAATGAAAATTTATTTTTTACATAAAAATATCTAATGTTTATAGACTAATGGTCCCACATATGATAATGTTGTCTTTTTCATAAACATATTGAGTGAGAGAATTAATTTTGTTATATATGAATGTTATATAGATGAATTTATCTTTTTATGGATGTGTTGATCAGAGTTGGAAATTATGGATCTATGTATAGGATGTTTTGTTGATAATATGTTAATATATAATGAAATTTATTATGTTATGTATGTTTTATCTAGTGTACAAAGATATTGGTACTGATTAAACAAATTACAGTCTTTGGACATAGATTTACATTTTTGGACCCATCGTGTGAAATATTTTACTACTGTTTTATATCCTCTTATTTTCTTTAATTGGCATGGTTCCAGTGACTTGAATTGAGTATGCATATTAGACAGTATTAGAGGCCATATGCTATTATACCTATACACAATCAAATATCTCTCAAATGGGAAATTGATAATGAAAATAACACAATTATCCAACTAAAATTTATTAGTTTATGGTCCAATATCTTATGATCCTTAAAGGAATGAATTTTCAAAAACCATAACGTTTAGGAAATGAAAAATTCAGAATTATGAAAAATTACAAACCCAAATTGATCAATTAAATTGAGTAATCATTAACAATGCTTATATTATCATTATAATTTTATAAAAGAATCAACATCACATTACATTGTTATCTAAATATATAGAAACCATTTCTATTGTAACCATTGTCAAAATTTAATTTTCATATATAAGACAATGAATGTTGGGGGAAGACACCCATATATTGCTGAGTATATAAATACCCACTCGGAATCCCATAAGAAAAAATAAAAAATAAGATGGACATAAAATAGAATTTTCACCCTGGTATTATAAATTCTTTAGAAACCAAGTTGTAGGTGAGGATCATCAATGATGATCAAACTAAATATTAAACCATACACTATGAGAATGCATTGAATTACACATAACTGAAAAATAACAATTATATTCGCAATAACTGTTGTGTAAATTCCATAAATTATTATAATATTGATGTGGCCAATAGATTTTAAAAACTATAATGGAGGACTCATTGTCGGTCACGAAATATTCTCAGAAGAGGGAGTACACTGCTCTAAAGATAATGAACTGGCACCCTATGAATTTTTATGAAATTAATTAACTAGTGTACATAAATCAATCAACCATATAATAGATTATTGAATATATGGTATAATGGATTACAAATCACTTCCAATAATTATAGATTTCTTATATCCCAATGATACAATGACTTCCAAAAACTATAAAAATATGTGGTATCGATTCCATATCACCCAAACATTATAGTGTAGCATTGAACCACAAGGTTTTATCTGATTTATTGACCCAAACAATTATTTTAGTTAAATTGAGTAAATATTTATCCAATATAATAGGTATTTATAAAAATTCAATGATGGTTATTTGATTATATCATTTAAATGTACACAAAAACAATATGGATATTTCATTTTTCCCCAAAAATTATTCCCTATGTGATTTTCATGAAAAATACCTTGTTATCATTGATAGATCAAAATAAATCCTATTGATTTAATGAATGGTGATTTTTTTGGAGTGTAAAAAAAATCATAAAAATAAAAAACCAGGTGTGGTTGAATAAAATTAAAAGGGCGGTAGTAGCACAATGTATTTGATTCATTGATATTGTCAAATAATGATGACCTGGACAAGTCTCTCAACACTCATATCCTCATGTCAAGGCCGCTCTATGGATTAAGATAATGTACCATTTATAATAACATAGTTCATTGACCATGTTCCAAACATTAGTCTAGACTGGAATGATATTTATGAATACGTCCAAACACAACAATGTACGATCTTTTCCAGCCCAAGTTTTGGGAATGAAAAACACCTCAATCGCCTTCCAGCCTTCTATATAGAGTGTATTTTATCATCAAATATAATTTTATCATAAAACTGTTATAAAATATATATATTTTCAAACCCTTAATATTATACTGTTGTGGTAGGAGTTGTGGCGCATCCTTTCAAGCATAACACCTGACAACACAGTCTGCTGTCATGGATGACCACCACTGTAATAAACATTGATACTAACATACTATCCAAAATTTATCTATTCACAATAATATTTTGTTTCATCATGGTACCATAGATAATATTAATTATCTAATATAATATTTTCATATAACTATATTGGACATTTTCCCACTATAATAATTTAAGAGAGAAGGAGAGAGATAATCAGATTGTTAATGGATGGTCAATAGTTGAAGGATCTATCCATTGACATGTCATCACCAAAAAATGATATTGAAACAAAAAAACATATGTTTCAATGATTTATATTTGTGTGAAATTAAATAAGGATTGACCATCACCATATATTACCAACATACATTATCAATTGATATTCCCATCAAGGTGAAAATAAATAATAAATTTTGTTAATAAATTTTCTACCAAAAATCTATGGAATGGGATGATGAAAATTTATGAATAGGATATCAAATGAAATAATTAATCAAATATTATTTCTATAAGTTAATTTGTAAAAAATAAAAAACCAATATCACCTTTTTTATCAATTTTATTATAATAACATTATTGCACTAGGATATATTGTTATTACATGTAGAGAATATTCATCGGACATTTTAATCTATCCCATACTATCTATATCTTTTGAATTGGATAAACCAAATTGGCATTAAAATATAATATTATACAGATGATCAACTTGGATATTTATTATTCAAATAAAATTACTAGGATGGGCTCGAATAGAGTTTGCAAACAAATAATCCAAATTATGTGTGACAACTTGAATGGGGAGCCACTAAACACTGGTATGTTCTACTGCACCAAATGGTCTATAAGGCAATACCATTTATAGCAGAGGCATCCAAATATTATAATAATTATGATTATTGTATAATTTGAAGACGATACAATTTTTATTAGTTATTAATATATATTAATAATAATTTAATTAATTGTAGTGAAAGATGATAAACATGATTAAAAAATAATAAACAAAAATTTCCATGAAACATAATGCTGATAAAGAATTACATAAAACTAGTCATAAATTTTGTTGAAAAAAAATATTGAGAATATAAATATTGGAATTAATAATAAATGTAATCCAACTATATATGGAGTCTCATGTGCATTCTCAACCACTAATCCCATTTCGAATCCTATCCCTGAATAAAAAAAGAGTCATGCACAATCCAGAACTGAATAAATAATCAGGAGGACTTTCTAGGATCAAAATGGGGTCTCATACTATTTATAAGTTAAAATCAGTAGGCAATCACCAATGGTGTGTATTGAAATTCAATACATGAATATAAAATAAATAAGTGTGTATTCATAATAAATGATGTATTGAATAAATAAATGTAATCATGTTGTATCATGGTAAAATTGGGCACCTGACTGACCATACCGTTTATTTAATTACTCATAATATCTATGATCATACCCCCATGTATATATAAGAATTTATATAAATTTATATTGGAATAGATATACATGAACCTACGAGGACCTAATGCTAAGAACCAAGAGTTGATATAAGAAAGTAATAATAATATAAGAGACTGATTCTTCAAATATTTGTATTATCCCAATAATTTGAAAATGTGATAAAGAATACCTTTCCTATAAACCCCAATAGGGGACATTAATAATCATCTATGACATCATAATCATGATTGTGAATGATCATGCCTTGTAATCTAATGTGATGTGGATCATCATGTCCACCACCCTAATCCAAGGGGTACTATACATCTTTTCCAACAACACTTAACAAGGAATAATGTTCATAATAATGTATAACACAATACCACATTCCGCATGAGACATTAAAATAGCAGTTCTATAATGATGAAGAAAATATTACTTAATGAAAAATGTAATTCCATCAATCCTATGATCACATCTAAGGTATTTCTACATGGAAATACAACGATATCCCATGTCATTAATAATGTCGTAAGAGGTTTATATTTAATAAATAAACATCGTCCATGAGATGTAGTTAATTTCAATTTTGACACAATTGATCCTAATCATTTATGATTTAAAACAATTACATATTAAAATGAAAATCTATATAATTACACACTCTTCAACACTATTCAATTAGAAAATCCCAATTAATTTATGGCTTATGATTTCATGGAAAACACGCATATTAATTCAAAAACCATCATGATTCAATTCGTTATCATATTAATATGCAATTAATTAAAATCTCCTTGCAAATTATTTTAATCCATTTACGAATCCAAATTAAAATAGAACACTATCAACCATGACCCTTAAAAATAATTTAATATATTCATAAACACTAAGTGTGTCATCTTCAATACTTTTTGGAGATTAATTTTTTGAAGTAAATTTACAGGAATAGAATGCTAGTAAGAAAACATATAGTTGTGGTTTATTTAAAAATAAGAACACAATACATATTGGATTAAATGATACACACCTAATCAGATGAATTGATTTGAGGTGTATGTCCTCCCATGGTTTATTATGATGTTTGAGAACTATCTAAATTAAGGCCTTAAAAATTACTTAATAACTTTATTATTATAGTGTGTCACATGGAAAATAATGTTCCTGACACAATAGTTTATTAAAACACATGTATAAATTTTATGGAAAATCCATATACTTGCAATATTATTATTTGATTGATTCACTAAACATTTATTGGGATATGATTCGAGCTGAATAGTTAAATGATTTGGAATGACCTCAGAGATAGAATCAAGATGTTAATTGGGGAGGCCCAAACAGTCTCCCCATCATAAGGGTTAATCTAACAATAAACATTTTCCAAGAGAACATACATGAGGACCACGATGGATCTCCCCACCATAAGAACCAACCATCCTAACAGACCATCATTGGATAACACAAAAAACCCCGTAATTTAATGAGTCAGAATGACCAGATAGTAATTGCGCATAGTTTAGGGAACTATGAGCTTACCGTGAAAAAAATTCATTACAAATGGCATGCTTTACATGGTTACATGGGCCGAGGCGCATAGCTATGCAAAGATCTTGAGGTAGCTTCTGTCTCTTATCGTGTAGTTTCCTAGGTTGGGGAACAATAACTATAAACTATTCACAATAATTTATCATCAATATGTGTGGCCCAAATTTCATCATTTTCTCTAAAAATCCAATGTAAACCCAAGGGAATAACATGAACATACGCTATTACATGGAAAAGAGGTTCTACGACCACTACCACTAAACGTGATAAACTAGAACAATACGTCGACACTAGATGTTCGTAATATTCCCATATTTTATATAGATGATAGAAAATTGACCAAAGGATTGAAAAAATTTCGCATTTCCCTAACTAAATGGAATATTCACTTTAGGAACTTTGACTAGATCGCAAATAATTGAAGCATCTCATGCTTTACAGTCATCCTTTAGAAACCCCTGAACGAAACATTTTTTTATAATGCCAGAAACAATTAACATGTGATCTCATATAGTCCTAATGATACATGAAACACATCAAACCATCTTTACCCCAACCCATCATCTAACCAACACAATGGTATTAGAAGATACACACATGTTACCCCTTGATTCTTCTTATGGGAAAAAACATAATGTATGGACACATAGAAACACCTTCCACTAGAATATATGATTTTTGGTTTCCGTAAATGGAGACATACATTTAAAAAAATAGATACTCTCATATGATTGAACAACCATGAACTTTATAGTCAAATGAACACATGACATCGCGAGGCATCCCCGAACAATCCGTTGCCGCTAAAAGAAAACAGAAGGAGAATGAGCATATGTAGAGTCCCAAACTGCACAGGATTCCATCAAGAAGCCATAACTGCCGCTCATGGACATATTTTCAACACTGATGGACTAACAGAAACTTTTTCTTTGATGATACGGACAAAATACCCAAAAGACCTTTGAGACATCATTCTACATTGACATCCCTAAATATAATTTTCCATTGATGACTCTAGAAAAAAAAAAGAAAATAAGGTCTATTTCTACCTCCCAAACCCACTCTCCCTCTACAAGAAGATAAACGTATCAAAAAAAGAACAGGGGTAAACTAAATCACTACATCTCTATATGAATTTCCTTATGTTGATCACCTTGAGAATCATCCAATGTTGAATCACCATGGGACACACATGAATATTGTATTAACTTTTTATAGGGGAATACCCTAACCAACAAGAAAACCCAATGACCCAACCAATATAAACATTCGGTCACAACAAACCACAAATATGAACTAAACACATGAGGAGAGCCACCAAATTTACCTCCCAAACGTTTTCCCAAATAGACCATTGACTAACGCTTCATTCCAACTTATCAATGAAACACCAACCCAAAACATTGTTTAATCAAAAGGGGTTATTGAACTCAATACATCCCAAAATAACAATGCCAAAAACACATAAGCCACACCTCCAAACCACACATTATCAATACAGAACACATTCCATTAAAATCATTCTTAAAAAAGTGTTGGTATATTGTGTATATGCTAATGGTATCTCAGGAGCATCACACATGCTTGTTCAAATGCCACACTAGGAACCCACCCCATATCCATCCTGCTACTTATCCAGTAATGCCATTAACCATCCATATTCCCATATAAACCCATGCATATTGTATCCCGTGATATAACTGAAGACAAAACCAATACCTCTCAATTTTTTAAAATCAAATTCGACTTAACCAGACATTCTCTTTTTCAAAACCGCTAACCATAAAATCAATACAAAACTTAAATAATACAAACCATTTATAAAATACCTCCTATAATTAAAAAAATACTCACTTTCATGCCATTAACAAATATTTAAAAACATTTTAACCCATTTCAAAAGACTACTAATTTCATGAAAAATACCATCTCATAAATATTCATTTAATAAAGTACTCAACTCTTCTCATTTCAAAACAATGTCAAAAAATTTCATAATACAATTGAAATGGATTTTAGTAAATAAAGAAAAATCCATATTCAACCCCTAAAGATAAATTCAATATTAATTAACTCAATTCATAAACCTTTTCCATGGATTAAAAAAATCTACTGGAAACACATTTTAAAAAACCCATTTTATAATAATTCGTACTTTAAGAGCACTTGTAAAAACATAATTTTCCCTACTATAATAATTATAAATTTAATTTATATACTTTTATAAATAAATCTATTTTCACATTACTATAAAATTACATCAAAAAATTCCCCACTCATTAAAATCATGTCATTTTTTCTTTAAAACCCATGTTTCAAACATTCCAAAAACAAAGCGACACAAGACAATGTGAGAGGAAACTAGTGTCAATGGGTCACATGGACATATGGTTGGCATCCATATTACAATATGTTTACTATCATAGAGGGTGCTTTGGGTAAATATCCTTAGCTCTACATGGATCTCCAGGCCCTGTGACCTCACTGATACCATTGACACAAATCTCTTTTCATTTCCCACTATCATCAATGAAACATAATAAATAATGAACTGGGATAATAACCAAAATCCCATGGATACATGAATCCCATCATGTGGTATTCAAGATAGACACAATACCCATAACCATAATCTATGTCTTGAAAATCATATCCCCAGATATCCCCGACTCTTCCCCAAAAAACAAGGCCAAAACAATGAACCTCCTCTAATACCATTTTGTCACGAAAAAGTTTTGTTCTCCATCAAAACTAGAACCCAACACCATCCGAAGAAAGTAATTTAGGGTGTTCCAAATCCCCATAGTTTATTCCAGGTTCTCAGGTATCAATAAATATTGTTTTGGAATGATTTTCTCATGTATAAAAGCACAAAACATTATAAACAATCAATAATACGAATATTAAATTTTCTTACAAAACTATACTTAACAGAAACTAGATCTGAATAAATGGTTTTAAATAAAATTAAATAAGTCCAAAAATAAATAAAAATAGAAAACATCATCCATTAATACTCCACACAACATGGGGGTTATTATCCCCAAGCCGTCTCCACAACACTGCACCATAGGAGGGGACTAACAACACGCAGCGCCTTCACCCAAGGATATTCCCTTACATTTCTCAAACATAATCAAGTATTATTACACCCAAGGGGATTAAGTATGGTGTGATACAATTACCAATAAGATACCACCAAAATATTACAAATAGTATCCAATACAAGTTGAAAATGCATATAGTTTTAATATGTAAGGAAACGCGGTGATAAATTCCTTGAAATGGAACATTCAATTGTATACATTTTTTAAAATAAAACATTAATAATGTTAACACATATTAATAATAAATTTTATATACTATAATTTACATCCAGACACAACCTATGATAAGGTTAAATACCACAATTCTGATGAGCACCAAAACTGGGAACACACCTAGGCACTAGATAGTCTCGAACCTTCTGTACCTCGTTCCTCTGAGTAAAATATCCATAGAAAAATACATTCAAGTACACTATCCTCTAGTAGGGAACATAAACATAAAGTATGTGTACCCCATAATCATTAATATATTTTTTTAGTGCTTTCTTTATCCAATTTTCTCAGTAAAATAGGGACCAAATCCATCTGGATCACTAGCGTACTAGTACATATCTACCCACCTAGGTACCTGGGCTTCCCCATTTGTGATCAAAAAATATCATAATGATAAATACATCAATTTTCACATAAAACACATATAATGGTAACATAATAAATAAATTATATATAAATACATTATAAAATTTAAAAAACACAACAAAACATTTTGATCTTTCAATAATATAACATCTCAAATCTTGCAATTTTTTTCACCATAATCCCCTTGAAGTCTCTACTTTTCACACCATTTTACCACTTATAAGTCCCCAAAACAAAACATTCTGTAACATCCCAGGTAAATGAAGAATAATATATATTTCATATTTATTTATATTTTTTAATTAAATATAAATTTTACTTTAACGGGGTTTCTATGCTCGATAGCGTACCAGATATGTAACAACGAGTTTCTTTGGAATCTTACATTGCACACGAATAATATAATATTATTATTTTAAATGGTAGTTATATCCTAGCCGTTGTATTGGCAGGAATGAATGATACTAACTACAATATTATTATACATGTTTGTTAAATGTATTTACATTTATCCAATAAATAGTTAGAGGCTTAAAATGTGAATAAATCTTGTTTTAAGCATAATTTACTTTAAAAGGCCGATTTATCGCCTTTTAATGGCGTAAAATATTTAAATATAGTTTTGGTCACTTTAATAAATTCTAATTGTCCAAATAAAACACTACTTTATAATTGGGACATTAAATTTTACTTTGGGTAATTTTTTGGTATTTTTCTGATAATGATCATTTTTAATGAATAGGAAAAATATTGTGGTTTAATTCAAAAGTTCCTTTTAATCTAAATTATTTATATGGTTATATTATCTTATTAATTGGTTTTAAAGTGTAATTAGAATATATTTTTACCATTTAATCCATTTTTGGTCATTGCAATTAATTTCACTTTGAAATTGGACTTAATCAACTGTCCATCTTCGGATAGTTATTAATTCTTAAAAAACACGATATTTTTTTTGATAACAGTAATTAATTATAAAATTAATTAATTCCACTTCTATGTTATGAATTTGGGAAAATAGATATAATTTTTAATTCTAAATACAAAATATATATTAGGCTAAATTTTTTGAATTTTTCTGGAAAACTTAAATTTTTGATGAATAGTGAAACCACTTAGTGGTAGTTAAAAAACTGAATTTTTCATTTAAATGAAATTTTACCACTTCTGTGAATATAATTACAAAAACTATACATACATTTTTGTTATCATGAACTAAAATTTGGTTCAATATGACGAAAATAATTTTTGGTGATTAGTAAATTTTGACTTTTATTTATCACTATTAACGGTAAATAAGATAATTCAAGGTAAAAAGAATATTATAATAATTCAAAATTTCCTTAAAACATGTCCAAAACATATTTTATGAGTCATGTATGATCATGGGAATCGATGGGTCGATTTTGGGACCTCATTGATCCACTTGGGAGTGATGATGACAATTTGTATAAATTAATTTAATCTAATGACAAAATTGACATTTACAAAAATATTTTAGTAATTAATTTTTATGTGGTGTTATATAAGTCATATTTGCGACTATAAATATTAATTGAAAAGACAAAAATATTTCCTATATCATGGATTTTTTTTATAATTTTTATATATCATATAAATTAAATTATTTATGACACAATAATGATGTAGTGTTTACCTCATTATTAAATCATTTAAATAAATAAGATTATAATGATTAAAATAGTATCCATAACAAGTAAAATTATAATTGGATGCTTTTTTAGACCAATAGTCATCTTATATTCATATTTAATTATTTTTTTACCATTATAAACCGAATATCATTATATAATAAAATAATATTTTCACACATTCCTAAAGAGCCCCTCCTCCTACCTTATAAAAAGAAGACCACTCTTAACCAATTCCCCACACCTCTCAAGCAATTTGGCTCATCCAAAATCTTCTAAATTGAGCTCCATGAATCCCTCTCCTCCTCTTAAAATCCTTACCTTAGGTATAAGTCACTTCAAAAATCCTTTTCATTCAATCCAAATGAAGTTACCCAAATTAAAGGTAACCGTTTCTCATAAATTGTTTTCTTTTATTTTACTTCTACAACCCCTAAACACTTTTTTATTACTTTATTTTGTATAAAAACCAGTATCCTCAATATATTAGGATGTTTTAATGAGAATTATTCTACCTATACTTACACACATCTCCATTTAATCGGTGAAGAACATAATGTTTTTGTGGATGTCAAACTAACATTTAACAAAATGATGATTGTTCAATTACCTCTTACCACCTCTCTTAGTGGAAATTATGATGGAACTGTATTTATATATGATATATATTATGATTATGATTTTCTTATACTTCTTTACATCCCAATTATATCAAGACATTATGGTTTCCATAGTGGTTAAATACAATAATCTCTTTTGAGGAAGTGCAGACTACCTCCCCCTCAGAGTGATGTGATTCCTTAATGCCTTATGTGGGATGTATAAAGGATGAAGTTAAAGAAATTATATATGATATTATACTAGAAGTATAATATACCTATGTATAATTATGTTTTATGTCCATTAAAATAATAAATAGTAATGAACATAGAGTTCATGTGTACATACGGCTTACCGTCTCCATGAATGGTGCATTTCATTTCTTGCCTCTAAATGTTATGTAATATTATAAATACATGTATATACTTGATACATATGATATATATGTTATCTAAATAATGAATATCATTCTGGATATAATGGACTATATACCACATGGACAACTTTTAATATAAGGTGTTTATTTTTGACTCAAATACCAAATATAGACAAAATGATCATTATTAACTTAAATGACTAAATAGTTTTTATAGCATGGTAATAAGTGATATAAAATAAATAATAAACATGATAATGGTTATTATGCTATTATAAATTAACTTTACTTTATTATTCAAGAGATTAAATAATGAACATGTCATGTCAGACACGAGGTAAGGGACTTCATCTCAATATCCTTTCATCGAGGCATATTTTGTTTTAATACACGATTATCATTTATACATTGTATAAACAACTTTTACTATTCATTTCATTCAAAGGGAATATTTTTATATGATAAATTTTTCTAAACTAAAAAAGGAAAATTTTTTAGGTAAGCGATGACAACGACCTTTCCGCCGCAGCGAGTATTATTAGATCATTGGCATCCTTAACAATACAGAAATTATTTAAAGGGAAAAACAAATACCATATACTCTTTCTAGGAATTTTTGGTATTAATTTTTTTTTTGAGAATTGATTTATTATATCAATATCTTGAAATTATATTTTGTTATTTTAATGTAGAATTTTTATCTTTCCTTTATGCTTATGTTATGTGTTATGATCATGTTATGGTTATTAGGCATTATTTACGTATACGGGTGGTTCCGGGATAAACCTAGGGCAGGTGAGCCTGAGATAGCTCTCCAATTAATTGGGTAACATGGAAGAGGTAATGTTGAATGTTTCTCCTAAGAGATTTATGGAATATATTGTGATTGGTATTCCAAAGTAACTCCCTATGTAGCTGTGATAACAACAATGTAAGTATGATATGGAGGCCACAAGTTACTTTAATGATTTATGATTTATATATTCCTTTCATAAATATTGTGATTTCATGAGGTATTTAAAGTATTTCATGTTTTTTTTTGTATTTATGAACAAATGTTTTCATTCATTGTTTTATAACTCTTACTGACCTTTTCATGCTCATCCAAAGTTTCGAAATGTTTTCATAGGACTTAAAGATGAATAGGGTCAAGGATGTTATCAAGGTAAAGTCATACTGTTTAAAACCTAGAACTAGACATGACACTTTTTTTTCAAGAGTTTTTATTTTATAAAAAAATGTATACATGTAGAATTTTCTACATGGAATATTCATGTTGTTGTATAAATTTAATGACCTAATTCTCTAAAACTCTAAACATGAAGAGATCCTCAATGTGAATTATTCATTTAATTCAATATTATGTAATGATTAAGTTTGGGTCCTTATAGTTAGTATCATTGGTCGGATTATATAACTATAGTAGTTAGGGTATTGTTAAATTAATATCCATAACGTAATTTATGAAATCACATAGCATTTATAGATTACCATGTTGCTTTGCCTAAGATATTTTTGTGATCATAATGGTTTTCTGTAGTGGAAATAGTGCCGCTATGTTGGGACGACATCAGGAGGAAGATAACCTTCCAAATCAGCAACCTGAGATGGTCAGAATTAGATTTGAACAGTTTGTTTCAGTGATGGCACAATTGACATAGGCAATAAATTGTTGTGGTATCCATGTATGAGATCGGCCAGATCAACCGCAGAGGAACATGTCAGTAGTATAGCATTTCATGACTTAGCACCCCCCATCATTCAGAGTATCATCAGACCATGTTCTAGCTGAAGGGTGGATTATAGTTCTGGAGAATTTTTTTGATTTCATGGGTTGTTCAGAACATGAAAAAGTTAGTCTTGCAATTTACCATTTTGAATGTGAAGCTAATCAGTGGTGGTTATTGGATAAAAATATCAGGGATAGAGATGAGATTGATGCACTCGATTAGAATGAATTCAAATATATGTTTCTGGGGTAATATTTTCCTATGGTGGTTAGTTATAGGTTAGAAAAAAAATTCTTGGAATTGAGGTAGGAGGATGACTCAGTGGCGGCTTTTGAAGAAAAATTCACTTGACTGGAAAGGTATGCTCTAATTTTCATATGAGATCTTGATACTAAAATAAACCATTTTTACTTAGGATTAAAGCCAATGTATCAAAAGGGAATTATCATCTCGTGAGTTAAAAAGTTATGAAAAACTTGTTCATTGTTCGAAGAAGGTGGAAATGGAGTTTTCCGATGATCAGGTATTCTTTGACAAACAATAGAATTAGAGGTTAAGGTGGATGGTGAAAGGGTGGAACTCTTCAAAAAAGTTTGATGGTAAGAAACATAAGTTTTCAGTTTGTGAAAATTGTGGTAAAAAGAATGATGGGGAATGTATATTGAATTCTGATAAGTGCTACCAACGTGGTATAATGGGACATAAGGCTGGTAATTGCACTCAAAAAGATCAGGGTAATGGTAAGGAAAAATCTGATTTACAGTCAGTAAATTTTTTTAAGTGCAATGAAATGGTTCATTTTGTAAATGAGTGTCCAAAAAAGAACTCAACTGCTGGAAAGCTGCCATACTACAAGAAGAAAGGGATGGTGAAATACTTTGCAACTACTTCAGAAGATGTTGTGCTATCAAATGAAGTTATGAAAGCTCCAGGGAACTCAGCATTTTTTTAAGATTGACTTGAGGTCGGGGTACCATCAGTTGAATGTAAAGGAAGTAGACCATACAAAGACCGCGTTTCATAATAGATATGACAATTATGAATTTTTAGTTATGGATTTTTGGTTAACCAATGCACTTGATGATTTCATGGATTTTATAAATAGAATTTTCCGTGAGTTATTGGATAAATTTGTGGTTGTGTTCATTGATTATATTTTGGCTTATTATATAATTAAAGAGGAACATGAATGACATTTAAGTGTTTTCTTGGAAACCTTAAAATAAAAGAAATTATTTGGGAAATTCACCACGTGTGAGTTTTGGTTACATAAAATTTCTTTCTTTGGAAACATTGTTTCAAAAAATGGCATAACTATTGATCCTGCTAAAACAAAATTTGTTGATGAATGGACACGACCAACAAATATAACCGAGATCTGTAGTTTTCTTGGTTTGGAAGGTTATTATCAGAGGATTGTTGAAAATTGTTCATGGTTATCTAGTCCATTGACTAATTTAACTCTAAAAGGTGTTAACTTCATCTAGAAAAATGAATGTGATGATTGTTTTCATGATTTGAAAATAATATTGGTGAATGCTCCAGTTTTGGAACTCCCTTCCAGAAATGGTGAGTTTATTATCTACAGTGCTACTTCGTTGAAAGGACTAGGGTGTGTTCTAATGAAAAATGATTAGGTAATTGCTTATGCTTCACTTCAGTTGAAACCACATGAGTTAAATTACCTTACACGTGATTTGTAATTACCTGCTGTTGTTTTTTGCTTTAACAATTTGGAGGCATCATTTGTATGGAGTGAAATTTGAAATATATACTAACCACAAAAGTTTAAATTATTTACTAACTAAATAATAATTGAACATGAGACAGAGGAGATGGGTGGAATTAATCATGGATTATGATTTCATGATCCATTACCATCTAGGAAAAGAAAATAATGCGGATGATGCTTTGAGTCGAAAAAGTAATGCTTCATAAATCATGTTACGTTTGGAACAAGATCCTTTGGTTTTTGATTTGATAAACATTGGCATATAAGTTTTTAGTGTAGGAAAATATTTTGTTTTCTATCAGGTGTTAGTGATATCATCTCTATCAGACAGAATAAAGCATGCACATAATAAAGAAAATGAGTTGTAGAAAAATGTATAGTTGGTTCAAAAGGGTAATTTGCTTGATTTTAATGCAACACACCAGGTAAATAAAGAATATGAAATTTTCATATTTTTCAATATTTTTTAATAAAATATTAATATGACTTTAAAGGAGACGCTATGCTCAATGGCGTACCCAACACGCAATAACGAGTTTCTTGGGAATCTTACGTTGCACTCTAATAATAAAATAATATTATTTTAAATGGTAGTTAACATTTAGTCGATGTATTGGTAGGAATGGATAGAAATAACTAAAATATGATTATATATGTTTTTAAATGTTTTTACATTTATCCAACAAAAGATAACAGCTTAAAATATGGAAAGAATTCAATTTTAGGCGTATATGCCCTGGCTTTCACTAAAGGTTCACTTATCGCCTTTTGATGGCGAAACATCATTAAATATAGTTTTTTTCACTCTTATACATTATATTAGACCAAATAAAACTCTTATTAAGAATTGGGAAATCAAAATTTACATTGTGTAAATTTTTGGAATCTTTCCGATAAAGTTCATTTTTTAATGAATAGTGTAAAATGTTGTATTTTAATTCAAAACCTCTTTTTAATCTAATTTATTTATATGATTAGATTATAATTTGAATTGGTTTTAAGGTGAAATTAGAATATATTTTTACCATTACTTCCAATATTGGTCCTTGGAATTAATTTCACTTTGAAATCAGAATTAAACTATTGTCGATCTTTTGATACTTATTGTTTCATAAAAACACGTTATTTGCTCTGACAGCGAGAGTTAATTATTAAATTAATTAATGTGACTTATATGTTTTGAATTTTTTAAAATAGACTTGATTTTTTAATTCTTAATATCAAATATAGCTTAGGGTTAATTTTTGGGATTTTTCTAAAAAACATCAATTTTTGATGAATAGTGAAACCACTAAGTGGTACTTATAAAAACTGCGTTTTCCATTTAAATGAAATTTTTCCATCATTGTGTTTTGAAATTCAATAATCCGACATACATGGTTGTCATTAAGATGTAAAATGTGGTTCACTGGGATAAAAATAATTTTTTTGGTGAATAGTAACTTATTACGTTTTTAATCGCGAATAGAGGTAATTATTGTAGTTTATGGTAAGAATAATGTTTTAATAAAATGAAATTACCTAGAAACATGTCCTAACCTCATTGTATGTTTCATGGACGACCAAGAAAATCGATGGGTCAACTTGGGGACCCCATGGAGCCACTTTGGTTGGAAAATGACATAAATATCTTTTTATTTAATATTAAAGTAAAAATGACACAAACATGATATGCTTTACTAAAACAATTTTTTTACATGGGGTTATACAAGTCATAATTTTGACTATAAATATTAATTGGAACGCTAAAAAGATTTCCTACATAATAGTATTTTCTTTTATAATTTTTATACATTAAATAAATTAAATTATTTATGACATCATGATGATGCATCGATAACCTCATTATTTAGCGATTTAAATAAAATGGAAATATAATGTAATATCTAAGACCTAAACATGTCCAAAACCTATTGGATGAGTGTATTTCGAACCCTTATCACCTTATCCTAGAATTACATCAACATAGGACCTTCAAAATCCGAAACTCTTTTGATAATAAAGTTATATTTTGTAACATTACAAGAGTGCCCCTCCTCTCCTTTTAAAAAGGCCCGCTCCTCTACCTACTTAACCACACTCCCAAAGCCTTTGGCTCGGCCAATCCCTACCCATTTTTTCTCTACACTTCCATATATTACTCATTGAAGCCTCACTTTGGGCAGAAGTCTTCCCAAGGAAGCCGTTGAGCTCAAACAAAAGGGAGTTACCCGATTTTAAGGTAATGTCATCACTTGTGTCCTGTTGTTTTATTTTGCTTCTCCAACCCCCTAAAATCTTTTTATTCATTTATTTTGTAACAAATCCAGTTTCTTCAATATACTAGGATGTTTTTATATGAATTATTCGAGCTACACTTACACACACCTGCATCTAATGGTTAAAGAACATACTGTTTCTGTTGATGGCGAATTTCTACCTCCCGAAACGATGATTATTCCACATTCTTCTAACACCTTCAAATGTGGCCATTAAGATGAAACTATATTTATAGATGATATCTAATATGTTTATGTATTACTTATGCTTCTGTATTTTTCATTTATGGCATACATTTATGGTTTCCATTATGGGTAAACGCGATATCTTTATTTATGGAAGTGCGGACTACCGCCCCCTCAAAGTGATTTGATTCGTTAATACCATATGGGGTACGTATAAAGGATATATTTAATAATTTTATATGTGATACCATACTGGAATTAAAATACTATTTTGTATCATTATGTTTTAATTCCATTAAATATGAAATAGAAATGGAATTAGCGTTCATGCGTATGTACGGCTTACTGTCTCCATGAACGGTACATTTAATTTCTTATCTCAAAATGTTATGTAATATTATAAGTACATATATATAATGGATATATATGTAATATATTACCTCTAAATTATGGATATCATTATGGAATTATAACATATATATATATATATATATCTCATTTTTTTTTAATTCCATTAATATGACAAAAAATGAAAGTAGCGTTCATGCGTACGTAAGGCCTACCGTCTCCATGGACGATGCTTTTCGTTTTTTATCTCCAAATGATATGGAATAGTATAAAATGAATATTTACATAATATATATGATATTTTAATCATTAATAATATTCTAGAAATTATTTACTTATAACTACATGGGCAATCATTTTTCAAACAAGTTCAGGAATATAAAGAAACGAACAAGAAAAGTTGGACTTGAGGTAAGAGATCATACTCCACATTTTCTTTTTAAGTACACTCTTTTATGTCATCCCTTTTAAGGTAATCTTTATTGTGATTGGGATGTTATTTTATATTAATCTTACTGTAATTTTTATGTTCATATGATGAGAGACCACATTCTCTCTCATCAAATCATTTTGGATGTTTTGAGTGGCGCCGTTAGACTGCCGAATTTTCGTAAGAGATCTAACCTCTCTCTTTATTTTTATGTACTATCTTTTATGTCATTTCATTTAAGCTCATCTTTAATATGTTTGGGGATATTGGTTTATATTCCTCATACTGTAATTCTTATGGTCATATTATGAGTTACCATATTTGATCTCATAAATCCATTTTTGGAAGTTTTAAGTGGCGTCGTTTGGCTGTTGAGTTTTCGTAAGGGATTTTTCATCTCACTATTATTCTCGTGAGATTTATGCTACATTTTCCACAATTTCCATTGAGTGGTGTATGTACTGCCCATTATTCTACTCTCTATATAATATACTTCCGTTTATGAGTATTTACATCAATGATGTATTGTCTTTTATCATGGGGTGTATGTTTCAAAAGATACCCATGTCGGTAAGGGAACCTTTCACCCTCCTATTTTTAAAAGACTTATTTTGTTGGGTATTTTAATATACATATTTTAATGTTGGGATATGTTCTTATATATCCTTATTGATTTACATTTTATGTCCAAGTGATGAGATACCCTTTTTATCTCTCATCAACTCTTTTTCTGAATTTTGATGTGACGCCTTTAGGCTATCAAATTTTTGCAAGGGAACATCTTAACCCAATTTCGATTATTTGGGATAAACTTGTACACCTTGAATATGTCGTTCTGCGATTAGGTGTGAATGTACTCTGATTGTTTTACACTTAATACCCACTTATATTTTGTGTATTCATTTTTCACACATAGTTATGTAACCGATTTATCCTTAATCCAAGGATATCGTCTTTGTATGGGACTTCGTCTCAATATCCTTTCATTGAGGCATATTTTGTTTTATACACAACCTTCTTTAATACGGTGTATAAACACCTTTGACTTTTACGTTTATTCAAAAGGAATCTTTTTTATACGAAGCATTTAATAAACGACAAAAGGAAATGTTTTTGTCATACGTATGCGGCGACAATGACTTCTCCGCCGTCATGACCGTTATTTGAGTTTCGGCTTCATCTACAAGCCATACCTTCTTTTTAAAAGAAAAATAAATACCATGTTTTACTTTTCTTTTATTTTGGTATTGAAAATGGTTTTCACAATGTTTTTTATGTTGTATTGATATCTTGGATTGAAATGTGGAAATGTTATGTTTCCTTTATGCATGTTTTATGTGATAAGATTATCTTATGGTTCTTGGGCATTGTTATGAAGATGGGTGGTTCCGTGATAAACTAATGGCGGGTGAACCTGATATAGCTCTCCAATGCATTGGGTAACGCGAAGGAGTGAAATGTTAAGGTTTCTTCAAAGAGATTTAGGGAATATACTGTGGTGGGTATTCAAAATGTGACCAAGAGGGTTACTCCCTATGTAAGAATGTTATGAATGCCTCAAGTTACCTTTTATGTCTTATGATTTCTATGATTTATTCATGATTTGATGAGATATATTAAAGTGACTATGTTTTATGGGTAAATTATGATAACATTCTTATGTATATATGAACTCATGATTTCTTTCCATATTTTTATAACCCTTAATGAGTTTTTTATGCTCATACCATGTTTTGAAATTTTTTTCAAAGGTCAAGGGAAAGGTACATGATGTGATGATAGTGTCAAGGATGTGTCAAGAAAGAATCCATGTTTTATTTTAAATATGTTTCCGTTGATGGGAAGAATGAATACTGTCTTTTATGTAACCACTTTGTTTAAATGTGGAATGTAATGCAATTTTCATGATCTAATTCTCTAAAACTCTAAACCTAAAAATATCCTCTATGTGTAATCTTGTAATAACTCAAGATTAAGTAAGGTTTAAGGATGGGGCCTTATAGTTGGTATCAAAGGTCGGTTTAGATAACTTTAGAGGTTTGGGTATTCATTAAGTATAAGTGGCATTACCATAATGGTTAGGATTTTAGAAAGAGTCCTAGTTTTAGATAAAGTGAATGGGTAAGTATATCTTAGTGTTTATCTTCCTCATTAGTACATGATGGTTTTTTTGATATACTCACACTGACCTTTTTGGTTTTAGTAAATGGCTTGATCTAGCAGGCACCAAAGTAACAGTGGATGTGAAGGAAACTGTGACAGTTTTTTGAGTAAGCAACTGAATGATATGGGAGCTGTAATGAGAACTCTTGTGATTATCCTAAACCAACTATCTGGAGTCATGATTGACAACCTAAACCTTGGTGATTTCTCTAAGGCATCATATATGAAAAAAACAAATCCCTACGGAAGTACATGTAATAATCATAATTGTAAGTGTGTTCAAAAACCTATGTGTCAATGATGTGGAAAGAAACACCTAGTAAAATGTTTCAAAGGGACAGAAATATGCTATATATGTGGAAATGAAGGTCATAAAGCAAGAACCTGCCATGGAAAAAGGAAGCATCCAGTTGACTCAAGGAAAGGGAAAGAAGTTCTTTCCGAGGGATCAATTGAATTTTTTAAATGTGGTGTGCATGGTCATTATGAAAACACATGTCCTATGAAGAAGTTTCGTGAATGGGATCACCAAGAGCGTACAAATGTTTGTTTAGCAATACCTAATTCCATTCCTATTGAGGATGAAGAAACTGACAATGACCAATCAAAGGTATGTATTATTTCATGACTATTTTTTTTCTATTTTGGAATCTTAGGATATGATTCATGATTTTGTTTGTAGGAAAGAGTTATTTCAGAATAAGTTGGAAAGGAATTGTTAATGGATCCTGAAGAATGATGAATGAGTAAGATGTCAACATATAAGGGCTTCAAGAGTTATGGTGAAATTCTTAAGAGTATTAAGTCTATTTTGATGATGGGGTTACATTAGAAGACTTTTTATATTATGTGTAACCATGATGTTTAATATATGAAAATTTTATTCAAGGAATAGTTATCTTTTCTTTTGTGGATATAGTTATAAAGAACCATTTGGGTTTATATGTTCCTTAATTTTGAGGTAATTATGGGTTACTATATGTTATGATTGAAGTGAAAGGCATGAGTTAAAATTGATGTTAAATTATGTTATGGTTATTTTTGATGATTTTATCCCTTTTTGGGGAGTGATTTTAGAATTATATAGTTTTGGAAAAAGGACAACATGCAGACCGTGTGACTACCCGTCGCATTAGACAAAGCTGTGGGAATCGAACCCACAACCAAAGTGCGACTGGTATTTATCGCCTACCACTGGACTACATGAAGTCCCTGGGTAGTTTGACTGATTCTTTTTAGTTATATTATTTTATGAATTAAGAGTAAGTTTATTTTGGGTTATTTATGAAAATTATTATCCTATCATGGAGGATATGTGATTAGGTTAATTACTTTTCAATACGAGACTTTAGGAGCAACTAATGATGTTTGGAGATAAATGTTACGATTTAACTTGGAAGACTATGTGACTAAATCCTTCAAATATTTGGGATTCAATCTTAGATTGGTTTACATTGAATAATTTTATGGGAAAATTGTTTATCGGATGGTCCTCGTTGAACATTGGGTTTTGTTGGACAAATTTTGGAGATTAAGCATAGATTTTCATTTTAAAGGGTTATCCTTTTCTAGATTATCTGACCTTGTACCAAACTTTTTGGTTTAGGGTACTAACCTTTTGGGTTTTGGTTTTGGTTAAAGCCCTAAGACATGAGAAGTATATAGTTCTGTTTTGTAGATTAGGTGATTCTCTAGAAGTTGATTATAGTACTCTTAATGCGAACAAGTCTCCCTAAATACTCGTCTTTTGGAAAAAATAGGAGTTTGATTAAGGAATCTAGTAAAAGTTGAAAGTCAACATGATAAGTGATTATGTTTCCTTATGAATAAATTCCTCAATAAAAATTAACTTAAAACAAAAATGTTGTCTATTTACTTTTCCTACTGTAGAATCGAATACCGTTTAACCCATCACAAGTTTGTGATTTTCTTATGGTTAACTTTCTCCTAGACATGATTACTATCCCTCTCCCTCAAGAACATTACCCTTTGCTTTTTCTTCAACGTATATGTTTTTCTACATGGAATCCTAGAATGGGTTAACTCAGGTGACCTCTGTACTTATCTTCCTTTATTTTAAAGTGATTGTTTTACCGACTCTTGTTCCGATATGGGACTTTCAAGGATGTTTCCAAGCTCAATTTTAAAAATTGCGAGGACACAATTCCCAAAAAGGGGGGAAGGATGTAACACCACAGGTAAAAAAATAATATGACCTTTTCATTTTTATCCATATTTGGGGATAAAATATTGATATGACTTTAAAGGGGATGCTATTCTCGATGGCGTACCCAACACGCAACAACGAGTTTCTTGGGAATCTTACGTTGCACTCTAATAATAAAATAATATTATTTTAAATGGTAGTTAACATGTAGCCGTTGTATTGTCAGTAATGGATAGAAATAACTAAAATATGATTATATATGTTTTTAAATGTTTTTGCATTTATCCAATAAATAATAAAGGCTTAAAATATGGAAAGAATTCAATTTTAGGCGTATATGCCCTAGTTTTCACTAAAGGTTCACTTATCGCCTTTTGATGGAGAAACGTCATTAAATATAGTTTTGTTCACTATTATACATTCTATTGGACCAAATATAACTCTTATTAAGAAATGGGAAATCAAAATATACTTTGTGTAATTTTTTGGTATCTTTCTGATAAAGTTCATGTTTTAATGAATACTGTAAAATGTTGTATTTTAATTCAAAACCTCTTTTTAATCTAATTTATTTATATGATTAGATTATATTTTGAATTGGTTTTAAAGTGAAATTAGAATATATTTTTACCATTAAATCCAATAGCGGTCGTTGTAATTAATTTCACTTTGAAATCAGACTTAAAATAGTCTCAATCTTTTGATAATTATTGTTTCATAAAAACATGCTATTTGCTCTGACAGTAGGAATTAATTATTAAATTTATTAATGTGACTAATATGCTTTGAATTTTGTAAAATAGGCTTAATTTTTGAATTCGGAATATCAAATATAGCTTAGGGTGAATTTTATGGATTTTTCTGAAAAACATCAATTTTTTATGAATAGTGAAACCACTAAGTGGTACTTATAAAAACTGATTTTTCAGTTTAAATGAAATTTTTCCATCTTTGTGTTTTGAATTTCAAAAATCTGACATACATGGTTTTCATTAAGAAGTAAAATGTGGTTCAATGGGATAAAAATAATTTTTTGGTGAATAGTAACTTATTTAGTTTTTAAACACGATTAGAGGTAATTAGTGTAGTTTATGCTAAGAATAATGTTTTAATAAAATGAAATGACCTAGAAGCATGTCCTACTCACATTTTATGTGTCATGACCGACCAAGAAAATCAATGGGTCAACTTGGGGACCCCATGGAGCCACTTTGGTTGGAAAATGACAGAAATATCATTTTATTTAATGTTCAAGTAAAAATGACACAAACATGAGATGTTTTACTAAAAAAAATTTACATGGGGTTATACAAGTCATATATTTGACTATAAATCTTAATTAAAAAGATAAAAAGATTTACAACATAATAGTATTTTTTTAATAATTTTTAGACATTATATAAATTAAATTATTTATGACATCATGATGATGCAGCGATAACCTCATTATTTAGCGATTTAAATAAAATGGAAATATAAAGTAATATCTAAGACCTATACATGTCCAAAACCTATTGGATGTGGGTATTTCGAACCCTTATAACCTTATCCTTGAAATAAATCAATGTGGGACCTTCAAAAACCGAAACGCTTTTGAAAATAACGTAACATTTTGTAACTTTACATGAGTGCCCCTCATCTCCTCTTATAAAAGGCCCCACCTCTACCTCCTTACCCACACACCCAAATCATTTGGCTTGGCAAATCTCTAACCATTTTTTCTCTACACTTCCCCTCTTACTCCTTGAAGCCTCACTTTGGGCAGAAGTATTCCCAAGGAAGCCTTTGAGCTCAAATCAAAGGGAGTTACCCGATTTTAAGGTAATGTCTTCACTTGTGTCCTTTTGTTTTATTTTGCTTCTCCAACCCCCTAAACTCTTTTTATTAATTTATTTCGTAACAAATCCTGTATCTTCAATATAATAGGATGTTGTTATAAGAAGGATTCGAGCTACACTTACACACACCTACATCTAATGGTTAAAGAACATACTGTTTCCGTGGATGGTGAATTTCTGCCTCCCGAAACGATGATTGTTCAACATTCTTCTAACACCTTCAAAGGTGGTCATTAAGATGACAATATATTTATATATGATATTTAATATGTTTATGTTTTACTTAAGCTTCTATATTTTTCATTTATGGCGTACCTTTAGGGTTTCCATTATGGGTAAACGTGATATCTTCATTTAAGGAAGTGCGGACTACCGCCCCATCAAAGTTATTTGATTCGTTAATACCATATCTGGTACGTATAAAGGATATATTTAATGATTTTATATATGATACCATACTTTAATTAAAATACTATTATGTATCATTATGTTTTAATTCCATTAAATATGAAATAGAAATGGAAGTAGCGTTCATGCGTACGTACGGCTTACCGTCTCCATGAACGGTACATTTCATTTCTTATCTCAAAATGTTATGTAATATTATAAGTACATATATATAATGGATATATATGTAATATATTAAATATAATTATTGATATCAATCTGGAATTATAACATATATATATCTCTATCATTTTGTTTTAATTCCATTAATATGACAAAAAATGAAAGTTGCGTTCATGCGTACATACAGCTTACCGTCTCCATGAATGGTGCTTTTAGTTTTTTATCTCCAAATTATATGGAATAGTATAAAATGTATATTTACTGGATATATATGATATTTTAATCATTAATACTATTATTTATATTATTTACTTATAACTACATGGGAATCATTTTTCAAACAAGTTCATTTTTGACTCATGTACCAAACATCGGCAAAAATGTCTGATATGAACTAACATTATTAATCAATTATTATGACATTATAATATGTGATAAGAACTGAATAATAATATCTAAAGGAGGTACATAGGGAATTATTAATTGACCAACGTTTATTATTCAGGAATATAAAGAAACGAACAAGACAAGTTGGACTAATGGTAAGGGATTCTACTCCTCTCTTTCTTTTTAAGTACACTCTTTTATTTCATCCCTTTTAAGATCATCTTTCTTGTGATTGGGATTTTATTTTATATTACTCATACTGTAATTTTTATATTCATATGATGAGATACCCTATTCTCTATAATCAATCCATTTTGGATGTTTTGAGTGGCGCCGTTAAGCTGCCGAATTTTCGTAAGAGATCTAACCTCTCTCTTTATTTTTAAGTACTCTGTTTTATGTAATTTCACTTAAGCTAATAATTATTCTGTTTGGGGATATTGTTTTATATTCCTCATACTGTAATTATTATGTTCATATTATGAGATACCCTATTTGATCTCATAAATCCATTTTTGGATGTTTTAAGTGGCGCCGTTAGGCTGTCGAGTTTTCGTAAGGGATTTTTCATCTCACTTTTATTCCCGTGAGATTTATGCAACATTTGCCACAATTTCCTTTGAGTGGTGTATTTACTACCCATTATTCTACTCTCTATGTAATATAGTTCCGTTTATGAGTATTTACATCAATGATGTATTGTCTTTCTTTAATGGGGTGTATGTTTCGAAAGATACCCATGTCGGTAAGGGAACCTTTCACCCTCCTCATTTTAAAAGACTTATTTTGTTGGGACTTTTAATATACATATTGTAATGTTGTGAAATGTTCTTATATATCATTATTGATGTAAATTTTATTTCTAAGTGATGAGATACCCTTTTTATCTCTCATCAACTCTTTTTCTATATTTTGAAGTGACGCTGTTAGGCTGTCAAATTTTTGCAAGGGAACTTCTTAACCCAATTTTGATTCTTTGGGATAAACTTGTACACCTTGAATATGTCATTATATTATTATGTGTGAATGTCCTCTGATTATTTTACACTTAATACCCACTTATATTTTGTGTATTCGTTTGTCACACATAGTTATGTAACTGATTTATCCTTAATCCAAGGATATCTTCTTTTTATGGGACATTGTCTTAATCTCCTATCATTGAGGCATATTTTGTTTTATACACAACTTTCTTTTATATGGTTTATAAACCCCTTTGAATTTTAAGTTTATCAAAAAGGAATATTTTTATGCGAAGTGTTTTACTAAACGACAAAAGGGAATGTTTTTGTCTTACGTATGCGGCGAAAACGACTTCCCCGCTGCCGTGACCATTATTTGAGTTTCGGTTTCCTCTACAATCCATACATTCTTTTTAAAAGAAAAATAAATATCATGTTTTACTTTTCGGTTATTTTGGTATTGAAAATGGTTTTCATAAAGTATTTATATCAATGTTTTGTATTGATATCTTGTTATTGAAAGGTGGAAATGTTATGTTTCCTTTATGCATGTTTTATGTGATAATATTATGTTATGGTTCTTGGGAATTGTTATGAAGACAGTTGGTTCCATGATAAACTAAGGGCGGGTGAGCCCGATATAGCTCTCCAATGCATTGGGTAATGCGAAGGACTAAAATGTTAAGGTTTCTCCGAATAGATTTAGGGAATATACTGTGGAGGGTATTCCAAACGTAACCAAGAGGTTTACTCCCTACGTAAGAATGCTATGAATGCCTCAAGTTACCTTTTATGTCTTATGATTTCTATGATTTATTCATGATTTGATGAGGTATTTTAAAGTTCCTATGTTTTATGGGTAAAGTATTAATTCATTATTATGTATATATGAACTCATGTTTCCTTTCCATATTTTTATAACCCTTACTGAACTTTTTATGCTCATCCCAAGTTTTGAAATGTTTTTCACAGGTCAGGGGAAAGGTACATGATGTGATGATAGTGTCAAGGATGTGTCAAGAAAGAATCCATGTTTTATTTTAAATATGTGTCTATTGATGGGAATAATTAATACTATATTTTATGTAACCACTTTGTTTAAATGTGGAATGTAATGCACGTTTCATGATCTAATTCTATAAAACTCTAAACCTGAAAAGATCATCTATGTGTAATCTTGTAATAACTCAAGATTAAGTAAGGTTTAAGGCTGGGGCCTTATATTTAATCTTGATAATGATTGTGTATTGAGGTTTGGGAAGAAATTATATGTACCTTGTGATTCACAGTTAAAGAATGAGATTTTATGTGAAGCTCATAGTTATCCGTTTTCAGTTCATCCTCGGAGTACTAAGATGTAAAGAGATATCTGTGAGTATTACTGGTGGGATGGAATGAAAAGAGATATTGTGGATTTTACTATGATGTGTTTGACTTTTCAGTAGGTTAAAGAAGAGCGGCGGTTACTGAAATGGATGATTCATACTCTAATGGTTCCATAGTGGAAATGGGAAAATATATACATGGAATTCGTTGTGGGATTACCAAAGACATATTGAGGTAATAATGAAATATGGTTTATAGGTGATCGATTGACTAAACTACTCATTTCTTTCTATTCGAGATACTCTATCATTAGGCCAAGTTTCTTAGTTGTATATTAAAGAGATATTCAGGTTGCATGGATTTCCTCTCTCCATTTTATCTAATCATGATCCCAGGATTACATCTAACCTTTTGAAAGTCTTTGAAAAGTCATTGGGCACTGAATTAAATTTCAGTACACCTTTTAATCAAAAATCAGATGAGAAAACAGAATGAACAGTTAATACATTGGAGGATATGCTACGTGCTTGTTCACTAGATTATCAGGGAAGGTTGGATGAAAATATTTCTATGGTTGAATTTTTATATAATAACATTTTTCATTCTAGCATACAGATGGATCCATTTGAAACATTTTATAGAAAGCATTTTAGAACTACAGCTTTTTGGGATGAAGTAGGTGAAAGGATGTTGATGGGACCATAATTGGTAGAAGATATGGAAGAGAAAGATCATTTAATTCCTAAGCACATGAGAACAGCTCAGAGTAGACAAGAAAGTTATGCAGATAACCAAAGGAAGGATCTTTCTTTTTAGGTAGGTGACCATGTGTTTCTCATTATTTCTAAATGGAAAAGTGTGACTTGTTTTGGTATGAAGGGAAAGTTGAGTATGAGGTTCATTAGACCTTATTAAATTCTTGAGAAATTTGGATCATTTGCGTGTAGAGTGGATTTACCACCATTTTTATCCCGGGTACACAATGTTTTTCATGTATCGACATTGAAAAAGTATATGCCAGATACATCTCATGTTTTGAGCCCATAGGTAGTTCAGTTAGTAGACAATCTCTCTTATGAAGAACAACCAGTTTAAATTCATGACCGTAGAGAGGAAGTGTTGTGGAATAAAGTAATTCATCAGGTAAAGGTTTTTTGAAAAAACTATATGGTTTAAGAGGCAATGTCGGAATCTGAAAATGCTATGAGGGATAAATACCTCCACTTATTTTGATAAGTTAATAAAAATTGCGAGGACGAAATTCCTAAAATGGGGAAGGATGTAACATCCTAGGAAAATGGAGAATATGGAACATTTCATATTTATTAATTTTTATGAATTAAATATTATTTTTACTTTAAAGGGGTTTCTATGTTCGATAGCATACCTGATACGCAACAATGGGTTTCTTTGGAAACTTAGGTTGCACAGTAATAATTTAATATTATTATTTTAAATGGTAGTTAAATACTAGAAATTGTATTAGAAAGAATTAATGAAACTAACTTCAATATGATTATACATGTTTTTAATGTATTTACATCTATCCAATAAAACGTTAGAGGCTTAAAATGTGAATGAATCTAGTTTTAAGCATAATTTACATTAAAAGGATGATTTATCACCTATTAATGGAGAACCCTATTTAAATATAGTTTTGGTCACTTAAATAAATTCTAATTGACCAAATAAAATCCTTCATTAGAATGGGGACATCATATTTTACTTAGGGTAATTTTTTGGTATTTTTCTGATAAAGTTCATTTTGTAATAAATAGTGAAAAATATTTTATTTTAATTCAAAATCACCTTTTAATATAAATTATTTATATGGTTAGATTATATTATTAAGTGGTTTTAAAGTTTAATTATAATATATTTTAAACATTTAATCCAATTTTGGTCATTGGAATTAATTTCACTTTGAAATTGGACTTAATCAACTGTCCATCATTTCATAGATATTAATTCTTAAGAAACACGGTATCTTTTTTGATAATGGGAATTAATTTTAAAATTAATTAATTCTACTTATATGTTTTTAATTTGAAAAAATAGACATCATTTTTAAATTCGGAATATCAAATATATCTTAGGCTGAATTTTTGGTATTTTTCGGAAAAAACTGCAATTTTTGATGAATAGTGAAAGCACTTAGTGGTTGTTAAAAAAACTTAATTTTTCTTTTAAATAAAATTTAACCACTTCCATGAATTTAATTTACCAAATCCAACATACATGGTTGTTATCATGAACTAAAATGTGGTTCAATAAGATGAAAATAATTTTCGGTGAATAGTATCTTGTGACTTTTATTTACCATGGTTAAAGGTAAATAAGGTAATTCAAGGTTTATGGAATATTATAATAATTCATATTTACCTTAACAGTTATCCAAACTATATTGGTTGAGTGATGTACGACCATGGAAATATTTGGGTCGATTCTGGGACCCCATTGAGCTACATGGAAGTGACAATGACAATTTGGATTAATTAATTTAATGTAAAGACAAAATTGACAATAACTAATATATTTTAGTAATTAATTATTATATGGTGTTATATAAGTAATATTTCAGACTATAAATATTAATTGGAAAACGATAATTTTTTCTTACATCATTGTATTTTTTATATAATCTTTAGACATTAAATACATAAAATTAATTATGATACAATAATGATGCAGTGTTTACCTCATTAATAAATCATTAAAACAAATAATAATATAATGATTAAAATAATATCTAAAATATGTAAAATTATGATTAGATGATTTTATTTCGACCATGAGTCAAAATATCTTCATCATTAATGATTATTGGACCATTAGAAACCGAATATCGTTATATAATAAAGTAATAGTTTCACACTTTCCTAAAGAGACCCTCCTCTACCTTATAAAAGGAGACCACTTATAACCAATTCCTCACACCTATCAAGCCATTTGGCTCATACAAACACTTACCAATTAAGATACATACATCCCTCTCCTCCTCTTAAAAGCCTTACCTTAGGCATAAGGCACTTCAAAAATTCATTTTGGTTCAAACCAAAGGAAGTTACCCAAAATAAACGTAACAGTTTCTCTTAAATTTTTTCTTTTATTTTACTTCTCTAACCCTAAAATATTTTTTATTCCTATATTTTGTAAGAAAAATATTATCCTCAATATATTAGGATATTATTTTGAGAATTATTTGAACTACACTTACACACACCTCTATCTAATGGGTGAAGAACATAATGTTTCTGTGGATGGAAAACTTACGCTTCAAGAAATGATGATTGTTCAATTACCTCTTACCACCTCTCATTGTAGCCATTATGATAGAACTGTATTTATATATGATATATATTATTATTATTATTTCCTTATTCTTATGTACTTCCCAATTATATCAAGCCTTTATGGTTTCCATAGTGGGTAAATACGATAATTTCATTTGAGGAAGTGCGGACTACCGCCCCCTCAAAGTGATGTGATTTATTAATAACTTATGTGGGATGTATAAAGGATGGAGTTAATGATATTATATATGATATTATATTGGAATTATAATATACCATTGTTTCATTATGTTTTATTTTCATCAAAATAAGAAATAAAAATGAATGTAGCGTTCATGCGTACGTACGACTTACTGTCTCCATGAACGGTGCATTTCATTTCTTACCTCTAATTGTTATTTACTATTATAAATACATGTATATACTTGATATATATGATATATATGATATCTAAATAATGAATATCATTTCGGATATAATGGACTATTGACCACATTGACAAAATGTAATATAAGGTGTTCATTTTTGACTCAAGTGCCAAATATCAACAAAATGAACATTATTAACAAAAATGATTACATAATGTTTACAACATGGTAATAAGCGATATAAAAGGTATAATAAATTAGAAAAAGGTTTGTAAGATATTATAAATTAACATTAGTTTATTATTTAGGATATTAATGAATGAACGAGTCAATTCAGACATGAGGTAAGGGACTTCCTCTCAATCTCCATTCATTGAGGCATATTCTGTTTTAATACAAAATTTTCTTTAATAATCTATATAAACACCTTTGACTTTTCATTTTATTCAAGGGGAATATTTTTATATGAAGCATTTTACTAAACTAAAAATATATATTTTCTTAACATATGTGTTGACGATGACCATTCCACCATCGTGATTATTATTTGATCTTAGGATACTTTAACAAGCTGAAATGTTTTTAAAAGGAAAAATAAATACCATATACTCTTTTTAGGTATTTTGGTATTGAAAATTATATTGAGAATGGATTTATTACTTCAATATCTTGAAATTATATTTTGTAATTACAATGTGGAAATGTTATATTAACTTTATGCTTATGTTATGTGTCACGATCATGTTATGGTTCTTGGGCATTATTATCCTATACAGGTGGTTCCGTGATAAACCTAGGGAGGGTTAGCCAGAGATAGCTCTCTAATGCATTGGGTAACGTGACATAGGTAAATGTGAATGTTTCTCCAAAGAGATTTATGGAATATACTGTGATGGGTATGGAAATGTACATCTCAATGTAGTTGTTATAGCTACAATGTATGTATGATATGGATTCCACATGTTACCTTTATGATTTATGATTTCAATATGTCTTTTATAAATCGTGTGATTTCATGAGGTTAGTAAAAGATATTATGTTTTCTCTTTATTTATGAACAAATGTTTTCATTCCTTGTTTTGTAACCCTTACTGAGCTTTTTATACTAATCCAATGTTTTGAAATGTTTTCACAGGACTTAAAATGAATAGGGTCAAGGTTGGGATCAAGGAAAAGTCATGTTGTCTAAAACCTGAAACTAGAAATGACTATTTTTCAAGGGTATTTATTTAATGAAAAAATAGATACTGGGTAGATTTTATTACATGTAATATTCATGTTGTTATGTAAACATAATGACCTAATTCTCTATAACTCTAATCATGAAAAGATCCTCAATGTGAATTATTCATTTAATTCAATATTATGTAATTTTTAAGCTCGGGTCCTTATACATTCATCCAAATAAATTTCAAAAGAACTAGCAAATCATTAATAAGGAAGTCTCGTTTCAACTAAGAAGTGATATCTTTGTAATACCTCCATTTCCACATAAACATTTCACTCAAAGTTCATATGCTTAAAAAACACCATTAAAACAAAGTTTCATAGAAAAAACAAAAGAATATAGAAAATTAAAAAAATCATTTTGATACCTAATACATTTCAATAAAAACACTAGGTATTTATATGGCATCTCTAAATTAACGAATAATATATTTCTATGAATAACATTGAATTTTACATAAAAATGTTATTTAAACTTCATTTTCATCAAAAATACCACTAAAACAATTTTAACCAATAATCAAATTATATAAAAATGAAAATTTTATAAACACATCAAGATATTTCAAAATGATATAATACTCAAGGAATCACTTCCCAAAATTAATAGAAATATGAAACCTTTATGTGAAAATTCAATCACAACACTATTGCACATCAATGAACTTAGATGAATCCAAAGACCAAAAGAAAAGACAAAGAAACCACAGATCAAAACCTAGGTACACACTTTATCTTATTAACACATTAGAACATTAAGAAAGAATAAAAAAACCTATATAATATGGATGGAACCCAAAGTGAATTTACATACATGAATGATCATGAGGATTCTCTGCCAAATCCACCATAAATAATGAGTTCTATGAAAGCTTGAGGGAGCTTGGGGGCCTCACATTGCTACTAGGGCCGAATAGGGGGAGAATGGGAGGGTTTAGATTAATCCTAGGAGTTCCAACAACGAATTTAAATAATATTTTTAATGTCCAAGACACCATGTTTAGTGTGCCAGCAAAATTTAGTAAACTGTGTTTCCAAACCATGTGGCGTGTTCTGGAAGCCCAAAAATGTGTTGTATTTTCTCCAATTTCATGGGGTCCAAGTGAGAAACCGTGTTGAAAAAATATTGTCCATATATACGGTGATATAATTTCCAAAATAAAACCCCCATTTCACCATAAGACACATCCAACTCAAGGGTATTAACCACCCCAATAACATCCACTACAAGAGGTACCACTAGGTGTGTCAAAAATTTGATTCAAAAACACCTCTTACTCATACCTTCCATTTTAGAAAATGCAAGTCCAGATACCATCCAAAACATCCAAATATAATTACATAGATCAAGAACACCTTCGGCCCCAAATCTAATCCTAGAAATCCTAGAGGCCAAGAGGAAACCATGAAAGAAAATTGTTTTTGAAACAAATTAAGGAAATTGAAAATCTAAGAGTGATAGTAGATTTCATTCATTTCAAAATTACAATTGAGCCACTAACCTCATATATAGAAGTCCACCATTCTCCTCATATCTTCAAAACATAAAAACCAAATTTTGGACTAAATACTTTCCCAAATTACTTATATAATTATATATTTTAATAATATATTCCTTAAATTGTTCAAAAAATACGCCATGTATTTTTTTAGGTGAAATATAGAAAAACTTATTTAAAAATGTAGTAATGTTTCTCAATAAGATTATTATTTTATTACTTTTTTCCATCTCATTCAATTTTACATAATACATTCTCATATAATATACTATGTATGTTCCATATAAATATATTTCATTATTATAATATAATAACATAAATACTTATCCAATTTTTTCAAATGGTTTTTAAAATCATCAATCATGTGATTGGGGGTCTACCACCTCATGAACGAATGTCATTAATTTCTTCATTACCACCACTTAAGGTTAGGAATTATGATGAATATAAAGTATATATGTTATATGTTTAAAATAATAATACTTATGGATTAGTTATATAATATATATATATTTATTTATTTTACATTCCATTTCAATAGTGATACAAAAGTATCATTCGGGTGTACGGTGGACTACTATCTCACGAAGTGTTACATTTAGTTTTCACTAACTCATTAAAGAAAAATTGGAAAATAGTAAAGTTAATAATTATATATTATATTAATGACATAATTATGATACTAATTACATATTTATTATTATGTAAAAAAATTATAACATTTTATTTATCAACATTCAAATCATTAAATGATGATAATGTCATTCATGTATGTGTGGAATACGTCCATCACAAAGCTATGTGACTCTATATTTTCATCACTACAAAAAATGGAAGAATTATATGTGTTTTATTAAATAAATTATAATTTATATATGATATTTTTATCATTAATTAATTATAAAATATAACTTAAAATCATTTTTATTGGAATCAATTAAAAATGGAATCGTTACTTAAGCATAAGTACTACATATCATTTCCCTGATCGTAACATACTTAATTTTTTCAAATAAAAATAATTATTGGTATTAAAAGTTTAATTTATGTATATATACAATAATTATTTAATTATTATTATTGATGTTATATAGAATATGATATGAAAGATAACATGATCTTTCATAAAAATGTATCAATTGTGAAAAAAGGAAATTAACACCAGAAACAATGAATATAATGAAATATTATTAATGGATGAGAAATATATATTATAAAAGTACCATATATGGTATTATAAATATTAATATGGTTCTATAATAAGTTAATAAAATATTTTAAACCATTATATAAATGGATAATTCATGTTCAATACAAACGTATCGTGATGAAATAAATTCATAACTAAATATTTATTCATCGAGTTAAAAGTCAAATTTTTAGATTTTTCGTGGAAATATTATGTATGTAATTTATATTGATTATTTTAGGTATTATATTTATTTTTTATTTTTATTTAAATTTGATACACAAAATAGAATCATTCATTAATCTACAAAATAATGGTAGGGTCTTTTTAAGGTATATTTTTATATTTTCAGTAATATATATATAAATTATTTAATAAACAAATATTGTTTAATGATGATTATATACCAACACTTTTTTAGATGATATCATGAATATTTTAACCTTGGTAGTTTTTAATTTCAATTTTATGTTATTTTTTCAGTTGGATAATGATTCAATGATATTGAAATGGAAATTATTTTGTGTAAAAACGTAATCTTTTATTAGTATTTTTTAGGATTATGATTCATAAGATAAATAATTATTCGTATAAAAAAATACTAAATTTAATATCTCATTTAATTATTAATAATATTTTCCAAACCAATATTTTAATACTCTATTCGGTCTGAATTCAATTTTTTTTAAAAAACCAATTTTAAAAAAAATTGAAAATGTTCTCAAAACCTCATATTATTTTTAAAATAAATTTTTCCTTATTTTCGAACATAAAATATTAATGTAATCTTTATTTCATTTTAAGAACACTACACGTTTAGTTTTTATTAAAAATGAAGACGGAATATTTATTTTAATGTTTATGGTATGAAAGAAATATACCGTCATTCGGACCATTAACTTCTTAAATAATATATTGTAATTTTTTGAGGTCGTTTTTAAAGAATTGGATATTAATTTTTTTTACAAATACTGGTTTCCAAAATGGAAATTGAATTTTTCTATTGAGTTTTTTTAAATTATCGTTAACACACCCTTTATATGTTTTCAAGGATCTATTCAATGAAATGGATTTTTGAAATTTTTAATGAATTATTTTTTTCTAATAAGTAAAATTTCAAAATTAAAGTGTAATACTTATAAAAATATATTAAATGATACTCTAATGGGTTTTTAATCACTCATATTTAAAACAAAATTGTCACTTTTGCTTAAATGAGGATGTTTTGTAGTGATACCATTATCATTCTTTATCTTAATGGTTTAAGATTGTTCTAGATTCATTTTTATTGAAATCTATTCTTTTTTATGTGTAAATCATGTTTCTAAATGTTTTTTATGAATCCCATTTATTTCACTCGGGTCAATAATGTTTCTAATAGACTATTTGGGAAGCCATTAATTTTACAAATATTAATTATTTTATAAATGGGATAATGGTTATTTTATGAGTTATGTGATTAAATAAAATCATTATGTACATTATTCAAATTTATTTCATTTGAATTTTATTCTATGATGGGTTCACATAGATAACTATTTGGGATCCTGATATTGATTAAATTATGGGGATACCCAAATAAATCTCCAAATCTTTAGTAATTATTATTTTCTTAAGATTATTATTCTGGATGTCAACCAAATGATTATTCCATTTATCATGTTTATATAAATGTTTAATTAGAATGATCTTCCAAGATATCAATACATTTTATTTATGTTCTAAATGAATTTAAAATGTGTACTCTGACCACAATTTATATGATGTCTCACATGATTATAGTTTTGTATTACTCCATCACATATTAAATCCTTATTCCATGTTTCATGATTGATTAATAAGGTATCTATTTGTATGATTTCATTTATGATTCAGTCATGCACTCTTATTATATCATTATAATCATTTTTTATCTTATAGTCATTGATGGCAATCAATTTTAAATGATGAATCTTACCATTATTAGGAATTCTACCTTATACTTCTTCTTTATCTATTAATATAGGTTATCAAGTGTGATATTGAATTAATTATTTCTAAAAGGGTTTCATATGCATGATGTTGGTGACATAATACATAATATGAAAATCTAGGTATTGTAGAGAAGATACACTATTAAATTAATATAATGAATCATCCCTAAACATTACATATTACTATAATTTTATACTAGAATTCAATTTATCATATTCCTAATTTTATTTTAGGATTTCAGTTTATGATAATTTTTTTATAACACAGATATAAAAAACCGTATATTACATGTTGGATTATTCTTATCAGTGTCCTCTTCCCTCCAAGTAAAACATTGAACGAAAAACCTGATTACATTTTATGAAAAATATGAACAACATTAATCATTAACTCTACCTTTCCCTTACACAACATAAATATATTTGAATAATACTTTAAAATATTCAAGGATGAGAATGTTATCAGTAAGGGACATGAAAATCAAATTAATGAAAACATTATTCAATAAATATTTATAATTTCTTTCATTTTTACAATTTATATTTTGTGAAAAATTATCATTTTCTTAACAAATATTTCACTTAATGTACCCAAATTATTCCAAATAATTGTTCATCAAAACCCAAAATGTAAAAAATAAATATCATAAAGGTTCCATGATTAATATACACTCTGTTATAAATTTCATCCCTAATTTATATTCACTTTTTAATACATTATAAAATAATTAATTTCATAAAAAATTCAAATAATGAATAAACAATAAAGGTGTCTAATGACATCATTTTCATATCACTCTTACATATTTTATAGTTTTATCACCTACTTATGAAGAAAACAAAACATACAAATATTTAATAACCATCACAGTATATTCCAATAATCCCTTAGTACAAACATAGCATGTTTACTATATCTCTTTTCAAAATTCATTGTAGTGATATAATGGGAACCACATCAATTGATATAAAATGGAACCACCTATACATATAAAAACTTCCCATGATAATTTAAATAATAATATCAATGAAATATTGCAAATAATATTTTTTTGAAAAATGACTATTTCAATACTAAATAACTTTTATTTTTCAAAAATGTAATGCACTTATAATGTAAAACATTTTACTAGAAAATATACTATTAATAATATAAAGGATGATTAAAAAATAATGTATAAAAATCGTGATAAAATTAAAAAATTCCATATAAGTTATAGAAACATTCATTATGACATTTTTAAACATATTTGAATTTGTAAAATTGAAAAATTATTTTTAAGAGAATGCCTCTTATATAAAACCATAAAAGATTACTTTATAATTTTTTTTGATAAATTTGTAAAGACACAATTTAAATCATTCATTTCATTATACATAAATTCTTAACAAAAATTTAAAAATAATTAATATGAAATTGAAAAATTTATAGAAATATTTAGGAAAAATAAAACAAGGTAATTAGTTACAGAGTATATTAACATTAGTATAACAAATCAGGTAAAATATTTCTCTTCCAAAATCATTTTAACGACCCAAGATTGTCGTTCATGGACATTACATTACATTTGTGGAAAACATAATACATGACAAACATAAATGACCAAAGACTGTAATTGTTTATTGTCTTTGGAAACTCAGAACATAATATTATAATAATGGTGAATGATCTTAAATATCTCCCATAATGATATTCCACGATTTTTTTCATACCTAAAATCATTATTTATATCATAGGGAAAATAAAACATAAAAAGGGTGAGCTCAAATGCTCAGTAAGGGTAAAACAGAGATCTTAAAAAATATGTAAAAATATATACATAAAAACATGAAAATAAAACATCAAAATCATGACCAATGACATAAATCATGGATGTACATAAGGCATATATCATAAATAATAAATAATAATTATAAAATAAAACATGTAATTGTGGAAAACAGTTAAGAACATGATATTATTTCAATAGTAACCACGAAATTACTGCCAAGACCATCACAGTGGACAAATTCCATTACTGAATCGGGATTACTTCCCATTACAACCCTGTATTACTGAACCAGGTTTTACATCTCGTTCCTTCCATGTATATCTCATGAGATATAAATTCTTACCCAATTCATTAGAGAGAGATGTAGTTACCACCCATCTCAAAATGAAATAATTCATACATTTTCACAAAATAAATGTAAATCATTCATCATAACACAAAGAATAAAATGGGTTTCATAAATATCATTCCATCATAACATAATCCATATTAAACAAATGGATATAATTTCATCATAAGAAAAATCAAACCATGTAAATAATATAGAAATAATTCTTCAAACAAAACCATATTATATAATTTCATCATAAATGTAAAAAAATTTAATAAATCACTTGAAATGAATTTTTGATGAAAATATCCTTTCTTCATCCAAGTCATTTTCTTTTCTCAAAATGATATGCAGTTTAAAAAGATGAGGTTTTTTTTGAAAATAATCATGAAATCTTATAGATTACACTTGATGTAAATAAGGCATTATAAAATCATTAAAATCTATTCACACCGTATATGTTAAAAAAACATTCTCCTCATTCTTTTAATGGAAAAGTCAAAAAGTACCACGTATGGTAAAAAATGATTCCTTCCATAACACAATGTAAAATTCAAAAGGTCTAAACATGAATTTTAACATACATGGAAGAGTATTAAACACTTTATATAAACATTTTTATGGACATGGATTAAAAATATAACCCTAGTAAATACTTATTAAAAAACAATATCTAATATGAAAGAGATTGCAATAATTATACATTACCTTATTTCCAATTTCATCCATATGTGTCTAAGACTCCTGTATAGTGGGGTCAAAACATATTATTACATGTAATAGAACCATGAAAATATTTATGATTTCATATATGATTCACTTATGACTTTATATTACCTGTTCACTTGTCAATTCCTTGTTAATGCATCGCTTTGGGTAAAATAGTTTCATTTATCATACGCGTTTTGAATTTTAATTATTCATATGATTACTTAGATCAGGATTAATTTCTTCCAAAATGTAATACATGATTTATATATAATATATATTCAGAATATAAATATATATAATAGATCGATAAATGGAATGAAATACACCATTCATGGAGATGGTAGGCCATACATACACATGAACGTTGTTTTCATTTCTTTATTGAATTGAATGGATTTTAGTAGATGAAATAAAAAAATATATACGTAAATCCAGTAGCATTATTATTTCATATATTTCATTATTATTCATTATATATACTTTATAATAATTCATGAATGGTTAACATTGATAATGAATTTCATCGCGTCGTGGAGACGGTAATCCGTACTTACGCACGAGTGATGATATCGTTCCCATAATTATTGAATGGAATTGGTGTGGATGATAAAATATCTAATAATTAGTATCATTTAATAATAATCATATATAGTTGTAATTTACACCATTTTACCCATCCATGTAAAGTGGTGTTGGAAAAACAGATTACACCACGGCGTGGAGACGATATGTCATACGTGTGGACACGCAGTGATTTCATTTTCCATAGGATGGATAGAACGTGAAATAAGGTTGTTTCAAATTTATAATAACATATAAGTATATTTCTGATACTTATTTTATTACATTATAATAAAAAATAAATAAGATTATGTAGAAGAATAAATGAATTTTAAAGAATTGTTAAAGGATATTACCTCTTCTTCGATGTTCCTCTTATAAACATCCTCTTAGGGAACTAAAAATTGTCTTTGAATAAGAACAGGAAATATAGAAGGTTTATAGGGAAGTGGAAAGGAGAAATGGGAAAATTTTGGTTGAGCATGAATGCTCAAAAATGTTTTTAAAGGGAGAGGGAGGAGGATCCCTTTTATAAGGGAGGAGAGGGGATCTTTTGGAAACCTCTAAAATATTAATTTATAATTAACACAAACCCCACATAAAAACCTCCAATAATAACTCAAAACTAAAAATAAGATGAGTTAGTGTTATAATCGCATCAGAAAATAAAATTTAGGCATTTTGGAAATATATTTTAGACCATATCAACTTGATTTATCCTTTTTTAATATATTTAATTTTATTTGTGGTAATAATATTATAAAATATAAATTGTTATAGATAATTACTTATGTGTTGTTAATTGACTATAATTGGATTATATATGAAATTTTTGACCATATAAATTTAAATTTATAATTTATAAATATTTCTGTGATTTTTAAACAATTTAATTATTATCTATTTTTATAAAATAACAATACTTTTAATTTTGACACAATTTATTTATTTGAATTTAAAGAAAATACACGGAGAGAATATATTTTAAAAACAAAATTTAATAGATTCCTAACATGTCATATTCATATAACCAATTCATGGAGCACATTTATTTGTTCATATAACATTTATTTTAATATTTTTAGAACCATTAATTTGATATTTCCCTTAATAAAATGATTACTACAACATTTTTGTATAATTATTTAATATACATATTTTTTGGCATAAAAAATAAAAATAAAATACTATGATAAAAATAAATCTAATATATTATATAATAAAACTTTTACTAGAATTTATCATCTTAAAATATCAACATTTAATTTGTTATATTTATTTAATCATGAAGGTGGAAACATTGACATCATTTAAAATAATATAATATAAGTGTCATAATTGCTTTTATAAGGCTCCAAATGGCCAACAAATCAACCTTTGGATGATTATGGTTCATATGTACACTGAAAATAATTTTTGGTCAGGTTTTTGGCTCCTTTTATGGATATTATAAGTCTAATAAAAAGAATATTATTGATTTTTCACTAAATAAATAATTTATGCGTTATTAATGTATAAAATATTAAAGTAATTATAAATTTTATAAAAATTAAAAATAAATTACCATGATAAATAAAAACATTTTATCTTTCAAATGAGTATTTATAACCGAATTTATATTCTATATATCCTTATATTAAAAATAATTTAATTAATAAAGTGTGAGTGAGACATATTTTACTTTCATGTAATGAAAATAAATTAATGGTGTTAATCACATAAAATTGGGTTCTAATAGATACCATTTCTACCCAAGTATATTTTTGGACGAAATATAATAATCCAATAATATTAAAAAAAAAATTTAAGGGTAATTTTATAATATTATTTTTACCCTTAATTACCTAATATACATTTAACTGTGGTAAATAAAAATTACGGTAGTTACTTTTCATAATGCCCCAAAAATAAAAAGGTATCCTATTAACATAATTTTGACCCACTGATTCCAAAAATGGAATCCATTCTTCAAAATTCCAAACACAAAATATCTAGTAATTAATATAAAATTAATCACGTTGTTAAAAAAACTGGTTTTTGTTAAAAACATTGCAAAAATCGAAATGATTTTAACAATGAATTCGCTGTAAAATTAATGATAATGGCTTAAATTACATTAAATGCTAAAAATATATTTTATTTATACTTTAAAACTATTTAATATTATATTTTAATCAAATAAATTATCTTAATGAAAAAAAAAATTTAAGAAAATTTAGCGTGTTTTTACTATTCATCAAAATAAGAACGTTGTCAGAATGATATAAAAATGTTATCCGATGTAAATTTTTATATCCTGATTCAAAAGAAGAATTTTATTTTATAAAATTTACATTATGAACTTTTCAAAAATAATATTAAAAATGGGTGCACCATTAAAAGGCGATAAAACTTCATTTTTTAAAAAAATACTTCTTTTATCCAAAAAATTGATTTTGTTCTCATAACTCATTCTAGAAAATATGAAAAATGAATTATAATGTTATAAAATTCAAAAATGTGGTTAATACTATTTATAATTTCTAGTTAATAATAATATTATTATAATATATTGTTATTATTGATACTTGGTATTGCGTACAAGACATGCTATTGATGAAAGTCACTCTTGCATGCAACACAAGCCAATGAGAGTGTTTGCGTATATTACAAACTAATACGGTGTTGTGTATAACACAATATATTCTTGGAGTAGTGTATAACAAAATATATCAAAGAAATTAAAATGAGTATTTCTCATAAAATCATGGGGTGTTACATTCTACCACCCACTAAATGAATTTCACCCTCAAAATTCATTGCGGTTATAAATAGTTTACTACATGAATGTTTATTTCATATAAACCCACATCATAAAAATGAATAATAAAACATAATATTAATAATTAATGTAAAAAATTTAATGGTTACCCAAATTAACTCATCACCGTGTTTCCACATACGAGGACATAGGTGAAAACATGGATATGGAAGAGAAATGTAACAACCAATTTTTGATGAAGAGTGGTAGATAACATGACAATGAAAAATACAAAAACCACAAAGCAATAAATTTTTGATGATATAAAGTACTATATGATTTATCAGATATGTAGGTACTAGGATAACATTTTTGGTTTTCAATATCCTTTCTTAATGATACAGATTTTTTTTGAATTAATATAAATACATACTTAATTTTTGTACAATCTATCCATTGTTCATGCATTGAACACTTTCCAATTCATCTCTTAAATAAATGCAGTTGAATTTTCCATTCATTAAAAGTTTTTAGATCATGCGAGAGAATGATAGGTCATTCCATTTGTCTCAAACGTAAGGTTAGAAAAAGTTATTAAATACACATAAGTCCATCTATGGGGAGATTAGTCATATATGGTTTCAAAAATAGACTTATACAATATCTATCATACCGCTTAATAAAATAAAACTAATTTCTACAAACCAGGGACTTTCTGTAGGCTAGTGGTAGGTGATAAAGTAATGTCACACTTTTGATGGGGGTTTGATTCCCACAACTTTGTTTGACGAGACAGGTTGTCTTCAGTCTTGCAGGTTGTACTTTTTCTAAAAATATACTATTTTAACACTATAGAAAAAACTTTTAGACATAAAAAATATTATCTGATGTCAAACATTATCCATTCCATCCTTTAGGCTTATCAAAAATACTTCTGCCCAATCTCATAATATAATGAAAATGACTACTAGAATGGTCATCTACCAAGCATGTGAATACCATAATTTATCCCCCATATATCATAAGATACATCTTGTTGGTCATATTCAAAACATGTTAATACCTTAATCATGTACTCTCTTGAAATATAAATTACCATAAAAACTTAGTGAATACCTGAATGATGGAAACAGTTAACTCTTTCCACAGACCAAAATTCCAAAATTTATTTAAACTAAAACCATGATATTACATTGTCCTTATATCAATCATGAGCCCATTAATACTATGGAACATATTATTTTATCTTTACCCCTTCTTTATGTGCATATCATCTACTTTCCAAAAATATTTCAATCACTTCTCAGGGTTACTGGTACAATACAATTGTTTAAAACCACAATAATCCAATAAATAGATATTCCAATATTCCACGATACTAGAAATGAGATTCCAACACTATTTTTGTAATCTCATTACTTAATCATTCCACAACTTCGTTGTCATATTGAAAATCTCCAATAGTGATTTCATGTGACTTCCCTTTTTCTTTTCCTTAAGAGGATGTTCATGTTGATCATCATTTACCCTTGGATTGGGGTATTGGTTAGCATAATGCCCCATTTCCCTACACTTGTATCATTGATGTGTTGGTTGTGTATTCTTTGTAATCTTTTCTCTATTCACATTATTAGCTACCCTTTTCCCATTAAATAGGCACTCAACTTCTTGATGACCTTCTTTTCAATTCTTAAAACATTTTCTAGTCCATTTAAGACAATCTCTACCATTATTCTTGACACAATTTTGAGCATAACAAAACATTTATCTTCTTTTCACCATTGTTTGGAGATTTTTCCTTCAACTCCTTCTTTCGTTTCTTATCAAGACCGTGAGATGGATTTTTATCACCAAATTATAGTTCTACCTTGATAGCACAACACAAAATTTCTTCATAGCTACTGAAGTCTCTTATAGCTAATTCCTATTCGATGACTTGGTTTGAAGCCTCTGAAGATTTGATCAACTTTACATTCAGCATGGATGATAAAGCTAGATGAATACCTTGAAAGACTTGTAAAATTCACCTCGTATATAACAAAAAATTCATCATTCTTTTAATGAAGATCAAGGAACTCCTTTTCCATCATTGTTCAAAGAATATGAGGGAAGTGATTATTGAAAAACAAGTTCTTGAAGACATCCCATTCCATGGATTTAATTTTGTCTTGCTACCTTGTATTATTAATTAGAGTACACCACTGGTCTGCTTCACCTTCTAATCCGTAAATATCCAAAATGAAATTTTCATGCTCTGAACAGAGAATTATGGAAAATATCATTTCAATGGTACTGATCCACTGTTCAGAAAAAAGTGGATTAGAAGACCAACTATGTGAAGGTGGATGTTTCCTCGTGAAGGAATCAATTGAATATTATTCCATTATCTTCACATTAAGAAGCCCAGAATGATTCATAGCTTGTGTAAGTATAGAAATAATAATTTTCACTCCATCTCCCAAAACATTGGTTTGTTCAGTAGGAAAACCATTTCTTTTCCCATTACATTGATAAACATGGTTCCTTCGGGTTCTAGCCATCATCTAAAACCCAAAAAAAATAGCATGAGACTAAAAAATCATGCTAACAGAACAACATAAAAAAGTGGGAGTACCTTCAATATATAACATCTTAGGATTAATTATATACTCGTTACTATAATTCTAAGACTATAAACTAAAAATATACATAACCTTAAGGACATCCCTAGACATACCATAGAAATATATCAAGGGATATCACTAATGTTTTCGCATCTTAGTTTCAAATGGTTGACTAAACATTCACTCTGATACCAACTATAAAGACCCAAGATTTTTATGCATGGATATTACATTACTTTTGTGGAAAAATTAATACATGACAAAAACAGATGCCCAAAGACTATATTATTTTTGTGTCTTTGGAAACTGAAAAGATAAAATTCTAATCGGGGTGAAAGATATTCAACATCTCTCATAATGATCATCCCCTTTTGATTTCTTACCTAAAACCATTATTTATATCCTGGAGAAAAGGAAACATAAAAATGGTGTGCTCAAATGCTCAGTAATGGTAAACATGGAGAACATAAAAAAAATACATAAACATTTGAACTTAAAAACATGAATATTAAAAAAAAAATCTTGAGCAATGAAATAAATCATGGTAGTACATAATGCATATATCATAAATGAACATTAATCATGATATAATAAAACATGTAATTGTGGAAAACCATTTTTCACGTGATATGATTTCCATTGTAGCTAAGGAATTGTTGCCAAGACCACTATGGTGGACAAAGTTCATTACTAAACCAGATTTACATGTCGTTCTAGGGCTGTATTACTGAAATAGATTTTACATGCCATTATAACCATGTCTATCTCATGATATATACATCTTTACCCAATTAATTGTAGGGAGATATAGGTCCCTTATATATCATAATGAAATCATTCTTACTTTTCCCACAAAATAATCATAAATCATTTATCATAACACAATGAATAAAATGGTTTTCAAAAACATCATTCCATCAAAATAAAATCCATATAAAACAAATATATATCTTTTCATCATAAGAAAATTCAAACAATGTAAATAAAATATAAATTATTCATGAAACATTTCCGTATTAAATAATGTCATCATAGATGTAAAATAATTTTAATAAAACACTTGAAATGAATTCTTGAGGAAAATACCCTTTCTTCTTCCAAATCATTTACTTTTCTCAAAATGACATGCAATTTAAAAGAAAAAAATTTATTGAAAATAATTGTGAAATCTTGTAGATTAAGCATTATGTAAACAAGGCATTATAAAAATGTAAAAATCTATTCACGGCATATATGTTAAAAAACATTATCCTCTTACTTTTAACAAAAAAGTAAACAAGTACCACGCAAGGTAAACAAAAGAAAGAATCCTTCTATAACAGAATGTAAAAGTCAAAAAGGGGAAAACATGGCATTAAACATACATAGAATAATATTAAGAACATTATTAAAATAGTTTTATGGGCGTGTATGAAAAATATAACCTTAGTAAATACTTACTGATAATCAATCTCGGATTATAAGGAGATTTGAATAATTATCCCTCGCCTTATGTCAAATTTCTTCCATATGTTTCTAAGACTCATGTATAGTGGGTTTAAACATATTATTTACTTTTAAAGATACCATACTTATATTTATGATATCATATATTATTCACTCGTGACTTTATATTACCTGTTCATTTGTCAATTCCATGTTAATGCAACATTTTGCGTAAATAATTTCATTTATCATACGTGTTTTGACTTGTAATTATTCATATGATTACATAGATCATGATTAATTACATACACAATGTAAAACATGATTTATATATCATATATATTTATAATTTAAATATATATAACAGATCGATAAATTGAATGAAATACACCATTCATGGAGATGATAGACCATACGTACGCATGACCGTTATTTTCACTTCCTTATTGAATTGAAGAGAAGCAAGTAGATGACATACATATATATATATATACACACATAAATCCAGTATAATTATTATTTCATATATTTCATTATTATTAATTATATATACTTTATAATCATTCTTGAATGGTTAACATGGATAATGAATTTCATCACGTCGTGGAGATGGTAAACTGTATCATGTTATAATAATCATATATAGTTATTACTTCCACCATTTTACCCATCCATGTATAGTGTTGTTTGAAAAATAGATTAAACCACGGTGTGGAGATGGTAAACCGTACGTACACACGTGTGATGATTTCATTTTTTGATAGATGGATAAAAGATTAAATAGGGTTTTTTAATATTTAAAATAACATATCAGTATATGAGTGATACTTATGTTATTAAATTATCATGAAAAAAATAAAGAAAATGATGTAGAAGAATTAAGGAATTTTAAAAAATCGGTAAAGGATATTACCTCTTCTTCGACGAGCTTCTTCTAAACCCCCTCTTACGGACTATGTTTGTAATTGAAGAAGACCCAGACCTCTAGTAGTTTTCTTGGGAAGTGGATAAGAGAAATGGACAGATTTTGGCCGAGCATGAAGGCTAAAAAACATTGTGAAGAGGATAAGGGGGCCCTTTTATAAGGGAGGAGATGTGCACTTTTGAAAACCTCTAAAATATTAATTTATAATAAACACAAAACCCACATAGAATCCTCCAGAAATAACTAAAATCCAAATATGATATGAGATAGGGTCAAAATATCATCAACTAATAGAATTTAGACATGTTGGAAATTTATTTTAAATTGTATCCACTTGATTTATACTTATTTAATCTATTTAATTTAACTTGTGGTAATGATATTATAAAATTTTAATTATTATAAATAACAACTTATGTGTTGTGAATTGTGTATAATTGGATACTATATAAACTTTTCGACCATATAAATTTCATTTATAATTTATATTTGTTTTTTGTGATTTTTATACAACTTAATAATATGTTATTTTTATAAAATAACAATACTGTCAATTTTGACACTATTCATTTATTTGATTTTAAATAAAATCCACACAGAGGATATATTCGAAAAAAATTTCATAGATTACTAACTTAACATATTCATCTAAAAAATTCATGGAGAACATTACTTTTTTCATATAACATTTATTTTAATATTTTTTAAACTATTTATTTGATATTTACCTTAATAAAATAAATTCTACAACATTTTTGTATAATTATTTAATATAATAATTTCCGTATAGAAAATAAAATTAAAATACAATGATATATATAAATCTAATATATTCCATAAGAATACATTTAATAGATTTTATCATCTTTAATTCAGAACATTTAAATTGTTATATTTATGAAATCATGAAGGTGACAAATTTGACATCATTTAAAATAAAATAATATAAGTGTCATAATAACTTCAATAATGCACCAAATGGTCCACAATTATAACTTTTGATGATTATTGTTAATATGTACATGACCAATAAGTTTTTTTTCAGGTTTTTAGGCCTTTAATGGGTATTATTAGTCTAATAAATACTATATTATTGATTTTTCACTAAATTGATAATTTCTATATTATTAGTGTATAAAATATTAAGGTAATTATATATTTCATAAAAATTACAAATAAATTTCAATGAAAATTAAAAACAATTTATCTTTAAAATGAGTATTTAAAACCATATTTATATTTTATATAACCTTATATTAAAAATAATTAATTTATTAATGTTTGAGTGAGACATATTTCACTTTCATGTAAAGAAAATAAATTAAAGTTGTTAATCACTTAAAATTGGGTTCTAATAGATACCATTTTAACACAAGTATACATTAGGACGAAATATAATCCTCCATTTATATTAATTAAAGTTTTAGGATAATTTTATAATATTATTTTTACCCTTAATTACCTAATTTATCTTTTACAATGGTAGATAAAATTTACCGTAGTTACTATTCATAATGCCTAAAAAATAAAAAATATCCTATTAAAATATTTTTCACTTAATGATTCCTAATATGGAATCAATTTTTCAAAATAAAAAACACATAAGAGTCAGTAATTAATTTAAAATTAATCCTGTTGTTGAAAAAAATGGGTTTTTGTTTAAAACATTGCAAAAGATTGAAATGATTTTACCTATGAATTCATTGTAAAATTAATGATAATGACATACATTATATTAAATGGTAAAAATATATTCTATTTATACATTAAAACAATTTAGTATTATAATTTAACCATATAAATTATCTTGATGAAAAATGTTGTATTTAAGTAAAATTTTGCGTGTTTTTACTATTCATCAAAATAAGAATGTTGTCCGAAATATATCAAAACATTATCCAATGTCAATATTTATATCCTAATTCAAAATAAAAAGTTTATTTTTGAAAATTGAACTTATAAACTTGTCAAAAATTAGATTTAAAATTGGTGCCCCATCAAATGGTGGAAAATCTACATTTTTTAAATACTTCTTTTATCCAAAAAATGGATTTTGTTTTAATACATCATTATAGAAAATATGTAAGATTTATTATAATGTTATAAAATTCAAAATGATGTTAATGATATTCATAATGTCTTGTTCATAATAATATACCACTGTTTAGTGAAACACGGTATTGCGTACAACACACGCTATTGAGGAAGGTCGTTATTGCGTGCAACACAAGCCATGAATAGTGTTTGCGTATACTACAAGTTAATACGGTGTTGCGTATAGCACAATCTAATCATGGTGAAACGTACAAAACAAGACATCAAAGAAATTTAAAAGAATATTTCTTATAAAATATTACGGTGTTATAATTACAATAGTAGGTTAATATTTAATTTATTATGAGCATTTCACATGTTTATTGTTACATTTTTTAACCACATATTTTGTTATATAAAATTACATATTAATATTATTTCACCTAGGGATTTTGATGATATTTGGTTTATATTTTCAAAATGACTTTGATTAGAAAACTATGGTAAAAGTGTCCATTGTCCCATCATATCTAAAATAATATTAATTAAATACTTATAATTTGTATACATTAATTATTATTTTTAATACACCCAATAAACATAGTTATGAAAAATTAAATATGTGACCATCATGGATATTGTACATCATACACATTCATATGCAATTAGTCCATTTTATCAATGATCATTATAGAGTGAAGATAAATATTTTTTCCAACATTAAAAAATGATTATAAAATAAAAAATATAATTTTAATCTTTTAATATATTTATATATATTATTCATGTAATATGGTGGTGAAAAAGATATCACACCGCTTCGAAGAGGTGGTAGTCGACACATAAACACAAACAACATTATCAATTTTTAGGGCATGAAAATGTATTAATGTAAATAATATATTACATTTTAATGATGATAAACATTTAATATATTTCATATATATAAATTACTTCCTCCATAATAAATGGTCTTGAGAGATGATGATTGAAATGAATTACATGGGTTCTTGAGGCGGTTGTGCACCGTACAGACGAATGATGAGTTCTATTCCCATTTGAGAGAAGAGGAAATGTGTAGGGGTCATTACAATAACATAATATCACATAATTATATTTTTGATATTGGATCTATTATTTTAACATGGTTCAATATGATTTTTCATATGTGTAAGGATAAATAAAATAGAAACAATTGATTAAAAAATGATACCACTTTGTAGGAAAAAATATTTTTCTTGACACCTTAAGACAACTAAGTTTTATGTTCTGCCTAAACCATGTAATTATGAATTATGGGATATATTCTACGAAGGTATTTGAGATGTTATGGGATGAAACAAATTGGGTTTTATGCATCAATAAATGAGTAAAAAATTATGTCACTTTATAGCATAGGGGAAGGCACTCTTGTAATTTATCAACATATTAAATTAATGTAAATTTATTTGCAATTCAAAAAAGACACAAATATATTTATTTATTAGTTATTATGATTTTGGGTCTAATTAATCTCATTTAATTGTTTTTTTATAAAATTTAGCTTACATTGTTTATTATGATCATAATTTTTAACCCTTATTTAACCCCTTTAACTCTTATTATGAAGACATTGATTTGTACTCTTTGAGGGTCAATATTTTTCTATAAAAATAAAATAAAGTTCATAATAAGATAATTTATAATTCCTTAATCATCTTCCTAATAAATTTTTCGAATTTTATATTTTTTTGGATTTTAATTCATTTTCAAACAATATTATTTATTTTAAAATATCAATAATTTCAATTTTGAAACTAATTATTACGTTGAATTTTAATATTTTTAAATATAAAAATATAAATAGGAACTAAGTCTTTTAATACATACCTATCATGAAAAGTGGATTGAAAATTATTGTGTATTGCATTAATTATCTCATATTATATATTTTAAATGTTTTAATATCATTTATTTTATTTTTACATAAATTAAATAATTACGGCATCAGTAGTATTGAAGTTGGTGATGTGATAATATATTCACTAAAAATAAAAAATAAATAAGTATGAATAATATAATTCATAAATATTTAAATGGAAAATATATAGTGCAATATATCATATGGGTAACCCCATATTAAAATTTATTTAGTTTTTAAAAATGTGATTATGACTTCCTTTGACATTTCTATAAATAAAATATTATAAATGTAATAATAATAATGTAATATAAGAATAGACATATGATTATTAAAAAAATGTTTATGGATGAAAATTAATCATCCAGAAAAACATAGAAATGTGTAAGGGCCATTTTCAAGACTGTTTCATATTATTTTTACCCATAATTACCTAACCAACCCTTTTACCGCCATAAAAAAATTACTAATGTTAATATTCCTATTATATGAAAATAAAAAAGAAATATTTATTAAATTTTTTACCCTTAATTATATATATGGAATCATTTTTCTAAATATCATAAAAATTATAGAATTTAATTTAAATGAAAATTCGAAAAACCTAATAAAAAGGTCCCTTTTAAAACATTAAAAAATTACACAAAATACTAGTATAAAATAAATTTTAAAATAAAAATAGAAATAAAATAAATATAAATTTAAAATTCAAACTTTAAAATATTATAAAGTATAATTTTAAATTGTAATTACACGAAATTAGAATATATGTTTCTATAAAGATCGATATCTTTTAATATTCAATGTAAAAATAAAACTTTTCAAAAAATCCCATAATATTCACCATTAGAAAATTCCCATATGCTGATATTAAAAATTATATTAATTTATTAAATAAAATTTCTAAATTTTTCATTTATTAATTATAATCATCACTCATAAAATTAATAACTTTTATTTCTAAAGAAATTGTATTTGATGAATTAAATTAGATTAAAATATAGATCGGGTATTATGAAGGTTATCTAGAAGAACACAAAACAAGGATTCAATATATAAAAACAAGGAAATAGAGGATAAAATATAACACAAAAGTACTGATATAGAGTTATAGAGAACATGGTATTCATAAGTGGATAATGAAAAATCATAAATCAATAATTTCTAAAAGTTCATTGATTTCATACTATGAAAACTAATTTCATAACATTTTTTATGTTATTTCCATTATGTTGGAGAAATTATTTTCTATTAAAAATAATAATATAAGGAAATATAATTTCATACCATTTTGAGTTACATCATTTAATAAATTTACCTTAAAATCTCTTCTTTTTCTCAAAATGATGAGTATTTAAGATCGTGTATTCATTCTAGGGTCATTAGAATTGACATCAATAGAAAACTCATGAACAGATGGTTGATAAATATTCCTCTTGTAATTATTATTTAAAAAAACATAAATGGTTAGTATAATAAAATTAAATTTCAAAACATTTGTAAACCTAAGAATAAATTAAACTTTAGATTAATTATCAAAATTAAACAGAAATAGAAAAAGTTTAACATAAATCATTCAATAACTATCCAAAAAATACATTAAAAATATTAGAATGACATTGAATAGCCAATAAATATGGATTAATTGACCAGAAAATCTACCTAAAATATTTTAATATATATCTCCAAATAACATCAAATACTCTGATACCAAATGTTATAAAACCAAATCATGTTATCTTCATGATATGGTAATCATTTTTATACATCAATTATCTATAAAAATATAATTCACACTTTATTCCTCAAAGAAAATCTCAAAGTATTCATATTTCTATATTCCAATAACTCACCAAAATATTTTGTGAACTTATTCCAAAATAAAATTAATAACAAAATCAATAAATTAATTTTTAATCCCATTATATCCTATAATAGAATACATGTATTCTAATATCAAGTTTTTATTCATCCATAAAATATTTTAGCAAACAATAGAAAATTCACAGTAATTGGGACCACATATAGTTTGGTTTCAATTGACTCACCCATATCACCCTTCACATTTTGGATTAAATCTAATTTCCATTTCAAATGCATGGTTTTTTATAACTACCTATTTAAAGGGAGATAAACTATTTTAATATTTATTAGTATTATTTAATTATGTTTTTATATTATTATTAGATTTAAAATTGTTTTTAAGATAATGTTTTTGAATATCAATTTGACTAAATTAATATCATTTTAAAATTTATCATGTCAAAATTATTATCAAAATAATTATTGAGAATTTCATAAAGTGTATTATTTTTTAATTAATATTGGAAAATACCGATTTTATTTGAATTTAAATATTATTTTCAATTATTATGAAATTTAAAATATTAATTTAGAGTAATATAATTTTTTATTTTCCATTTTTGAAATAAAATAGTAAAATTATTCTTTTTAATTTTATTTCAATCTTCAATTTTGAATTAAATCGTTTTTTGTGTTAAAAGTGATTTTTTCTGAAAACATTATTTTTCATTGTGTTTTTCTAATTTAGTTAAAATTATATTTTTTAATTTTGTATGCAATTTTGAATTTTTTTATTATTTGGATTAATGTAGTCTAAATTTATTAATTAGATCACTTTAATTTGGGTCAATATATATTGTAACCTTAATAATTTGTTTTACTATAGTAAAGGGTAAATCAATTTATTAATAAAAAAATATACAATGATATAGACTAGAAAATGTCCCAAAAACATTCCCCAATTTTATTTTTTGTGTATGATTCATCCATAATAATTAATTTTCTTATAATATTACCATTTAAGGACACATGGATTACATTATGAAATATAATATATTTTAATTAATGAAAATATAAACATGTACAACTATTATTTGTATGATTTTTAATTTTTTTAATATGGTGTTATCCAAAACATATTATTAAAAATAAATTGAATTTTAAAATATATTATATTAATATTAAACATGGTTATTTATTTTTAATATTTAATAATTAAATAATCACAATAATTTCTTTCTAATTCTTAATGCGGTAATTATTTAATTAATGGAAAAATCAAATAAATGATATTATTTTTTTGAAAAATAAACATAAAATTAGATAATTATTTTAATGTATGATTATTTTAGATTGGTTTGACATGTTATTAATGTTTTAATAATTTTTTATTTATGTTATCTTGTTTTATTGATATTTTTAAATGTCAATGTAATAAATATTAATAAAGATGTCATTAGTGATAATCTAAAATAAATAATATTTTTATTAAATAAAATAAAATTTCTAAAAGTATTAGAGAATAAATATTACTACGATGAGGTCAAAACTATAATATATGATCTTATTATTGGTCTTTTGTACTTTTTTAAGAAAATTGGTTACCCATAATGAGTAAAAAATCAATGTTTCAAAGTAATCATTAGATAATATAAATAGGTGTAAAAAGTAAATAATGAGTGTATGAAAATGAAAAATATTTTCCTAAAATTATTGTATTTGTTGATATATAAAAATAATTATCTTATATTATAAATAAAGGACTTTTTAGCCACCTAAAATTAAAATTTACTTTATTTTAGTTTAATATGTTTATAATTTCCAATAGTTCCCCTCTACTCTTTTGTAAAATGGAACATATTTTTTCTAATTTAAAAACAATAAAAAATCATTTTTTTCATCTTATATATTGAAAAATAACTTCTTATAATACCTACTATTATTCTAGTGGACTTATATTTTGGAATAACACTCACTTTAGAGGAATTAAAAAATTAATCAATGTAGACTCTCTGAAGAATATGTTTCTTATATAATCATGTGTTTAAATTTTATTTCTTCTTCTTTTAACAAAAAATATTCTTCCACACTGAAAAAAATTAAATTATCCTCCAAATACTTATATGTTATCATATTTTTGTAATGACCTATATTTATCTCCACATTCTTCAAATGGGAATATTATTCAACATTCTAGTCCATGGAATATTACTTCCTCGAGAATAGATATGAGTCATTCTCCACCACCATTTTCAATTATTGGTTATGAGAATGGAATTAATTTTTATACATGATATTCATGACATATTTATTAATAGTAAAATCAATATTTCAGTCAATTATTTACCATTTTTTTAGTGAAAAATGATAATGTCGTCCATTCGTACGTTCAAAATATAACCACCAAAAAGAGATGAGATTCATTTTTCATCACCATGTAAAAGAAATAAATATATATATATATAGATAATTAATATGAAATTAATGGTTTTATTATCGCTTGGTGTTGATTTTTAAATTCTTTCCTTCATTTCATAATGATATAATAAAATTCAAAATCTGATTCATGTGTATGTACGACCTACTGTCTCCTTGATTATAACATAATAAATTTTTCAAACCCATATTTAATTGTTTGAATTAAAATTATAATTTTTTAATAACTATAATAATTATTCATGTAATATTATTCTGAAAATGATTGAATAATTGAATCTTTTACCATATTAAAATGACCAATGTCTTTTTGTACTTATGAACTGAATATCATCAAAACATTTTGAAGTGCCCAGATCAGTGTTAATCACTGAGAGGGGGAGGGGGTGAATCAGTGATCCCTTAAAACTTTTTACTAATTGATTCCTTATCAATTAAACCTCTATGGCTGGTTAAATCCTCGATCCACTCTTCTTGTATCTCTCAGCCTTTCCTCGAATGATGCAGTAAATGTAAAGGCACAGGACACAAGGATTTACAAGGTTCGTCACCAAAGGCCTACGTCCTTGCCATGTTGGTTATACGCCCCAACATGGTTTCTCCATTATAACTTGTTAGAATTACAATGGTCGATACAGCATCCCACTGTATCTCTCCTGAGTCCCACAGGAGGGTCTTTATACTGCGTCCCACAGTGTTACCAGAGTCCCACTGGCCTGCTCCAGAATCCCACTGAAGACTTATTCCACCCTGAGTCTCACAGGGGGCTTCTCCTGGCTCCTCGAGTCACATGAGTAGCTCATCTTCTTGTTCAGCTCTTCAAGTATCGTCAGCAGCCTGGGATAAAGACTGCTGGCCTTGCTCTGTACCTCTGATCACTTGAGTTGATCAGGTCTTCTCGTCTTGCTCAGGATTTATCTCCTTCTTCTCAGGATAACCTGGCTTCTCTCTTAAAGAATCTTCAACAGCCTCTGATAAGGTTAGTTGGTCTTTCTCAACTACTGAAAACTCAGCCAAATAATATCTTTCACTTCAGCTTGGCTTCAGTCTCACTTCATCACAACTTCATGCACTGAATGCATGTCATCAAAATATCTTCATGATCTCCTGGTCTTGGACTCCTCAAATGCACACAACAAGATTTGGCTTTGTTAACGTGTGCATGTGCATGCATGCATGCATGCACTCCCCTTATTCTTCTCTTAGTGCAATAAACCCACAAAGGGTGTAATCACTTCAAGCACACACCTTCCTTGAACTTCACACACTTTGTTCAATTTGTTCATAAACATAAAGGTGTGTTATACTTTAGTGTTGAAGTCTTCTTCTCCAAAGTGTTCACATCAACTTTGCACACACTAAGGTTCGGCCTTTTGTTCTATTGCACACACACCACTAAGGTAAGTCTTTGGCCTTATTCCTTCACTTTTCACACACACAAAATGTGTGGTCTTCACTTGGTGCTTATGCACACACTTGGGTTCTAAGGCCCTCTTGTTTTCCCACTTGTCTACGGCCTTCCTTCTCTTCTTGCACACACACAAGGTTACGGCCTATTGTTCATTTGCACTTATACCACCCGTAGGGTGTCTTCACTTTGCACACACACAAGGTGCAAGCCTTCCTTGCACTTAGCACACACACAAGGGGAAATGAGGCTACAACCTTCTTCTTCAAATGCACACACAAAGTGTGTTCTTCAAATTTGGCACACACAAGGGCGTGGTCTCGGCCTTCTTTTGCTCACTGTCCAAGTGAGTTCTCAACTTAGCCCAACCACTACCTTCAAAGGAGGTGCGCAAGGGTGCGGCCAATCCTTTTCTCCAATGGCCGCGTAGGGTCTTGGTGCAAGGGCCACTGCCTCGGGTGTGCACGGTGCAACACCGCGGGCACACAAGTGCTTACCGCGCAGGGGGCGTGGTGCACAGAGGGAGCACGCAAGGTCGCGCTACCCAACCTCTCCTTCCTGTCGCGCAAAGGGGTAGCGCGCAGGGGACTCTCCATTTCTCTTCTTTCGCGCAAGAGGTGCGCCAAAGGAACACACGAAGCCAGGAATGGGTTCGGGCTGCTTCGTCGCGCAAGTGGGTTGCGCAGAGCTTCTTACTTCGCTGAGCACAGAGGCTTCACGAGACTTCTCTCTTCAGAGGATCAGCAAGCGGCTATGATGCTCGGGAGCTCCTTTTATAGGCAGAGGAATGCCTTTGATCATCCGTGTGATCTCCTGAAGATTTCAGATCTTCATGATTTTTAAATCTTGATTTTCTCCTCGGTTCACCACAGGTTATCCTTCTTTATTTTTCTCCTCCACGTGCATGCGACTTAGAACGCATGCACGGCCTTTTTCTCTTCTATCCCATGCAAAACACGAACACACCGAGCCCTCGGCACTTCGTTTCCCTTCGTCCTTCATCGAATGTTCTCATTTGTTGCATGAAAGTATATTTTTATTCATGGATGGGTTCGTTTTGGCCAGACGAGCACGAGGGAGCCTTCAGTTTCGAGAGATACAGCCGAGAGCTCAAAATCGGGGCTCGGGTTGCTCCTAGTTCGACGGAGACACGCGGGGAGGCTTCGGCCTGGATTGAGGTTGAGGATGGACAGGGAGCCGTCGGATCGATGAATTGGATGGCTACGATCAGAATGGGCCGCGGCGGATTAGATGTGCGGCCGAGATCTGGTGCGCGATCAATCGAGCGGCCAGGATGAGCTCCCAGTGATTTTTCCGCGTCCCACATCGAAACGGAGTGCGGTTTTTCCGTGGCTTATCAAACTCGCGCTCCCCCCTTAACCGTAATTGAATCTTCTCCCTCCACGGTGCCGCCCCGCACCGTGTTCTCTCTGCAGGCGCGCTCTTGCGCCCACCCTCTGCCCTCGGGAGCGTGCTATGCGCCCTCTATGCACACTGACACTCTTGGGGGCACGCTCCTACGCCCCTACCACGCTCCTTCGAGCGTGCCCCAGGCGCCCATGCGGTGTCTTGGGTGCGCCCTGCCGCCCTGGCTTGCCTCATGGGGTTCCCCCATGGGCGTGGTGCCCCAGCGCCCATGCCTTGGGGTTTGAACCCTCAAGGTGCCTTGGCTGGCCTTATTTTTTGGCGAAGGCATGAATAATGACTTTGTCAAATACAAAGTTCTCCTATGAGTATAAGCCAAATGCCAAGCCCTTCAAGCCTTCTTCCTTACTTTGTTCATTTGAGAATTCCTCTGTACTTCTTCATGCTCTTCACTTAGGATATGGAATTCTCAAGGATCACTTCATCAATCAAACTCCTGAATCATTTATAATCTTCAATGTTCTTCATTGATCTAATCAGAGATCAATTGGAACTTCTTCAATTCACATGCACTAAGTGACAGTACATGGACTTCTTCAGCTCACTTCATCCACTTAGAACATGTGAATGGATTATCTTCTAACTCCTCATGCATTGTCACTACAATTCATGGTCATCAAACAATGTTGTGACATTGTATCTACTTGATACAAGTTCTTTGGAACTAAAAGAGAAGCTCAACAATCGTCTGATGTTACTAGAGAATGTTTCAACCATCATCTCCTATGTCACTTAGTCAATATCCTAAGTGACATTCATCTTAGTACCATGTCCATTCTCCTTTCCTCACCAACACCATCACATCCTTTGTCATTCACATATTGAAACTCCTTGACATCCATCCATTCATTCCTTGACAACAACATACCTCATTGACAACAAATGCAACACAGTGCATTTCAATCTCCCCCTTTGTATTTGTTGTCAATACACTAATTCTGCACATATGAATGGGTCAATATGTGTGCCAATATTTTCTCCCCCTTATTGGCAATCAAATTCAAAGGTTTGGTGTGGTTATCTTCAAAATATTTCTTCCTCCCTTTGAATTGCATCTTCTTGAAAATCACTAAGAGAGGGATGATGTCACATGTTCTCTTTAGCAAAGAACCTTTAGTAAATCAACTCTAAGTCTACGTGGGATAACCCGGTGTAGAAAACAAGAGTGATGTAACCAAGGTACTCAATGCTGTCCAACATTCACTGTACATGTGAGATCATGCTCCAAGGGGTTGACATTTTTCAGATATAACAATAAATTGCTAAATCCTGCACATACATCACAAAACTCATTAGAAAGTTCAGTGCAATGATAAAGCTCCCCCTTTCAACCATTTGCCTTCAATCAATACTCCCCCTTAATTTTCTTGATGAATACAATTAAGAAACAAGGGATGAAAGTATGATTTCAATACCTTCAACTTTTCTCAATATGGTATTAAAACTTAGAATACCATCTTCTCCAGATTGGCTCCCCCTCAAGGGGTGCACTCCATTCTTTCAAAACCATCCTCCAGTTGAGAATGATCATCATCTTCAATTCCCTGCAATGTCAGCACATGTAAATACAAGTGATTAGGGAATAAGATGGAACCTCCTTGATTCATCAATGTGAACAACAAGGTTGAGAAGATTCTCTCAACTGAGATGTCCCATTTTCACCATTATTCACACTTGCACATTTGATCTTCAATGATGTTTGTGCTGGTGTGTATCTCAATACATCTTCATGTGAAATCTTCTTCTTCCCTTTTGCCTTAGCAATTTCCAGAACTTCATCTTCAGCTCTTTGTAGATCTTTGGCAAGTTGCAACTGATTTGGCCATATGACTAACAAGTCATTTGGAAGTGAGGCCTCAGTTTTGGAAATTCCACATGGTTCTTTTGATGCTGTTAAGATACCTTTCTTAGGCAACTTATTTTCAATCAATCCCTTCTGCCTCTTCTGGATTGATTGTCTGTTTGAGTCCAGTCTGCCTCTATTGAATTTCATGGCTTGTTTACAAAGATCCATGATATGTCCTTTCTTTCCACAGTAGAAGCATGCTTTCTTCTTGGTGGTTCTTCTGGATGCATCACCCTTCTTGTATTTCAAATCCAAGGTCTTATATTCCTTTTTCATAATCTTCTTGGGAGCATCTTTCACTTTCTTATGCTTTTTTCCCAAGGATTCTTTCTGAGCCAGGTTCTGTGATCTTTTCTTCTTTTTAGCTCTGGATACAGTTAGAGATTGACATGAATCTTTTTGACCACTTTTGCAATCATCCCAGATGTTGTCAAGTAATCCAAATCTATTTGCAGTAAACAGATGTCTCTGGACCTATGGATGCTGCTTCTTTTCTTCTGGCTTGCTCCCCCTAGTCTTGGGATTCCTCTGTGCTTTGGCATTCAGTGGATTGTACCAACAATCCTTTTCACAATGCCCATACTTGTTACAACACCGACATTGACCCACAAATCTTGACTTTTTGATTCCTTCTGATTGTAGGGTACTTGTCTTGAATTGTTGTGCTACTTCAGGAGAGATTTCTTTCTTCATTGTCTTCATCCATACTTGTTTGGAATTATTCTTCCATCCTGCACTTTTTGTGGAAACAAAATTACAAGGATTAGTACAAGATGGGATGGATGATACCTTCTTTTTAGAATATTTTGCCCTTTTATTAGAGGATGTCCTTCTTTTGGAATCATCCTTTTCAATTCACACTTGTGTAGCAACATTTCTACTTTCAGCTGACTGGGAGGATTCAGCTTTGGGTGATTGCATATTTTTCAATATCACCTCTAGTTCTATGCATTTCATGTTAAGGGAGTTCTTCTTATCCTCAATAGTTCTTAGCCTTCCTTCCCAATTTTCTTTCAGCTGTTCTAACTGGTCTTCATGCACCTTCTTCAATTCTAGCAATAAATTGTCATGCCCCTTCACCATTTTGACTTTTTCTTCGAGTTGAGCATCTCTGACATTCATTGAAACTTTGTGCAACTTCTCCAGTGCATGGAAAACTTCTTTGATCATTATCATAAATATTTCTTTCTCAGAAGAGCTTCTTTGAAATTCTTTATCAGTGTCTTCAAATCTTTCATTGCAAAGGGAAATAGTTTCATCTTTAGCCTTCACCATCGTTCTGAGAGTGTTCGTTATTCCAACCCTTTTAGCCAATTCGACTTCCAGAGAATTGGGTTCATCTTCTAGCTATAATTTTTCTTCTTGAAGATCAAGGATGCCTGTAGCTATACACATTGTCACTTCCTTGGGGACTGTCTTCTGAAGATATTTGATTGCATTTAGAATATCATTGTTCATTCCATCTTCATCACAGCTAGAACAGGATTCATCAGAAGAATAATAAAAGGAATTGTCATCTGATGTGACTTTCACATTTCTGTCCATAGAAGGAGTTTCTCTGATTGCAACAACCTTCTTCTTCATCTTCTTTGCCTATTTATTTATTCTATTTTTCAGAGTCTTGGCAGATATCTCCATTTGAGGCTGTTCTTTCATTTCCTCAAATCTGCACTCCATATAGACTCTCTTGGATCTTTTTGAGGCAACCTGGCTCTGATACCAAATGAAGTGCCCAGATCAGTGTGAATCACTGAGAGGGGGAGGGGGTGAATCAGTGATCCCTTAAAACTTTTTACTAATTGATTCCTTATCAATTAAACATCTATGGCTGGTTAAAGCCTCGATCCACTCTTCTTGTATCTCTCAGCCTTTCCTCGAATGATGCAGTAAATGTAAAGGCACAAGACACAAGGATTTACAAGGTTCGGCACCAAAGGCCTACGTCCTTTCCATGTTGGTTATGTGTCCCAACATGGTTTCTCCATTATAACTTGTTAGAATTAAAATGGTCGATACCGCATCCCACTGTATCTCTCCTGAGTCCCACAAGAGGGTCTTTATACTGCGTCCCACAATGTTACCAGAGTCCCACTGGCCTGCTCCAGAATCCCACTGAAGACTTCTTCCACCCTGAGTCTCACAGGGGGCTTCTCCTGGCTCCTCGAGTCACACGAGTAGCTCTTCTTCTTGTTCAGCTCTTCAAGTATCTTCTGCAGCCTGGGATAAAGACTCTTGGCCTTGCTCTGTACCTCTGATCACTTAAGCTGATCAGGTCTTCTCGTCTTGCTCAGGATTTATCTCCTTTTTCTTAGGATAACCTGGCTTCTCTCTTCAAGAATCTTCAACAGCCTCTGATAAGGTTAGTTGGTCTTGCTCAACTACTGAAAACTCCGCCAAATAATATCTTCACTTCATCTTGGCTCCAGTCTCACTTCATCACAACTTCATGCACTGAATGCATGGCATCACAATATCATCAAGATCTCCTATTCTTGGACTCCTCAAATGCACACAACCAGATTTGGCTTTGTTCACGTGTGCATGTGCATGCATGCATGCCTGCACTCCCCTTCTTCTTCTCTTGGTGCAATAAACCCACAAAGGGTGTAATAACTTCAAGGACACACCTTCCTTGAACTTCACACACTTTGTTCAATTTGTTCACACACTTAATGGTGTGTTATACGTTAGTGTGGAAGTCTTCTTCTCCAAAGTGTGCACATCAACTTTGCACACACTAAGGTTCGGCCTTTTGTTCTATTGCACACACACCACTAAGGTATGTCTTTGGCCTTATTCCTTCACTTTTCACACACACAAAATGTGTGGTCTTCACTTGGTGCTTATGCACACACTTGGGTTCTAAGGCCCTCTTGTCTTCCCACTTGGCTACGGCCTTCCTTCTCTTCTTGAACACACACAAGGCTACAGCCTATTATTCATTTGCACTTATACCACCCGTAGGGTGTCTTAACTTTGCAGACACAAAAGGTGCAAGCCTTCCTTGCACCTAGCAGACACACACGGGGAAATGTGGCTACGACCTTCTTCTTCAAATGCACACACAAAGTGTGTTCTTCAAATTTGGCACACATAAGGGCGTGGTCTCGGCCTTCTTTTGCTCACTGTCCAAGTGAGTTCTCAACTTGCCCGAACCACTGCCTTCAAAGGAGGTGCGCAAGGGTGCGGCCAATCCTTTTCCCCAATGGCCGCGTAGGGTCTTGGTGCAAGGGCCACTGCCTCGGGTGTGCACGGTGCAACACCACAGGCACATAATTGCTTACCGCGCAGGGGGCGTGGTGCACAGAGGGAGCGCGCAAGGTCGCGCTGCCCAACCTCTCATTCCTGTCGCGCAAAGGGGTAGCACGCAGGGGACTCTCCCTTTATCTTCTTTCGCGCAAGAGGTGTGCAAAAGGAACACACGAAGCCAGGAATGGTTTCGGGCTGCTTCGTCGCACAAGTGGGTTGCACGGAGCTTCTTACTTCGCTGAGCACAGAGGCTTCGCGGGACTTCTCTCTTCAGAGGATCAGCAAGCGACTATGTTGCTCGGGAGCTCCTTTTATAGGCAGAGGAATGCCTTTGATCATCCGCGTGATCTCTTGAACATTTCATATCTTCATGATTTTTAAATCTTGATTTTCTCCTCGGTTCACCGCGGGTTCTCCTTCTTTATTTTTCTCCTCCACATGCATGCGACATAGAACGCATGCACGACCTTTGTCTCTTCTATCCCATGGAAAACACGAACACACCGAGTCCTCGGAACTTCGTTTGCCTTCGGCCTTCATCGAATTTTCTCATTTGTTGCATGCATGTATATTTTTATGCATGGATGGGTTCGGTTTGGCCAGACGAGCACGAGGGAGCCTTCTGTTTTGAGAGATACAGCCGGGAGCTCAAAATCGGTGCTCGGGTTGCTCCTGGTTCGACGGAGGCATGTGGGGAGGCTTCGGCCTGGCTTGAGGTTGATGATGGACGGGGAGCCGTCAGATCGACGATTTGGACGGCTGCGATCAGAATGGGCCGCGACGGATTAGATGTGCGGCCGAGATCTGGCGCATGATCAATCGAGGGGCCAGGATGCGCTCCCGGTGATTTTTCCGCGTCCCACATCGAAACGGAGCGCGGTTTTTCCGCGGCTTATCAACCTCGCGCTCCCCCCTTCACCGCAATTGAATCTTCTCCCTCCACGGTGCCGCCCCACACCGTGTTCTCTCTGCGGGCGCGCTCTTACGCCCAGCCTCTGCCCTCGGGCGCACGCTATGCACCCTCTATGCACACTGACACTCTTGGGGGCACGCTCCTACGCCCCTGTCGCGCTCCTTCGGGCGTGCCCCAGGCGCCCATGCGGTGTCTTGGGTGTGCCCTGCCACCCTGGCTTGCCCCACGGGGTTCCCCCTTGGGCGTGGTGCCCTTGCGCCCATGCCTTGGGGTTTGAACCCTCAAGATGCCTTGGCTGGCCATATTTTTTGGCAAAGGCATGAATAAGGACTTTGTCAAATACAAAGTTCTCCTATGAGTATAAGCCAAATTCCAAGCCCTTCAAGCCTTCTTCCTCACTTTTTTCATTTGAGAATTCCTCTGTACTTCTTCATGCTCTTCACTTAGGATATGGAATTCTCAAGGATCACTTCATCAATCGAACTCCTGAATCATTTATAATCTTTAATGTTACTCATTGATCTAATCAGAGATCAATTGGAACTTCTTCAATTCACATGCACTAAGTGATAGTTCATGGACTTCTTCATCTCACTTCATCAACTTAGAACAAGTGAATGGATTATCTTCTAACTCCTCATGCATTGTCACTACAATTCATGGTCTTCAAACAATGTTGTGACATTGTATCTACTTGATACAAGTTCTTTGGAACTAAAAGAGAAGCTCAAAAATCGTCTGATGTTACTAGAGAATGTTTCAACCATCATCTCCTATGTCACATAGTGAATCTCCTAAGTGACATTCATCTTAGTAAGATGGACATTCTCTTTTCCTCACCAACAACATCACATCCTTTGTCATTCACATATTGAAACTCCTTGACATCCATCCATTCATTCCTTGACAACAACATACCTCATTGACAACAAATGAAACACCGTGCATTTCACGTTTGATTAAAACACAAATGATGAATTAATTGTATATTACATTGCAATAAGTGATATTAAAGTATTACTAATCTAGAAAATAGATCTTAGACTAGTTCAAATTATCATATTTTCATTTTTTGGATGATATTGATTGTACTAGTTGAGTCAAACTCAATGTAATAGATAATTTAACTGCTTTAACTAAAACATATTCTCTTTAAATATATTAATGATTAAATATATAAATATTTCTATTTCAAGTCCATGTTTTTAATAAGTTTTTTATGAAATTATTTATATTTAAATGATCTTGTTTAAGGTAATTTGTTATTTTCCATAAATTGTTTAACAAAGGATTATTTTTTGGTTTTACTTGAGGGACCATCAATTTTAAATACTATTTTACTGATTCTATTTACAAAATTGATAATAAAATTTCTAACCTATACACTATGGGAAAAAATTATACTTTTATGAATCCTTAATGTTTTAAATATTCATAATTATTATTACATTGAACATGTTTTCTTTCTTATGTGTACAATATTCCTTAGAAAAATAAATTTTCCACATATCATATATTTACTATGAATAAATTAACGTTTTATTAATATTTATTCATGGAATTTGATTATAATGACGGGTGGTTCGGTTATAAACCAAAAAAAGGGTGGTTCCACGATATCCAACCAATGCATTAGTTTTTTAATTGATGGATGTTGACCATGTGAGTTATTCAATGTGTATCAATATAGAAACATTCATGTATAATCATTAGGGTTATATAATGACAATTATGATGGTTGCATCATAATGTGTAAAAAATGGTTTCATAACAAGTAGGTATGATAAGAAATTGATGTCCAATGTAACCATTATTTTTTTCTATGATTTAAATTTTTTTAACAGAACAACCGTGATTTCACTTGGTAGGTTATTGATGTTATGTTTAATGGAATGATAATGTTACATAACTTTGGTAAAATGTATTATGTTTTTATCATGATTTCAAAAAATTAACAATATTTTTATCCTCCCAATGTTATTATGAAATTTTTTATGGAATTATTTTGGCTGAAAATGTGACTTTATAGGTAATAAAAAGATAGTTTTGAGAATATTGAATATTTGTAAAAAAGGAAAAAAATTAGAAGACTTCATATATAATTGATTTAGTTTGTTCCTCTTATGTTCATTACAATGATTTTTATCTCCTATAATGTTTAAATTTTTTTTATATGATTTAATGTATAGTTGGGACAAGTTTGAGGTCATGAATACATGTTTATATATTTTCTTGAAGATAAATATTGTTTTATTTAAATGAGTTATGTTTTATAAAAATATTTCACACTATATAGAAGGATACACTTGTAATGTATGTGTTTATTTTTCTAGAGTTAATCCTAATTCTATAAAAAATTAGAGGTAAATAATAATTTGGAATTAATGAAAAATAATTTATGTGTAATGTCATGAAAATAATGAAATTTAAATGATGGTTCCCTAATATTGATATTATATTGGGGTTTATATACTATAGATGTTATGATAATGTTAATATAATACCCCTATAATATTGTACTTTCTTTTTTACATTAAAATTATATAAAATATGGGGATTATGATATACATTCATAAAAACTGTCTCTATTCCAAATGGTTTTTCTTTATAAGAAACATGGAAGTTTTAGTTAGAATGCACAATTACGAAGATATCCATCCAAATGAGAAACCATGAATGGTTGAATTGAATCTAAGTATTCTTATTAAGTACTAGATTTGTTAAATTATTCTATAAATGGTGGTGAAATAAATTTAATAAATATTTCAGATCTACCACATAGGAACATTATGTTAGGGGAATATTTTATGAGTCAACAACCTCTATCATTTAGTGCATCCTCTAACCTAATGGTTATTCTAGAGGGATTAAATTCCATGAAAATATATTCTATGTAACTGGGTGTTCATATCATAAAAATTGCATTATATAAATTTATAACATTTTAGCGGAATTTGATTAGTGGTGGTTAGTGGTCAAAAATATTAGGGACCTATAAGATATTATTGCCTTGTAATGGGATGAATTGAAGTATTTTTTCAAATATTTTCCAAATTTTATTTGACTATGGATGGAAGATCAATTCATAGAAAAAAAAGAAGGAAGGTTCATTATCCACATACGACTAAAATTTCCCACATTTTTCAAGGAACCCTCTAAATTTTATCTGGTATCTTGAGAAGAAAATAAATATTTTTATATTAGTATTTAATCAAAGATATTTATTGGAAATTAGCTTCCCATTAATTCCAAAGTCATAAAATGTTTTTCAATGTGATGAGAGAGGAGAAATGAACTTAGACAATGATCATGTATACATTAAAACAAGTAGAAGAAATGGTATACATATAAGGAAATAAGTAAGAAAAAATTAAATAAATAGGATGGTAAGATAACCATGAAACCATTTTGTATATTATGTGTTAATATGGGCCCTGCAGAAAGCCATATCAAATTTGGTAACTTTTTCTAATGGTGTAATTATATACTTATTTCTTATGATTGCAATGAAAACAATCTTACTAGTGGAATGTTAAATCTTATTAACAAAAAAGTTAAGTGTTTTAAATTTGTTTATATAAGTAATTACTAACATCTTGATCCTTATAAGGACTCAAATGATGAGAATCTAACCAACAATAAGAAAAATGGTGTTGTGATGTCCCTTTTGGAAAAATCAATTATTGTTGGGCTATCACACAATGTGGTATCACATACATGTTTTAGTTATTCTGATTATATTAATGCACTGTTTCATTCGTGATCTGTACAATCTTTAATTTTTTATAATTTTTATAGTAAATTGTAAATTCCAACTCATGAAATAATGTAAACTGTAACACCCCAAAAATTAAAAATGAAGAACCTGCATTGGATAACTTGTATGACATGCGACACCATGCACGTAAGGTAATATATTAACCAAAGTATTTTTTTTACTAAATTAAATATATTATTAATATTTTATAGATATCAATGAATGGGACACATTGTTAGCGTACATCGCATGTAATAATGAGTTTCTTCAATGGATTTCATTACATTCAAGGCCATGTTTTACCGAGGAATAATATATTATTAAAATTTTATTATTTAATATAATAACACTAAAACTAGTTGTTAGTAATATAATTAACTAAATTATTAAAATATATGGTTAAAAATTATAATATAAATTAATTACTGATAATATAATTAGAAATTGATATTAGAGCCTATGGAAACTAATGGGAATATTTTATAGTAAACTATTTTTTTGAACACAAAGAAATTTATCCGTATAAATTAAATTAACTAAAAATACTAAGTAATATTATTATAGTATATATACTATATATCCAATAATAAATTTTATATATTATCTAAGAGATCTGATAGAGATAATATAAGAATAAACCAATTTTTTTGCATAATGTTCTTTATTTTTATTTGAGAACTTTTACTGAATTTAAATTGAGAACCAATTTTGAATTCAATTTTTATAAACTTATATATATTTTATATTTTCAAATAAACATAATAATATTTATAAAACCATAAATATTTTTTTAGGATAAATTTTTGGTATCTTTCTATGAAGTTTCATTTATTAATTAATATTTAAAATACTAGATTTTAGTTCCATTGTTCTTTTTTATCTGATTTTTTATGGTTTAGTTATATTTTAAAATAGATTTAATGTTTAATTATAGAATAATTTTATAAATTAATCCAATTTGGTCATTGGAATCTATTTCATGTAAAAATTACTATATAAACAAATAAATCCTTTAAGTATTTTTATATTAAAACCCAGCAATATAGCACAAATCGGTGGATTAAATTTAAGTTAATTTCATCAGAAAAATTTAATTGTAATTTGGAAAAACATATTCTATAATAGGAATCAGAATAATTTATAATTTATAATAAAATAAAATTAGTTTTTTTCAAAAAATATTAGTGAATGTATTTAAAATTGTTAACATTGACTGTTGTAAAATTTTGAATAGTAAGGACTAAACCGTAATCATAAGTGCCCCCCATGTCATAGACACTTGTCCAAGATCCATTACATATTCATATTTATAACCCATCACCACATTGTATTATATATGAACATTATTGGATCTATATTAAAATTGAAAAACGTGTTGATTTCTATTGTCAATATATGACAAGAGTGCCACTAATCCACTATAAATGCTTCGTCTTATCCCACTTCCTCACACCTCTCAAGACAATAGGGATTGAATAATATCAATCCAAATTAATCATTAAAATACCTCCCCTTGTCATATAATTCCCCCTTTGTAATAAATAATAAAGCGGAAACTTTGGGGAAGAAACTAATAGGAGTTAACCAATTAAGACTTAACAAATTTTCTTTAATCTATTTAGTTTTATTATCATTCAACACCACCAAAAATTTTATTCGTTAAAAATAATATAAAAAACCTATATCATAAATGTACTATAGGTTTTTAGGTTATGTTTCTTAACCAAACATACACACAATACAATCTAATGGGTAACAAATATATTGTTGTTCTGAACGGTGAACTATAACCTCACGAAACAATGCTTGTTCATTCTACCATTACCACCTATAATAGTGGACATTATAATGTAAAATCTTTTCATATATGTAATATATGATAATTATTATGTATTTATGAATATTAAAATTTTTATAACACATAAATTTATACATTCTATTTTTTTAAATAAGATAACACCAATTGTGGAAGTGTGGATTGTCACCTTCTAAAAGGTGTGTCATTCGATCGTACAATACATGTAATGTATAATGAATATTATGATCAAAAATATTATACAAATAAAAAAATATTCTATTGATTAAATAATTATTACATTATAAATATATATATATATATATATATATCATTTTTTTTACACCTTTACACATTAAAAAGAGATAATTTCAGTTGTTAGCATGTAGATTACCACATCCTCGACAATAATGTGATTCTTTTTACAACATAATTAGTGAATATAAAAGTTTATTTGGTTAAATAAACACATATTTATGAAATATCAAGCATTCTCAAAAGATATGGTTAAATTTACCATCTCTACACAACAATCATAGAAAAATTGGAACAATACAGCTGTGTACGTACTGAATACCATCTCCACGATTGTAACATTGATTTATTTTTCAAAAATAAAATTAATTTTTTATAAAATATTAAATTATATTTAAATTTGATAATTATTAAATTATTATTATTCAATATATGATATATAATGACTCATTGGACCATAGTTGACCTACCATTGTTGTTTCTAACATGGAATCCAAAATTGGTAATAAAGAACAACCAAATTAAACATAATTGATCAATTAGTTGAGCACCATATAGTAATACATGAAATAAATATTATGATTAAAATTAGAAAGTTTATAAATGAATTAAATAATTAATATATTATTTTTATTTAGTAATTTAATGACACATAAGACAAATCATAAATAGGGTATTGTATTTGCATCTTACTTTCTAAATGTATGTGCAAATTGTTATATTCACCACATAATTATTTTTTTTGATGTTCCTACCTATCAAATTGATATATTATATCATTACTAATTTTACCAAAATTATATATAAAAACATTCATTTAATTTTATTTATTCATGACACAGATGATTCGAATTTTTCAAGGTGCAATGTGACACATTCTAATGATTATTTATTATTGTTATGAACTTCAATTTTATTGAAGAGTCAATATTATTTCCATTAAAGAAATTATATTAACATTTTTTTAATAAACCATTTATTTTTTTAAATGATATTATTATTAATGAACTTTTCTAATAATATTACAATTTTATATTATTTTATAATCAAAATGTTTTTATGAAAACCAAACCTCATTTTTATCTATTGTAGGACTAAATATTTTCTTCTAAAAACCATATTTTCAAAAAGGATTTAAATTTGTTTTTACATTATTTACTAAATATATTTTTACACTTCTTTTCATTCACTATTTTTTTCAAATAAATCCACTTATCAATTTCTAGAAGTGGAAATTTTTTAAACATTTAGCAACGCAAACATGTTGATATTTTTACCTAATACAACAAGTACAAATTCAATCACCATCATTTCAATGACGCTTTCTTAGCATGTTTTGAAGGAAAATTTTTAAATAATATTATTTGATAATAATTTTTCATGGAAAAGGTTTTTCCAACGATCTTCCAATATAAAGTATATATCGCTCAAGAATATTTTTAAGAGATATTTTAATTTCAATTAATCAATGAAAATCACAATTAATTTATATACACTTGGGAGATGTTTTAATTGTACCATCCTAATTTGTTATCTATATGGTCTATAATTGTTTTGAACAATGATACTATTTATATACCCATCCATGATTCATTTGTTAGTCTACATAAAATATTAAATCTCTTATGATCATTGAACATTGAATTTCCACTAAATTATCCATTTCAGTTATCAAGGATATTATAATTTCTTTAAATGTATACAATGTAACATACCGTGTCTAATTTGATAGTTATTTGATTATTTAGGGAAATATTGATAATTCCGTACTTTTTGTTCTATATAGATATTTGATAATGATTTTTATTTATTCTAGTTGTTCAATATGAGGAATGATTGGGACCAATAATAATGGGTCGAGACCAAGCATTACATATCTCTTCTATGCATCAATAGTTTCTCATGAGAAAACTATGTTTAGAAAATTAAATGGGTTTCTATCCAGAGTGTTAAACCATGTGGTGAATTGTATTCATAGAATAGGTTTTATGTTACATATAAATGATATCTAATAATTTTTTATATTCTTCATTTAGATTCATTTCCGATTTATTCATTAGACTATTCAACAACATATCTATGGATGCATTAAATTTTTAGTTGAATAAATTCTTGGAATGTATTTGACCATCATACCTTTCCATTTTTATTTTTAATTTTACCATTATTTTATTGTAATGTGTTTTCATTAACCTTTCCATATTTCTTATTCAATTCCCTTTCGACCAATTGATTACTTGGCTTGTGTATATAGTTATTTACATTTTTATTTCAATTTATTCCTATTTATCAATTATTTTTTACGCCATATATTTCTATTATTGATGATTTGAGCTAAAAATTTTATGTTTAGTTTCCCAAGGCATCCATGATATGTACTATAAAATATTTACATGGATATAATATATGTATTAATATTATCCACATTATTATTTAGAGAAAAAATTGTTCTAATTAGTGTATTAATTTTGAATACAAGTCTCATATGTGTACCTAGATTACCCAGAGTAAAAATATATTCGTCCTTCATAATTTTAATCCCTATATTCATTCAAATGAAATTGATATTATTCACCAGATCCTGGTATTCCTGGGTAGGGTGAATACACTAAAACTTATGGAACAAAAGCTATGGGGGAAATATTTGTTAAAAAATTATAAGAATATTCTTTTCATAGTATGTGTAAAGAAATTACTAAATACCTAGTTTTTATTTTTATAGTAGTGAATGGTCTTATCTTAGTTATGTATGGAATTTGTATATACCATGATAAAAAATTTATATAAAATGAATATTCATTTTAGAAATAGTTCTTGCTTATATACAAGAACTACCAATTCCATTTATAACATTTCTTGAAGAAAATAAATAATTGCAAGTTGTAAATTTTTGTTTTCATTCCGATATTATTGAAAATAATGGAATTTTTCATATTAGTTATGTATTGGTCCAAAATGTGTACCTAAAAGTTTTCCTAATTATTTTCATAGTTTTATATATGGTCATGATATTGAAATTTATAAAGATATACTCCCTTATGAAAATATAATTTCAAAACCCCTTATCAAATAGATAAATTGGATAATTTGTAACTAAAAATGAAATTTCTGGCTTTTTACTTATTAAATTTATTTATCCTATCAAATTACCACGTGTATCTCCCAATTAATATTTCAAAAATTTAAACTATTCTATTAGAATTTTCATTGAATAGATAAAATTTAATAACATTATTATTATGAAAAATTATCCCTTTGATCAGATCAATGATGCGTTTAATAGTATTTATAGATCTCAATATTTTTCAAATGTGGAACTAAGTTCTGGGAACCTTTATCTAATGGTGAAGGATTTTGGAATTCAAAAAATCATTTTGTACAATAATGGGCCCTATGGAATTGTAGATATTCTCATTGGTTTGGAAAATAACCATGTTTTATTTATGGATCTAATGAATAGAGTATTACATGAATATTTAGAAAAGATTATGGTTATTTTTTAGGATATTTTGTTTTATTTATACAAATGAATCACAAAAAACATCTAATGATAGTTCTACAATCCATCAATGGAAATATATTGTTTTAAAATATTGAAAATGTGAATTTTACTTACAATATATTTATATTATGGGGTATATTGTAAAAAATTACATAATTTTTGTTCTAAAAAATTGTTGATTAAACAAAAATTCATAAAAATGATAATGATATTATTTTTTTATTTAATTAACTGGTTATTACTATATGTTTTTAAAAAAATCATGGTTACATATCCCACTTACTATGATAAAAAAATGAGATTCAATTACCCATTAAAATGAATATTATGATTGTATTAATGAATTAAAATGGGGATTGGTGTATAATCCATTTTATCCCTTCCCTCTATGAATAGTAATGTTTTCATCTACATTGATGCTTCATTAAAGGATCTTTTTTTCATTCTGATGAAGAATGATCATGTAATTTCGAATAATTTAGAATAACATAAACCTCACATGTTAAATAATCCTTCACATGATTTGAATTATAATGTGTGATTTTAATCATAATTTAGGGAGATCATTTTTATTTATACAACTGTTAAATATTTATTGATCATAAAGGATTTAACTATATATTTACTCTGAGGGAGTTAAACATGAGCTAAAGATCATGGTTGTAACTGATAATCGATTATGATGGGATGATTCATTTTCATTCTCCAATGGAAAACAAATCTTCTCAAATAATTATTTGGAACTATAATACCTAATTTTTCATGTTATGTTTGTAATATGTCCCCTTAGTTATTAATTTAATAAATCTAGTCCTAGAAGATGTGGATGTGGGAACTAAACCTAGTTTTGTTTCAAGTGAACATGAAATCTTCTATATCATTCAAAATTATGAAATATGAGAAGGAATAATATGAGTTATAATTATTGTTTTAATTGATTAAAAAGTTTATATTTCCTTAATTTAAAATTTATAAATAATATTCTTTGATATTTGGAAGGATATTATATGTTCCTTGTTATTATTAGTTGAAGAGGGAGGTATTAAAAGAAGCTAAAGTTCCCCACTATCCATTAATCTTAGTATCATTATAATGTATAGATACATTTTGGTGTATAAATATTGGGATGAGATCAAAAGGTATATATTTTAAACTTCCATCTACTTCTTGACTTACCAGATGTAAAATAAGAGCATTAACACCTGAAGGGGATTTTTCATCCTTTTATACATCGAGTGTGGAAATGGGAGAGTATATAAATGGATTGAAAAAGGATTATTGAGGTGACATTGTGATTTATACTATTATTGATAGAACATCTAAACCATTAAAATTCAATCGAATTTGAGATAAATTTCCTTTAGGTCAAAATTTTTTACATTATATAAAATTTCTAATTAGATTACATGTGGTCCAAATCTCAATTGTATCAAATAATGATTCTAGATTAACCTTTACTTTATAAAAAGGTCTAAAAATAGTTTTTGTGACTAAATAAAATTTCAAAACATTTTTTCATCCACATTCTAAAGGATAGTTTGAGAAAAATATTCAATATTTATTGGATACGTTTTGATATTGATCGATGAACTACCTGGGAAGTTAGGATTATCATCATTATTTTGCTGAATTTATTATATTAAAAAAATTTATTCTTTTATATATATAGATAAATTTAAGGAATTATATGGTATTTAGTGTCGGAAAACATAATTTTGTGATACATTTAAAAATAATTGATGGAAATTGGGTAACTAATGAAAATTTATTACAAGATAATGATTATCCTATAATATACGATGGTTTCTTAGACCACATAAAATAGTTATGTAGAGAATAGAAATAACAAACATGAATTTGAGAAAGTTATTCATATTTTTTAAGAAATATATCCATTGAAAATTGTTTTGAATTCTATTAAAAAGAGAATGCTAAGATTATGTTTCATTGAACTGTATTAAATCATATAGAATGATGGATCAGTTAAATACCGATTTGATTTCCCATCAAATTTATCCCAAGGAAAAATTAAATTTCATGTATCTACGTTATAAATTTGTGTTGTGGATTCATCCAATGATCTTATGATTGAATTAGTTTAGTTTTAAGAGATCCTTTGTTATGGGAAAAATTACGTTCATTTTCTGGACTATAAAGAAAACAATTTATTGAACATTTTAATTCACAAAATTATGGTTTTGGTAGGAAATCGTATGGATGAGTAAGGAACATGAGTATCCTAAAATCCAATGTATGAAAGGTATCCACACTACTTTTATAACTGATCAAAAATTTGTGAAATCAATTTACAAAAGGGTGATACTGTAACAACCTAGGTAATAATAGAATGAATCATTTAAATATATATTATCATTCTTAAATAATGTAGTAATATTATTGTAATATTTAATTCAAATGAATTATTTTATAATTTATAGATTTTTTATTTTAAAAAATAAATATCACTTTTAAATTCAACGTGGAAAAATATATTTTGATTAATTAAGGATACTTTTCTAATGTATATTAATTTTAATAAATCGTCAACAATATAAATATTTATTGAAAATTATAATTTATTTTTATGTAGAAAAATATAATAATATATTATATAATAAATTTCAATTATAAAAATTTTCTTTTATATAATATATTACAAATATAATTTTTTGAAGTATAATTTAAATTGGAAATAATTATAAAATGCTTTTATCTTTATAATGAAATTTGTACAAAATAATTGTATTTCATTGCATTTTGTATATTAAATTTCCAATTAAATATTTAAATTTCATGATTTGAATATTGAAAATGGATTTCATATTTTTATGAAGGAGTAAATTATTTAGTAAATAGTTCAATTGTTTTTTGAAAATATGGATAGTAACCATATTTTTTACCACAATATTGTCTAAATTGTGTAATTAAGGGTTTGAAATTAAAATAATAAAGACTATTAAACAAAAATTGATTATGACCTAATTTTATTGGGTGTGTAATAGTACTCCATAATCATCCATGGTTCTATAATATGACCTTTTATATCCACATTGATTATATTATGACCATTGTAATATCGTTTTTAAATAAAATTCAAACTTGTCACTCTATTTTTTAGTAACTATAATGTGTTTAATATAGTGATATCTAGAATATATTTTAATACATAATTATTGTTTATAAGAAAAACATATCTATATTCAATATTTAATTTTATTTATAATTATTAGTCAAAAAATAATTACATTAATTTCAAATACGACACTAAGATAGTAATTACATCATAAATAGAAAATTAAAATAAATGATTTAGAATTTATGAAAATAAATTTATGAATGATCGTTTATCTAATAAAATTATTTTATAGATGAAACTAAAATTTTGGGGATATATTAAAAGAATATTTTTGATGTTATCTTTTTTTCATTAATTTCAATAAATGTCAATTTAATGAAAAGTTTCAAAATTGGCATTAAAAATATTTTAAAATAAAAAATATTTTGTTGAATTATAAAAAATTTATAAAATTACTAAAAATATTAAAAATGATTTTAATTTTGTTTATAATATCATCCAATATACAATTAATGTTACTTTTTCATTTCACAGTATTCAAAAGACCCTCCCAGATTACAAGTCGATGTTGTAACTATACAATTTGTTAGGGTAAATAAGGGACAAAAGTAAATGATAAGGGTTATAGAGTGACCTTATTTTTCAAATAATCATTGGATGTGATAATTTAGAATCATCCACTTATTATCATTTAAATTAATCACTCTTGATATATTTTTAATTAGAAATATGTTTATATTAATTTAATATTTAATCAAATTCCTAGAGTGCTCATCCCCTATGCTATTAATAAAAACCTATTTAGATCATTTGATTACAAAATAAAAACCATTTGGATTATAAATATTATAATTAAATTATATCCTAATATTATTACTCCATTCATAGGACACTTTTTAGGTATAAAATAAACCTTAGAGGTCTTCAATTGTTAATCAAAAGAGGTTATCTAAAATAGAGGCATCTATTTTAATCAATTGATTCTATATTATTTAATCTTCAAACTCTTCAAAATATTATTCGACCTAGATAATATAAAAACTCTAGAAAAATCCATAAAATAATTATTTATTATGTTTGATTCATTAACTATATCCATCTCTAATCCCATATAATGGTAATATAATTCATTATTTCATTATACAGTTGGGTACCGCCTTGCGAAAAGATATGATTCATTTTCTATTACCATCATTAATCTATGGTTATAATAATAGAATTAATTATTATACATTATATTCTTAAAATAATTATAATTACGATATGATAATAGAATATTTACTTTCATTTCATTCCATTTTCTATTAAATGATATCATATTTCGTGCCTACATTTGAAATATCACATCCATGAAGTGATATAACTTGTTTTTTATCACAACATTAAAAGGAAAATATATATATGTTTACATAAATATGTAATTTTATATTTATGATAATATAATAATATTTCTTTTAGGATATAAATATACTTATCCTCTTTTAATAATGATAATAGAAAAATTGAATCATTTCTCTTGTATACATACATCCTACCATCTCCGGGATTATATTGTAGAACATTTTTCATAACTACAATTAATTTATTTAAATAAAATTATACTTTAATCCTAATAATGAATATTATTTCATTAATATTATTCTACGGATTATGTAATAATGAACTCATTTTCCATAGTCAACTGATGAAATCCATTTTGGAATTATGAAACAAAATAATCAAAATAACCAACAAGAACCAAAACAATTAAGTAATTTTATATATAATGGTATGAAGAAATAATAAAGTAATAAAAAATATGAAAACATATATTATTAAAATATAAATTAAATTATTTTTATTATTATAGAAGATAATGATTTTACTTTATGATTCAGACTCCTAGTAAAAGTCTTCAAAACTAAAAACCTTGTTTTAAATGACAAAATTAATTATTTTTTAAATGTGGTAAGCACATTATTTAAAATTATATTTATGTATTTATGTATATGGATATTTATTTTTTTAATGAAAATATTCCAATTTCACCCATATAATTTCAAAAAAGAAATATTTATAAGGATTGATATAATATACATTCTTGATTACTTTTTTTTAATTCATTTTCCAAAAGTCAAAATGAATGTTTCTATAAATTATATGACCTGATATAATTTTCCAAAATATACGAATCCTTATTTTTTAAGCTTAAATTATAAAATTACATTGTTATTTTAAAATAAAATGTTTCCTTTTTGTGTGAATGATATTATTTTAAATTTACAGATTTTTCTATAATAATCACTTTATGATTTAAGGATTCTAGTTTAAAAATTATGTTACGCTTCATGGTAGTAGTTTATGATGAAGTCTGGGTCCCATATAAAGAAATTATAATATGTTCTGAGATATCCCTCAAATAAATTGTGTATGTTTATTTTTTGATGTTGACTATGATGGTTAATCCAATTGCAACTATAATGGTAACATTCAAGTATGACCATTAGTGTTATTTAATTATATTTTTGAGGGATACATAATATTTTATCCATAATGGTAAATTCATATGTAATAATAAAAGATAAAACTATTCCCTAGAATTTCCATGGGTTTGATTCTTCATTATTTTGTTGTTACAAATTTCACATTATTTTACAATATATGTTATTTAGTTTATGTTGGAAGGAAAAAATTGTAATAGCCTTTCGAAAATGTTTTCATGCATTTATAGTGTTTTAAATAATCAATATGTTGATTTTTTTCGTTTTATAATTGTAATTATTTTTTTTGTTGGAATATTAGCAGAGAAACGGTAATTCTATTAGTATGAAAATGATTATTTTGAGACCATGGTTTTTTATAATAAAAATACTTACAACTGTTTAAATATTAATAATTAATTGATTATTTTCATGTCCCATTATAATATTTTTAACTCACACAATATATTATAATTTATTCATAGCTATTAAGGGAGATTGAGAACAATGATGAAGTCCTGAAAAAATTGGGATGATTCTCATAAAAATAAATAATGTTTTATTTTCAAGACAATTTTATTTTGAATAAAAAGATTATGCATATATCTGTCCACATGAAATTTATGGAAATTATTTATAGTAAAATTTCTTAATTTTTATAAAACTATAAACCCAAATTTTCAATAGTAATTAAAGAAAATTATTTATATTCTAATATCACTAGATTAAGATATGTTTTATGTCGTGTCCTTACACATTGTCACATGTACTGTGGGATTTCCTTTTATAAAACAAATTAATTTAGATAAAATTACCAAAATTTTTATAATATCATCAAAATAACCTTAATTTATTCAATATTAAATAAATTTTTTAAAATAAAATTTTATCTAAATATTTTCATTTTTCATCACAAAATATAATGGACCATAATTAACTCAGATAAAAAATTTATCCAATAAAATCATTAGTCGCCCTAAAATTTCATAACATAAATTTTAAAAATGGATTTATTTGACATTGAAAATATGATTTTCCATAAAATTATAAACAAATTATGGTATCCATAACACCTAATATATCCTCACATCAAAAAATCCTAATCTATGAAGTTATCTACACCATTTTCTCATACCAACTATAAGGAATTATCTATAAAATTACATATTCTAGTGACCTTGACTGAATTTCACATTATTTTACATGAAAAATAAATTAGGATTAGTATTTTCCAAAATTACATACAACATCATACGTAAAAAACCATATAATACAATATAATAACTTTTTTTCAGTATATATCATTCCCACTATGTAAATCATTCAAAAATATTATTTTATTTTTAAAAAAAATATCAAAACATTCATCTTGACCTATAAATTTATCGTACTTATTATTAAAACATTTAGAAAATATCTTAAAACTTATGATTGGATTGAAAATATATGTAAGGTATATAATAATGAAATAATTAATTCACTAGGTAGTATATAATTATAAAAATTTAAATTTCTAAAATTTATCTTTAAGCTCAAAATAAAAACTTTTGTACCAAATATATTGAAATTTTCCAACAGATTTACATAAATAATTTCATAAAAACTAATAAATTAAAAAATAAAAATCATATGGTTTTCATTATAACCTTCCACAATGCTATAAATTTCATAATTAAATATTAATCCCATTAGCATTCATTATGAAACCATATTTTCATAATAAAATTTTTAGCATGAATAAATAATAAAGGTAACATGTGAAATCATTTTTATATCACTATTACTTATAGTGTATCTCTATCCTTTATATAGAGAGTAACTATAAGATATATATTTTTATTAATCATCTTTGTATATTCCCTTTATAATTTATGAGAAACAAAATTGGTTTTCTCCGTCAATTTACAAATTTCATTAGGGAGATATAATGGTCTCCCTCATAACTAGTTTAAAATGGTACCACCATTCCACATAAAAAATTCCCTAGAACCACATTATAATTGAAAAACATAAATCTTTTATTAAAAAAATTCTTGAGGAAATTAACCATTTCAATTTAAATAGTATATTTATTTCAAAAAGATGAATAAATAAAAATGAATTCATTTTATTTAAAAATAAACTTGTATATTTGTAATGAAATATTCATAATATTTTACATGTAGTTATAGAGGGAATATTTAATAACTCTATTTATGTTAAAAAATTTCATTTTTACATTATTAAAAATAGTTGAATGAGTAACATTAAAATAGTATTTTTAAAAGAATGTAACATACAATTTTTTTTAAAAAGATTCCTTTTCTGGAATAATTATTGTTAAATTTATACAAAACCATTTTGTATTTTTTATATAAATATATTAATAAATATCTTTTTATTAAAAATTAATATGAAACAAAAGTGTTTAGAAAATAAATCATTCAAATAATAAAAATGAGTTTTTTTTGTAAAAGTGTCCCTTACATTAAGTCTGACTTGTCCCGAGTAATCATTATCTTCCAAAATATTAATCATAGGTTTATTTAATCACTTTTAAATACCTTATACATGTTTATTATAATTTTTAAATAAGGTATTAATATTTTAGATACAATTTCATTAACATTTATGTACAAATTTTTTAATTGGATGATATTCTGTTCGTTAGTTGAAAATGACATCGTTCTGTCAACTTTGGTGAATGTATATGTTGTTCCATAATATCTTGAATAATAATAATTATATATTTATAATTTTTATAAAAAATAAAAAATTTAAATCCACCCATTATATGTGCTTCTAAAAAATAAACCGTGTTACAATCATGTAGACGTTATGTCATACATAAGCATGAGTGATAATTCAATTTTGAATGACTATTATAAAAAGATGAAAAGTATAATAATATCATTAATGAGTGAAAATAATTAAATAAATATTTTCAATTTTTTAATTATAAACATATATATCATTCCTGTGATAATTTCTGGAAAATTTAATCTTATAACATTATTGAGGTGGAAGTCAACACGTATGTATGAAAGGAATTTGAATTAATCTATTCATTGAAAAGTATAGGAACAATTGATATATTAAATTTCATTAATAACATATATCTCATGAATATCATATATAAACATTACATCAGACATTATTACTAGTATTTATAAATAATTATTGAAAATGAATTACATGGGTTCGTAAGGTGGTGGTCCCCCATACACATGTTTGAGGTTTAGATGAGTGTTAAAAAAATAACATAGAAACAACTGACTAAAAATGAACCTACTCCTTTGAAAACCTCGTTTTATTATCACCATATAACAGCTATGGATAATGATATTCTTACAAGATGAACTCTATAATTATGGGAGGGATTATATAATGGTAATTGGGAAGATTATGCTTGAGATAAATGAATTGTTATTATTTAATAAATGAGAATAAAATATTTCTTTTAAATGAGAGGGGAGGTTTAATATTGAATTTTATCAAAATAATTAATTTATATAAATTAAATTTCAAGTAAAAATTGCTCCCAATTGAGTTATTCAAAATATAAGATGTGTACCGAGACATAATAACCTTTTAATCTTTGATGGAAAATATTATAACAATAAAATAAAATACTACCCAGAATTGGGTTATGAGGGATACTCTAACCTATATATATATAAACTGACAGAATTTAATAAATTTAAGAATTTTATATTATTTTATAAAATATTTTTTTAAATCATCTTTAATGTCAATTTTGAAACTATTAATTATTACCTATTTTATAAATATAAATTAATTATGATAACATGAAAAAAAAATTAGATATATCCATATGATGTCAAATTCATCTAGAAAATTCATATATTAGATTAATTATCTAAAATTAATTTTTTTATATTTTAAATATCATTTATATTTTTCTTCCATTAGTTAATTAATTACTGCATTAGTGTTGTGAATGATTGTAAGGTAAATATTTCTTATCTATATAGTAAAAATAATTTACCATGATGAAGATAAATATTTTACCTTTAAATTATAAATTTATAGTCAAATATCTCCTCTCGACAACCCAATATCAAAAAGTTTATTTTCATTAAAAATATGGGTGTGAAATCATTGAATTTTCTTGAAACAAATTATAATAAATATGAAAATAACATAAAATAGGAAAATTATAATATATTATAATCATTAATAATTATAGAAGAAAGTTTTCCATCCAATAAAATTGGGGCATGTGTGAGGTTCATATTCGGGTCATTAGGATTTTATTTATAACCTCAATTTCCCTATTTACCCTTTTCCATGGTGATAATAAATTACCAAGGTTACTATTAATATTGTACAAAAATAAAATTGTACTACTTAAAATTCCTAAAAAATTAATTTATAAAACGTAATGAATTATCAAAAATTAATTGAAATGATTTTTCAACAGTTAATTTAAAATTACATTGGATTAATGGAATAGTGAAAATTTTATCAGAAATATTCCATTTTTTTAAATTTAATGCATTTATAAAAAATTAATGTATAAAATAATTTTCATAAAAATAATTGGATTATTTGAAATAAAAATTAATAAATTAAAATTTAAATGTCATCATAAATATAATTTCATTTTTTAAATTCATGAAAATAAAAATTAAATTATAAATAACAATTTAAATTGTTCAATATTCATTGAAAATTTAAATAGTTAATTTAAAATAAAAAAAATTTATGATAACATATTTTTGAAAGAATTATTTTAAATTAGAATTTTTTTCATTAAATTAAATTTTAAAAAAGTTCTATTATTTAATTACAGTATTTTAAAAAACCCAAAAAAAAATTTATATTTCAATTAGTCTATTTAAAGAATGAAATTACTTCTCTAATAATATATGCTCAATTTTTTATGAATTAATCAATAAATTATGAATGAGTATCCCCATTTTATATTTAAGAACTCATTTAATACCATTTATTCCATTTAAATTAATATCATGGTTATAATGGTCATAGAAAAATAGTATTTTGTTGTTTATTTTAGCCCAATGTTATGTATCATGTACTCTATCCAAAATAATACTTCCTTTATGAACATGAGATGTTATAATTAATGGGTATTGTTTATGTAAGAGTTTTTCCTAACACAGTAAATCTATAAATTTAAATGATCATTGAGAATATAAGTGATATTATTTTTTTATTCATATTTTATTTTTATTATGGTGAAAATTTGATTACCTCCATCGATATCCAATCCATAAATGTTATGTTTACATATTTTACTAGATCTAAGAGTGTATGTGTTAGCCTGTAATATTTTTTGTTAGATATATCTTAGATAATATGGGATATTATGTTGTTTTCAATTGAGTTTATCATAAAAGTTATGCATTCCAATCATAGGACTATAATATTATAGATTATCTTAAGTATTATAGTTTAAATACCACATTGAGGTTTTAATAGATGAGATGATAAAGTGATTAATGAAATTTTAGAAGAATTTTTTTGGTTGGTGTATATGTAATGTTTTTGTTTAACATTTTTCATTATTTTATATTTTAAATAAATAATATTTAAGGTAATAATAAACCTTATTGTTTATATATTCTTCGATACTGTCATAATTATGGGAACAAAAGTTTTATCATTTAGATAACCATTATACAAATAATTGATTTAGTGAATATGTGATTAATGTTATAAAAGAAAATAATTCTATAAATTTTTCCATTAAAAATAAATGGTATGAGATTAATTTTTATCTTGAAACCCCCTTTGATTCATTAGTTATTTAATAATTATTTAGTTTTAAGATTAGGTATTACTATTAAAAAATTATTCTTAATGTAATATATGAAGGCAACAGAGTTAATCATATAATTTTCTAACAATTTATGATTTACTTAATGTGAAAATATGTGCATAACTTATTCTTATTACTTTTATGATAATATAAACCTTTAAAATATAAATTTTATAGCATCATGAATGAAAACAACATATCAGATATGTATCATTTAGAGAAAAATATTAGATTATGGTGTAAATTGTATCACCACTTAATTATATTTATTATTTCTTTAGTCCATATTGTAAAATAAATAATAACTCTAATAAAATAATATTACATTAAATAATTAAACATAGTAACTTCATTTATAAAGAACCAATGGAATTTTCAATCATTGTGGATTTATTGTTGTGGGATCCTTACCATTCCATTAATCATTCACATGTTTGGGATCAATATCATCAATCACACTCTATAATAATTTATTCCTTTCTTTTATGATCAAATCGTCACTTCCCACCTATGTCGTCCAATTTTGAAACCTAGTATGTGTTGTTTAATATGACCATCAAACTCCACATTCACATTAATTATGAGGATATTCTATTAAAAAATTTACAGTGTCGGTTAACAAATTATTTTTAAAATGTTATCCTTTTTTTAACAAGTTAATTTTTAAATTATGAGGGTGTAATTTATTAAATTTTGTTGGAGGTTGTGACAACAAACATTTATAAAAGAAGAGATTTATCTGTGATAGCATAAATGACTCAAAAAACTGGAATATTTGAGAAGTTAACACCCTGAGATATCATGAAATAATTATATTTAATGAAATTTAATCTCTTAAATATCATGGGGCACGTTAAACCCTAAAATTTTAATTTTCGATATTATATCCCACATGAACCATCAAGTTTAAAACATCCCATGATATATATAACTAAATAACCTATCTATTAAATTGGAGGTAATGTATAATATTAACTACATTATGAAATATATATATATATTCTACTTTATAGAAATTATATAAAATTTATAATAAACTAATCCATCAACTTTTAGTTAAGTAATATTTTTCTTCAAAAATATGACTTCCTCCAAAAATAATTATATTGTTTTTCATAAGAAAAATACAATATAAAATTATTGAAAAATATATAAATTATGTTTTAAATAATTCAAATCAAGATTCAAATTAGAATATAAAAAATTATTATTTTTTAAATTTTGGGTTTTTTTAATTTTTTATGGTTTTAGTGAATAATGAAAATAATTATTCTTATGAAAATATCATTTATTTTCAATAAATTATAATATTTTAAGGTAACATTTTTATTAGAAAATTAATTCATGTAAAAAAATTTATTTATTTATATTCCTTGAAAGTAATTATAATATTTTCATGATTATGTTGTATTTTTGTAAATGAATGTTGTTGTGTTAAAAATTGGGTTTTTTGTAATTAACATTTAATAGGAATAATGTTTCATAATTATTTACATTATTAAAGTAATACTAAAGGGGGGTTATTTTTAAATGTACTTTATATATTATATATCAAAAAATATAAATTAATATTATTTAAATTACTCTTATTAGAGTTAGATTTTATATAAAATAATCTTGTGTTTGGGAGAAAATAAAATTCTAAAAACCCCGCATTTTTATAACGTCTATGAGTTTTGTTTAAAATTATATTTTTTCAAAATATAGAATTTTTTTTGGAAAAGTAATATTACTTTTTTAAGTACTCATATCAATTTTATATTTGGTATAAATAGTGATATTTTTTTGAATAGAATAAATTTTCCTGTATAGTGAAAATATTTATATTTAATTAAATACAATCGTTTCATTTAATTTATTTAATAAGAAAATTTATATTTCAAAATTATTTTAAAGTAATATTAGTTCAATTATTTATCTATTAATCAAAATTTTCATCATAATATAATATTTATTGAAATTGAATAAAAATATAATCATTTGAACATTTTCTCCTTGGAAAACCTATTTCTCATCGCATCTAAGAGATTAATTTTAAATTAATCATTTCAATTAATTGAATTCAATAAGGATAAATGAATTCTATATTATTAATCATAATAATTTATATAATCTAACATGTTCAATTGAATTTCATTCCTAAAAGAACAGATAAAGAAATAAATATTAATTAATGCTAATAATGTAATTATGTTTTTACTAGGGGTTAAAGCAAAATGATATAAGTTTAAATGGAATTAAAATAACAAATATTTATAATGGATGAAAATATTGTGCTATAATCCCTTATATTAAGGATAATGGTCCATTATTGGTGCATTGTGACATGAAATGAACATGGGTGGAACTCATTCTTTACGAAAATTACATGTGTGCCACTCACCTCTCTTATAAAGGTCACTCTCTCCCATCCAATATTCACAACATCAATACCCCTCGAATCAAAACATACCTGCACAAACAAAATACCGACTTCTAACATATCATCCAATAATCATTATCGTTTTAACTATGGATGGAATATGGTGTGAACAAAAAAATTTACTCAAAGAAGATATAACATTGTTGAACGATTGTTTTTATTTTATTTCGTCATATAACAATTTAAATACTTATTAGAACATACGTATAGAATTAAATAAGTATATAATATATAATTATATGTGATTATGTTCATTAAAATACCAAAATACTTCTCCTATTCAATCAAAGGTGTTACAAAATATTCATTCTTGTGTACATCAGATTATTAACACTAGAAGTAATGTCATTCGTTATTCATATTACCAACTATCACTGTTTTGTATGGTGATGTATATAATGTATAAATATTATATTTAGAACATAATAATATCTAATTATTAATACTATCATATATAACATTTTATTTTCTACTAAAAAGTGTATATAATGACGTTGTTCATTTTTATGGTGGATTGCTGCCTCACGAAGCTTGGCGATTCAATTTATCTAAAACTTTAGATTGAAATTCATTATTATAAATTAAATAAATAAATATATGATATACAACACATAATTAGGATATATATTAGTTTTTTATCATTCTAAAAATAAAATATATCCCTTTCTATCTTATCTTTCCACTCACTAAATTATTTTATTATTATTCATGATCATGTGGACTATCCCCTTCACAAATCCCTATAACTATGTCTTTTGATCACCACGAAACATATATGATATATATATATATATATATATATATATTTAAAAAATTTATATTTTAATTATTAAATTATTATAATTGTAGATTAAAAATATTACTTACCTCATGTCTATAGTGATCATTTAACATGGGAAAGGTTACTTATTTGTACATACAACTTATCATTTCCAAGATTATAACATACGTCATCAATCAAAAAATATCATTCATAATTGTTATAAAAATATTCATTGATTTCTAAATCAGAATGATATTTATTTGTTATTATTATTCATATTATATAACTATATTATATGTATTTTAATTAGAGCTTTTATAGCATAGGCCGAGTAGAATAAAAGGGAAATTAACACCCAAAATAATGAAAAAAATAAAATATGATTAATGAATGGGTGATAATATGTAATAAAATGACCATATATAATATTAAATTCATTAATAGGATTCATTAATAGGATATAATCATGAATAAAAACACTATAAATGATTTTAAGATTTTTCCAACCAAATGGAAGCATATAGTAAGGGATTCATTATCTCAATTTCCATTCATTTTGTTAAAAATCTTCTCCACTGATTATTGTATGATAATATTATGTGTTTAATGGAAATTTATTATTTTCTGATGTAAATCAACATTTTCTATTAATATTTATAGTTGATATAGAAAATAAATTAATTAATTAATCCCCACATAAAGTATATGTTATTTTTTTAGTTCTTTAGTCTCAATTTTCCTTTTTTGAAATATGTGATTTGTTATAAAACTATAATATTATAGATGTTTTATATAAGGACCCTTTTAAATGAAATATATGGAATTAATTTATCAAAATAAAACATTATTTTACATTTTATTTTATTACTTTGTGGTTCATATCATTCAATGTTAACAATGTGGTAATGGGGCTGTGATACAATCTCATCATTTATCAGGATTATTTATAATTATTTTTCTCCATAAAAAAATATTATAAAAACTTTCTCATGAAACCAAATTATTTTCTTCAACACTGGTTTTTATGCATATTTTATATGTAATAGTATCTATTTTCAAACATTTTGTACATATAAAATTTGAGAAATATGTTTTAATAAAATCCTAAATAAATTCTCTCTTTTGTTATATTTTATTAACACATTTTTTTGTTAAAATGATTTTAATATGATTTCATATTATAAATTGATTTTGAATAGAAATTATTACCCATTTTGACTATAATATAATAATTCTAATCATCTTAATTTTTAAAAAATCATTTCTATTTCACATTTATGGAAAATGTGAAAGGAATCGTTATTGTAATGGGTATGATCTGAACTAATGTTCTTGTTTTCATGGCCATTATTTTCCCTAAATCAAATAATAATTTTTTTTCTGTTTATTTTCGATGAAAATGAATTTCCATTTTTTTAGAATTTATTTTTCAAAATGCAAATGTAATTTTTTCATGAAATGGGTTAAATTATTTTTAATAGTTCGTTAATATAATTCTAATGAAATTTGCAAAGAAATTAATTTTTTCAATATTTTATGAAATGTTACCTTTTAAAAAGTGATTTTTCATAAATAAAATGTTATATTACTAAAAATTTATATAATGAGATTTTATTTATTTTACTGTTCATCATCATCATCAAAACATGTTGATACAGATGGTTAAATGATGATATTTTATAACAATGCCATCCTCCTCCTTTCTCAGAATGGATTAATATTGTTCTGAATAGATTATAATAGAACCTACTTCTTTTCAATAGATTATTTATGTTTTATAGAGATTTTTATAGAGCCCATTTCTTTTCATTGTTTTAATAATATTCTAATGAGATTGTAATATCTTCCCATTTTTCACTTGATTAAAAAATTTACAAGTTTAAAAAAAAATTATGAGTTTATGATAAAATTGGAGATCTAAATATTGTTTTTAGGTAACGGTTGTTAAAATTTTTATATATGATGATTCCTCCAAGATAGTTATAGTTAGTCCTCATATAAACATCACTCTAATATATTGGATAATAATTATGTTATTGGGAGAATTATATTGGTAGATGACCATATGGTTATTCCATTTTTAATTGTTCTACAATTGTTCTATTAGTGTTATAGGAATATGATGTTCAATGATGCAAACAGGATTTATCTATGATTTACTTGAGTTTTTAATATTTGTTTTTATATGGATTTATATCACAGAGATCCGGATTATTGATTTTATTACTATATCCTCTACTACAACCATATTCCATGTTTCACATCTACCAAATTAGGTATTGATGTGTATGAGTACTTTTATGATTCTCTCACCCACATTGATTATGTAATCATACCCATATGTTGTTATAATAATTGAAAAAATTAAATTATTATAAATTATTATTACTCTTATTATGTAATTTTTCTTACCCTTCATATGTTTCCTTTTCCACCGGTTATCAAAAATGATGATAAATTATTTTTTTCTTGAAGGGTTTCATATGGATGATGTTGATGTCAGAATATTGAATGTTAAATGTTTGATATACATGGATAGAGTGTTTACTCCAATAATGGGTAGTTTTGATGTCATTATTATTTATAATCCTAACAACTCTAAATTAAAAAGATCCCTTAGGATTTTATTTGATCCAATTTTTTATTTTTTTATTTTAAAATTTGGATTTTGAAAATTAGTTCAACTCAATTAATATCAAATTGTAGAATGTAATATTTAATTTATGAACACTTAGTATAAGAGTGAGGGTCATATAATGTTATAATAATGTTTAATTATAAATAATATGTTTATAAAATCCATTTAAATTACATAAAAATTCATTCTAGAGCTTATTTAACCTGAGACAAGATAATGTCATCATATGATTCATCAACTAGACTATGGCTCTTTCCTTAATAAGTTCCAACTTTAATGAAAATCTATGATTCACGGTACTTATTCCATTATATTTTCATACTATTGTATATGCTTCGATATATTTAGATTCATATATCATGTTTACTAGTTAATACAAGAATTCAAACTCCAAAAAAACAAACATTCCGGGTCACATCATATTTTCTTTGAAAATACTCACCCAAATATTGATATTGTCTTTTTAATACCAAGAAAATACCTAATATTGTTCCTCTCTAGAAACATCACACATGTTATTTGAAAAATTTTCATACCACCTTAATCAAACAACATTTCAAAATTCCCAACTGAACATTTGATGTGTCACATTACCCAGAATCCAAATAATTTTTTTATAATGCATACTATTATCACTGCAAGGCCATACCCATCCATCGCTCTATATATCTACTCATATTGACATTAAATATACTAGTACATTAGAAATAGTGTAAAAATACCCTATCATACATTCTTGGTTCCCATGAATAGATCAATAGGAATTCATTATAATTTAAAAAATATCATGTTTCAATACCCTCAATCCAAAAATGGTTTACTACCTACCAAATGGATCATTTTGTAAAAATTCATTGAGGACAACCCTCAATGGGTACCTTCATAAATACCTCAAAAACTGATACCTATCTTAGAATATATCCAACTCTCTTATATATAAATTAATAGGACTTGAATTAATTTTTCATGTTCATATTTGATTATGGGTACCAAATGAATCCATCATTAGCAATATATCACTCATTCAATTCACAGCTCATATCCTACAAGGATATTGTTATTTTAGTAACACCTTATTCCATGTCACCTAAAAATTCATGTATAGGTCGATCTATTATTAACCTATTCCATATAAATAGGTCCATTCTAAAATAATCCCTCATTACATGAATATTCATTGAAATATATTCAATGCACTATGTCATCTTTTTCCCATGTGTTACATCATTGAAAACCTTTTCTTTCAAATTAGACATATTTATTCTTTGATGTTCTATTAAAAAAATATTCCACTTTAAAATAGTACACCCAATATAATCCATAAACTACAATTTTATATCTCAGTCCACCTAATTGAATACCAAAATCATGCACTTGTGAGTCATCTTGAATTAAGGTTATGTTGATTCTACAACATCGTGGATTAGTTTTTTTCAATACATCTAGAACTCTATTAAAAATATTCTTAAATATCTATAACCTTATAAAATCCATGATTTATACTAGGATCACCCATCACCTAGAATCATTTTATAAATTTATATTTTAACTACACAACCACCAATAAAAATGTATAGGAACCCGAAATTTCATTCCCTTTGAAACCATTACTAATATAAAAGAACCCAAGGATTTTTTTAGAAACAAATAGTATCATTGTCCCTATATCAATAATCCTTCATTTCGTCCATGCATTGTTCTTGATATGCGTTTAAAATCTTACTAATAGCCTTTAGGTAAGTTATGGATCCAAACCAATAACTCTCACCATATTCCCTAGATCATATGAATAGAAACTCACCTACAATGGTGATAGTAAAATAATGGATTTCGGTTCACCCACCAGGCACAACCGATCTATCTCAGAAATGGTTTTGTAACACACCAATATTTTAGAATAAGTATCATTATAAATAAATACAATTTCATTGATATCTTTTTTTGTACAAAACACCATGATAAGCTTACATGACACCCAATAATGAGTTGGTTTACATTACATGAAAATTGAAGTTTTACCGAAGAATAATATATTATTCAACTATTATTATTTAATATAAAATGATATAACCTAGCTGTTAAGTTAGTAGTTATGAATATTATTAACTAACATATACAAAATATATGGTTGAATTCATTAGATAACAATTAATTATAAATGAATAGAGGAACCAACTGAATATATAGGAAATGATTTCATAAATAAGTGTCTTTTATGAAGAATAAGTTGTTTTATACAAATAAATTTAATTAATTAAAATCAGTTAATGATATTAATGTAATATATATTCAATAAACTATTTCTTACATTCATTCAATGGATTTAATAGGCATAAGATATTAACAAAATCCATTTTATTCAAAAAAATATATATATTTTTTACAGGCGTATTTACCACCATTAATGGGAAAACCAATTTTAAATTCCATTTTGACACTTTTAAATATATTATTTCAAAAAAAAATAATTTCCTTAAATAAGTGAATAATATAAGAATTTACATTGGAATATTTATTTTGGTATTTTTATGATAAGTATCATGTTTTGACGAAAAATTATAAAATATTTCATTTTAATTGAAAGTAGATTTCATCTAAAAAATTTAAACAGTTAAAAAATATTTTAATTTTAAAAACAAATTATTATTAGATTATTATTTTATCATTTATCCCAATTAATATCATTATATTTAATATAACACTGAAATTGGATATAAAAACCATTCAATCCACTGAAATATTTAGAAATAAAATTTTTCTTCTCATCCCATCAATGATATTGTTTTTAAATTAATTTATCAAACTTCTATGTTTTTTTACAATATATATTACATATTTGGAATTAGTTTGTAAAAAAATTTAAAATTGGTTTATTTTATTTTTGGTAATATAAAAGGTAAATTTAGGAAGATTTTAACTATCATAGTTAATGGTAAATAAGTTGATTATGGGTAAAAATAAAATTATAATGCCTATAATATTATTGTGACACTGTTAATAATTTTATTGGATGATGTTTTTTCAACCAAAAGAATATTTTTGTCGATTTTATGGCTTCAGAGAGCACTTAGAAGAATTAATGGATTTCATAGTTTCTTATTCTAAGTGATGTCAAATATGACACACTCTAATTTTTAATATGTATATCATTTTCTAAGTATGGTTTTTAATAATATTTTCTATGAACCAACCAAAATCAACCCCATCCAGGTCAACTAAGGAGGTTTATTATGGGACTTGAGAGGTGTTCCCAATCTTCCTAGGCTTTAAACTAGTTTCAACCATTTAGATAATACCATTGAAAAAAAAAATTTCCAATTAAAAAATATGAAAATATGAAAATTAATTTACATAATAGATATAACAACTTGTAGTGTAAATAGATAAAATGTTACACATTCCATTATGTGACCTCATGGGTCACCACCAAACATAGAACCATGTTGAACCTATGGGTGATCTAGAACAATGAGAACCTGGAACTGAAAAGATAGATTAGGCATGTGCATGAAAATTATCAATGGGAATTCCCAGGTAAAAAAACACTTGATTCCTGATATAAATGTAAAATCCATTACGGATAGTTTTGAAATTATGACATATAAAAATAAGGTTGTCAACTATATTTTCAAAAATGACTATCAAACTTCTAATTTTTAAGAAACTATCTTTCATTTAACAATCGAAAATAATTTCTATATCATTATTGTCATTTCCATAGTTTTATTTAAATTAATACTAATTCTATAACATGTATTTTATGTATGAAATAAATATAAAGATTCCACAATAACAAAAAATCTAAATTTCCACAAAAGGGAATATGAACATACAATTATGTAATCATGGGAAATTTCTTAAACATCTTTAGAAGTAATCCCATTATGTACTCATTATGGAACAACATTCTCGAATATAGTGTTACTCCACTTTAAATAACCATGTTGTCTTCCCTAAACTGAAAAATATTGTGCAACAACCCACCTAGACACTCATTTAATCTAGGGAGTACCAATTTTCTAACCGGGGATGATAGGAAATCATCACTGGACCCTCTTGATGACACCCTATAATCATGTGATATTAATAATAATAATAAAATGTGGCATTGTTTTTTTTGGAAACCAAAAAAAACATTGTTTTCGCACATGAACCACTATGTACGATCCACTAGAGAGAATTCCAAAAAATGTTCTAGTGGTCTCATGATATTGTAAAAGCATAAAATGAGATTCAATCTAATTTTCGAAACATCTCAAGGTACCATCCAGGCCTTTAAAATTTCATAACAAAATTCACTTTAGAAATTATTCATGATATCCATGTTAAAACCCAAAATTCAATTGAATAGTTCTAAATGGGCCTTTATGCCCTTTAATTTTGAAACTATACATCATGCATACAAAAAGGCCAAGTTTAAATTAACACAATTAACTAAAGATGTAAATTTCCACAAAATACACTTTATAATCTAAGAATAATTTATTTATCTATCTTAAAAAGCATAAGATACATCACATTTAATCAAAACATGTAATGCGATTTTGATATAATATATAAAAAAATGGGTATCCAATTTTAAGAGGCGCAATCAATTTTATTGAACACCTATGTTTGTCTATAAATATATAAATAGTACATAATTATAAAATTACACTTTTAAAATGCTAATTATTCTATGAATTAAAATTAAATGTGTGATAATCGGAGACCTACATCAAAATGACAGTGTACTTTGGAGAACACTTTTGCACTTGAAAAATCAAGCATCAACCACATAAAACTAACCTACACATGCATGCACATAGACCCACATATATATATATATATATATATATTATTCCATATTAGGTATTCTCCTCTACATAATTGAATACTACCAAGGGATAAATATATACATAACTATGTGTGTGATTGTAAACCACCAAGGTTTATTAAAACACACAATAATCAATCTTTGGGACTCAAGATACCATAATACTTTCAAATTATGGGTGTGACACCAAATATAGTGATTAAAACCATAACCTAATTGATAGTGGAACGCCATCCCAAACCCATTCTCCCTGCCTTAAGTGGTGGATGATAGAATACTTTCCCAAGGGTCATGTGGAAGACTTTTCACACCGTAATGTTCAAATAAAATACCAAATAATAGGTAAGCCTAAAACTATAGATCAGACGATTAAAAAAAGGTGATGGGAAGAGAATAAATCATTGGGAAAATATTGAATTCTGGGAGGATATAGCATACTTATAGGATCTCACCAGGAAACAAGAAAAAATCCGGTGGTTTCATCATAAGAAGAGGGTGCTGCATGGGGGGATCATTTGTAACAATGGATGTGGAAGGTAGGGGCATGATGTGATGCACAAGGGGATTAGGAGATAAAGGAGAGGGAAATAAAGGTAAAAATGAAAAATAAATTAAATTAAAAAAATTTAAAATTCTACGTTATTATCTCAGTTTGCAAACATTTTTCAAGAATATTTAAAAATCATGAATTGTCCACTGCTTTGGCCTAGAACCCTTACACAGTTACCTATAGGTAGACTAAATATTTGGAAACTGTTTTCCAACTGTGCTAATGGGAATTGTCCTAATGACTTTCCCATAGGCACTATTACTGCATGGTTACACCAAATTGTGCACAACCCATGCATAGGATCCCTACTTGATTGAAACTTTTAAAATTTAACCAATATTAGGATGTAATAATAAATAAAGATAATGAAATTAAATAAAAAAATAAAAAAATTTATGATGTAGTTGTGTTGAAATTGTCCCCCACAATAAAATTTTATGTCCCCAGAAAGTAACCCCTGTCAAATGTGGAATCAAACTCAAGCTCAAAATTTAACAAGACCAAAAAAACCATGAACTTGATGTGACCCTTCATTCTACCAGTCACACCTGATTAGATCTAAGGGAAAATGTAATGAGAAGAACCATGAGGGAAAGAAGAGGGTTCTTTCCACCCCCAAAAAATCATCTTTTATCGGCCAATGAACAATGAAACCACAATGATATCCGTGATGTGTCTCCCGAAAAATTGAGAAGAGTTTAGCATAGAAAAACCTATGAATTTCTAGAACTTTCTAAGTCTAAAACTTACATCACTACCCATATAGGGAATTCCTAACACTGAATAACCTTGGAACTCCTGCATAGACCAAACTCTAGAATTTGGGAGGCACAATGAAAAACCCCAACGTCAGAATCGAGCCAAACTAAAATTCATCATATTCATAGGATGACAGAATCTTTAAAATGAGAAAAATAGTGCACCGAAACATAGAAATGATGATTCCACCTTTCAATGGTTCATAACCATAAGGCATGATTACAACTATAGAGGTTTACATGGACACCAAGAAAAAAGTCTTTCACTATAAAAAGGGAACATTCAAAAACAAATATCATGATGATGAAATAAAGCCTATAAGCCATATAGAACAAAAGATAACCTTCTAATATGAAGAAACTACAAAAGAGTGTTAAATTTTCACATTCTAGCAACATATATAAAATACATACAATTGTATTATAAAATCAATGATTCTTAACTGTATGAAATGCTTCACTTTGGGACCTCTAGCAGGAGCTTTGAGGTATAATAGCATATGCTACCCCACAGTCAAGAGTAGATATACTATAGAAATGAATTTCACCATTAATTGGATACTCATTTAGAACATCCCCTGATGTCCCATATAGCAATGTCATCAGCACGAATCTTGAGGATTTTCAAAAGACAAAATTCGTACTCCTGAACTAGCCACACAAGAATCACAAAAAATGCCAAACCGGTGAATGAAAATTTTGGACCTAGAAAATGGACTTATCAGAGACTGGTTCCTCTAGTATATACCCTACACTATATAGGTATCCCTCATAGGATCCATGAAGAAAAATAAACATCAAACCACTTATGTTTTAGGAATCGTCTCAACCATAAAATACTCATCCACCAACTTCTTGAAGTGATATTATATTACAAAATACAAAAAAGGATACCATCTCATCATTCTGGTCAGCATAATCCATCATCATACATTGACCATTATAAACACTCATGAACCTACCACATTAATTTATTTTACCTCTTCACACAAAAATCAATAGACAAATGTAGTCTTAAAGACAACCCATGACACCCTAACTTGAAAATACACTGGTCGACCAACCTCCACCCGTCCAAAGTCATCCCTCCAAATTAACATAAAACTACTTGAAACCTCCCCACTTCAAGAGATCCAGAAAATACTTTTTATATCCTCAATCTAATCCATTTCTGATAATAAACCTCTAACATATGATAAATGGGAAAAAAATAAAATAGAATAGATTCCAGTACTCCACTAGGAGTCTGGGAAAGGAAAAAGAACAAAAGACATAATAATCATATAGGATATTATTTGGAATCATACTCTGAATAACAAAATAATACAAAACAAAATCAACCACCAACAAAAGATCAAGATAAAATGAAATCAACAACAAAACACCCAACTCATTGACCAACACATCACATACCAAATAAAATGTATACCAAAATAAATCCACAAATACATCACAAAAAAACCATTAATACTCTTTCTAAAATCCCCATTTTCTAAATTATACAATATTAAAATTTAATTCCCTTTTGGAATAAAAATTAATTTCTATTTAGAAAATAATTCCATCACATTTGCTTAAAAATCCAAAAACCATGACATTATTTTATTTAAAACTAGAAATCACATTTGAAGATAATCCCCCTTTTCTATTTCAATCATTAATTTTAAATTTTTTCCAATGACATCCTTGAAACTATACCATATGTGTGCATATCAATTTATCTTATATCATCCAAACATACATACCAACATTCACATTCCGAAAACACACCCACATATATGAACGTCCACAAGGAATGCCAAGGGTCACTTATATAATTTATCCATCAAAACCAAGAATTAAAATCATAATTTTCATTTCACATTTTATAAAACCTTCCAAAATGAAAAATAATTTCCCTTCCATTCTCAAAAAACCCAAGGATTTTAATTTTATAAATCCAAACATTGAAAATCAAGCCTCCTTTTATAACTCATCAAAACACATTGAAACGTATTTAAATTTACACCAACAAAAACAGTACCAAAAAAACTCTCACACTGAAGCACTTAGATAAATAACTAGTGGTTATGCATTTCCCGATTACATGATTTATCAGACCATGATCCATGAAATAAAGAACTACTATGTGTTTCATAAGCCATAAAATCAGGCTCTACATTGGTTTCAACCCCATGTAAGCTCATTGTGAAACACTATATCACTCCCTTGGACATCCCTCATCAACACAAACCAAAAACAATCACTCAAATATCAGAGTACCCCTAGAAAATTCAGATTCAGGATGACAAAAATTGTATAATGCCCTTCTTTCATCTACATCCTCTATCCTAATATTACTAGTCTCTTAATACCTCACATCCCAAATAAACAAGGCCTTCTTTGATTTCATATTTTCAAAATATAATCCATATAGACCCCAACCCAGTCACTCGAGCTAACCCATTATAAGGCTTAGGAGGAGTTCTAGATCCATTTTTTTTGGGAAAATAGTTTTGAGAATCGAGATAAAACCTTTGGGAATGATTTTTAGAATAAAAAATTGACATATAAATAAATATTAAACAGAATAATAAGATAAAGTAGTCACATATGAAATATATAAAATGCTACATGTAACTTCTTGTGAATCAATGGGTCACCAATATACATAGATCCATTTTCACTCTAAGGGAGATCCCAAACTAGGGGAACCTAAAACTGAAAAGATAGAGTAGGCATCAGAACTGAAATTCTCAGTAGGAATGTTGATGATAAAAAAAACCCCCATGCCTAAACACTATAGTTAAATCCATTATTTCTGTTTTCAAAATATAACATTAAAATTATGTTTTCACACACGTTTTTCAAAATTAGTAAAATACTACTATTTTTATGAAAACCCCTTTTATTTTCACCTTCTAAAAAATTATAATCACTTCAATAATTACGTTTAAAAAAATAACTAATAATTGAATATGTGTTTTATGTAGGAAATTATAGTAAATTTTCAAGGAGATAAAATAAATAAAAGTTCCACAATTTAAAACAAGAATATAACAGTACATGATCACATCATTCTCCAAAACATATCTAGAAGAAATACCTAGATAAACTAGGTTTAGAACAATTTGTCGGTGTATTTTGAAACAACATAGCAAATTACCAACTGAAAATATTAATCTGACCAATTTTGTGGTACAACCCAATTGACTTATCAATTAATCATAGGGTACCAACCTGACTAATACTGGTTGATAATATAACATCACTCTACCATCTGGATAACACCCATGATTCCCCTGATTTTTTAAATAATAATTATAATAACACATGGCGTAACATGGTCTAGAAACCACAATTAAAAATGTTCTCATACATGAACCACTATGCATGCTCTACATGAGAGGATGTTGTCCAATGTTCTTGTGGTGTTAATATATAATGAGGGAATCACATGAGTTTCAATATTTTTTTATGAAACATGTCAATGTTCTAACTGGGACTTTAAATTTCTGAAACCAAACTCACATTCGAAATTATATTCCATATCCATGTTAAAAAAATTCCCTTAAAAGGTTCCAAACGGACCTTCATATAATTAAATTTTCAATGTAAATATTAAGGTCACAAATAATCCGTGGTTTAAATAATACAATTAACCATAGCCATTAGGATCCAAAAAATACAAATCACATGATAAAAATCCATTAATAAAATATTTTAAAACACTAGGAATAAATTACATTGAATAAAAACATGCAAAAAGACATTCAAAAGTTAGATAAATAAATGAGAAACCAATTCAAATATGCAATATAAATTTTACAAATCTCCAATGAGTGTATATATATAACACATAAATTTAAACATTAAATTATAAAATGATATGAAATGATGAAATTTAATTTAAATCTGTAGTCTATGGGAACCAACATAAAAACGGGAGTAAACTAGGAAGAAAACATTGTCACTTAACAAGATAGGAAACAACCACTAAAAACCTTCCCAAAATCGCACACACATATATTTTTATATATATATATCCATTCGTCTAAATTACATATTCTTCATTATATGAGAGAATATTATAAAGGGATATATATATAGGCACACACACACAAGAACACACACATATATATATATACATATATAAGTATGTGTTCATGATGAAGGATGTCTAAAAATACATATAAATATGTTTATAGACTCAATTAAACTTATGAAAATGAAATAAATTATTCGAGAAAAAACATTGGGTTTAAAACCTTACCCCAACTGATAGAGGTAATCCAAATGGAACTAAACCAATCCACCGAACCTTCGATGGAGGATGGAGAAATATGGACCGAAGGATCGTTAGGAGGCCATCATTCACCCAAAAAATGAAAAAAATACAAAAAAAATGGATAAATATAACCCTGAGATTTGAGTGATTCATACAAGGTGATTGCACAAAAAAAAATTAGCTTAAATGGGGATTTTAGAGGGTGGAGAGAGCATACCTAGAGTGAAATACCATGAAAACAAATGAAATCTCGTGGTTTCATTGAATTATTTGATATCCTCATAGGGGGATCACACACAATAATAGAGGATGAAGGGAGGGGTGTTTTGACACTAACATGGGGGAGGATGAGGGAAAATAGGGGAAAAATAAATGGAATGGAAGACGTAAAGTAAAGGAAGAAAAAACAAAATTAAAATAGTTTGTTATAATTTTGGGTGATCTACACTGTGTGCACAGTGTATACCAGACCATGTGATAAATGTGCAATGGGCACTACCTTGGCTAAGAACCCTCACATGGTTACATGAACCCAAATCCACTCATTGTGAAACTGTGCTCAAACCCGGCCAAAGGGCTTTGTATCAATGTTATAAACTCACACACTTTTTCCACACGGATACACTTAACCTTAGTAATGAAAAGCATTAATCCCCTCCATTCTTGTAAATTTTAAAAATTAACCTATATTAGACCATAATCTAAATGATCAAAGAAATAATTAAAATAGACAAATAAGTATATTTTTAGGTCGAGGTGTGATATTATATCTTTCTATATAAATATAAATTTAAAATTTAAAATTTTTATCATCATCATGATAATTTATTTCGATCTTTTGGTAAAAAAATAATCTAATTTAATCAGTTTACAATGACAGTGCATTATATATTTAAATAAATGAAATAGAAAATAAATGATATTAAATATTTTAATGTAAAGATATTTGGAAATAATTAATTCCATCTAGGAATATTTTAATTTAAATTAGCATCATAATGATTTTTAAAATCATTATTTTGATTTTATCTTCCTCTTATTATATTTTTTTAAAGTCAATTCTAGAATAGTTTTAAAAATGATAGTATCAATATTTTTATATAAATAATATTTTATTAAATTTTAAAAACTTTATAAAATATAAAAACTAGAAAAATGGATGACCAAAGTCCTAAAATATAATTAATAAACTATTTTTAGGCCATTATGAATTTCATTTTAATTATATTAACCCTAATATTGTAAAATAAGAATATATATGGATAAGAATTAAAAATTATAAATATGGGATGAAGCTAAATGATAAGGATAAAAAAGTTCAAAATTGATTATTTTTATTGAAAGAGATTATTTCATCCAATAATTATCTTATACTCTAAATAAAAATGTTTTTACCCTTTGGGATTAGAAAATTAATTTATAATAATTTTTTAATTTACATAATTTTGAGAGTCACCTCCCCCCTCTTATAAAATGGAACCTATTATTAACTTTTATTCACACTTAAAATCTTATTTGGTTCAAAAACCCTATCCAAATATTCCTTAAAATTACCTACCCTCCTTCTATAATCCTCCCATTATTATTAAATTCATCAATGTATCTCTTTTTTTATAAACCAAAAGGAGTTACCCAAAAAAAAGATAATTGTCATCCAAATCTATAAATTTTTATTTACTTTTACACTCCTTTATTTATTATTGTTTCTTTTTTTAATATAAAATCCATATTATCAATATAAGGAGATTTCTTTATGTTAAGGGTTCGACCTACACTTACACAAACTTCCATTTAATATGTAAGAAACTTTCAGTTGTTGTTTGTAGTGAACTACCACATCATAATGTGATGTAGTTAATTTTTTCCATTACAATATAATATGGTTGGGAATTATTTTTTTAAAAAAAAATTAATATGAAAGAACTTTTATTTATGATTTTTATATGCTTGTGAAAATCATATATTACACAAACATTCAGGCATTATTTTTTTGTAAATAAGATAACTTCTTTTGTGGATATGTGGACAACCACCTCTTCAAACTGATTGTGATTTGATCATACTATACATTTAAGTGACGAAATACTATTATTAATAATAATATGTTGAATATATGACATAAATATTATAATTAAATTATAAAATACATCATTGTGTTAATATAAAAATAAATGATTGTAGCTCTCTTGAGTAAGTACGACTTACTATCTCTGTGAACAGTGTATTTCATTTCTCATCTCAAAATAATATGGATTATTATTAATACATTAATATTGATATATATGATATTTAACTCATGGTATAAATTCTTTATATGATAACCTCATGATCTAGTTAATAGGAACGAAAATTAAAAAGTCATTACCTACTCAAAAAACTAATCAACTGAATCATGAAATTGGGAAATTAATGAAATATTTTTAACAAAATCGAAATAAGATATTATATGAAGATAATATATGATATCATAAATATGAGAATTTTTATGTTATAAGTTAATAAAATGCTGAAATCCATTATAATAGATGTAAAATTATTTTCAACTAAAAGGAATTTTAATGTAAGCAATCTTGGTCTGACTTATTTTTGTGGGACACGTACCTTATACACTACTTGTTTGTTTACTGTGGTATATATACATCCCATGAATGTATTTTATGAGTGTTAACATTAATATAATATAATGTTTATATAAATATAATTTTCATACTCTCATGGGCATATTATTCGACTAATTTTAAATTGTTATGTATTTATTTCAATATCTTATTATTATTCAAGATTTTCTTAATTTTTGTCTGAACATGGAAATATTACTCACCCAGGTTTTTATTTATTATAAATAACTCAAAAAATCATTTTAATATTCTATAATTATATTTTAGTCATGTTAACCAATTTTTTTCATGTTTTATAAGAACTGAAATGGATCTTATTGTTTTTTTTAAACAAGGCATATTATAACATTTTTAAAAAATAAGTACAAAGATGTTTTGTTTTTAAACTATATAAAATGAATGAAATATATCATTTTCATTAATCCCAAAACTTTTATATCTCAATATACAAATTTATAAGGATGTTTTCAAAAAAATTATTTTCTTTTAAAAATTACTGTTATTTTAAATAAATGATTACAAACTAGAATGGATTTTTGTCTCACTTTTATATCAATGAGATATGCCATATTCTTCTCTTATTAATCATATGTCGTGTATATCCCCATTGATAGGTAATATCAATAATATCATTATATTCATGGTATTAGATGATTCATCTAATAATTTTATAAACTAATGGGGCTTATGTTTCAAATATTTTAAAGTATAATGGGACTCTATGATCCAGAGATATCTATTTAAATCAATTATTTTATATTAATAATGTTTTAAAATAGAATGAAATGGGTTATGGGATTTTTAATCCATGACCTATGGTATGGGGACCAGTTAATTAAATCCCCTCGATGTGACAATAGTATCATGAGATGAAATCAGATGGTGAAAACCCCTTCATGTATGTTTCAAGGAATAATTAATGGGTTTCATATGAGGGATATAAACCATATTTTGAATGTTCATTATGGTAGTGGATCATGTGACAAATATATGATGTCCAACAATTATTCATTTCCTTTAATTATAATTCGGTTGTTATTATTTATCCAGAATATTTTTTGTCAACATATCTATGGTGGAATTTTATTATTTTATTAATTTTTAATAGGCTTGTGTTTAAGTTATTTATATACCATATATATTATTCCTTTTCCAATTATTTGATTGGAATGTGTTTTTAGTTTTTAAAATTTCTATATACAATTGTTCTAGTCAATTTATTATAACTTATTTTTTACATACCCTTATTGATCAATTTAGCTCACCCTTTTAATTCATCTATTTTCTTATTGGTTATGAAGATGAAATTAGTACAAGGATTAAAATTATTTTCCATTGTTATGTTCTCTATTTTACCAATGTATTAAGCATATGTTTTATGTATCTAGTTACATAATACTACTAAAATTATTGGCCATAAGGGATTTTATTCATTATAATCATTCTAATGTAATAAAATAAAACATTATCCAGATGCTTCAGGGGTTAGGGTGTTAGAGTTGGGATTGGGTTTTATCATAACCCAATTTTATCTCTGGATGAACCTGTAAGGGCACCACACATTAGGGTTCCCCCCTTGTCGTTTCCGCCTTCTTTCCTCATGTTGGTGAGGTGTTCCCTCTAGTTATTAGTGGATTATAGTGGTGGATCACCTACTGCGGGGGAATTCTAGGGATTGGTCATATGGCTTCCTTCCATCGGTGTTGGCCTACTCCTCGCCATAATTCTTTTCTCTTGATAGGGTTTCCACGACGTCATTGTTTTGATCTTGAAATGAGTTCTAAATTCAATGACCCATTGATGTCTCCTAGATACCGGTAGGTGGGTAGGGTGGTTAGTTGTTCATATGCCTACACAAGAAGATGGTCACAGGAACTGGCTACAACAGGTCTTCCTTTGGCCATAAGTGATGTTCTGGTTTTTTTTGCAGTATTTGCACATAATATTCCATTTAAATATTAAATAATTTTAAATTTTTCATATTCTACTCCAATGAGAACCAAGGGTTTTAAATCTAGGAATTTTATTTCCCACTCAAATACTATGGATGATTTTATGATTTTACAGATGCGTGGTGTTTTATTTGGGGTTTATAAGTCAAACAAATCACTAACAAATTCATTTGTAGACCCTGATGATGAAATTATGGCTCATGTTAAAATAATATTTATTGGGGGCCTTCTTACTCCATTGGATGGAGATCACACCCAGGGGCATCGTTAGAAATAAAGATCTCTTGAAAGTTGTTTTTCTTTTAGGAAATTAGAAACAATAAAGAGCTCAATTGAATTATTATTCAGTTTTTGGTTGATTATGCATTATTGTTTTTATCGTATTTTAGATAGATAGAGGACAATAGTTATTTTCTATAATTGATGTTGGATTTGTCTGGGTGGGCCCTGACTCAATGGATTCTGCAACCATTCTCATAAAAAAGATGTTCCAAGTGAGGGCTAGTGAAAAGGGGTTCCAATATTTCATGGATTTTTGGAATCAGATGTTTGAGAGGGTTTTGCACTATCCATCGATAACATGATTTTTCCCTTTGGAACAGTTTAGCTAGCTGTGTTGCGATGAGAAAATGGAAGCTAGACATAATGGTTTTAGTTACTGAGAGGAGGATCTCTCTTGTAGTGAACATTGGTTTTAAACATGAGTTTTTTTCGGTGATTGGTTTATTGTGATTAAGTCATGATGTTCCGATGGTTTTACCCTCATCTCATAAAATGGGGTCTATACCATTAAAAACTTATTTTATGTCTGTTAGAGTTGGTATCATTGGAGTTTAGTAGAAACCATGGAAACTAGATTTAAGATAACATTTGTTAAGGAACACAATTCATAAATTTATTATGTGTAAAAACATTTTTGTAATAATGTATTCACATTTTATGGAATCATGTTTAATTTTAAGGATAATAATTATGGTTTATATAGTATTTTAATTTAAGGTAATTATATGTATTTTTTATTGTGATTCAAAATGAAATGTGTGAGATTAAATTTTATTTTTAAAGATGTTATGTTAATTTTTGAATACATTATCAGATCATTTGGAATGTTACAAGATTTATATAGTTGTTGAAAAAATACAATACCTCATGATTGGTGATAACATACAAGATGGGTGTCAACCCACAAGATCAGTAAAACCCGTCACGAATAGTGAGGCATGTGAATTAAACCAACAACTGAAAGGTGATAAGGGTTCATCGCCTACCACTAGTCTATATAAACTCTTAGTTATTATATCATTTTATTATTAGTTTAATGATTTTATGGATGAGCAATATATTGATTATGGAGTTAAAATCTACCGTATTGGAAAATTTTCTAGTGATTAATTGATAAATATTAATTTTAAGGATTCTCATTATTTTTAAAATCATATTAGATTATTGTAAATAGAATGATTTATATTTTGGAGTCCAATGTAGATTTATTATGGACTTAGGGTGAGTTAGTTTATTTCATTACTTGATTAATAACCATATAGAATATTTGATTGAGGAAAGTTAATTTTTTATATAACATATTTAGAGTGATTGATGTTATTTAGATGTCTATACAATCAAATCCTTCAAATTTTTATGTATAAATATTCATTTGGAATATTTTTGTGATATAAGCCTTGTTGAGATCGAGGGTTTTACTGTTGAACGTTAAAGATTATTTTTTGAGAAAAATCATATTTTATCCTAACCATTTTTTTCATGGTAAATATATAAGGACAATATTAATATATAGTTATACAGTTGTAGATTTTTTTAACCATATAAGTTTATTCGAAATATATTGGCATAAAAATTTCATCTTAATAATCATTTGGATAAAAAGATGATATTGTGGGGGAAATTGATTTACGGATGAAAGTGTACTTATCAAGTAAGTGTGTTTTATTATGTTCATTGTCTGTCAATTAAATTTATTCTTAAAATCTATTAATAATATTTTTAAACATAAAATGTTACACTGGTAACTTATTTTATGTTGAATCTAATGGTCTCAAAGATCATCACAGATTTATAGATTTGTGATTGCTTACTTTCTTCTAAAAATGTTCTCTATCATTCTCCTTCGAAACATGATGACTAGATTTCACTTCCACGCCCATGATATCCAATTTTGAACCCTATTAGGTGTAATATATGGTGAAGTTTATACTTCCCTTTCATTAATTTATAATTTAGGTGTCATTAATACTTTTCTTCTATGATATTTCAATAATGATATTTTAAGAAGTCTGACCCCTAGTTTTTGATCGATAATTCAAATTTGGAGGACACCATTTATTGAAGGAGGGTAGAATGTAACACCCCAATATTTTACAGTATGTATCTTATTAAATAAATTCAATTTCATGGATATCATGAATTTAATGAAACACCAGATGATACTTTTATGTACACAATAATATGTTGACTTATGTTGCACACTAAGTTGAGTTTTACCAATAAATAATAGATTATTAAAATATTATTTTCTTTAATGTAATAAGATATAAACTAGTAATTAAGTTAAAAATTTAGAATAACATAAACTAACTAATGAAAATATATTGTTTAATTCATTGGATACAAATTAATTAGAAATTAATATATAAAGCAACTTAATATATAGGAAGTATTTTTTTTAAAGAAGTATTTTTTTCATGAAAATTCATTTTATCATAGTCCATTAAATTAATTTAAAACTATATTTACATTTATGTAATATTTATTAAATGATTTTTTTTTCACATTCATCTTATATATTTAAAAGGAATAAGAATATACCAAACATAGTTTTACGTATAAAAATCTTTATGTTTTTTAATGGAAGATTTATTTTCATTTAATGTCAAATAGATTTTCAATACAATTTTTGACACATAAATATATATTATTTGGAAAAATAAACTTTTTATTTTATTGTGTTATATAAAATTTTACAATGGTTGAATTTTGGGTATTTTTTGATTTAAATCATGTTTTCATGAATAAAGAAAAAAATATAACAATTTTATTGAAAATGATTTTGTTGTCTAAATAATTTATAGTGCTAAATTATATTTCAAATTAATTTTAAAGTATAATTATATTATTTTTAACCTTTAATTAAATTCATATTATTTTAAATAATCTATCATTTAAATTGGATTTATAAACATTTCAATCTTTGGAACTTTTCACTTTAAAAGCATGTTTTCTCCTTCCATCAATGGGATATATTTCATATTAATTAATAAAATATATATGTTTAGAATGTTTAAATACTGATTCCATATTTTAAATAAAAGATTATAAATTCTAAAAATAGATAAATTTTATTTTTGGGAATATGAATATTGAATTTGGTAATTTTATATATTCAATGATTCTGTGTAAATATGGAAATTACGTATAGAAATAATATTATAATGATTATAAATGTATCAAAAAACAATTGCTGATTTAATTTGAAAATTTTTTTTCTCAAAAAAATATCCTTGGGATGATTTTATGGATTCCTAGAGCATCATTGATGAAGTTAAGGATTTTATGGATTTTATTCCAAATAAGTCCAATATACAACACTATTATTTTTTGTAAGTATTACATTTTTGTATACGGTAATTAAGAATATATCATCGATTTAAAATATTAATTATTAATATTAAATTTTATCAATTTATAATGATAATTTATTTTTAATTTTAGAAAATATATAATTTAATTAATGGCTTCCTAAATGAGGATGCAGTAATTGTTAAATTAAAGGAAAAATCAAATAAATGATATTAATAGTAAAAAAATAAAAATAATTTTAGATGAGTAGTTTCATCCATGAATTATATATAAGAATTTAACAATTTATAGATTTTTTTTAAGAATTTGTTTTATTAATCTATCGTTTATCATATTTTTAAAAAGTTAAGTTTCGAATAGTGTAAAAATTAACATTATTGATTTTTTAAATTAAATAATTTTTTATTAAACATTACTAAATTCTAAAAAAAACCATCAAATTTAGTTCGAAATGTCCTGATGTATTATGAATGATATTTTTATTAGAATTTTTAAATTAATATTAATTTTATTAACCCTCAAGTACATATTACATGATATCATTGTAAGAATTAAAAAGGGTAAATAATGGTTAATGCTAAAAGATACGAATTAACAAAAATAATCAATACTTGTTTTGTTTTAATCGAATTTATTTAGACCCCTAAAAATACTATATTCTAAATATATGATTTTATATCTATTTTGAATAAAAAAAAATTATATTATTTTAATGATTTGAAAAATTCCAAGAGTGCCCCTCCCCCCCCCCACATTTAAAAGGGAACCACATGTTTTATTTATTTCATTGAAAATAACCTATTTGGTTTAAAAAAACCATGTTCAAATATCCTCCAAACCTCCCTTTAATTATCCTACTATCCTCTATTGGGGATGAAATCCAACCTAAGACATCTTAAAAAATAATTCAAAAAAGTTATCGAAAAACAAGGAAATATTATTCAGCTGTTAATTTTGATGTATTTAATTCCCCACTACATAATTTAATATTATTTTATTTTTATAAAATTAACTTATTATCCTAAATGTACTGAGATTTTATTATAATTAGTGTTTAGCCGACACATACATCAATATCACCCTAATGGGTAACAAGCATACCATTATTGTGTATGATGAACTACCACCTAACTAAAAAATGTTGTTTGTTTTCCATTTACGGCATCTTGTAGTTGAGAATTTTGATGGAAACTATTTTTTTCATATTATAAATATGGTTTTTTAGTTATTTATGCTTCTATAACTAATATATAATAAACACTGTCATGCTATCTATTTTTTGAATATACGATAACTTTGTTTTTTAACATGTGTACTACCGCCTCATAAAAAATATATGATTCTTTCACACTATACAGGGAATGTATTAAAGATAAGTTTTATTAAAAAATTTGAAATACATGATATAAATATAAAAAATAAATTTTAATTTACATTCATATTTTAATAAAAAAATAGAATTATAGTTACTACATAGTTTTGACCTACCATCTCTATGAAAAAAATAATTTCATTTATCATCTCCAGATATTATGGACTACTATAATTAAATACATAATATATATATATATATATGAAATTTAAATCATGGTTTCTATTATATATTTGAAAACATCATGATCTATTAAATATAAATGACATGTAACAATTGAAAACATTCTCTAAAAACCAAGAATTTAATAATTGATGTAGTGGAAATAATGGTGGATCGTTAACAAATAGGTAATTAGATATTATAAAAAGTAATTATATGATATTATAAATAAGAGTATGTCTCTAGTATAAGATAATAAAATAATTTAAATCATTACTCAACAGGTTAGAGTATGTTCACCTAAAATGAAATGTACTGTAAGGGATATTTGTCTCATTTATATTTTTGTGGGTCCCATACCTTATACAGTACATGTTTCTGTTGTGTAGTGTATATGTAAGAAATTAAAATAATTTATGATTATTATTCAGAATAAAATTATACTTTTTTCAACAGTAATTTTTTCATTCATGGGAATATGATTTTATTGATTATATAATGATAAATATTTATTTCACTATCTCATCATTATTCAGGTTTGTTTTTTTATACTCATAGGGGAAATATTTCCCATCCGTGTTATTTGTTTCTAAATATGTTTTCAGAAATATTTTTGAAATTCCCTAATTATTTTAAATCATTTTTAAACATTTTTATTATTTACAAAATAGTTGAAAGGGAATATTCATGTTGTTATATTAAACAAAGTACATTTTGACATTTATTAAAAATAAGAATGATGTATATCTTTCATCAATTTATAATGAATAAAAAAATTTCCCACCATCTTCACACCTAAATATTTTGAAGCCTCATTTAAATATTTAAAATGATCTTTTCAAAAAAATCTTATTTAAATTCATGCCTTTTAAAATAAATTATTACCAATTGGTAAGTATTTTCATCTCACATTTATTTCTATGAGATATGAATTATTCTACAACTATTTAATTTGTGTACTGTACCTACCCTTAGATATATAATATCCTAAATCTATTCATCTTTAGGGTATATAATGTTTCATCTAATAATTATTTACTTTTACAGGTCTTCTGTTTTAAATATTTTAATGGTGTAATAGACATTTTGACTTAAATATATAAATTTAAATAGATTGTTAAATATATAAAGAATTAATTGGACTAGTATGACATGGGTTGGGGACCATTTAATGCCTACCCTATATTATGGGGACCATTTAATGAAATCCCATTCATGTATTGGTAGTATCAAGAGAAAAAACAGTTCGCGAACGAGTTTGTTTCAAAGATGAATAGACATCTTTCTAACCACATACCTGACCTATATTTTGAATAATATTTATTATAGTGGTTCATGTTTCTGATATATGAAATAAAATATATAATCATTTTATTTAATGGGAATTCAACTATTAATATTTATCCATGATATTTTCTATCTATATATCTATGGATGGATTTCAATGTCATATTATATATTAAATAGAATGTGGTTTAGTTATTTACCATGCCATATTGATTACTACCTATACAACTATTTAAATGGAATGTGTTTACTATTATGGAAATTTATATATAGATTTATTCACATTGAATCGTTATTTCTTATACAATAATTTTCCATAATAATAATTCGATCTCACCCTTTTATTTTTTCAATTTTCCCCAAGTTATGATTTTTATATTTTTAAATTAGTTCAAGGGTGAAAATTAATTTCATTAGTTATGTTTTACGTTTTAAGAATGTAATATAAGAATCATTTATGTTTCAAATTCATTAAGAATACTAAACTAATCGGTACTTCAGTATTTGATACCTTATAATTTTGAAAATGTAACAATAAAAATTGTTGTTTTTGGTCTATTAGGGTTAGGGCATTATAGATCTACATGTTATATACACATATCCATAATGAATCTTATGTGAGTACCTTATCCATATAAGAGTCTCTTTTTTATATCATTTAGGGTTTATAATAAATTTTCCTAAAAGTGATAAAATATGGATGAATATTATATTATCATAATACTATGAGGGTTAAAATCTGACAACATAGTTTTAAATGTATGACCTTCCAAGCACTATCCTACCACACCTTGATCCTCTCCAAGAGTCCTCACAAGGGAGTGCTTCTTTTAGGTTCACCAATAATAAAAAATGACATTGATATAAAAATCACTGAGGAACTGCATAGAGTAGTACCACTTCAATGTTTAACATTCTGGAAAACCACTTTATTGACCACAACTCACCTACTCACAGTGTCTTTTCTTCAACTAGGATTCCTACCAGACTCACATGATCAACATACAACACATTAACTGCCATGAATGTTATATCAAATTTCTAACATTAAGGGTCCTATAATAATAAAGAAACAACTCAATAAAGTATAAATTATTGACTATAAAACTGTTTTCAGGCATTAAAGTTCATTTGGATTTACTACCTAAACATTAGGTCATTGAAACAATATAAATGAACCAAATGATACCTTTGACAAATGATTCATATTACCAATTAAGACATCTCTAAATGAGAAACTGAAATAATCCCATATAAAAGGTTTTATCCTTAAAAACATAGAAAAACGTTTTTAATTCACTTGTCTTCATCAATTAAACCTAATTATACAATTTATGGGGCTTAAATATATGAAATGATGAGTGAAAATAGTGATGAAAAACTATTTACAATTGTACTTAGAAATTTATTCATCTTACACAATGCAATATTACATTCATAATACCTTTAAATTTTTCTTATAACAATCATTTATTTACCCATATATTTCCATTAAATATATTTGAAAGATAAAATTAAAATTCCATGATATTTAAGAAAAAACAATTAAGGTTTCAAATTGATTATCAATTAACCTGTGGCTCAATTTTATAAAACTCAACTGTGGATAATCATTAGTTTCACAATTATAGTGAATTGGTTCCATAAGATTCCCAAATACATTTATAAGTAACCAATATATGTTGATACTAACACTCTAAAAAACTCTACAATATTTTTTACAAGCATACAACCATAAGGTTAATTATGAAGGGACATAAAGATATTTGAAAAAAATGATGGTATCATCATTCCATTCATGGTCTCTTTAGGTGTATCCCAATATTATTAGTTTTATTAATGATTAATTTCACCATTTTTGGGTTTATCATATTATAATATCTTTTTAAGAGTTACCTACTTGAGATTTTTTAGTTTTATACCATTCTAATAAAATAGTATAACTGACCTACTTGGGTCGAGATAATTTTATAATCTATAATTTACCAAATAATTTTATGAATCATATTTTAACATATATAATACATTTAAAAAGATTCAATTAAATAGTTTAGAACTAAAAATTTATTAGTTAACATTCATTTTATTTTAAAATATTATGTTCATGTATTTGTAACCGTAACACTACTTCCTTTAAGAGAATGAGACAAGTCAAATATAAATATTCTATAACGCATATTTCCATTCCCAATTTATAGAAGTAAGATATTAATAAATATAAATAGAAAACCATGAAACTAAAATAATATTCTTTTTCATCCTTGGTATCAATATTTCCATTTTTCATTAACATTTCAACATTGTTAACTAAGATTCGACCATTAACATATTATAAGGATCAACATTCCTATTGATTCATGAACATCAATAACCCATTTTTTCATTATAATGTCATGAAAAGTAATCATTGTTCATTTATATAATTCAACACATAGATAATATCCTCTAGAAAATAATGAATCTAACATATACATGGAATGTCATATTTATGGATTATAAAAACTAATGTTCTTATAAGGATTAAAGAATAATAATTTATTGTTATTCTGGGCTATGGTTAAAAAATGTAAATCTCATAAATCAGTAGTTAGTGTATATGTAAATCAATCACCCAAGTAGAAACATAAATCAACTATAATATAAACTATATAAATAATCCCATCTTAGGAAACTAGATCATTGACTCATTTATTTGTTGTTCATACCTAGATATGAGATATTTAAGATGTGATGAAAAATTCAATGTCTTGTTTCTACCAGTACAAATGGAATTTCAATGGAAAAGAAAGCTATGATAACATATGAAAATACCTGACCAGTTATCCATTATTTGGATTCCCTAGCATGTTCAACATTTGGCCTCAAGATCACATACTTATATACTAAAGGCTTTAGACTAGAATGTTGTGTCTAATGAGGGTATAGTGAGGATACTATTACCTTTGGATCAATGATACTTACTACTAAACTATAATAAACTTTATAGTAGTATATGTTGATAATAATAATCAATCAATAATAAATGAATAAATTAACATGCATGAACATGGTTAGTTACAATGTAATATTTCCAAACATATAAAATTATATATAATTATAAATTATAGACTGAAAAAATAATATGTTATAAATGGACTTCAACTCTTGTGGATATCCTGAGTACATTCCTATCCACTACTCCCATGAAAATTCTTATCATTGAATGAAAAAAAAATGGTGCACAATATATAACTTAACCAACATTCTGATATTCTTTCTAGGTACCAAATGACATCATGACTAGGGTGTGAGATAAAATAGTTATTCCATTATCAATGTAATATTATCAAATATACTATGTAAATATAAATTATAGTAGTATTAATGAATAATAAATAAATAATTTGATAACATTGTGTAATCAACTTAACATGATGTCCTCAAAGGACACATGATCGACCATATGTGCTGGAACCTATGTCATAATACCTCAAAACATTACTTCATCCACTTCAAATCATATATATAAACAAATTTAGTTATGGTTGTTCATTTACTTGTGATGACCTGATGAATAAAACCTTAAAATACATATATAAAAATATTATGAATATAAGAGTCTGTATATTTAAATATGGGTACACGTCCAACCTTCTAAATCGGGGAGACCAAGTAATATATCCATCTATACCAATCAAAATTGTGACATGTCTTATCATACATCCAAATCATTGGTGTGAATCATTATTCCCAGCATCCCAATGTGATGTGATCCATCATGTCTAATATTCTATAACATGTGGTTGTGAAATGAAATATCAAAATACCCTAACTAAGGGAACATAAGCATAGTTTTTTTAAGGTAATCTTAAATGACTTATTATACATTATCCCATGAGATACATAATTAGGAACTATATATCACTCTATGATCATTGTAATTCCATATAACCCAATATCTCAAAAATTTTATTTCAACATGTGAATCGATGGTTTTCTCATGGAATAATAAAAACGTATACGAAATTTATAGTTAAAAATTAAACAGAAGTGTGATCATTAATTCTTTACAAAATTTACATGATTCACCCCAATAAATTAATCATTAAACTAATTAATAATAATTACGAATTCCTAATAATTAAATAATCCTCAACACAATTCAATTGAAACAACTAGGCCATTTAATTTTTAACAATAATATTATTATTTGAATGTCCCCTGGTAATTCCCAATCAAGAAATATTTTCTTCATTTTCTGACATAGTTACCACTAATTAAGTGGTCAATGTATAGTATTTTAATACATTTATCAATCATAACATAAATTTTAGGTCAGTTCATAATGAACATATAGTAAAAACATATTAAATTTTAAAAATCAATTTGTGTCATCCACAAGTCTTTTGATTGAATATAGGTTTAAAATTTTTATTTAATTGTGTCTCATCTAAACATACTATTAGAGGTGGTTTATTTTGAAAGATAAAGCATAAGGGTCAGGGAATTACAGAAAAACACCCATATGGGTGGATTGAGTCATGGTATACATCATTCAATTGTCAAATAATGTTATTGAGGTATATATTATATATGGAATTGAAAAATTTCATAATATGTTAAAAGCTAAAAGGGTCATGTACAAGGAGTTAGGTTTGTAGCACAATAATGAAATTTATAAAGATTAAATTCATTATTGGAAAACCCATACACTACGTAAGTCATAATTTGGATGTTTCGATCATCAAATATCATTCATTGAATTGATTTTAAATGATAGAAAAAGGAGAATTTCTCTAAGAATAGGCCATATAATCTTGCATGGAAAAACATATATGAATAAAAGTGAAATAGTGAATAGGTGGAATTGGATTATGAGTCATACCATGAGGGATGCTTCATGTTTAACATCATTTTATACTATCCATAGATAATGTAGATAAATGAAACACTAGTATAGAGGGAGATGATAAATCCCCTGATCTAATTTTCTTCACCACTGGCCAAATTTCCCTTTTTATCTTTTCAATAATATATTTTAGTATCATATATTTTCTTATTAAAATAATATATTTATGGTGTAACAATTGGTTTAGGGTATAAAATGATGGTTTATGGTATAATACATGAGTTGTTAAGATAAAATATCTAACAAAGGGTCTCCCCATAATTCTACATTTTTATGCTATAAACCAGTGATTTACAAACATCAATAATTATCGGCTATAACCAATTAAAATGTTAACTAGTCTATTTCACCCAGAACCAGGTATTAGGTGACTCATGATTCATGAAAAACATAAAATGTCACACCCATGATTTCTTTTTTATTAATGTTTCTAAATATTTTTTTCTATATTTTTACATCTGTTTTCTTTTATCTTTTTGGAGAAAAATATGAAATTTTTTGTAAGAAGTTGGTGGCACATGGTATGTCAAACTGTGTGGCCCTTCCTAGGTAACCATCCGATCAAGGGATACTTTTGGGTATAAAATAATTTCAAAAAAGGGAACAATTTGTTATCCATTCATTATAACCGTGTGGCACGTCCTATTGGACATTAAGGGGAGAACATTTTCCCACAGTATAGGAAATAGTGTGGGAAAATCATGTGGCATGTCTATGTCATTAAAATATATATTTTTATGTTTATCTCTTCCTTATTTTAACCCCAAAATCCTCATTTATCTCCCTGATATGGATTCTTTACTCAATGTCTTCCTTCCCTTTATTCCTTCCCCCCCTTAGGCTGCATTTTGGTGGGATATTCTTCAAGGAATCTTCATGAAACCATCATGTATATCCCTCTACTCTTGGTTTCTACACCCTTTTATGGTTTTACCTATCCTCTCATCAGTTTTCACTCTTCCAGTGGTTACCATTTCATTTCTAGGGTTCAATCATAATTTTTTGGGTTTAATATTTATGTAACGGTTTGATCATGCCTCTAAAGGGTTTGATTGAGGTGCGGTTGATGTTTTTCATTGAACTCCAAAATATTTTTCACCCATGGTATATATTTACATTCTTAAACATTATTTATAAAATTTTATATGATTATTTTAGTGTTAAAATTTTTTCAATGATTAATGTGTGTGTTGTGAAAAGTAATTTTGAATTGATTTTATATTAATTTGTATTCAAAATAATTTTTTAAAGGGAATTGGTTTCATTCCATGTATGAACCATTGTTGTTCTTTATGAATGTATTTTTAAAAACTTCTAAGATGTTTATATAACTTTGAAAGTGGTGAGAAACATATTTTGAAATTGGTTTCTAAGTGTTTATATTTTAAAGTTTTTTTGATTTGGAAAATCGTGATTTGTTGATCATATATAGGTTGGATTGATTTAGTGTGAGAAAAAAGTGGTTTTATGGTATGTGAATTGTTAATAGGGCCCAAAAGGGAAACATGGATAACTAGTTATCCATATTAGGACAAGTATGCTATTTTACTCAAACTTAGTTCAACCTATATTCATCTATCTATATTGATTGTACACCACAAAACTAAATAACATTTATGATTGGAGAAATCTAGCCCCATGGGATTCCCCACACAGAGTGGCTCATGCATGAGAATGCAGTTATTCATGATTATTATACATCATTTCATCGAGATACGATGTACCTATTATCCAATATCTATCTAATTTATATAGTTTTTCTCATGATATGGTGATATTTGGTGATATCAAAATTATCTTCGGTATACAATATACAATTTGTGTTATTTGAATTGAAATAATATTTTCTTTTAAAATGATTTTAATACAAATTTTACAAGTACATCTGTAATAAAACATGATTTATTTTTCAAATGTTTTTTATTGCATGAAATGTCTTGTTGGGTGAAATCTTATGTGGATTTTCCTCATACAATACTTATACATTTGGGTTTAAGTATATATTGTTTTTTTGAAAGAGGTAATGAAAATATGTACAGTGGTGGCAGTTTGGGAAGCTAGTGGATTCCCTTACAGGTGTTGTGGGGTGGAATGAGAACTATGATCCTCTTGTTTCATGGTGGTTTTTGGGATAGTCTCTTGTGTCCATTTTTCTTTTAGACCATTTGTGTTTTGTAAAAATGTTGTAAACATGAAATATGAAAATCGTTATTCCATGTTTGGTTATGCTTATTCAGACTTGTGATGTTGGTTATTATATATTTTCTATGGTTTTATAAATGGATTAAATTGTTTGGATCATATATTGATGATACTCAGGATGAGTTTTTATCAAGGGTGGATTGGGAAAAACTTCTGAAGAATTCCATAGACTAGGTCAGGTGTATAGTTTGATGGAAACTAGGCTAGGTTCATAACATAAAACCATGATCGACATTAATCACTTTATATTTCTATAACTTTTATAGTTATATTCCAACTCTTGGTTTGAAATATTGTTCATCCAAAAATGGAAATTTCCTTATCCATTGTAATTTCTCAACTTTATCAAAACATAAGATGTTATGTTATGTTTTGGATATGGTAAACCTTCAATTATAAACTAAAAATGGGATATATATTTATTTTATTTGATTCCCCATTATGGTGATTATTTAAACATTCTATACACACATTCAGATAATATAATGAAAAGTTATTTTTGAAAATATAATAAGTTATGTTGTTTTGGTGATAAATTTATCAAAACAGATCAATAAATTATTAAAAAAAATATTCCTTAAAAATATTAATTCTATCAATCAAATAATATAGAATGGATACATCCACTAATCAATGAATATTTTTCATGTCGAAATATTAATCCTTCTTGAAAATGTGTTGTATGTATGACATTATTTGAAATTATCATTCCATCATTCTATCCTAAAGGGCCTGATGATACCATAAAACATGTAATTTTGGTAAATAAAAACCTCATAGTCTCTTGTAACTGCTGTCCTTGATCTAAATTTCATTCTTTATAAAGGTAGTGACATCATTGAAATATACACTACCCAAATTTATTGTTTGATATGGGTCACGTTCATATTCCCATAACTACACAACATTAACTAGGCATTATTAATAGTCCATTTTATTTTTGAATTTTTAGGTTTTTGGAAACCATTGATATCATATAGAATATAATGAATTACCCAGTGAAGCTTAAGGATAAATTTCTCCCCCATAAAATATTTATAATTTTGTTTATAAAGATTCCATTAAATAATAAGATCATCAACATTAAAATAAAAATTACAAAAATGTTGAATTCAAACATCAGTAGTTATAAGTGGTCCTCCCAACTGCGACCAAAATAAAAAACTAAAGAACAAATCATTTCATCCATGTTCTATAAGGTATGCTTTTTCTGACCACTTGTTTAATGGTGGAAGGTGGTGCTGAAGTGATTTTGAATCCCCAACACCTCATGTTATCCATTAAACATCTAGAATGTAATGCATACATCATGTATTGAGAAGATCTTCGATTTCACCCCATAAATCCACACTTTCTCTTGGATGTAGAGGCATCCAAAGCCCTATACTAATCACTGCTCATGGATGGGTTGGAAGTGAGCTGACATGGTGAGACGATCAATGATCACCTAAATTGAATCATGGCCCCTGGACATATGAAGTAACACGGTCCGTAATTCCATTGAGATAACATCCCATTTTCACTCTGGTACCAAAAGTTGTTCAGCCAAGCCTTCTGGAACCCAATTCGCATCCTTTATTTTTTTTGATAACTGAGGAACGAAGTGAAATACACTACCACTTATTTCATTATCCCAAGACACCAGTACTGATGTTGATGGTCCTATAATATCTTCTCCACACCAAAATGTACCACAAAATGAGATGTATGCAACTCGCTCGACACCTCCTCCCAAAATTTTACTAATACTACAGAACATCCTCTGAACTAGATAACGTGATCCCCACCAATCAATAATCTATTATGAATTTTTCTTAAGGATAACTGTGCACGTCTGGACTTACTATAAACTTACACAATTTGTACCACCTTACCTCGTAGTATGAGTGGGTGAGTGACAGTCATTGACTAAATGTCAAATTCCCCATCATCAACCATGAAGGATATGTACATCATGACTAAATTCTCTGTTGTTTCACTCAGCTTCTATAAAAAGTAATTCATATTGAGTGCGTCTTCCACCACATTCCACTTCCTAGGAGTATTGACATTCTCAAATTCATAGTCCTGTAGGAACACTATCCATCATCTTTGTCTCATGATTAGGTCCTTCTATTAGAATATATACCTATTATTCTTGCGGTTTGAGTATACGGTAAACCACTCACCCATCACGTAGTGCAACAACATTGTCAAGTTAAAGACCACTACTTCTTACACCAAAACAAGGGTCAAGGAGTTCTGATCATGACGCCTCAACTATCATGATCCAATGGTGACTATGAAAAGATCCTACGTCAGGACACAACCTAGACTGGTACCTAATGTTTCATGAAATACTATATACCCAACTCCCATGTTAGGCAGTCTCATGATGGGTGCACTCGTCAGTCTCCACCTCATCTCCTTGAAACTCTACAGGAACATCATCGTCCATATAAAGGGATGTAACTTCTTGGTCAAAGATGATAAAGGTTCTGTTACTCTAGTAAAGTGTGGAACGATCCTCCGATAGTATATATCCAACCCAAAGAAACTCCTCACCTCAGTCATGCTCTTATGTGGTCCCCAATAATTTGTTGCCTCATTATTCATCAGAACCACTAAAAATCCAGCTCTCAAGATGACATGTTCCAAAAAAGTTGACATAAAGAATCCAAAACTAGCACTTGGAGAGCTTCCCATAAAACCAGTGCTCCCATAGTGTATCCAAGACTATCGACAGGCGTGTAGGGTGATCCTCCTCTAATTTCGAGTACATTAATATATTATAAATGAAGACAGCGATGAATTAGTCATGGTATTTCTGGAAGATCCTATTCATGAGTACAATGAAAATTTATAGGGAATTTGTTATGCTGAAAGGCGTCACAATTAATTCGTAGTGTCTATATAGGCATCTAAAGGATATCTTCCGTACGTTCTCATCCCATACCTAATGCTGATGATAGCTCGATATAGGGTCTATTTTCGAGAACTATCTTGATCCCTTTAGTTGATGGAAGATGTCATCAATCCTTAGTAGTGGATACTTGTTCTTCACAATCAATTGCTCCGGGTGACTAAAGTCCACACGTATTCTTATATAGCCATCTTCCTTCTTGGAAAACAACACTGGGGCTGATCATGGGGAATCATTGGGCCTCTTGAATCCCATCTGTTATATGTCTTTGAAATATACCCTCAAATAATGAAACGCCATGAGAGCCATCTGATATGTTGCGGTGGGTATCATTATCATATTGGGGTGTTTAACAATGCAAAATTCTACCTGTCGATAAGGAGGATGTCCAATAAAAACCTTAAAGAAGAATTCATCGTACTCATCCACCACAATTGAAAAACATGGACTCCTCTCGTCAATCACACCAAGGGTAAGGCTATGTAGTTGGCGAGGGATCATCTACATCATACTTTGAGAAAGTTTTTCTTATGTTGAAAAGGTTCCCTTATTTCTGATGAATGAATAGATGTTCCCATCCTAACACACCCATCACACATTTCACCTAATACAATAGATAGGAATATTGACTATGTATAAATAGTCCTTACCCAAGATGAGTTTGTAAGGCCTCAATGCCTCTACAAGAAGATTCCAGCTGATGCTCTCACCTCATAGAGTAATCTCACACTACTGGAACCAGTGTGTAATTGTCAATTCCCATCTCATAAAATAATCAAATCATAAGGATCAAGCCAATGGATCCACCAGAATATCTAATCACTGAATGAGGTTCGTGGAAAGAAAACTGTTAGTTACCCCTGGGTCTACAAGAATGTTAGATAAGGTATAGAAGTCATAGACCGAACATCTAATCATCTCTAGAATTACCAGGTTATAGGCCACCATCGCCTGAATCAGGGATTTCCCATGTTCACTGGCTCCCTGTGGCTATGGTGGACCACCTGGGGATGGTGGTGGTAGCACCTCGAACCGTCATCCACTGCCTGCCACTCAGCCTACTCCCCTACCACATCTATCACCCTACATTACTCATATATCATACATCTACCACTTTTTTAGAAGACACTCGACCGTTTTCTAATCATCAATGTGGCGATTTGGTTAGTCACAAGAAATGCGTTCATGACCGCCGCATGAGAAGCATAGCATGGTCCCTATTAACTCCCTCTGCTCGATTATCCTCACACTACCAACCTCGATTCATGGATTTGTCCCCAAAATGATCTAACTGGATTGGGTCCTCACATCTTTTACCTACTTCTCACTAATGAAGACCCTATAACATGTTTTCTATTAGTGGCTCTGGCTCTTGGAGCCTGCTCCGCAAGGAATGCCTCCACCTGAAGGGCTTGCTCTAGCTATCTAGCGTAAGAGGGGAAGCTAAGAGAAACCAAGGATGCAATAATATCACATATGAGACCTAAATAAAAGATCATAGAACTGAAAAAGGGTCCCACACCATGTATATGGAATACAAATATAGCTTTTTAATACTCACAGAGTACTCAACCACCAACATGTTTCCCCTACTGTATGTGAAGCCACCCCTATATGCAAACTCGGAACAAGGTCATGGTGAATAATTACTTCTCAAAAATATTATCAGAGATAACCCTAGAGAGGGTCTCCTCATAATGAGTCTTAATCATCATACTCCACCATATCTCCACTATACCATGAATAAGGCTCGCGACTAAGATATCCATCTGGTTGAGTTGTGTGCTCACTAAGAGGAAGACCCAAGTCACCACCTCTAGCTAGTCCTTAATTGCCATAGAATATGTATCTTCCCTAAACCTAGGAGCTATTTGTCTCTTGAACTCATGAAAAGTGTTGATCATGTATGCATACTATATTGGTAAATCCAGTAGTGTCTTCCGATCAACAGTTGGTGGTTACACAGGTGCACCACTTAGTGGGTGTAATCTCTAGTACTGGTCCCTAAACTAATGCCTCATAGTTACATGGGCAGTCCCCATGGTCACACATTAGAATCATAGTTTCCAGTTTGTATGGAGGAATCCTGAAACATATCATGTTGTATCACAATCAATTGATTATACCTAGTGAGATAACACTAATTCAAGAATAAAATAATAAAATACACAATTAATATATGATTCATGCAACCATTGTTTTTTTGTAGATCTAAAAAGAATAATTTAATTTCCCGATGTATGGATATTTATCCATCGTACCAACAATGGACATGCCAAATCTGAATGTCGAACTCGGTATATTTAATATTATTTCCCCACCACTAAAAAATAGACTCTATATGTTTTAGGTAGAACCGACCACCTTTGATACCACTTTTTCATGACCTCTCCCCCAAGGTCCATGCCATGACATTCCCCAAAACTGCCTCTTGAAGGCCAGGGGTTGGTAACTAGCAAAGAATCAATCAAATTGAAAGTGGAAGGAATTTTACTAAATACTTGTCCATCAGAACATAGAACTACATACCAAAAAATATAACACGCATGCTACTAAACAACCACTGATTAAAAGTAAAAATTGTATGCCAAAGAATACAAGACCAACAAAATATGTAATGAAAATAGGAAAGTACAAAGAAACTATAAAATCATCCCGATAAAATGCCCACCTAATGATTATGTGTAGGGAAGCTTATTGAAGTCATAGAACTACGCCACGCATACCTAGTCTCACTTGGCACCACAGGGTCCTGGGCCACTAACTCCTTCGTCATGGTGGAGGTCGTCTGCACAAGACACAAAACATGAATGTGAATCCCATGCAAGGGTGAGTAACAATATACTCACGAGAGACCCCAAAGCCCCAAGTAATTACAACAAAAAATACACAATGAAAACCATGAATTATGACATATCCCACAATTTACAATCTAATATAGGAATGTAAGACCAATTAGTTGTATCATTGAGAACCATGGGATATTTTAGAACACCTTATCAATGTGTACAATGGGCCAGCTGAGTCACATAAGAAGTTACTTTCCATTAATCATGGACTGTTTTGGTACGCATTCCTAATGAGTACAGTGGGTATGATGGGTCACACTGAAGTTTCTCCCCACCATGGGTATGTCAGGTCACACAGAACCCGCTTCACACCTTGGTCATTCTAGGTTACTCCTCTTGTCGAGTATCATGGCTCTTTAGGTCACACCAAACAACTCCACACTATAGTATTTATAGGACACATAGAGATACTTCTCCCTGGGCCATCGCAGTGGACCTACATAAGGTCACATGTTAGTAGTCTATAGGCCTCAACCAACTATTGGGTTTCCACGTGTAGTGTTCTTTATTCTGAGAGAATGGATCCCCATTCATTTTAATGAGTTTCAATATAAATGAAATCATACATAGAGTATTAGAATTGATTCAGCTCATCACTGGGGTTCTAATTCTACAAACTAATCATTAATTAGACAACTAGTTTGAATGATATTTGTGTTTTTCCAAAAAAGGGGCTGGTTAGGTCCAGGTCTGGTCCGACCTAGTCGTAATGACTTGACCCAGATCTGGGCTGACCAGAATATGGCCCGGCTATGATCTATCACTCTTGGGTAGCACTTTCTCTATCCATTACACTATTTGTGGAGAGGTTATTGTTTGTCTTGGACATGGCTGAAGGTTGTGGCAGCTCCCCTTTCCCCAAGGGTCGCTCGCAAGGCAAGCTCCTTCACCATTGTTGGTTGACCGCGAACTTCCATTTGCGACGCAGTGTAGCACCGCATCTGTGGTGCACTGATGTGTCTTGATATAGACACAAAACATCTCTCTAGGACCCATCATGGTGCACCACCACATGCCCGTTGCCATAATCAGAGATAGCCGACACCGACGATAGTGTCTGTGCACTAGTGGATTATTCTACGGACCACTAGGTTCACTCTGGTGGTCTCCTCATCTCACCAATTGCTCCCACCACCTCAGGGGGACTCCAACATCCCTACAATGGAATCTAATACTCCTTGTCCCCTATATGAAGATGTGGTCATAAAGAATAAAAAAACTAACAATGTGAAGGGGATCAATCCGTGTTCATGCCATCCATATCCCACTACGTTTGAGATTTAAAACATTGGATATTGAATTGATGTTCTATAACAAAAAAATCATTAATCCCGGTGTGAAGCCCTAAGAAAAGTACCTTCCTGCATGAACAAGTGATCCACTGATCAATCTATTCGTGCGTTGATCTATGATCAAAATTTTGAAAAAATAATGGGGAAACATAAAACAAAAACAAACTCCAACCTTGTTGAAGTTCATCGTTGATGCAATCCACCCGTGGGGATTCAAGTTCCATTCGTAGCCGTTGGCATTCATCCACCACTGGTCAAATTATTCACGGTGTTTTGACGTTATAAGTGATCACTGACATTTTTATTTAGTATATGGAGAGGATTTTCTCCATATATTCATTAGTGGAATTCCCCTTTTGATTCCCAAATGTGTTATATCCATAATATAGAAACACATCGCAACTTTTCTATTACACTGTGTCACCGTGTAGTTATGATGTTTCATTAATGAAACTATGCATCTATTTCACTTCCCTTAAGAAGTCTCATTAAAAGTGCTCGTCATTGCCTCATCACCACACCACAATGTTGGTGTTCCACTACTAAATGGTGATAATCTAAAATAAAATAACTTTTAAAGTTATTTTTTTGAAATGTTCAAAACCATCTTTTCTGGTCGACCATCACCCATCAATGTTATGTCCATTCTAAGAGAAGCCTGTCGTTTTGTGTAAAATATTACCCATATATTTTTATCCCAGTACTGGATTAAAATATTGAAAAAACCACATGAATGATTAAGTAAATTAACTTAAAAAGGAAAATACAATTATTTATGGCTCACCTGGCTCAGAATTAGGTGCCATCAATTCCTCTCGTCTCAAAATAATTCCATAAAATTAAATAATAATACCTGGATATTAAGATACATTACAAAATATATTTTCCATTATTTGAATACCTATTTGATGGTTCAATGATGAACATAAACAAATTTAGTAACAAGTTGATTTTTTGTTCAATAATGTTATGCTTGTATGGATTTATATGAATGAAATTTTGAAATTGATTTCCTTTTATTATCATTATTTTTTATAATTATATTTGAAATTAATTTAGTCTATCCCAAAAAATGGATTAGGTATATTCATCATAACACACTATGTTCATTTCCCTAATTTTTCTTCAATTTATTATCATCAATATTTTCATTGTCCAGTTTTTTAATAGCTACCTCATGTACGATCGATGAACTGCCATATTTTGGTATAGTGGATAATTACCACTGATTTTGGAAAAAAAATTAATGTCATGATCGAGGTGTAATGTATAAAATATATGATCAATATATATTAGTAACTACAAATCATTCTATTTATTTGTGATGGCAGTAAGGGTGATGGAGAATAAATTTTTGATTGGTTTGGATGGTCATTTTCAAACTAATGAGGTTAAAAAGGATCAATCAATGATTCAAATGGATTCCAAATTTGTAATAATAGAAATATATAATGATTATGGGGTATGATATGATGATGTGGAAATAAGATTCAACTTCTATAAAAATACAAACTATGTGGAATGTATTTTGATTAACACATGTCAAGTAGTACCTTTCCACTAGTGTCTAGGGTTTCATGAAGATAAAATATCACACGTCATGTGGTACCCAACACATTTTGTAGAACCTATTACAAATAACAATGCATGTACCACTATTGTACATGGGTAAGGACAATGATATGTATATATAGTCATTCTTAGTACATGGGTATAACCTGTTTCTGAGACTTGGCTATGTAAATTATAATAACGGTGGTAAATTAGTATTACCTAATATATAGAAGAACAAAAGTAAGTACACAAACAATCCTACGGTAGAGAAGAAACATTATGTAATCCAATTACATTATGTTTACTTTCCCCATGATAGTTTGAGGCCCTTATTCTATTTAGTATGATCATATTTCTCTTGGGATTATTTAGTTGATATGTCCCCATGAGGGTACATTAATGAAATACATCTTGAGAATATGATGTTATCTCCTTTATGTGATTAGTGAATGTAGGCGTTCTTCAACCCCTAATCTTATCTTGGGTAATGATATTAATGAATTTTTATTATTATTCAAATGATGGAATTTTATAAATTAACATAGATAACATACAAAGGTGCATGATAACCTAAATTGAAGGTTGTTTTATGTAGGTTTTATTATAACCTCTAGGACTTGAGGGAGATCCCCCATATGTAAATTGATATATTTTCAGTTCTAGTGAGTAATTATTCATTCAAATTACAAATGATTATAAATTATAAGATGAGAACTATCAGCATTATTATCCTCAGGGTGTGATCTCTCTCGAATGATCATTTTCATTATTGTTTGAGTCGAATACTATTTTTGTTTTTATGGTTGTATCATATTTTAGACATGGTGTTTTCCAATATTATATATAGGTTATTCAATAATTATTATGTCTCATATACGTAATAAAATGTCTATATAATTATGATTTGTATAATCTCTTGAAGCTCTTTTTTTATTAATTTCAAGGTTTCTTTTTTGGGTATCGTAATACTAATCCCTAAATGGAATTTTCATATGAATGTAATGTATTATGTAAATGACCGTCCTTTCGATGGAATAATAACAGAACCAAGATTATGTAATAATTATCTAGATAGACTGTGTATTATACCAAATTTCATACTTGACACGAGTCCCCTCCAATATTTGTATGTTGAACACCATTATTATCCCGAGGGATTCAATTAATCCTTTGACGATTTCTATTAATTTTATCATATAATAATTTTTAATATTTATTTATGAATGAATTTTGGAAACAGATTTACATTAACAAACACCATCATGATAGTATATTAGATAAGTGTTTGTTTTTATTGGTAAATTAGGAAAAGTATTCGGTTGTGTGTGTTAGGTTTAATTGGAAGTTATCTTCATCCCTATGTATATTAGTGGTAGGATTGGGGTGTTATTCTCATCTTACCACCAAAATCATAGTGTAACACCATACAATTTATGAAATATTTCATTTTAAAATAAATATAATCTCTTAAATATCTTGAGATACACACATCCTCGATTCTAAAGGAACAATAGTATAGTATACCATTATAACCTGGACATTAAATAAGAACTTATGAAAAAGAATATCTAAATTATGATAATTGTATGTTTTAAAATTATTTTAAAAAAATTAATTAGTGATATATTTATTTCAAAGGAAAATTACAATAATAATGTTAAGGAAATGGTTTATAGAAGTTTCTATGTATATTCATTGTGTTTTTGTTTAAATAAATTAACTTAATATCAACTGGTCATTAATATAAACATACTTCATATATTAGATCTTATATGATTATTTTTTTCATTCATATAAGATCCTTCTAAGAACTAGATATTAATAAACCAATTTTTATGCACAAATTGTTTTTTCTAAGTATATGATTATTCTAAATCTATGTAGTTCTTTTGAAATTATAATTTTTAACTTTTTGAACATTTAATTCAAAAAATTACATAATAATTTTAAAAAATATGTTAATGTATTCATAGTCATATTTTTTTAAAATTTATTACAATAATAATGTGTTGAACTAAATATTAGGTCAAAAAAAGTAAATATGAAAAAAACTATTACAACAACTATAGTTTTAATGGATTATTGAAGATTAATAATTAAATATAAGAGTTAAAATGACTAAAAATATTGATTAAAAATCATTGTTTTCATTATTTATTTTATAATTATATAACCATCAAATAGGTTCTATTTTGGACTGAATTTTCTAAGAATGTGGCATCAAATTATTTTAAAACATTACAACATTACAACTGTGCTACTCACATATACTATAAAAGGGAAGCTCCTCCCCAAATATCTTAACACATATCAAACCATTCATGTCAAATAATACATTAAAATATTGCTCCAAAAAATACTTATAAACATTCCAGTACAACTTTTATACACTAATGATGAACCCTAAGGTTAGTAAAAAAATGTCCAAATAATTTTTTCTTGCATATGGCAGTTTTTTTACTATGATATTTCTTTTTTTCTTCTTATTTTTCCTCCAAGAAATATGTATTAATAATATAAATATAATAACACTTGTTTATAAAACATATTGTGATATTAATATATATATATATATGTAACAATGTATATCAATATTCTCTACCATCTAATTGGAAAAAACATTCAATCATGTAGACAGAGGACTACTACCTAGTGAACCAGTGTAATTAATTTTTCATCACCATGTCTCACGGATGGATATAAGGATTGATTTAATATTCATTTATATATATTTATATAATATTTATGAAATAATTATACTATTTAATTATAATATAACATTTACCTTCTAAACTTCCAATCATTGCTAAAACGGTAATGTTGATCATTTATATGTGTGGACTACCACCTCCATGAAGGGATGTCAATTGTTTTTCACTTTATATCAACATAAATGGTAATAATAGATTTAATGAAAATATATGATATAAATGATATATAAGTTATTATTAAATTTATAAATACTATTTTATTTCTTAATGTCCATTTTATAGAGAATGAAAAAAATATCGATGCACACATACAACCTACCCTCTCCGGAAACGGTGTAATTAATTTATCAATCTATGAAATATAATGATGAATAAAAATATTTATATAATGAATAATTATGAAATTTATATCAATATTTAAATTCTCTATGGGTTTTAACCAAGATCAACATACAAGTATAGAAACCATTAATCCAAAACATTCATTAAATATAAAGCATTAATCACTATGAATAGTTATTTTAACAAGGAAATGTCATTTAAAACTGATAAATGGTTTAATATAAATAATATATGTTATTATATTTAGGATTAATGATATGTAATATATTTATGTCACATTAATATTTATTATAATAGATATTATGTTTTATTCAGATCATATTCAACTCAAGGGAAGTGATTTTTTTCTATTTATTTCATTTGTGACGCTCATGCCATATTCAACATTAATTTAATTTCACGGGTTTATATAGTCACCATTAATGTTTTTATAAATATTTTAATGAAATATATGATTATTTATATACACATATATACATATCCTTTCCATTATAGTTATTTTTATTTTACCAATGTGTTAATTGTTTTGTGGTATATACTCATTTTTTCAAGAATTTTTCAGGATCAAATTTATGAAGATGAAATATTATGTTATTAATATAATTTATTTAATAAATATTATTATCCTATATTTTTTTACATAAATTAATTACTTTAAATTTCACATCCTTATGTACTAAAGTGCCATTATAAAATATTTGAGAAGAAAACAAATATTATTTACCTCTTTGGGAAAAGATCTATTTTCGTCCATGTAATCATTTTTAAAAACGATTCCAGGAATATTAATAATATTATTATATGATTATAAATTTCATTTGTATCCATGATTTAATTTTTATAATAAAATTTAAACATAATATTCTTTTTTAATGAATTTCTTTTTGGATTGTAACATTCATGCGAAATAAGTGTTTTTATTAAAATTATAAGACATGAATTGAATTTTATATCATCATTCATGTTCATGAATTTGTTTATATATATTTATTTTTCAAATAGTTAATTAAAATTCAATGATTTCATATTTATTTTTGAAATTTAAATATTTAAAATAGGTGATTTTAATATAAAATGATTATTTTTTCATGAAATTTTACAATTGATCTTTAATAGAATTTTCCACCTAAAAATTCATCTGATGTGGTTACCGAACATTACATTAGATAATATACAATTATTCTATCCTTATTCATTATTTAGAAGGTTTATTATTATAATGAAATTATTTTCTATTAAACTTGTTTATTTCCAACTAGTTATGCAGTGTCAAAAAATTTATGAAACTTGATTCCTTTTCATGGGTTATGATATGATGAATGATTAATTATTTTGTGGTGGACATATATACGATATAAAAAATATTATGGATGGTTCTATAATTATATATCCTTCAAATTTATTGGGTTAATATAGATAAATCGTTAGACAAGGAAGAATGATATGGGTATTAAGCCTTGTTTAGTAAGGGAATTTTTCCATAACAATTTATATGGGAATGAATATTTAATTTTATATTATATTATGGAGTAAAAACAGTCCACTAAAATAGTTGTGATAGTAATTATTTACTAGTGGGTTAATGATTTTATAAGATTTCATGCATCCTAAGAAAACATATATTATGCCAATTTTATGCTCTCATTAATCATTTATAATGATTCCATTATGATTCATTTGTTATGAAAAACTACAAATTGTTCAATGAGTTGTTATTATGATATATGATATTTAGGTAATGTTATTTAAATGTTATTATCATGTTATAATTAAATATTTATCATTTTTTATTGACATCTCCCTTGTTTACCGTTATAGATCACTTGATCACACCCTTTAATATGTTCCATTTCCCCTAGTTATAATGAAATGTATGAAGTATGATATTTATAAAAGGGTGATAGTTATGAGGAACATTAAAGAGTATGATGTAGATCACTTAAGATAATTATTTTTTTGTATCCTTGCTTCCATGGATTATTAAAGAAATTTATTCTGTCATGGTTCATTATGTTTTGTAATTAATATTCATATAATAAGGTAAATTATCTATGTATGATTTTTATTGGCTGATATTGTGGTTATTATTGCAATTTTATTCTATCTAATGGAATCTAGGTTGAACAAATATTAGTAATAACATTTTGGATGATCATAATATTGGTATAATGTTTTATAATATTGTAAAGAAAGGATTGTGATTTTCCTATCAATATATCATTTTTTGGATACTACAAGTGGAATTGATTTTGGAATTTATTTATCATTGGTTAATATTCCCAAATAGAGTTTGTGAGTATATTTCAAGAAATATTCTTCTAAATAGAATGTTTTCCTTTACTTCACACTAGGTTTGACACACCAAGGTGATATATTTTTTTAAAATAAAATTTTCATCACGAACCATCATAAAGGATTTGAATAAATGTTTCTTGTGACTGACCATTGTTAAACATTTGTTTTCATACATTGAAAATATGGTTACATTATTTAGAAATCATTTGAATTAATTTTCACTATTGTTAACTTTGATCAATGATACTTGATAGAAAAAATAACCAATTATGTTTTAGTAACAGAATGATGATAAAAATGTTGAAGACGAGGCAGTTAGATTCATTCACAAAAATGATTTATCTTATTTGAGATTAGTCATATAGATTAATTAATATGATGAAATATATCTATGAATATTATCCTTTCTCATCAATTATTACATGTTGGATTATCTGTAAAACCCCTGATGGTTTGATGGTTTTATTAAAATTATTTGTTTTTTCTCTAGTTGATGGTTGTTGAAAATTTCTACCTACAAATCCAATTATTCTACCATTGGTCTAATTATGTGTTATTGTAGGAATGGATAATATTTCTCTATAAAAATTAAATATCAATTTTAAATGAACTGATGTCATGTTTTTCATTCCAAACAATATAATAGTTAACTATTAGTGAGATGATAAATAGGATATTATGATGGAGATTCATCTATTGTATGGGTATTTATTCCCATTCAAAAGGATAGTATAACATTTTTGGCTGTTGAGAAACTCAAAATAAATGATATTCATATTGTGTGGCAGTTATCTGATGTATTTATAGAATAGTTATCTGGTATTCCACTGAATTGTGAATTCATTTTTTGAATATAACTCACAACGAATGTTGCAACTTTTTAAATGTATCCCTATAGAATAACACTTATTTATGTTATTTGAAATGAAGAAGAATATCGAATAGAATCAATATTATTTATTTATTTACTATTATATGTCACCTTAGGATGCTTCATATTAGTATTTTAAGTGGAAATATTGATCAATGTTACTCTTTATTTATTATTGAATAAATTGTGTGATCACTGTCAAGATGATGAGTTCTATACCTCATATTAGTGACATATTTGGTAAACTATAAAGAAATAAATAATTTTTAAAGATGTATCTTTTAGAATATTATCATTTCATGGTGATTATGGTGGATGTAATCATGAAATAATTATATAAGAGTTAACGAAACTATGAATTTATAGTGATTCTAGTTGGTTTTATAAATTCCACACCATATTCATTGTTAAATGAATATAGACGTTATATATTACTTTTATCTATTTTTGGTAGAATTTATATAATATATTCATATATATTTTCTGAGATTGGAATAAAATAATTATCAATTGAGTATTTTACTGGTGAATTTGATGAAGGTGATGTTGTATATAAAATTTACATTGATTGAATTTGTGCTGCAGAAATGTTTCATTTTTTAATATTATATCAGAAGAGGGTATATTAGTGGGTCTATTAAAAATTAATTACATTAAAAATTATTCATGACCATCCAATGTAACTGAGATAAAAAAAATTTTCTGCTAGATAGATATTATCACTGTTTTATATAGAAATTTTAATAGAACTCTTATTCACTTACTATGTTATAGAAGAAGAGAGCATTCTTCTTTTGTATTGAAAATGTAAGGAAAATTTCAATGAACTATTGAGATGGTCAATAATTTTATATATGATTAAATTACACAATATTACAGATGGGATTTTGACCATTATTTAGGTATCAAATAGGGGACTCAAATGTATTCTGAGGTATAATTTTAAGGTTATAGATTATACCTCATGATATTTGAGGGTTCATGATGAAACATTACCCAACTAATTATTTGGGGTTAGCTTTAGTAAATTTTTTATTTATGATATAGTAGAATTATCATATAAGATAAAGGATTTACATGAATACAAATAAAAATGTTTTAATTATATATTAAATTATAATGAACAAAATTTGATCCAGAGAATATGGTTTGAGTTTATTAATGAAAAAAAATGAAAAATAAAAATAAAAAACTGAAGAAAAAGGTGTATGAAAATTATATAATTCAAAAAGAAAATAGTGGAATATCTATGATGATGATAAAAATGTTCAAATTTTTTATCATTTAAAATTTATGCATATGTAACTCTTAGAACAAGGGGGAAAACATATCATTCTGGGAATTATATTCCATCCATTTATCCATGTGATGGATAAATAGGATAAAATGGTATAATTAATAAAATGATATTGAGGAATGTTAACGAGATTAAATAATATTGGGAAAAAATTATATAGTTTATGAACATTGTATGTGTATAGTATATAAAATATTTGTAGATTGGTATATTTTATTAGGATTTTAGTTCATTATACTATTTTTAGACTATTGATTTTTTAAGTTGTGTAGTGATAAGAAAGATTACTTCTTTGTAGATTTAATTAATTATGATATTTCACATAATTAATTTCAATTACTACAATGACAGATTTTTTTAGAAATATGAGCATAATGAAACATGAATTTAAAAAAGAAAATATAATTTACAGTAGCATTAAATTGGGATTATTACATTTATCTTTTTGAAACAAAAGAAAAAATTTATATGTAAGAGTGATACAAGTGACACATGTTTTTCATGCACTGCTTATTTTCTATATCATCCACCATAGTGTTGGATTATGAATAATAATGAGTGATGGATTAACTCATAGAGGAAATTTGTTCATGTAATACTATCTATTCCACTATCATATTCAAAGAGATACGAACATGCCCAATTCAAATTGCTTGGACAATTTTTGTGGAGTCACAATCAAGCCAAATATTATTTCCATCATTTTTGTGCCATGAAAATTGAAATTATCAGATTACTCATTTATGTGTCCGGAGAAGTCCCAATTCTATAGAAACCACACTAGTATGTCACAATATCCACCATTGAATCACTATACACAGACAACATAACAATATGGGAAATGGTTACCATTCATAACTCAATCTTTGTTACTCTTTACCCATCTATTAGGGGATTTTTTCGAGTAATTTCCACCATATGATGAGGATGATGAAAGGATCTCGAAATCATCAAGTGACATAGAACAACAAAATCAGTCACCATATAACAACTTTGTTTTAAATGATTTTTTCTACATACTGGAATGATAGAAATCATTTACTCAACATGCTATAAATGTTGAATCGTGACTGAATACAAATTATTTTTTTGTGAAGTATCCATCTGATGTAGATTAATTATTCTCAAATAATTGGGAAAAGTATGGAAAAGTTCATGGCTAAGGGGATATTGAGTAAGGCTGGAAGAAATACATGCATTTCAGAAGACTGTATGGGACAAAACAAAAAATGATCAAAGATGGGTTTCTATAAGGCTGATGCAGTTTTATAGTAGAGAATCAAATGGTTCATTTATTTGTGGTGTGGATTGCAATGGGTGCACTTGTAATATAAGGATACACCCATTGAATGCAGGTTACACTCAATCAGAACATTATTATAGGATATCCTATCTAGCATGGTTAATCTGAATGGAGAAATACATTTCATATTAAACGTGGAAATCCAATGGTTTGGGCCATTGTGATATGTTTTTAGAATAACATAGAGTCATGTTTTCTATTTTTGGATGGCTCCCAAACTAGAATGTCAACATCGGGTGAGAAAGATTAGCTAGTGAGAGTTTGAAGGATACAGTGAGGGATATCACTTATGTCATTCAATTGGTCATTAATGAAGATTCTGTATTTGATATTCACTTCAGTGTGGTCAATTTTGTCAATTTTGGGGCATCCAATACAATATCAGTCCATTACATATGAGTAGAGCTAGCACAGACTAGCCAGCGAGAGATAAATAAGATCATATAAAAACTGACCTTAGAAAGGTCTAGACAGAAGAGAGAATGTAGGATTTGTGGCGTGTTTTTAGTTTCTTTACAAACGTACATATCAGAAACATCAAAGCTTCTATTGTATAATTAATGATCTTCTAAGGGAAATTTTCTTATATAGTCTAATTAATGAGTGAAATATTCCTCATCCCAATGTCCCTTTTAGAACAGGGATAAAAACATTGTTTCCATGAGACTATAATTATTTTTTACTCTAAGATGCTTCCACTCCAATTTATGTTCCTCAACAAGAAAATAATTAACTTACAAATGGTGGTCATCCATGAATATTCCATAATGTAGTTCATTAATTTAGATACAAATACATAATTAACCAGGAATTCCCTTCTTGAAATTGATATATATTCTCCCTTCTTTGATGCAAGAGATCATCTAATCTAACTTAGGATGGAAATGAAGCAAGAGTCTTTTGGTAGCCCCGAGAACATATAATCTCCATGATAAATGAAAAAAAGGAACCCTCCATGATTCCAAAAAAAATTATCATGTCCATATTTTGAGATGTTGAGATACCCATGCATAAATATTTTAAATACATTACCTATCTGATTTCTTTCCCTGAGACTCATTCAAAATTGGTGAGTGCTCTCATTATTTTCTGGGTTTTCCTACTGTCACCCTACGTTATTATGAAGATATTGTATGTAAAAAATTGATGGGAAGAAGATCATTTACTTCTTTCTTCTTGGATTACATTTATACCTTGGTTGACCAATATAGGAATAAGAAGCCGACTAAGGCATACCTTCGAAATTTAAAATATTATAGCCATTTGTTGGTCACCCTTTCTCACCCCTCTTGAGAATTTGATTTCAACCTATAGGGATACATTGATAATAATAGATATTTGTTCCAACTAGAGAATATATATGATCTAGTTGATTAATATTTCATTGAATCTAATGATCTTAATAACCTTTCAAATAAATCCCCAATCTATATTATCAAAATAATTCTTGATTTTCATCATGAGAACAATGTTACCTCACATGAGTGACATCCAATAAATGTTCCCACATTCTGAGGGGTTGATTAAGAAGTAATGAATATTTATTCCTTGCATAAATCTAAATTGATTCCCAGATATGATCTTTATTTATATTCCTGCAAGTCTATTAGACATGATTTTTTGGATGATTTTATAGACGATGTTGAAAAGTTAAACTGGTATCAATTCACCAGTTTACCAAGAATATATAACCATTAGAATAATGAAGATAAATTGATAATGGAATCATTAGGGTAATGAACAACCATTAAAAAAATGTTTAGCCAGAATTCATGTATCCAATTTCACAACATCCCAAAAAAATATGAAATAAATATGGGCTAAAACAATTTATAATAGATGGCCATTCCTTATTCAAATAGAAGACAACTTTCCTAATTTAAAATTCAAGGGGAATGGAGGAAATTAATAAATTATCATCCCCATTAAAAATCAACAGGATAATACCTTCTATAAGGTCATCAGTCATTGTAGGACCATTGAAAAGATATTCTTAGAATGAAACAATGTTGTCCACAAGGCCCTTCTTATCATTCCTGATTTGATCACTGTCTTTCAAGAGAGATATAGAATTGTAGATATTTCTTCTTCATTGTTGGACATTAAAAAAATTGTTCATGTCCCCATAGTTGAGCCACATTTATATAAATTTGATTATGAGAATATTTAATTTGAGCCATAAGAGCTCGTTAATCATGGAGACCATTTGTGTCTCTTGAGTGATGCCATTTGAAATGTGTTGTTGTGTTATGTCTTATTTAATGGTGTGTAAATTGATCTCATGTGTATAAATTTTGGAATCATGGTTACTAAAGAACTTCTTATTCTAACCCTTCAATCTGGCTTTGAAATATTTTAGATTATAGATACGGGCTATTGAATAATTATCTTAAATAGTGTCTGACCAGGAAAGTTGAACCATCTTGTGGCAATCTGGGAGATCTTCCCAATAATTATTGAACCGAAATGGTATGAGAATCTTTTTATCATCTCCATGAAGACTCGTGAGAAAGTGGTTATGGTATGAGTTGTTCCTGTCATGTGTTATGAATGATATTGACCACCAGTTTCTTAACAAGACATCAATATGGAATTCCCTATCAATATTGTTGGCTCGCAGATCCTTTAATTGACATTTATACATAGATAAATTAGCCACTATGAGGTTGAATTATATGAGGTTGGAATCCTCAATGCATGTGTTGTACTCCTTTGTAGAGAGAGAGAGATAGAATATGGAATCCCCTAGTTTCTAATCACCATGTATAATATATTTGAAATCACATATAATGACCCATTAATCCTTAATGTGATTAGAGGGGCTCTAACCAATGGGATCACATGTCAAGATAGCTAATAAAATCATAGAGGATATTGTAATAATCATTTTTGTAGTCCTTTCATATGTGGAAGGTGACATATTGTTAGTCCTCATGTAATATTGAAGGGCACTCAACAGAGCTATGTATAAGAGCTAAAGTCAGTCTTGGACTTCAGATGGACAAATTTTTTTTGAAATATAATATCCACTAATTAGGGAAATGTTTTCCTTAATACTAAGAAAAATTTTAGTCATAAATTCCAATGACTTCAGGTTTATTTTTACCTTCTATTAGAGTTCACGAACACTCATTGTCAAGGTTTTCTATGCATTGATAGTTCCAAAACATTATCGTCATTTCGAACGAGCCCTGGGGGTGCATTTCCCCTTTATTTTTTTATCCAATTTTTTGGACGTCTATATTATCTTGTGTTTTCTTTGACTCTAGCTGTGATATTTCATCATTGAACCCCTTTGTATCCTTGTGGATTATGTTGTTATCGGTTTCGATGGAAGTACCACATTTAATTTGTTGCATCTTTGAAAGTGGAAATAAATAACATAGATCCAAGACAATTGTTCTTAAACTAGGGAAATTCTTTTCCTCATTCAATTAGCAAGGTTGCATTTGTCTTAGTCTCATCCTCAACAGCATGCTCATGTAAATTAGATTCAACAAGTGACTCCCAATGCCTCTGATTGGATGGTTATTGGTGCCCCATTCTCGAGAGACCCTTATTTTGAGTGCATAAATCGAGATGGGTCTTGTTTAAATCTATCTACATCATGATGCCCAAATTTGGATATTCCTCAATTGAGGAATCATATTCCAAAACTACAGCATCAATGTCCAAATAATGCATATCAAGAAGAAAATCATCAGATTGTACTGTGAAATAAATAAAAAAATTGTCAACCAGTAATTCCTAAAAATCACTATCTGAACTTTCATTTGAGATTTAATGATTGTTATTATCTGATTTTAGGCTACTAGATTCGAGTGGAGTGAAAAATAGGATATTTTCTTCCTCATTAGAGTGATCAGTCCTTGAGTTGGTGGTATTGGTAGAATTATTACATTGAACCATTTTCAGCTAGTTTATCCTATCCTTTTTAACATACTCTACTACATTGGTTCTTTTTACTATTGGTATTTCCTTCCATTACAATGTATGATGGGTGGGAATCCCAATCGTCTTAAGGATTGTACAACTGTTATGAGTGTGTCCCACAATTATTCAATTATCACTATAGGTAGGAAGATGCCCAAATATAAGCCTCAACTCAAATTTATGGTCATTTACAATCAGGTAAAATAGTTATTATAGGGGATCCTCCATGTATATTTCATATATGACCCAAGAATAGTTTTTTAGTTCTCCTTTGAGTGTGTGTTGATCAATTTTGAGTGGGGGTGCCAAAAATATATACTATGTCCATAAGTATTTTCTTATGTCATTAAACCCATTATATCCATTCGATTCTCGTACATACCTATGAGTATTCGCAGTTTTGGTTGAATATATTAATGTTCGAATCCCATTCAAAAAACCTCAATATGATAGGCTTCAATTTGAGGTTCCCATCTCACCATTCCAAATTTTATTCATATTCCCCATCTAGGATAATGTAGAAATACCCTTTCCCAATCAAGATAAACCTCCATTAATTGATTTTCCATGAGTTTGATATCATACTTATAATGTATATATATGACAAGGGTTTTTATACAATTTCATAGGATTCTTGACCCTGTAGAGAAAAAATAAACAGGTCCATACATTGCTTGACTACATTCAGGTTTACAACAACTAATATTGCTCCATCATCTGTTCATTTTGTGGTAGGTGCTCTACTCAGACTTGAAGCACACATAGATCAGTAAAATTCATACACAAAAGATATGCCCTTACAATCCATGTTTGGCAGTTTGGGATCAGCACCAGACTCATTAGAAGAAGATCAAACCTATCTTTTCCAGTCTTGATTTAATGAATCCATTGGGAGACTGGTTAAGAATTCACAATACAGAACTACATTCCCTATTTGAGGGAATCCCTCTTTCCGATCAACCATCCTCCTCTATATGATTAATGTCTGATGAAATTATTTGATGACTTATGAACATAAGAATAATATTATGATAGAATGTTATTCTTAAGTGAAAAATGTAAAATGGGATATTAAAATAATTAACCGTGCTAGAATGGAAAGTAAACACATAACCCTAATTTTTCATTAGACTCCACAAAACACTAAAATGAACAAAATACTATACGGAATGTATCTGGAATTCATACAAAGCTAGAACACTTCTTTTCCGTAATATATGACATTAATATTAATCACAATTCCAAAATATATATTACGTATGTTATATTATTTCATGGAGTGTAACATTATATTATATACGATCGAGATCTATGGATTACCTAGAATCTATAGAAATGACTTCAGTGGCCATCAAATATAGAGATATTCTTCAGTGACACCTAACATTTTTAGATAGACGATTAGTATGAGAAAATAATAAAAACACAACAGGGTTTACTAAGTTCTTATATTAATGATTTTTCTAGTTTCTTGGATAAATACCTTCCTATAGTCAATATTTCAATCAAAAATAGCTTTTACATGATAATTCATATGGATCCATATGATGACCTGTACAGGAAAAATTATAGACTGCTAATTTTATATGATGATGATAGAGAAATAATGTTATTTGTAACTATGTTACTTGTGGAAATTATAGATAATTTTTTATCAAATCAACATCACAATAATGAAGCTTTTATTTGACATGAAACATATATTTATAGTCATAAATGTGATCTAGAATCTGATGTTAGAAGAAGTTGTTTCTATTAATTTCAACAGAAATACGGTTATGATAGTAGGTAATAATAGAAATATAATTGTTGTTTATATAATACTGTTCTTGATTATTCATGAAGTTGGGATTTTGTTTTATCACATGAAGCTTCCACAAAACCCATATCAAGTTCACAATGTGTAGCATATATCTCTCCTATGTAAGTACATTCCTGATCAATCATTGGTTTTTATAGTAGGGTTTACACCACTACAACATGAACACCCTATTTGAGAACTGCTCATATAAATCATAGATTAGAGAGATAATTTCCTAATGAGTAGTACTACTATCCTCATTATTTTTTTAGATTAATAAATAAACATTGAAGCTATGTGGGAACCCAACAATGTGATGTGGTAAAGATATCTCTATTTTCTTATATCGATGTAATATAATTTTTAATTGAAAATTACTATTATTTTTGGTGAAGTTAACTTTCATATATTTTTCTTGATGTATTTATATATTATATAAATTTAATATCATTGGTTTCTTGTGATACATGAAAATATGATTCCAAATAGACCATAGTATATTAAACTATTACAACCTCTTTATTAATTTTGAGGTTAAGAATATTTCTAATGAAATTTACTCATATATAAAATAAATTATATGTTATCAATAAATTAAAAATGAAAATTAATATCATGAAAAATTAATATAAAATTTTTAAGAAATAGAATATTATTTTTCATGCAGTGTATTTTTTATTATAAATTAATTTAATAACTATTACTAACTGATATTAATTAAATATATATATTATTTATTTTAATAAATGTTTTATCATTCATCTAATATTTTTTATGTATTGAATAATAATAAATCTTTTTTGATGCTAAAAACATTATTCTTATAAAAAGAGGATTCATTATGTTTTGTATAAATATTTTAAAATAAATCATTTCCAATTTTGAGAAATTTTTTGATTTAATTTACTGAATTTATGAAATCCACGTGTAAAATATGTTATAGAGTGAAATTTTTAAAATTTCATGAATAGAATAATATAACCATCAATAGTAAGAAACAATTATTTTAATTTGAGATATTCTATTCTATTGTTGAATATAAAAATAAATTTTGAAATTAAAATTGATTTACATTATACATTATTTCATATATATTATTTTAAATCAAATTTTTGTGATTATACTAACTTGGATGTCGAATTTTTATATTATATTTTATTACACATAAGAAAATATTTTCTTCGGAAAAAATCTTTTCATCATGTTTTTATAATAAAATTTAAAAATATATTATATAACCGATTTGAATTGAATATTTAGAAATGAATTATTTATTATGAATATTAAACTGAAGTGTTCTATAATATTTTTGAATTACTATTTTTTCATCTTTTATAGAGAAAATAATAATTTTTTTACAACTGTTAGATTAAAAATATGATTAGTAGAATGCTAACCAATAATAATAATGGTTAAATTGATCCAAACTCTTGATGAAACTAAATTAGATGTTTTATTTCAACCCTATCATTATAAAATCTAAATGTGATATAATTATTATCTATATTTTGTGGAAAATCACTTTAACTTATTTTTGAAAATTGTAAAAAAATCAAATGCACCAGTCAACTAAATTATAAAAGAGAACCTCATATGTTAACATACTAACACTAATCATGTAATTTATTAAGACAAATCCCAAAAAAATATCTTCACAACATCCTTATTTACATTATTATTCTATTTTTATTCTAAAAAGGACAACAATATGAGCTGCACAATTATATTTAAATGAGTTTTTTCAGTGAAGATAATTCCCATCACTGTGCTCTTTATTTTTTACTTATTCATTATTCAAAAAAATTTAATTCTGATTAACTAAAATCTAATAAAAAAATCTGAAATATTCTAATATGTAATTATTTCTATGGAATAACCGATCATTATCTCTTATTTCATCAAATGGGAAACAAAACCATCGATCAAGTGTACAATGAACTACCACCTCACAAACCAATGTTATTTATTTTTCTTCACAAACTATCAAATAGAAAAAAATTAATAATTTAATGTAAATATATGATATTTCTATCATTATTAATCTAAATTAATAATAATATCACATTTATCATATTACCCTACAAAATATTATAAATGGATAATGTCGCTCGTGCATACGTGTAAACTACCACCACCATAATGAGATGTTATTTTTTATTGATTAATTTTTACATTGATATTAATAGGAAAATATTTAATGAATATATAATTTTTATTTGATATAATAATTATTATAGAAATATTGATTAATTTTTATCCTTAATTTTTCCCATCTATTGAAAATTTAAAAAGAATTAATATATACACAAGACCTATCGTCTCCATGAACTATGTAATTCAGTTTCATAAATTTAATATTTGTGGTTGTAAATATGTATATAATGTATAAATATTATATTTATAAAAATATTAACATTCTAGAGATGATGAAACGAAAATCAATGTAAAGGGTATTGGGTTTATGACCTCACATTCTATCACTCATATATAGTTCGGATCTAGAGTGATGGTTACAAAATCGTATTGGGATTAGAAAAGATTTGGTTGAGGGGTTTTCTGGTGATCTTGTTTCAGCATGATCTTGGTTTTGGATTTCAATTTCTGTTTATGCAACATTTCATTGCATGGCAGCTTCGATATCTCTTATCCTTACCCTAACTGGAAGGCCAAATACTTCTCTCTGATTTGGATATTGAGTGTCAGTTCCTCGATGGATTTTGGAAGTGGGATCGAGTGGTGTTTTGTGCTTCACTCTTAACATGTTTCTCTTGGTTTTGATGAATATTTTTGAGGTCCATCTATGATGTTTGATATTTATGTGATGTGTTTAGATATTGTTTAATCATCTGCATCTGGTATGGTTTTGTTTCGTCTTTGTTAAGACTTGAGGATATTATGTCACATGTGGTTTTTAGATGAGGATGATGATAATGGTTTTAAGCTAGTGATGTCTCTACTAGCACCTCTTGATGCATATGATTGGTGTCAGGAATCAGCAAAATCAATAGACGATGACACGATGTTTTGTGTTTCATGTATGGAGGAGATGATGGAGCTTCTTTAAATGTGACGATGGACACCCTTGGATCTTTCTAATGATCCGGTTTGATGAGACAATGTGGTTTCATTATGATGGGGTCGACAAAACGAGGTGGTTCTTCTTCGTGCATCTCACATATGTTAAAAGTACAGGGTGGACATCAGGATGTGTGTAAGACACATGGAAAAAATTTTAATCGAGATAAACCATTAAATGATATGGTTCATGGTGTCTTAAAATTTTAATTTTATTTTTTTGGATTTTTGTAAGGCGGTAGCAGTGGTACATGGATCAGGGTTTTTCTCGGGTGATGTTTGTTTTTGAATTTTGAATTTAGTATAAGGTATGTTGATTTTCTAAGTGGATTATGTGAGTGTGATATGTGGATGATTATGTGTGGATCCCACATACTCGAATGTGGATTCTTAAAAAATAAAAATTGGATTGTGTGGTGATAATCAATTTAATGATAAAATACTACTATATTAAAACATATATGAAAAACTAGGTAGTCATCACCCACAAAAGTGATTCTAACAATTAAATTTTTATAAATAGTTGATTAAAGGATATATGTATTTAATATATGGTATTATATATAACAAAATTTCCAGGATATATATTATTAATAAAATTATATTTATTATTAATAGTAATTTAGTACTTTCCCAGAATGTTGAACTCGAGGTAAGGGATTTTCTATTCATAATAACTTATATGTGACACATACCATTTTCACCACTAGATTCATTATTGTGGTTTATATACTAAATAATAAAGAACTTTATGTAGATTCCCATCGAAATTTTGATGATATATTTATTCCTATAAGGTTAAATCTTTCTTGATGTGTTGATTTGAATATTTCCAAAGCGGTCAGGGTTTTATGTACCAATTTAACTATTTACCATGATGGTTTATGATCTTGTTTTTATGATTATATATTTTGACCTAAATCACTTGAAACATGTGAATTTACTTATCCACTATTTCATAAGAATACACTATTTCCTATCATTTTCTTCTCTCTATGTACCTATGGGAACAGATGACCAATTTTAAAGTAAACCCAACCATGTTTATCTCTTCATTCATAGATCCTATTTCTAACATATCCATGTTTTATAATAATAATTTCAATAATTTATATAATATTATACTATTATTATAAAAATTAAATTTTATCCATATTTTATTTTTAAAAAAATTATATTAAAAGAACTATTTTAATCATTTTCCCAAAAAGTAACTTTATGATGTTATAAAAAATTGTGAATGAAATATGTTCTTATAAATTATATTAACTGAATACAATTTTCCACCATAATTATTTCCCAATGATTTTAGGATATATTTTAATGTTTTAAATATATTTTAAAGGTTTTTTATTGGTTAGTAAATTTTTATATTTTATAAATTTATTTTCAATGTAAATGGGATATTTTTTTCCTGAAATATTACATGTAATATTTAAAATAGTTTTCTAACTGAAATGATGTCCTTTTTATGTTTACAATCCACTAATAGGGAAATTTTACAATGAAATCATAGTTTTTAATTATTTGAATATTTTATTATTATAATTTTATGAAAATTTTGATACCAATTTTTTTCAATGGTTTGTGCTACGATAAAATGTTTATAAAATATGTTTCATTTTAATAGGTTGGGATATGATGAATATTTTATGAATTTTTATAATGTATACATATGAATTTTTTATGTGATGGGTGGTACATGACTTATATATCCCTATGAGGAATTGGGTGATGATGGATATCTCATGAGATAAACTGGACTAGAATGGGGAGTGAACCAAGTTCATTAGGGGACTCTTCCTACTATAATAGACCTAGAAATAAAACATTACTGTTATGATGAGTTAGATATTAAACCCAAGAAACTATTATAGTGTTGGAAGTAAACCATTTCTACTAAATAATTTAGTTTTGAGAATTTTTTGATGACATAAAATTATTTATTATTTACTTGTTATACAATCATTGATCTCATATCCTAACTCCATTATTATGAATTCCTATAAATATTCTTGATTTATTCCATGATTCATTATTATTATCTATGATACAAATTTCATAAATGTCAAATGATATTATGATGTCCTCAGGCTCTTATTTTCATTTCATATTGATGTATCCCTTGATTACACTTACTAAGAATTTTATCTCAATCTTTGTTATGTTTCTATTTCCCATGTTTTGAAGAAATGTATTATGACTAATGTATCTAATAAGGGAGATAGTTATGATTAATATTGTTAAATATGGGGTAGTTCACTTACGAAGAAATTTTATTGTGTATCCATGTTTCAAAATATACTAGACCAAAATGATTATAGAGTGTATCATTATGTTTTGTTATGCATATTCATCTAATATCATTTAATATATATTTATGAAATATAAAGGTAAATATTGTTGGGACTCGATGGTTCGTGTTAGGACATAAATTTTAATAATGTATAGAGTATATTGTTTGAAACAAATACCTCCCAATAAAGATTCTAGAAGTGGATATGTCACCAGAACAGTTATAACATTGGGTAATGACACGAAAAAGTGAAAGTTGGGCTTCACTCGATCATCATCACATGCAAAGAAGGCCTTACATAACATATGGTTTTACAATACCATGGGATTTAATTTTTTAAAATAAAAAATCCTTTCAAGACCATTACTAAGTTAATAAAAATTCACATACGATTTTATGTTGCAAAATAGATCATTAATATCATATGTTGAATCCTAAAAATTTCATTTTTATGGAATGTATGTTATTTTTGAGTTACTCCATCAACGTTCATTGTTTATTTTTGTTTTTATAATATTTTAAAAATTATAATACATAAATCTATATAAAAAGAATCAATTTATTAGAAATAAAATAAAAAATTCAAATTTATCCATATCATCCATCAATAATAAAAAAAATGTATTATGATTTTATAGTTCTACACATTCATCTATACCGATCTTGTATAATAAAACTATTCAAAGACCACATCAATTATATAAAATTGTTTTTTTGGATAAGGAGTATAATTGATCCATTATTGAATATCGATAATATAAATCATCACTATTAAAATTAAATGGGATTAATTTCCCATAAAATATTGTCACACTAAATTTATAATAATTTGATGCTATTTGTTAGAAGGGATTGGTTATACTTTTATATAAAAAACATAAATTACAAATAGTGGAATATCACCCCCTATATCATAAATCACCGTTAGATTCCATTAAATTGTAACTAGGATGATGAATCAATAATGATATTTTTATTTAAAATCATGATTATTATAATATTTTTGTGATGCATATATAGATAAAAATGTTGATAGAAAGGAAATAACCAACCATAATGACTATTTTCATGATCCAGCTTGGGTACCCTGGTTACTCGACAATTGAGATGGTCCAAACAAAACCAAGACGATGTTCCCAATCCCCACAAGTTTGATGCTAGCACCATGAATCATATAATATACAAGAGGGAATGATTTTCCCTGAAGAATGTGGAATCAGAAGATAAAATATAGTATCCATATCAATATGAAAACCTCACTAGGTGTACAAGTACCAGAATACATTGATGCATAAAAGCCAAAGTAATACAAACCAAAGTACTGAATAGGAAAACAATCCCAATGGTCTTTAAGGTCACAACTCACCATGTCCAAAGCTCATCTTCCGGATCCATATCCAAAAATCACTTTCCTTTGCTCGAGCACTGAATAATAAAGTCTACATACACATAAAAGAAAAATTAGGGTGTGAGCCTATCCCTAGTAGGATACCACCAATGATTCCATAACATATGTCAAATATAGATTATCAAAACAATAGAATACAATTTTCAAAATAAATGAGTTTGGAAATTCAAAAACATATTTAAAAAAACCTACTAAAAAAATGTCTATATGATGAAATTTTTATTTAAAGCACAAGCTTTACGTTACAAAGGATGGAATATTTCTAAAACAAAGGCCTAAGTAAAGAATTTATATAAAATAGTTTATATAGTTTCAGTTGGCATGTAAATTAGTTTTAACAATAATTGGTAGACATATATTTCTAAAATATAAATAAATAAGTGAGAAATGTGGTCATATTCCAAGAGATATGATAGTATTAACAACTTATAGGATTCCAAAATCACAATGGCAACTTAGAAATAATATTATACACCCATCCCTATGAAATTGTTCAAAGGAGACTCGTCAGCAATCCATTTGGGTTGTTACCCACCAAAACTATGTTTTAGAAAGTCTTCATAGTGTAGTGTGTATAAAAATAAATAACTAACAAACTAGGGATTTCATGCACTCTTATATGAAGAGAAAACTATTTTAAGACTGATTAAATTTTTATCAATCCCATTCATATATTTTTAAAAATTACAATTTCATTTCATTTAAAAAAACTTGTTTAATTAAAAAAACATGAATTTTCATAAGATAAAACCACATGGTTTGAATAAAATCATTTTAAGCCATTACTATGATTTTAAAATCCAATAAAAACTAATTCCATCACATTCCCAATTAATTTACACAATTAAATTCAATTATTTAATTTAAAAAAATTCCATAAAATCCATAATTGATGTTCAGAAATTTAAATCATCCAATTCCATAACCCCACACCAATTCAATGTAATTAGGGGTTTTCCAAATTTCCTTGCCAAAACCATTTCAAATCCATCAATTAATTAAAATTTTATTTTTATTAACTGAATTGAAAGCAACGTCATGAAATTGAATTTAAATCACCAATTGAAATAAATCAAAAATATTTATGGTAATCAAATTTGAAAATCAGGACAGAACCACCTACCACTTTTCTGAGGAATAACACTCACAAAAACACCCATTAATGAGATTGACAGTGTAGAAACCTCAAAACTCTTCCTAGTATCACGATCCAACATCACAAGACATGTATCCATAAATCCCATGATGATCCTTTGAAAACCCAAGAGGATGGGAAGATAGAAACCTAAATAATAAGGGGAAAACTTACCCAGGAATCACAACATAATAAGAATAATGATCCCATGTTGTTTGGTTTTATCTGGAAGGAGTTGAGTCTCTCAAAATTCCCCAAAACTTCCCAAATACGACAATCACAATTTTTGAAAAAAAAGTACTGACCGAAATATCCAAAAATGTGACTTTAATCTGGACACATGCCAAGTCACGACATGTACCCTAGGGTCGTGACGTGTAGGCCACACAAGATAATTACACCAAAAAACCCATCACCCCAGGCTACAGATTTGACATTTCAACACTAAAAAATGTGTACCTAAGTATCATGTTGTGTTCCATCTCACAACTTGAACCCCTACTTTAGAACGCAAATCCTTCAACAATTACGTGGTGTGTACTTTAGGTACACATCATGTATTTCTGGTAAACAACTTGTACTTCAAGTATAAGACATGTGACAGTCCTAAAGCAATTTTATGAACCCCAGAAAACTAGTTTTAATGATTTTTGACTAAACATGGACTTAGAAAAAATGGTAAATTACCAATTCAAGGTAAAATAATGTTACAACCTACCCACCATAAAAATATTATGTCCCAATAAATCCTACGAATAATCTTCCATGTTAATGATATGAAGCCACTACTATCTAATTAGTTCCTCCCTCTCCCATGTCTCATGAAAATCAGAACCATGATTCCATATCACACAAACCAATGGTATCAACCTCCCATGATGTACATTGATCTCAGAATCCACTATCCAGACTTTTTTCTCAATCAATGATAAATATGTCTCGATCTCAAGATCAGTCCAGCTCAAAACGTGAGATGAATCATATATAGAATTTCTCAACTGTGATACATAGAACAAGTTATGTATCGACGTCAGCTGTGGTGGAAGTGAAAAATTTTACACAACTTTCCCCACTTCCTCTATTACATTGAAAGGTCCCACAATGAGAGGAGTATGCTTCTGTTGACTCCCAAGCCATCAATGACTAAATAGGGGTGAAAGATTCATGATTACTTGGTCACCAAATAAAAACTCTAAAAGTGTACAACATCAATCAACATATGACATATATTGGATTTCTGCAGTCAACATCCTATGACGTGTCTTCAGAATCATTGATGTTGTCTCCTGCACTAATTTTTGTCCTTCCAATGAACTTTCTCTAACCTCCGACCATTATAACAAATATTTACATGTCCACCCAAAAAAGAACATAAGAGTTTCCATTCAAATCAAGGATTGGTAACTATTGATATAAGAGAACTCCACTAGCCCTATGGGATCATCCCAAGCCCTTATAAAGTCATGAAAACATGAAAAAAGAATATCCTCAAGAATTTGTATAGCTGTTTTTGTTTTTTCATCCAACTGCAAATGGTAGGTCGTTCTTAAACGGACATGAGATCATAGTGATTCCCGAAGGACTATCAAAATTCAAGAAGTGAACTAGGAATCCCTATTATAGACAATAATAGGTGGAACTTAGTGAAACCAAAAAAACACTTCCACATAGATTTTTCCTAACTCCATAACATTGGCTGTATCACGAATGGGTATAAAGTGATCCAACATGGTAAAACATTTGATCACAACCCATATTTAATTCATATTTATCTTGGTATAATGCAACCCAGACATTATTTCCATAGAGATATCATGCCACTTACATGTTGGAACAAGAAGTGGTTGAATCAAAACCAAAGGTTTGTGGTGCTCGACATTCACCTCTTGGAACCTATAGTAATGGGCGATAAAATCAGCAATGTCCCATCTCATACTCGGCCACCAGAACATCTGATTCATTTCATTAATCATCATTGTGGTTCCCAGGTGTACATCCTAATGTGGACAATATCAATCCATCATCACTGCCTTTCTTTCCATTAATGGCACAACAAAACAGTTTAGATAGCATAAAACACCCTCACTGGGAGTGGCCACAGGGAAACTATCTCCCCACCGTAAATGGATTATATAATTCTTGAAAATATTCATCACACTCTTGGTCTTGAAAAATAATCTCTAGAAAAATGCACTTTAGCATCAATGTAGCTAATGAATCTTCAGCGCCTTCATCCTGAACTAAAATATGCAACCATGCAAAGGGATCCATTAAATTCCACTCATCTGAACAATCTTTCACTGCATGGGATGGATGTTTCATGCTCCAAGAATCAGAAATTTCATTCTCATTCCCTAGGTTATATTTGATTCCAAGGTTGAAATAATTCAGCTAATACACCCAACGCCTCTATGAAATATACAATTTTTTGTGGACATGATATAACTCATGATTTTGTTGTCTGAATACACCGTATGAGATTCTATAAAAAGGTAATGTAGCAAAATTTTAAGAGCTTACACCCCAACTGCATGTTCCAGATAGTGCTTCAGATAATACATCCCAAGTGGCCTAAGTAGACGAGATTTTCATGATACTACATGATCACCCTGCATAATAAAATAGCCCATGGATGAACCTAATTATTCATAAAAGACCACATAGTCATACCTAACATCTGGAAGAGTTAACACTGGTGTAGTAGTCAACAAATTTTTCAGCTCAATAAAATTAATATTACATTTATCATCCCACAATACATCACCCCCTCTATAGTTAGAGTAGTCTTCGACGAAGAAAAAATCAAGAAGTCCTTCACAAAACTATAGTAATATGCTACTATGTCCAAGAAAATTCAGTTCTCAAAGACATTTCATTTTTTCACCATTGTCATAACAACCTTCATTTTCTTAGGATAAATTGATACACCATATTCATACACCATGTGTCCCATGAATAGTAATTCTCATGAACAAAAATCACTCTTTGAAATCATGTAATAAAGGCGGTGATTTTATAGTAGGATCATAAAATTTCCAATATCTTTCACATGATCCTTTTCAGACATGGTGTATATAAGAATGTCATTAAAAAAAGACTACCATAAACGTTTATATATAATAATGGAGAATATTTTTCGTTAAATTCATGAAAACTAAAGTAGAATGTTTTGAACTAAATCACATAACATGGTATTAAATGTGCATGTACCTGCTCTGAAAGGCGGTTTTGGAAATGTTAGATTTATTTATCCTCAACTGAGGGTAACTAGGTCACTGTTCAATCGTTGGGAACCACATTTCCACATTCATTTGATCAAAAATATCTTCAATTTGTGGAAACAAATATTCATTAATTATCATAACTCAATTGAGCTTTTGATAATCAATACATAAGTGAAGGGAACTTTCATCCTTCTTTGTAAAGAAAACATACACTGCAAAAGGTGACACACTGGGATTTATAAATCATTTCTCAAGAAGTTCAGGCAATTCAGATGTTATCTCTTTCAAATAATTTGGTTCCATGCGGTAAGAGGGGATAGAGACTAGTTGAGTTTCAAGCATTTAGACAATAGAAAAAACCCTCTCAGTAGTAGAAGATGGTGGAAATATGATGGGAACACATATGAAAACTCCGCGACAACTAGAGGAAGATCCCATCCCCTTGAAATTAGCTCTAGTTTAAAATCAAACACTAATATCACATTAACCAACTCTGGATAAGATGATCCAGCTCTGCTCGACCATTGTTATAATTCTCCATGAAAAAAAATGGCCACGCCGCTAGGTGTAGTAAATTAGAACTGTCGAAGATAACAATAAATTAGGGATTTTTTGGAAATGATCCAATCCAAAAAATATATAATGTCAAGAGATTTCATATTAATAACAAGAAAACATCATGATAGGTACACAAATTATAGAGAGAAGACACAGATAGGACAATAGAGTATCTTCTCTCTCTTTGTACTAAAGGGTGTAGTAATATCCATTGCACAAGATAAATCCTCCATATGAATGTTATGAGAGCTAGCAATAAAGGCTGAAATAAATAGCTTTAGATGCACTAGTATCAAAAAGAGCAGTCAAGAATGATGCAAAAATGGTAATTTTACCTCTCATAGTCACTGGACCCATGTTTGCTTCAACTGGAGACACTTCTACTACGTGAATAAGATTTATTCTGGATGCCCATGGCTAGAACACTTTTGAATGTGAAGAATTTGATTTCTCTAAAGTGTTAAGAGGATATGATAATCATTTCCCAATATGTGGGGTAGATATGTGAAGGAATAACCACTGGAAGGGAAAAAAACCTCCACAAGGGCTATAGTTGTTGGGTGCCACAACGAAAACCTTTCTATAATTTTATGGAGTTCCACAGTAATAGAAAGTCGATGAACACCCTCCTAGAGATGTAAGAGGTCTTGAGTAACTCTACCATTGAGAGAATCCATGAGGATCATCATGCTTCCCTTTTCCTTTGATGAAACCATTGCTACCATAGGGAGAAAAAGAAACTATCATCAACCATAACATTCCAGCCAAGTCTATTTCAACCATAATAGCTTCACCTAGCTCATCATCCTAAATATGAAACTTCTGTATGAAAATATAAAAACAAATTTATGATTTATATACCAACATAAACAAGTGAGCCTTAATACTTTCATTAGATATATCCTCAGGACAAAACAACACGAGCTCAAAAAAGTTATTCGAATACTCAATCATATTTTTTCAGTCTACATAATCTTGAAAACCTCCACAACCATAGCAAACACCATAGACTCTGGATAGAACTAATATGTGAAATTAAATTTGATGTGTTTCCACTAAATTCCCTCATGTTTCCCAACCATCACCACAGTGTCCCAACTTCTCCTTTTAGGTTGCTCTAAAATAAAGGTGGAACAATTTTCCATGATCACTTCTGGTGTCTCAATGAAATAAATCATATGTTATATATTTCCCAATAATTCCTCACCATATTGAGGATTAGTGTATTCTTTGAAGACTTGTGGCTTCTAGAGAATACAATATTACCAAAATCTATGATGAAAATCCCCATTAGGATCCATACATGGAGCCTAAGTGTTAACTGAAGGTGTTTCTTGTACCCGAGCATAGATAGTGCACACAATTACAACAACCAGATTCGGGTCAACAACCTGATTTTATTGTTGAGGTTTTGTAGCAGTCGTTTGCTATATCTGATTCACACATCTCCTTGGAGTCATGATTCTACACAACATTAGCAAATAAAATGAGAACATAATATTAATAATCAAACTTATTAGAAAGTGAAAATATTTTCAAAAGATTGGACAAAAAATATTTGAACTTCAACCTATCAAAATCTATAAAGGGGAAAGATTATAACATATCCACAAGATGCCTTTCCCAAACTACCCCATGAAAAATAAGGTTAATTGTGGTAATATTTGGATAGGAACTCAATCACAGCTACCTATTATGTCCTGCAAATATTTCAAAACCCTATACTGACTTCAAGAAAAATTAAGATCAACATCCTCCTCTGATACAAATTTTTCATGAACCAGCATAGGTACCCCGGGAACCCAATAACTGAGCTAGTCATGAAATAACCCAAAGGGTGTTCCCAAACCCCAGGGGCGGTTGACTAGCACCTTACATCATAAAATATAAAAGTGGGAATGAGTTTTCCATAAGAATTCAGAAGGAAAAGATAAAATACACTTTGCATGTCATTATGAAAACTACACTGGGAGTAAAAGTCCCAAAAGTCAAGTTGTTATAAATGAAAATGTACTACAACCCAATGTACTAAAAATGTAAAGAAGACCCAAGGTCACTAAATACTGAACTCATCACCTGTAAAGCTCAACAACTGGATACACCTCCATGATATCTCTTCCTTTTTCTCGATCCTTAAATAAGAATGTTTAAAAACAACTAATGTAAAATGTAGTGTTTGAGCCTAAGCCCAGTAGGGTACCTAAAATGATTCCATAAAAGATTGTAATTATAGATTATCCAAACAATAGCTTTAAATTTTCAAAACAAATTGTTTTGGAAATTCATAAAAATATTTAATCAAAACATGATAAAATTTGTTGATATGAGCGAAAAATCATTTGATGATCTGTATTTACATTACAAGAGATGGAAATTTTTTGAAACCATCTCTTAAGTAAATAATTTTAATAAATATTTTTAAATAATATCATCAGCCATGTAAAGTAGATCTAGTAACCATTGTCCAACATTTATATCTCAAATATAAATAAAAAAGTGAGAAACATGGTCATATTACAAAAGGTATGATAGTATTAACCAGTTATAGGATTACACACCATCTATGTAAACTCATCACAAAGTGTATACACCTATCCATATGACACTGTACAAAATAGTGAAGTAACAATCACATCAAGGATTTGACCAGCCACATGTATGTTTTAGAACATTGTTGTAGCCAAGACAACATCAAAATAACTCACTGCCTACCAATGGAATGAATCTGCTCATACATGATTGGAGAGCTATTTAAGAGTTATTAAAAGATGATCAATCCCGTTTTTTCATTTTAATAAAATCCATTTTCTTTCAATTTAAGACTAAAACATTTTTTATTAAAAACATGCCATTTTCACAAGATAAAGCCATAAGGTTTCTATCAAATCATTTTAATCGATTTGCATGCATTTGAAATACATTAAAAACTAATTCTATCCATTTTTCAATTAATTTACACTATCAAAGCCAACAATTTAATTGAAATTTTTTTCATCAAATCCATAAATTAAATTCAATAATTTAAATCACCCACATGCATACACCCTCCATAATTAAATGGAATTTGGGTTTTTCTAAATATCATCCAAAAACAATTTCAAATCCTTCAATTCATTTGAATATTCTTTTTAGCATACAGCCGAATGAAATATTATGCAATTTAATTTAAATCCACAATTGAAATAAATAATTAAATTTGATTGTAATCAATTTTGAATATTAGGACGGAATCATAAACCTTTTTTTCTAAATAACAACACTCTAAACAGCACACATCAAGGAGAAAGAAGGTTTATAAGACCTTGAAACTCTGTCTAGTTAGAAGATCTAATAATATAATACATGGATCTATCAAATCCCAAGATGATACATTGGGATCCCAAGAGGTGGGGAAGAGAGAAACTTGAATAATGAGGGTAAAACATATCGGTTAATCGAATCACATGAAGATTAAATATCCCATACTATTTTTTTCGATCTAGAAAAAGATGAGTCTCTCAAAAATTCTCCAGAACGTCTTTAGGTCAAGGGAATCAAATACATTAATAAAAAGGATAGGTCAAAATACCGAAAAATGTGACTATAAGCTGGTTGATAGAGACGATATTTTCTCTATGTTTCATATCTATATATTTTATTTAAACCCCACTTCATTATCAATTTGATATTATTTTAACAATATACTATTTTGAGTGTGTTTTGGGATACAAATTATATATTTTATGATTCTAGTTTTTTAAACTATGTCTATCACAAGGGGTATTATACTCATTTCAAATATAATATACATTAATCTTTTACAATTATATTTTTTGGATTCCTTATATTATTTCCATTAAGATTATCTCCTACATCAGATAATGATTAGAGAATCTAGAGGCTTACCCAAATCAATTAATTTGATGAGTTTTTTGGGTGGACTGTGTGAACCTCACATATGAAAAAGAAACATAATTCTATATACAGAACTCCAAATGATATTATTACACTTGTAAATGCATGATAACTCAAACAAGTGTTCAAAAATATGATTTTGTGGATTTAGATTCCATTAATCAGGCCATTGAATGGCATATTTTTAAAGGAAGCATCCTAGATCATATGTCCAGAAAATGAAACCCCATTGAAAAATTCATAATTCACACATCTTCTACCCATTTAATATATGATTTGGTGGGTGAAAACTAAAATATTTATGAACATATTTTATACTGGGCTCCATGCATGAAAATTCCTATTAATGCATCAAAAACGTGATAGAATATGGAGGATGAAATATACTAATAAAAGAAGAGTATCTCTTAAATTTAAATTCATTCCATTCATCAGAACACCATCCCTCAAAAAGGGAGTTGGCATGAAAGAGAAAAGGAAAAGGTAGTGATTGGGATCCTCAATATGATTCCATTCGTTATGGATTCAATAGTAATGATTATGAACTCTCAAGTGATGCATGAATAAGTGGCACATGGTTGTGGATGGAGACACCCTACGTACCATCTTTTCTAGGTTGTGCTCTTAATTTATAATCTCGTTTTGAAATTCTCTTGACCCTATTATATTGAATGAATCGGGTTTTTTTGTTTCTTAAATATATTTTCAACAAATTTTTTTTCTCTTTATATTATAAATTAATTGATTTCACTATTTAAAATTCTTCGGTGAGGTCTTTTCATTTAGCATAGTGAATTCCATTAGGTTAAATTACTTGGAGGTCTTTAAGTAATTGAGTCACATATATTGGTGGTACAAAAATAATATTAATGAATTAATATGACTTATATTCATATTTTAGTGTGCACTTGGGGTGGCCTTGGGGGTACAATTAAGAATTAAAAATAAGTAATATTTCTATATTCAAGGAATAGGGGAGTGTCTAAGAAGGTGAAGATTGTCTACGAATACTATTTTAAATATGGTTTTTTAAAACAAATTTTAATCTATCAATTTTATTCTTTCTTCTTAAATTTAATTTCACATTTTTATTTATTTCAAATTATATTTTCATACTATTAATAAAATCCCCATTTTAATTTCTGCAAAAATATAAAATGTTACTCTTTTGCAACTCGATCTACAACATTCTTGAAATAAAACCCAATGATCACCACAATGCTTCATAATTAGGGGAAAATATTTAGTGAGGTTTTTGAGAAAGTAAAACGCTCAAAGGAATTGGCACTACTATTAGGGAGGTTTCCTATGTAGATTATACTTTTTCTCATTACATGACCCAAACCTCTGACCCAAAAATGTGGCCTTTTGATCTTAAAATCGATAGAACATTTCACAAGTGGGTTATAGCCATTAATCCCCCAGTTGTAATTTGTGAATCTTCCACCAACACAACTAGGAGGGGCATAGATAGACATAAGGAGAAACAATATTTGAATACTAGGAATGGTTCAAAAAAAATTTAGCTTCCCCATCATAAAATCTATGACCAACTTCTCACTAAACACTTTTATGAAGGATTGTATCATTGATAGAAGTATTATCGATGCTACTATGGGAGGAGGTCTAGTCAACAAGACACCAGCTGCTGCTAGGATTTTGATCTCAAACAAGGCCCAAAATTTGAAGAAATTTGGAACAAGAGGCCATCTTCATTTCAAATATAAATAACAATTACTTAATACTGGTCCTAAAAACAACACCATTACAAGTCAACTGACTAATCTTTCCACCATGGTAAGGTCAATGATCATATCAAACAATCCTTTGACCTATCCCAAAGCAGAATCTACATTCCCACTCCAAGTCCACTATATGATTTGTTCTTTGAATAAACATTTTAGTTAGCAAAGCATGAAAATTCATGTGCCTCCTTAGAACTACAAAGAAGTTATTCCTAGAAAACAATTTCAATCTGATTAACAAATGTCTTTTCAAGACAAAAAAATTTCAATAATGGATGAAAAAACAAGATGAATGAAATATTTCTTTATCCTGAACAACCAAGAAACATATTATATGTACAATCAAGTAATTATCATCCAATATATTAAAATGAGAAATCCAATGCTCATTCTAGAAGGAACATTCATCCAACCCCTCCCACTCAAATCTCTATGATAACCTAGATGAATCATTGAAGAAACTGATATTGTCAATGACGGAATGAAAAGATTTCAAAAAACTACTGGAGAACAAAATTTATACCTTTAAGTCTTAAATGGGGAAACATTCCTCTAGTATTAGTTTCATAATATATCAAATTTGTTTTGGTTACCCTCACAACCAAAAGTAAATCAAAGTAATAACGGGAAAGAAAATGTGAGTGAAATTTCACATATGAGAGGCAGCAAATTTAACAAATTGAGAAAATAAATCCTACTATCAAAACTATTGATGAAAATCCTACAAATGATAAAAATGCATAAAAATATGATGTTGATAGAAACAGAAATTCATGAGAGTAAATAATGTTTGGAATAACAATGAATGATTGGAAGAGGATTTCTGGTCCTTATGTTTCCTAAAACCATGTGCTGATTACCTATGAAATATTCAAACCTCCAAGACCATATATAAGGTGCAAAACACCACCAATGTCAAATGATGAAAAAGAGTTGGAGAATGTGTATTGGGAGACATTAAATAAAGTTCATGTCAATATTCGTTTCCTGGAGGATATGAAACAAATTTAATAGTATGATATGTTTCTGAAAGACATGTGTACCCCTAAGAGGATGTTTAAAATAGGAGGAATGTAAACATAGCGATGAATGTTTCATCTATGATTCAACATGCCCTCTAGGTTAATTGTAATGACAAATAACCATTTACCATTCCATTTACCATTAATAAATGTGAATTCAAAGATGCAATGCTCGATCTTGGGGCCTCCATCAATGTCATGCCACATTATGTCTTCTCGTCTCTTCAGGTTGACAACATGGAATCCTATAAAGTTATCAATCAACATGCTAACTGACATACCACCAAACCTGCATGAGTTATAGAGTATGTTCTCGATAAAGTGAGATTCATGATTTTAATTGTTGAATTCTATTTTTTGGATATGGTAGATGATAATTTCAGCACCCATGCTCTCATTATCCTCAAGATAACATTTTTCAAAATAGAATTAGAGATAAAAAATGTTTATAATGGGACACTTTCACAAGAAATTTGACGATATATTTTCAATATCAACATTTTCTATTCAATGAAACTCCCAATTGAGAATCCTTCAACTTCCCATTTAAATATGATCAACTGATTTTACTCTAACATGTAACCAGATTTTTATGTGATGAACTAACAAATGATGAGGAAAGGGAAGTATATTTTTCTGATAATTAATCAGATCATCAAGAGATTGAAATTGGAGACATTAAAGAGTTTTTGTATGTTTATAATGAATATATGTGCACTGATGAAAATGAATTTATGGAAACCACTGAACCTATTATTTGCATCCCTAGAGAGCTTTCGAGTTTTTCACAAGAAACAAGTCTTGAGATAATAGAAGGAGATCACCCTGATGAACATTGATCTTTACTGAACAATATAACTTCTATGCAGTTCCTTATGATTAATGAAACAAACCCACATGATAAATAAGTGAATCCCCTTCAAAAGATCCTCATGTATGCCTTCTTAGAACATAATAACTAATTCCATATAATCATCTAAAAAGTTATTTCAATATTCTAGGTGAAAAACTTATTGTAAGTCTTAATGACCCACAAGGAATCCATGGGATGGATTCTCTCTAATATAAAGGGAATTTGTCCCTTAGTTTGCTAGCACATAATTCTACTGTAGGAGAATGCTATACTAGTAAGACAATTTCAATGGGGATTGAGCCCGACATTGTGGGATGTTTTGAAGTAATAATTAACCACACTGCTAGCCACTTGAATTATTTTTCCCATATCTAATAGTAAATGGGTTTTTCCAATCCATGTGGATCCCAAAAAAGGTGGATTTAAAATACCAAGTAATGAATATGGCGAGCATGTCCCTGTAGGGCTTCCAAATAAACAGAGAATGTGTGATGATTATTGAAATATCTATTTGTTTACAAGGAAATACCACTTAAAATTACAATTCCTTGATCATGTACTTGGAAGACTAGCTTGGAAAACCCACTATTGTTTTCATGGAAACAAGCATAGATTTTTATTGGAAGACATCAATATGTATAGATTATCTTTTGAATGTTGTTTCAAAATCATGGCACATGTCCTTGAAACATGAATAGAAAGAAAATTTTCTTAATTATAAAAAATTCTATTTTATAATTGGTAATGGGATCGTTCATTAACATATTCTCTTATATGATTGAATTCAAGTTGATCAATCCAATGTAGAGTTTATTTCTTGATTAATATCCCTAGAAACTATGAGAGATTTGAGATCCTTCCATTGGAATGATGGCTTTTATAAACTATTCATTAATGATCTCAGTAAGATTACACTTCCATTATCCAAATTTCTCAAAAAAGATATTCTATTTGTATTTTATGAGAATTACAGGACATCCTTTCATGAGTTGAAACAATAAATGATAACACCATCCATTTTTCAACCGCCCAAATGGGACTTTCCCTTCGAAATCCTGACTGATGTGTCTATCTTTTCTCTTGGGGAACTATGGAGTCAAAGATGGAAAATAAATCTCACGTAATTTCCTATGACTCCAAAAATCTAGATCAATCCAAAAAAAATGAAAAAACTAAGAACGAACTACTTTATATTGTCATTGATCATGAAAAATTTAAAATTAGTCAACTAGGAACCAATATTGTTTTTCCACTGAACATTTTGCAATCAGATTTTTAATGAAGAAACATGATGTAAAACCAAAAATTATGATGTGAATCTTGTTGTTATGGGATTTTGATGTTGAAAAAAATGATTATAAAGTATGTGTTAACTTTTTTGATTATTATTTGAGTAGGATATCATATATTAAGAATGTAAAATTGTAGATCTATCCACCAATTAATAAAACCATTCTAGATGAGTATATATTTTCTTCTCAAAGTAATGGACCATGTTTTTCTAATCTTGTGAACTATTTGTATTCTGATGAACTCCCCCGACTAGTTTTCAAAAAAATATATATATAAAATTGTGATTGATTCAAATAAATACACTTGGGGGGATATTTACATATGAAACATTTGTAGTTATCAAATGATACAGAGATGCATTCCAAACATTAAATTTCAATCCATCATATATTTCTGCCAAACAATAAACTCTAGAGAAAACGTTGGACCATTGAGAATAATAATAAAAGATCTTGATTTTGGATGGTATTGGACCTATTTTTTTAGAGATACTTTCTAATTATGTAGACTGTTTAAAAAGTTTCAATTCTAAGGAATCATTTCCATGAATAATCAGAAGCCAAAAAACCATTTCAGTTTTGTGATGTATTTGGTTTTTTGGTAGTGTATTTTATGGGGTCTTTTCCCAATTATTTTGGATATATATACATCTTGTTAGCTATAGAATCTATGTTCAAGTGGGCAGAGGCAGTCCCCACCTGAACTAATAATGTAGAGATTATGTCCAAATTTGTGAATGTAATTGTATTTTCAATGTTTAAAATCCAATAATTTAGATTAGAGATAAAGGTAACCATTTTGTTAAAATAATATGTGAATATATTTTGAATAAAAATGGTGTTCATAATAGGGTCTCTACTCCCTATCATCCTTAAAAAAATTTACGGATGAGTTGTCTAGTAGGGAGATCAAATAAATTCTAGAAATAACAGTAAACCCAAATAGAAAGGATTGGTGTATGAGACTTGATGATGCTCTCTCAGCCTACAGAAACCCCAATTTGAAAATCACTATTTATATTAGTGTCAATGAAATATTCTCAACTTCCAGTTGAGTTAGAACATAAATCATTTGGGACTATCCAAAAATATAACTGGAATCTGTTTTCTACTATGAAAGAAAGAGAATTTTGTTTTCATGAACTGGAGGAGATAATAAATAATTAATATCAATGATCTTAGTTGTACAAAGAGGGAACAAAATCCTTTCATGATGGTACGATTCTCAAAAAACTCTTAATAGAGGGAGAAAATGTTATTCTGTGTGATACCAGATTGAATCTATTCCCTGGTAAATTTCATTCCAAATGGTTTGGTCCATTTCATGTTACACATGATTTTCCTTTTGGTTCATTGTTGATTAATGTTACAGACAAAGGGAAACCATGTTAACGAAAATAGGCTAATGATGTTTCGAGAAAACATTCAAGATCCTCTAGGGGAGGATATTTGAATTCATGATACAGAATACAATTGATTCTAGTTTGTGACTTTCTATTTCATTAATTTTTGTTATGTAATTAATATAATGAATTCCATGCTCAAATTATTTTTCTACACAGTGAATTTTTTTTATAGAATATGTGTGTGGGGAGTCATATTGTTTGGTAGATTTAGATTTTATGAGAATTCATTTGAATTTTTTTTCAAATTTTTGTCCGTTTTTCAGTGTGCTTATTTTTCATATTTGATGCATTCTATTTTTGAATTTATTTTTTTAAAAAAGTTATTGGATTTTCAAGATGTTTTTTTTTGAAACTCATTCCAAGGAGTTAACTAATTGATCTTTTGAAACTAAAAATAATTGAATACTAAAAATGTCATTATTTGAAGTTTGAAAATTAAAAAAATTACTAAATAGTCCGCTTATTTTTAAATCTTATGGAACATATCATTGACATTTTAATTGAACTTATCAATCTTTTGATGCATCTAGACCCATTTTTATAGATTATTCACATTCACCTTTATCATGAGGTAACCAATTCACACTTGTTTAACCCATAACCTGATTTATTTCTATCAAAACATGAGGGATGAGATACATGTGATTAATATTATTGAGGTATTTAGTTTGATATTAGAGCCCTCTTTTTCTTGATTTTTCTTTTCATTTAGGCCTTCCATGCACATTTGATCTCTCTTGGCCCTTAGTATCCATGTACATCCAGTTTGGATGGCCACATTAAAAGATATTTTCCCAATCAAATTTGATCTAGAAGTATAAATGCATTATCTATTTTAAATTATGTGTGGGAGAAAAATCCTCGTGATTGACACCTCATTTAGTTTTTTTTAGAGGAAATTAAAACATTGAAGACATATTTGTGATGTTGTAATATATTTTGTTGATAGGTGAGCGTGTTGAGAACTCTCAAATGAAATGGAATTGTTCCTAACATGAGATCACACGGGAAGGAAGCTATGCCCTATCTAGAACATTCTAAATAAATGTCATATTTTCTGTAATAAATACATCTAGAATGGGATGGAAAAGTGATTATTGAAGTGCTTTTTCTTCATATGAGAATATAGTGTAGACCATACATGAGTGAAAATTATAATCATGCATTTATGCTTTAAAAAGAGCCAAACCCTACTTATTTAGCATCATAAATTTTCATATTTTTATTCTATTAACCCCATGATATATAAAACATTGTAAAATCCTCATGATAATCAAATTTTACATTCTGACATTGGGTGGAGTTGTAGAAATTTATCAATCATATGGTAATTCCTCTATAAGTTTGATGATAAAATCCTTCTTACAAATCTATTTTGTATGCAGAGGAAAAATAAATGTTAGGTAAGTTTGTTGTGTCCTTGGGAAAAGAAAAAAAGTTGATATGGAATGAATAATATTAATTGAGAATTTAAAATATTATTTTTTAATGAAGACTTATATCTTTTTTATTCATTATGATAAATTGGAAAACCCCATTGGTATGTTTTTTGAATATTCCTTGATTCAATGCTCACTAGTCCAGGAGTCCAAGATAAAAATATGTGGGAATTTATAGGGATAATATTAAAAAATTTGTGTCTATTTAAATATTTTAAACCTCACAAATTTCTCAATTTGAGCTTATTTGTCACAATTTTTGATTTAGTGTGTGTTTTGGGATTAAATGTTTAAATTTCATAATTTAATGATTTTTAGCAGATTTTTATCGTAGGGGTATTATTTTACGATATCATAAAAAATATTTCCAAATATTATGATTCAATTATTTTGGAATCCATATTTTACTTTCTTCAACATTGTCTTCTTCATCAGGGGCTAATTCGAGAATATTGAGGTCTAAACCAATCAATTTTGTTGAAGATGTTTTTTGAGAGGACTACCTAGACCCCACCTTTATAACAGAAACACAATTCAATCTAAACACCTTCAAATGAGGTGAATCTACTTTTAAATTAAGTAGTACTGTAATAATCGCTCACACAATAAATTCTACATATTTATTTAATCCATTTTCATTTATATTGAATTAAAATGTTTTGGAGGAAGCTTCTTGGAAGCTGTGTCCCGAAAACAAAACTACCAATGAAAATTTCATAACTCATAAATAATGTCGATAATGAATATGATATTTGTAGAGTGAATGGAAAAAATATTTTTGAACAATAATTATGAAGTTTCCACATGTTAATCATTTGATTTGTTGTTCTGAAATGTGACAACAGTTAAAGGTTAAATTATTCTTGTAAAAAAGAGGAGCTCTTACCTTTCAAAGCATTTCATTCATCATGACACCATCCATCACAAAGGGAGTTATCCTAAGAGATTAAAGGGGAAGGTAGATATTGATATCCTTAAAAATATTACATTATTTGAGGATTTAATAGAGACAATGAATTATCATTAAGTGATTCACATCTATGTGGCAAGTGGTAGCAGGCGACGAAACCCGACGAACACTACCTCCAACAATTTGATCTTAATGTGTAATCTATTTTTGAATTTTTCATGAAACTATTTTTTGAATGATCTCGTTGATATATTATCTAAATATATTTTCATCTAAAATTGTTGGATCATTTTTCTTTTTTATAGTAAATAAATTTATTTCTCAAATTAAAATTCTTCGGTGAGGTCTTCCCAATATGCATAGATAATTCAATTAGGTACAATTACTTGGTGGTATTCATTTAATTGAGTCACTCATATATGATGACAAAAATCATAAGAAAGTCTTAATATGCGGTCTAATAAAATTTTTGTTTACACCTTGAGGTCCTTGGTGCTATATTTAGGAATTTAAATTATTGATAATTTTATATAGAAGGAATATGGGAGTGTCTTAGAAGGAGAATTTTATCCCTGGATACTATTATAAATATGATTTTTAAAACCATTTTATTTTATCAATTTTATTTCTTGTTCTTAAATTTTATTTCACATTATTATTTAATTTAAATTTTATTTTAAAACTGTTAATGAAATCTCCATTTTCATTTCTGAGAAAATAAAAAAAGTGAAAGTTGTGCAACTCGATCTACAACCCCTCGAGAGACAACACGGTGGTCACCATTGTGCTACAATATAAGGGGAAAATATTTATTAAGGTTTTCAAAACACATAAATTCTCACACAACTAAGTGTGGCAAAGTCAAAACGTTTACATTGGGGTAATAAAATATAGACCACACTGTATAAGTGCCCCAAAAAACATTTCACCTTGTGTTAAAATTCGATATTTACACACCACATGACATGTACCATCTCATGGCATTACCCCCCTCTTCAAAAAATGAATCTATCCCCATTCACAAGGTGTGTACATCTAGTGCACGATGAGTAATTCAAGTAAATGACATGTTTCTATCGTGATGACTATAGTAAAACCAAGAAAATTGGTTTTAATGATTTTTTACGAAATGAAGACTAAGAAAAAGTGGAAAATTACCTATTCAAGTTAACGAAATGTTAAAACAATACCACTATAAGGTAATTTTATGATGTATTTATGGAATATTTTTTAGTCTTATTCCTAGAAAATATGTTGAGTTCTTAATTAATCTTATGACTATATCTTTTCCTATATTCAAGACACTATATAGAATTACCATTTTTTAACATCAACGAATGAATTAGCCATTAGAGAATCAAAATGAACGAATTATTTTAAAAATCAATTTAATGGTGGGAGAATCAGTCTATTCCTTTAAGAAAAAGGATGGATTTATGAGAATATGATTTTATTATCAAGATCTCAACAAGATAAAAAAAGAAAAATTATCCAGCTCCCTAGATGGATGACTTGTTTGATTATTTATTTAGATACAAATACATCACTATAGTAAATATTTAGATGATATACTATTTGTTATAGTAGATGAATAATGATTCCCCCATAGTTCTCTTTATAAAATGAATATGAAAAACATGTTAATAGTTATTCCATTTGAACACTCTAATTCAATAGATATTTTCATCAATATAATGAATAATGTTTTTATCGATTAACTTGAAAATTTGGTGGTGTTTTATAAATAAAATGTTCTTATACAATCCAATATCACAGAGTAACATAAGGAACATTTTAATATTGTACTAAATACCTTGGAAAATGAAATTTTATATACTATCTAAAGCAAATGTGCATTTTGGATGTAGTAAGTAAAATTCATATGTCATGTTATCAGAATAAATTTTATATCAATGGACCCTTAAAAACCAAATAAAAATAAATAATGGAATAAACCAACATATAAAAATGAAAATGAAAATTTAATTGGATTATGTGGTGGATATCAATGATTTGGAGAACCCTATTATGGATTCCCCGGTCAATAACCAATATAGATTGAAAGAGAGTCATGTTTTTTCTAATCTAATTAATGAGGGGAGATAATTATGGAGTTGAAGGATAGGCTAATCACATCACTATAACACATATAACTCACTGGTGGGAATGATTTTTGGTCTATGTGGTTGCATCTAAAAAGTTTTTAGGTTGTGAACACATGAAACAAGAAAAGTTCACTGCATATTCCACATTCCAATAAAATATCATTTAGTCTAACTAAAAAATACATGATCAATAATTTATTAAAATAATATTTGTATTAATTATTTTAATATATTATCACTAAAATTTTATGTGTGACCTATATATATATATCAAAGAAATAATTAAATATATTCACAAAAAATATCATTATTAGAAAATAGGGGTTGTTAGATCAGATCAATGATTATTATTTTTTAATCAATTAAAATTCATGTAATATGATAAAATTGGTATATTATTGTTGTAAATAGAATCATGAAACCCAATAAATGATGATAATTTCATGGAATCTAATAGTATTGAATATTAAAATGATAGGAATGAGAATAATAAAATGATCATCAAAACAATATCACACAAATAAATACATAATAAATTATGAATGAGAGGATCAAGGAGGAATAGATAGATGATGTTGTGAAAAAAAGGTAGAAAATATTATAGTGTTATAAAATTGTATTGATGGGATTATGACTTTTGGATCATAGATATGTTTCCCATCAAAATTATAGTAGAAATTGAAATTTTTGGATTATGAGAATATCATTACCTTCTCCATTCATCTCAAAAAAATAAAATGTATATAGATTTTATGAAAAATATCTAGTTGGATAACATGTATAGAAATATTGAAAAAAATATATCTAGATTAATTTTATGACAACAAGTAATGTGTTTAAAATTTCAGTGTGTTGGTATCATTCAATAATATCCCATAATAAATATAGAACATGGAAAACATAACCATTTCATATTACATAGTACTCCCCATGGAATATAGAGTAAATAAAAAAACATGGTGGTTGGTGATAACCATAAAAATAAACACATTTAAATTTTGTTGAATAATAATCCTCTATAAACCATCTGAAAAATATATACATAAGAAAAGTGGATTGACTGCAAAACATCCACTAAACATTTTATCTGATAGTGATATGAGGTTTACCTAGAGGTTATAGCGATTACTTCCATAAGAATTATATATAGAACAAATATCCAATACGGTTTATCTCCATCAAATATATGGTCATTCCGAGATAAAATTTCAAAAAATAGAGGATATGTTGAGATAATTTTCAATGGATTAAAAATGATTATGTGGTTGACACATTCCTTCACTATAGTTTTCATAAAACAATAACATCTAATTTGGAATAAAAAATAAAAGTTTTGGGGATTTATTGTAACATCTCAAGTAAGTAATGAATAATAGATATTTTTATCCATGTCTATTAATGATTAAGATAGTGTTTTAGAGGCTTAAAATGAAAATAAATACAATCTTATGCATGGAATAAACTAATATTCTTAAAAGATTGTTTTACTGCCTTTTGATGGCAAACCATTTTTGAATCTACATTTTGACAATTTTATAAACAATGTTTGTCAAAATAAACTTATTCTTTATGATTGGGACATCAAAATTTACCTTGTGTCAATTTTTGGTATTTTTCTGACAATGTTCATTTTTTAATGAATAGTGAAAAATACTGCATTTTACATCAAAACTGCTTTTTAATCTAATTTATTTATATGATTAGATTATGTTTTTAATTTTTTTTGAAGTGAAATTAGAATATATTTTTACCATTTTATCCAATGGTGGTCATTGGAATCAATTTCACTTTGAAATTAGACTTAAACTGGTGTCAATCTTTTGATACTTATTGTTTTGTAAAAACACGCTATTTGCTCTGGCAGCGGGAATTAATTATTAAATTAATTAATGTGACTTATATTATTTGAATTTTTTAAAATAGACTTCATTTTTGAATTCGGAATATCAAATATAGCCTAGGGTAAATTTTTGGTAATTTTCTGAAAAACTTCAATTTTTGATGAATAGTGACACCACTAAGGGGTAATCAAGCAAACTGATTTTTCAGTTAAATGAAAGTTTACCACTAATATGTATTGAATTTTGAAAATATGATATACATGGTTGTCATTAAGAAGTAAAAGGTGGTTCAATGGGATTAAAATATTTTTTTGTGAATAGTAACTTATTAAGTTTTTAATCGCGATTAGTGGTAATTAGGGTAGTTTAAGGTATAAATAATGATTTAATAATATGATATGACCTAGACACATGTCACAACATTATTGGTTGTGTCATGGCCGACCGAGAAAAGCCATGGGTCAACTTGGGGACCCCATGGAGCCACATTGGTTGGGAAATGACATAAATAACTTTTTATTTAATGTAAAAGTAAAAATGACACAAACATCATATGTTTTATGAAAAAAAATTTTACATGGGGTTATAAAGATCAGATTTTTGATTATAAATAGTCACTGGAAAGATAAAAAGATTTCCTACATGATAGTATTTGTTTTATAATTTTTAGACATTAAATAAATTAAATTATTTATGACATAATAATGATGCAGCGATGACATCATTATTTGACGATTTAAATAAAATGGAAAGATAATGTAAAATATATGAACTACACATGTTCAAAACCAATTGGATCAGTGGATTTCGAACCCTTATCACCTTATCCACGAATTATATCAATGTGGGACCTTTTAAAACCGAAACACATTTTCAAATAAAGTAATATTTCATTACTTTCCAAAAGTGCCCCTCCTCTCCTCTTATAAAAGGCCTCCACCTCTACCTCATTTCACACACTTCTCAAGCCTTTGGCTCGGCCAACCCCTGCCCATTTAATCTCTCCACATCCCTCTCCTCATCCTAGAGGATTCCCTTTGGGCATAATTCTTTCAAAGGAACCCTTTAGGCTCAAATCAATAGGAGTTACACTTTTAAAGGTAATTCATTCTCTCATGTTCATTTGTTTTATTTTTCTTCTCCAACCCCCTAAACTATTTTTATTTACTTCTTTTGTAACAAACCCAGTATCATCAATATACTAGGATGTTGTTATAAGATTTATTTGAGCTACACTCTCACAAAACTACATCAAATGGTTAAAGACCATACAGTTTCCGTGGATGGAGAAATTCTGCCTCCCGAAACGATGATTGTTCAATACTCATTTAACACTTTCAAAGGTGGCCATTATGATGTCACTATTTTTATATATGATATATAATATGTTAATGTTTTCCTTAAGCTTCTGTTTTTTTTCATTTTGGGAATACCTTTATGGTTTCCATTATGGGTAAACACGATATCTTCATTTTAGGAAGTGCGGACTACCGCCCCCTGAAAGTGTTTTGATTCATTAATACCATATGTGGGATGTGTAAAGGATAAAGTTAATGATATTATATATGTTATTATACTGGAATTATAATATACGCTTATATCATTATGATTCCATTCCAGAAAATACGAAATATAAATGGAGGTAGCGTTCATGCGTACGTACGGCTTACCGTCTCCATGAACGGTGCATTTCATTTCTTACCTCTAAATGTGATGTAATATTATAAATACATGTATATGATGAATATATATGATATATATGTTATCCAAATCATTAATATCATTCTGGATATAACAAACATTTGACCAAATTAACAATATGTAAGTGTAAGAAGTCTATTTTTGACTTAAGAACCAAATACCGACAAAATGAACATTATTAACTTAAATGATTACATGATGTTCATAACATGGTATAAAAGGAATAATGAACTTGAAAAAGGTTCTTAAGAAAATAGAGATTAACTAAAGTTTATTATTCAGGAGATTAAAGAACGGTCGGGTCAAGTCGGATACGAGGTATGGGACTTCGTCTCAATCTCCTTGCGTTGAGGCATATTTTATTGTATACACAACTTTCTTTTATACGGTGTATAAAACCCTTTGACTTTTACGTCTATTCAAAAGGAATATTTTTTATACGAAGCGTTTAATAAACGAAAAAAGGGAATGCTTTTGTCGTACGTATGCGGCGACAACGTCTTCTCCGCCGTCGTGACCGTTATTTGAGTTTCAGCTTCCTCTACAAGCCATACCTTCTTTTTAAAAGAAAAATAAATACCATGTTTTACTTTTCTTTTATTTTGGTATTTAAAATGGTTTTCACAATTTTTTTTTGTGTTGTGTTGATATCTTGGATTGAAATGTGGAAATGTTATGTTTCCTTTTTGCATGTTTTATGTGATACGACTATGTTATGGTTCTTGGGAATTATTATGAAGATGGGTGGTTCCGTGATAAACTAAGGGCGGGTGAGCCCGATATAGCTCTCCAATGCATTGGGTAACGCGATGGAGTGAAACGTTAAGGTTTCTTTGAAGAGATTTTAGGGAATATACTGTGATGGGTATTCCAAACGTAACCAAGAGGGTTACTCCCTACGTAAGAATTTTATGAATGCCTCAAGTTACCTTTATGTCTTATGATTTCTATGATTTATTCATGATTTTATGAGGTATGTTAAAGTGCCTATGTTTTATGGGTAAAGTATGATTTAATTCTTATGTATATATGAACTCATGTTTCCTTTCCATGTTTTTTTATAACCCATACTGAGTTTTTATGCTCATCCCAAGTTTTTGAAATGTTTTTCACAGGTCAAGGGAAAGGTACATGATAAGATAATAGAGTCAAGGATGTGTCAAGAAATAATCCATGTTTTATTTTAAATGTGTTTCCATTGATGGGAATGAAGAATACTATCTTTATGTAACCACTTTGATTTTATGTGGAATGTAATGCAAGTTTTATGATCTAATTCTCTAAAACTCTAAACCCGAAAAGATCCTCAATGTGTAATCTTGTAATAACTGAAGATTAAGTAAGGTTTAAGGTTGGGGCCTTATAGTTGGTATCAGAGGTTGGTTTAGATAACTTTAGTAGTTAGAATTCTATTAAATGATTATTCAAAAATATTTTTATTAAATGATATAGCATTTGAAGATTACCATGTTGCTTCATCTAAGACATGTTTGTTCAGAATGGTTTTCCGCAGAGGAAACAGGGAAGCAGTGCTAGGAAGGCATACAGAAGGAAATAACCTTCCGAATCAGCATCCTGAGATGGTCGGAATTGGAACTGAACAGTTTGTTGCAGTAATGGCGCGGTTGACTCAAGCGATAAATGGTGGTGGTATCCATGCACGAGATCAGCCAGATCAACCGCAGAGGAACATGTCAGTGGTAGAACATTTAATGAGGCAACATCCACCATCATTCAGAGGATCATCTGACCCTGTGCTAGCTGAAGGGTGGATTAAAGAACTGTAGAAGATTTTTGATGTCATGGGGTGTTCAGACAATCAAAAGGTTAGTGTTTCTATTTACTGTTTGGAGTGTGAAGCAGATCAGTGGTGGTCTATGGTTAAAAATATCAGGGACGCCGATGAGATTGATGCTCTTGACTGGGATGAATTCAAAGGTATGTTTCTTGAGAAGTATTTTCCTAAGGCTGTTTGACTTAGGATGGAAAAAAAATTCTTGGAATTGAGGCAAGAGGAAGACTCAATGGCTACCTATGAAGAAAGGTTCACTCGATTAGCAAGGTATGCTCCAAATTTTATCTGAGACCTTGATAGTAAAATAAATCGTTTTTACTCAGGATTAAATACAAAATATCGAAGGGCATTAGCTTCTCGTGAGTTCAAAAGTTATGAAAATCTTGTTCGATGTGCCGAGAAGGTGGAAATGGAGTTTGATGATGACCAAGTGTTCTATAAAAACCAGCAGAAGAAGAGACCGAGGTGGTAGGAGAAAGGTAAGAATTATTCAAAAAAGTCTGATGGTAAGAGAACTAAGTTTCCAGTTTGAGATAAATGTGGAAAAAGGCATGCTGGGGAATGTCTTATGAATTATGGAAAGTGCTACCGATGTGGTAAGATGGGACATAAGGCTCGTGATTGCACTGAAAATGATCAAGGTGAAGGTAAGAACAAATTTTATTTACAGTTAGTGAAATGTTACAAGTGCAATGAGATGGGTCACTATGAAAACGAGTGTCCGACAAAGAGCCTGAGTGATGGGAAGCAGTTAGACTACAAGCAGAAAGGGGTGGTGAAATCCTTTGCAACTACTTCAGCAGATGTCGGGCCATCAAATGAAGTTGTATCAGGTACATTGTTTGTTTTTTCAGATTATGCCAGTGTGTTGTTTGATTCGGGGTCTACACATTCTTTCATCTCTGAAACCATTTCTAGTAAAATGGGAATACCATCTCAAGAAATGACTCCTGAACTTTTGGTAAAAACACCTGCGGGAAATGTTGAGGCAAAAAGAATTTATAAGAATCTTCCTATCCTTATCTGTGGAAAGAACCTACTTGAAAACCTTATTGTTCTACCTCTAGTAGAGTTTGATGTTATCCTGGGTATGGATTGGCTCTCTATTTACCATGCTAGGATTGACTGTAGAGCTAAAGAAGTTTATTTTCAGAAATACTTTAAGTTTGTTTACAGGAATGAACCCTTACTTTTGATAACATATCAAGAGGCCGAGAAACTTGTAAAAGATGGAAATGAATGTTACCTTGCACACGTCGTTAAAAATAAAGGAACTGTTCAGATTAATGATGTGCCAGTGGTAAATAAGTATCCTGATGTTTTTCCGGATGAGTTTCCTGGAAAATACCAGATCGGGAAGTTGAGTTTACTGTTGACTTAGTTCCTGATGCTAAGCCAATTTCAAAACCCCCTTATCGAATGGCACAAATTGAACTTTTAGAGTTGAAGGAGAAATTGCAAGATTTATTAGAGAAAGGTTTCATTAGACCAAGCACATCACCATGGGGTGCTCCTGTTTTGTTTGTTAAGAAAAAATATGGTTCTATGAGACTTTGCATTGATTATAGAGCCTTGAATAATATCACTATTAAGAACAAATATCCATTGCCTCATATTGATGATTTGTTTGATCAGCTCCAGGGAGATCAGTTTTTTTTCAATGATTGACCTGAGATCGGGGTACCATCAGCTGAAGGTAAAGGAGGCAGATATTCCGAAGACCGCGTTCCGTACGAGATATGACCATTATGAATTTGTAGTAATGCCTTTTGGGCTAACCAATGCACCTGCTGTATTCATGGATTTAATGAATAGAATTTTCCATGAGTTCTTGGATAAGTTTGTGGTGGTTTTCATTGATGATATTTAGGTGTTTTCTAAAAGTAAAGAGGAGCATGAAAGAAATTTAAGGGTTATCTTGCAAACCTTAAAGGAAAATAAATTGTATGGGAAATTCAACATGTGTGACATTTGGTTGCAACAAATTTCTTTCCTTAGTCACATTGTTTCTAAAGATGGAATAACTGTTGATCCTGCAAAAACGAAAGTTTTGGAAGGATGGCCAAGACCCACAAATGTAACCGAGATTCGTAGATTCCTTTGTTTGGCGGGCTATTACCAAAGGTTTGTTAGAAATTTTTTACGGTTATCTAGTCCAATGACTAAGCTAACTCGTAATGGTGTTATGTTTATTGGTACAAAAGAATGTGATGATTGTTTTCAGGAATTGAAAAGAAGATTGGTGAGTGCTCCAGTTTTGGCACGACCTTCTAGGAATGGTGAGTTTGTTATCTACAGTGATGCTTCATTGAAAGGACTTAGTTGCGTCCTAATGTAGAATGATCAGGTAATTGCTTATGCTTCACGATAGTTTAAAACTCATAAGGTAAATTACCCTACACATGATTTGGAATTAGCTGCTGTTGTTTTCGCTTTAAAAAATTGGAGGCATCATTTGTATGGAGTAAAGTGTGAAATATATACCGATCACAAATGTTTAAAGTATATATTCACTCAGAAAGAGTTTAACATGAGACAAAGGAGATGGCTACAATTAATCAAGGAATATGATTGTACAATTCATTACCATCCGGGAAAATAAAATAAAGTGACTGATGCTTTAAGTCGAAAAATTTAATGATTCATTAGCAATTTTGCATTTGGAACGTGATCCTTTGGTTAAGGATTTGATGAAATTTGGCATAGAAGTTGTTGGTGCAGGATGTTCTTCTGTTTTGTTTCAGGTATCAGTGAGATCATCTCTATCAGATAGAATCAAGAAATCATAGAAGCAAGACAGTGAGTTTCAGAAAAAGGTAGAGCTGGTTCAGAAAGGTAAGTTGCCTGAATTCAACATTGATAATGATTGTGTTTTGAGATTTGGGAAGAGATTGTGTGTGCCTTGTGATTCACAGTTGAAGAGAGAGTTGTTATGTGAAGCTCATAGTTCTCCGTTTTCAGTTCATCCGGGCAGTACTAAGATGTATAGAGATCTGATGGAGTATTACTGGTGGGATGGAATGAAAAGAGATATTGCTGATTTTACTGTGAAGTGTTTGACATGTCAACAGGGTAAAGCAGAGCGGAAGTTACTGAAAGGGATGCTTCAGCCTTTACCAGTGCCAGAGTGGAAATGGGAGAATATATCCGTGGACTTTTTTGTGGGATTACCGAAGACATCTTGAGGTAATAATGCAATCTAGGTTATTGTTGATCGCTTGACCAAATATACTCATTTCCTTGCTATACGAGATACGTTTTCCCTAGATCAACTTTCCCATTTGTATCTTAAAGAGATAGTAAGGTTACATGGAGTTCCTCTCTCCATTGTATCTGATCGTGATCCCATGTTCACTTCTAACTTTTGGAAAGGCCTTCAGAAGTCGTTGAGTACTGAATTAAATTTTAGTACAGCTTTTCATCCTCAATCAGATGGGTAGTCAGAATGAACAATCCGGACATTGGAAGATATTCTACGAGCTTGTTCTATGGATTATCAGGAAAGTTGGGACCAACATCTTTCTTTGGTTGAATTTTCATATAATAACAGTTTTCATTCCAGTATACAGATGGCTCCATTGGAGGCATTATATAGGAAGCGGTGTCGAACTCCAGCTTTTTGGGATGAAGTGGGTGAAAGGAAGTTGATGGGACCAGATTTGGTAGAAGAGATGGCAGAAAAAGTTCAGCTGATTCAGAAACACATGAGAACATCTCAGAGCAGGCAGAAGAGTTATGCGGATAACCGGAGGAAGGATCTATCTTTTGAGGTAGGTGATTATGTTTTTCTCAAGGATTCTCCTTGGAAAAGTGTGATGAGATTTGGTAAGAAAGGAAAGTTGAGTCCAAGGTTTGTTGGACCATACGAAATTCTGAAGAAAGTTGGATCAGTTGCATACCGAGTGGCTTTACCTCCGAGTTTATCTCAGGTACACAATGTTTTCCACGTTTCGATGTTGAGAAAGTATATGCCAGATCCATCTCATGTTTTGAGTCCAGAGGTAGTTCAGCTGGAAGAGAACGTATCTTATGAGGAACAACCGGTCTAGATTCTTGACCACATGGAGAAAGTGTTACAGAATAAATTGATTCACCAGGTAAAGGTTTTGTGGAAAAACCACTTGATTGAAGAGGCAACATGGGAATCTTAAAATGCAATGAGGGATAAGTACCCCCATTTATTTGATAAGTAAATAAATTACGGAGACACAATCTTCTAAAGGGGGGAAGGATGTAACATACCAAGTAAGTAATGAATAATAGATATTTTTATCCATGTCTATTAATGATTAAGATAGTGTTTTAGAGTCTTAAAATGAAAATAAATACAATCTTATGCATGGAATAAACTAATATTCTTAAAAGATTGTTTTACTGCCTTTTGATGGAAAACCATTTTTGAATCTATATTTTCACAATTTTATAAACTATTTTTGTCAAAATAAACTTATTCTTTATGATTGGGACATCAAAATTTACCTTGTGTCAATTTTTGGTATTTTTCTGACAATGTTCATTTTTTAATGAATAGTGAAAAATACTGCATTTTACATCAAAACTGCTTTTTAATCTAATTTATTTATATGATTAGATTATGTTTTTAATTGGTTTTTAAGTGAAATTAGAATATATGTTTACCATTTTATCCAATGGTGGTCATTGGAATCAATTTCACTTTGAAATTAGACATAAACTGGTGTCAATATTTTGATACTTATTGTTTTGTAAAAACACGCTATTTGCTCTGGCAGCGGGAATTAATTATTAAATTAATTAATGTGACTTATATGATTTGAATTTTTTAATATAGACTTCATTTTTGAATAAGGAATATCAAATATAGCATAGGGTAAATTTTTGGTAATTTTCTGAAAAACTTCAATTTTTGATGAATAGTGAAACCACTAAGTGGTAATCAAGAAAACTGATTTTTCAGTTAAATGAAAGTTTACCACTAATGTGTATTGAATTTTGAAAATCCGACATACATGGTTGTCATTAAGAAGTAAAATGTGGTTCAATGGGATTAAAATATTTTTTTGGTGAATATTAACTTATTAAGTTTTTAATCACGATTAGTGGTAATTAGGGTAGTTTAAGGTATAAATAATGCTTTAATAATATGAAATGAACTAGACACATGTCCCAACCTTATTGGTTGTGTCATGGCCGACCAAGACAAGCCATGGGTCAACTTGAGGACCCCATGGAGCCACTTTGGTTGGGAAATGACATAAATAACTTTTTATTTAATGTAAAAGTAAAAATTGACACAAACATCATATGTTTTATGAAAAAAAAATTTACATGGGGTTATAAAGATCATATTTTTGATTATAAATAGTAAATGGAAAGCTAAAAAGATTTCCTACATCATAGTATTTGTTTTATAATTTTTATACATTAAATACATTAAATTATTTATGACATAATAATGATGCAGTGATGACATCATTATTTGACGATTTGAATAAAATGGAAATATAATGTAAAATCTATGAACTACACATGTCCAAAAACAATTGGATGAGTGGATTTCGAACCCTTATCACCTTATCCACAAATTATATCAATGTGGGACCTTTTAAAACCGAAACACATTTTCAAATAAAGTAATATTTCTTTACTTTTCAAAAGTGCCCCTCCTCTCCTCTTATAAAAGGCCCCCAACTATACCTCATTTCACACACTCCTCAAGCCTTTGGCTCGGCCAACCCCTGACAATTTAATCTCTACACATCCCTCTCCTCATCCTAAGGGATTCCCTTTTGGAATAATCCTTTCAAAGGAACCCTTTAGGCTTAAATCAAAAGGAGTTACACTTTTAAAGGTAATTCATTCTCTCATGTTCATTTGTTTTATTTTTCTTCTCCAACCCCCTAAACTCTTTTTATTTACTTCTTTGGTAACAACAACAGTATCATCAATAAACTAGGATGTTGTTATAAAATTTATTTGAGCTAAACTCTCACACAACTAAATCAAATGGTTAAAGAACATACGGTTTCCGTGGATGGCGAAATTCTGCCTCCCGAAACAATGATTGTTCAATACTCATTTAACACCTTCAACGGTGGCCATTATGATGTCACTATTTTTATATATGATATATAATATGTTTATTTTTTCCTTAAGCTTCTGTTTTTTTCATTTTGGGCATAACTTTATGGTTTCCATTATGGGTAAACACGATATCTTAATTTTAGGAAGTGCAGACTACCGCCCCCTAAAAGTGATTTGATTCGTTAATACCATATGTGGGATGTGTAAAGGATAAAGTTAATGATATTATATATGTTATTATATTGGAATTATAATATACTCTTATATCATTATGATTCCATTCCAGAAAATATGAAATAGAAATGGAAGTAGCGTTCATGTGTACGTACAGCTTACCGTCTGCATGAATGGTGCATTTCATTTCTTACCTCTAAATGTGATGTAATATTATAAATACATGTATATGATGAATATATATGATATATATGTTATCCAAATCATTAATATCATTCTGGATATAACAAAACATTGACCAAATTAACAACATGTAAATGTAAGAAGTCTATTTTTGACTTAAGAACCAAATACCGACAAAATGAACATTATTAACTTAAATGATTACATGATGTTCATAACATGGTATAAAAGGAATAATGAACTTGAAAAAGGTAATTAAGAAAATAGAGATTATCTCAAGTTTATTATTCAGGAGATTAAGGAACGGTCGGGTCAAGTCGGATACGAGGTATGGGACTTCGTCTCAATCTCCGTTCGTTGAGGCATATTTTATTTTATACACAACTTTCTTTTATACGGTGTATAAAACCCTTTGACTTTTAAATTTATTCAAAAGTAATCTTTTTTAAACGAAGTGTTTAATAAACGACAAAAGGGAATGATTTTGTCGTACGTATGCGGCGACAACGACTTCTCCGCCGTCGTGACCGTTATTTGAGTTTCGGCTTCCTCTACAAGCCATACCTTCTTTTTAAAAGAAAAAATAAATACCATGTTTTACTTTTCTTTTATTTAGGTATTGAAAATGGTTTTCACAATGTTTTTTGTGTTGTATTGATATCTTGTGATTGAAATGTGGAAATGTTAAGTTTCTTTTATGCATGTTTTATGTGATACGATTATGTTATGGTTCTTGGGCATTATTATGAAGACGGGTGGTTCCGTGATAAACTAAGGGCGGGTGAGCTCGATATAGCTCTCCAATGCATTGGGTAACGCGAAAAAGTGAAACGTTAAGGTTTCTCTGAAGAGATTTTAGGGAATATACTGTGATGGGTATTCCAAACGTAACCAAGAGGGTTACTCCCTACGTAAGAATGTTATGAATGCCTCAAGTTACCTTTATGTATTATGATTTCTATGATTTATTCATGATTTTACGAGGTATGTTAAAGTGCCTATGTTTTAAGGGTAAAGTATGATTTCATTCTTATGTATATATGAACTCATGTTTCCTTTCCATGTTTTTTTATAACCCATACTGAGTTTTTATGCTCATCCCAAGTTTTTGAAATGTTTTTCACAGGTCAAGGGAAAGGTACATGATAAGATGATAGAGTCAAGGATGTGTCAAGAAATAATCCATGTTATATTTTAAATGTGTTTCCATTGATGGGAATGAAGAATACTATCTTTATGTAACCACTTTGTTTATATGTGGAATTTAATGCAAGTTTTATATCTAATTCTCTAAAACTCTAAACCCGAAAAGATCCTCAATGTGTAATCTTGTAATAACTCAAGATTAAGTAAGGTTTAATGTTGGGGCCTTATATTTATATTGAAAGAAGGTTTAAAATATGATATGATTGGGTGAATATAGGTAGAAGATATTAATGAGACCTATTCTTTTCTATTATATGATATATAATTTTAAAAACATTGAACATGATATAAAATTTTCGTAATGATGAAAGAAAATAATTATAGGAAATCATTGTCAATTTTTAAAGTTTGATGTTTCAGATAATGATTTTCTCCATAAATAACCACATAATTATTTCAAGGATCATGGGATAAAGAGAATTATTACCCTATGATACATGTTCCCCTTTAATATCATGGATCTCATCAATGATGTATCATGTCAACTACAATTATTACATAGTATTTCTCATAATAATTATGTGTTCCATGTATCCCTATTAAGAAATTACATACCATACACTCAACATGTACTATATATAGATGTTTTCTCATTTTAAAATGATAATAAATATTTTAAGAATTAGATGAAGATCATATACTAAATAGAGAAATTTTCTGAAAAAAAACTCACCTGGAAAATGTATTGTTGAGGAACCATAATTTGATAATGAATACTATGAATATGAAGTGGTGATTATAAATAAATACCCAATTTTTTTGAATTGTATTAAATAAAATATATAAGGAAAATTTTTATATGTATTATAATATTATGAAACTATATATCATAAATGAAAATCCCTTCTCAAATGAATAAATACCTTTCTTATTTATATATTTTTAGAAAACCAATGCACTACTTTGGTTATTTTGGATAGTAAAATCAGGTAAAAAATAAAATCACAATTAGAACTATGAATATTGATACCATTTTAATTTTACTATGACTATTATTATTAGTTTATATTTGTGTTATGACAAATAGAATTTAAACTTATGGAAGAAGCAATAACCTCAACTATTGGGATCATACCTTATAAATCCAATATATTATCCACATTCAGGTAGATTTTATTGCTAGTATTTACCATGAAAAATCATATATTGATATTAAATAAGTAATTAATTAGGGAAATCATTTATGATAAATGTTCAAGAATATTAAGATCATGAAAAAGAAAATTTTAAACATCCTTTTTAATGATTCACTATTTCAGACAATACGCATTTGGAATATATTAGTGCAATAACGTGTATTATATGATAAAACCCAATATTTTAAATTTGAGTACTATATGTAATAAAATAATAATTATATGTAACCATTTAGGAAAATATTATTATTGATATAATAATGAGTTTTAAATAATTAGAGTTTCATATTTATAAAAGAGTTGTTTTTTATGATATATATATATATAATTTCATTCAATTCACTGATTTAGATAACATAAAAATGTTTTAAAAATGTTTTATTAGTCCAATATTCTTAAAAAATACTCCTTATTTAAATATTTATCTAAATATAAATTTATAAATTCACTCTTCATTTTTACACGGTAAAAACACTATTATCATCTTACAACCTATAATTTTATATTAATAGGGTTTCTTTATTTAAAGTTTTAAATTTGTATATATATATATAATTTATTTGGTAAGATAAATATAAAATTTAAATATATATATTGATTTAATCAAGTGTTGAATTCTATATAATTATCTATTATAGTCGAATTTTGAGGTAATAAATAAATATATTATAAATATGAAGTATAAAATAGGACATTATAAAATTCTAAAACTATAGTAATAAATACTATAAAGAGTTCCCATAGTGAAAATAATGTTTTATAAATAAAATTAAATGGTTTTAAAAGTTTGTTTATTTCTTTTAAAATCATTTAATATAATGTCCCTAGCATACCATAAATATATATTGTCAAATTTTTAATGAATATTCATAACATTACAAACACACATACATGAAGACAGTAATTTTTTAGTGCCTTATGAGACATATAAATATAATAACCTAGTTCATAAGAGTGATAAATAATATCCAAATATTATATTAATATCATTCCCCATTCTTAAAAAGATCATAGACAATACATATCTTCATATTTTTGGCAATAAAAAGTAATAAAGAGATATAATATACGCTCAGTTAGGGTAAAAATTGGAGATACATAAGAATAACATTAACATGAGGGTATGAGGGCATGATCATAAAATTTGAATGACAAACCTAACATATTAAAAATCATAAACATTATTCATGGAATAATGATTTGAATTTTGTAAGGAATGAATCAAAAAGAAATATGTGAACATGATCCACAAGGGTTTAACTTTTGATGAAGACAAATATTTATGGAAAACACATAAACATAACAAATATTTTTTCAAGGGATCCCCAAAAGACATTCATTAATCATTTGTCTTGTTCTTACCACACCTATATGTACTTCTAGCTTCATATGTCCTCTCATGTAATATCTATTGTTCTTGAGAAAACCACCTATATAGAATCCTTTTTAGGATAGGGGTATCCACCCAAGTACCATCCATTTTTTCATGGGATAACCACCAGTGTGCCCTATGAGCTTGTAAAAAAATTATCATTACCCAATTCAATGGAATCAAATATAGGTCAGAACATTCAAATAATGAAAATAATACATATGTGTTCACTAAGACCATAATAAAAATCATAAAATCACAACCAAATGAAATAAATGGGATTCTTATAAATTTTATCATATCATAACCTATGGAAATGAAATAGTTTTAAATATCATTATAACATAACCCCTGGAAAAATAATATGGGTCCATAAAAATATTATAATGTTATAATCTTAAAATGAAAAACATGTTTTATAAATATCATTCAATCATATGTATAAACTAGTCATAAAATGAATAAGAGTGAAATACATGGACCATATTCCCATTAACTCCTTGGAAACATCAAGTGATGTAATCTTATGTGAATTTTTTTTTCAATAATTTAAATTATTTCATATGTTAGATGTCTATTATATATTAGTAAATATTAAATTTAAAAAATAAAAAAAAATATATATGAATTTTTATATAAAAATAAATAGTAAAATATATAAATAAATCATCTTGAAAAATAATGGTCCGGATACTGGGATGTTTCATTCATGTCGTACATGTTAAAGAAAAATATAACTTACACATTTTTGGTAAAATACAAAAGGATATGGTTTGGAAATCTACTTGGAGATTCATTTAAAAATAATTAATAAGGGTAGAAAGGATAAATATTGTTTAATATGATAGTAAAACACATTTTTAAGACGTCTTTAAAACCCATGGATTCGGACCAAATTCAATTTTTTACTAGGTAGATAAATTAAGTAAAATTTAATTAAAAATATATGTCATTGTAATTTCAAAAGAGTAGAAATTTATAAAATTAATAAAAAATATAATGATTTCTTAGCGGGGTAGAAAAATCAAGGGTTTTTTAGATATGGATAATAATATTTTGTCATCAGAAACGTTATCATAAACAATCTTGATAACTAATGAGATTGTGACATAAAATCATTACCACTTTGGTATATTTCAATTGTAATTCCTTGGAAAGAACAACAAAAATGAAACATTAAATATCATGATGATAAAAGAATTCATTAGATCACATATTTATGGGACTATATATAAACCTTGTGAAATAATATTTGTGCATAACATAACATTCATCTCATAAAGGTAAAATTTAGAAAAAATTACTTTTCTTAAGTTTTGTCTTCTATAACACACATTTCAACATACAGTATAATAAATATATTTATTTTATAAATCTATTAATGACAAATTTTATACATATCATATTATATATAATTTTCTTATGACCTTTTATTAACCATTTATAAAACATCCACGTTAATGATACATTTATCTAATAAACTTTTTTGCATATATTTTTTGATTTCGTATTTTATTGGTCCTCAAAAATTGATAATGATTATATTATCTTTTAATTACTAACTATGATATTAATATCATATATATCATGTTTATATTAATTTATATTAAACCATAAATTATACTAATTGATTGTGAAATACACTGTTCATGGGGAAGACATGTCGTACAAACACATGACTATTGTTTCCATTTTATATTTGGATTTAAATAAATAAATTTAAATGAAATATTATAATTAATATTATTTTTTACCTCATATATATTTCATATGTTTATTAAACCCATCACTTTTACCTTCCATGTAAAGAATGAATTATTCACATCACTTTGCAAGGTTGTAGTCTTTAGTAAAGAATTGTTACATTATTTTATTCCAAAAAATTAAGAGTTTGAAGTTTTGTATGATATTACGTTTCCAAAATAAAATTCAAAAATATATTATATAAATAATAAATCCATCATTATTCCTGTTGTTGAGGTTTTTAAATGTAATAATGAAATACATGGGTCCGCGAGGTGGTAGTATATTGTACCCACCAATAATGATTTCAAAACATATTTGATGGATGTTTAGATGCCTTTAAGAATTACCCATAACATAGAAACATATTTTCATATGGTAGGTACTTTATTTTTTATATTATCTTGGTATAATAATAAATAATAGATTTGAATGATGAAATAAAAAAATGATCGTTGTTGAACAATACCCCTTCTTTAGGCATCTTAAATGGTTTAGTTATAAAATCCTTAATTGGATAAAATTATAAACAAATAAGGATTTGGGGTTGATAATAAGGGTTTGGTGAATTTATTTTGTTAGTTTATGTCCAATATAAATGGGTATTAAGGTGTGTAGTGGATGTGGCCTTTTATATGGGAGTTGAGTGGAACAATTGTAATTTTTTTAATGAAAGAATTCCACCCCTTATTTTCGTATCAAGAGGATGTAATAATGGTATATTCATGATACTATAAGATATAATTATTAATTAAGGACATAAAATTGTACTTTTATTTATTTTATTTAAATTCTAACCCTAATTTATTTAGTTTAAAAAATTGTAAAACCATTTAATCCTTAATTACTGCAAATAATTGTTTCGATTTTACGATTTATTATTGGAAAAACATTTGTAGGTAATATTAGATAATATATATTATTATTATTTGAAAAATAGATTCTATTTATTCATATTATATTCATAGATGTTTTAAATTTAAATTTTATTAAAATATTCTTGTAAATGTGGTTAAAAGGTGGCAATTATTAATTAGAGAATTTTCAAATGTTTAACAAATTTCAATAAAAAAATAAATATTAAATGGATCTCAACTAATTAAATTGGATTAATGGAATAACAATTTAACTAAAAGTACATTAAAACCCATATAAAATGTAATTTAACTTTATAAAAAAATTAATCAAAATGGAAGTTTTCAATTAAAATTCGGTATTTTTCACTATTCATAAAAAATTAATAATTTTGCAAAAATAGACAAAATACACAATATAGAAATTTCAATATTCTAATTTAAAAAATAAATTTTATTTTTTATATTTTTTAAAAATTAATTTCATTACTCTTCAAAAAATAAAGACTAAATATTTTTTAAAAAAATAACATTTTTAGCATATATTGACTTTACTGAAATTTATTTAAATTTTTTCAATATTTTTTAGTTGTATAAAAGCAGTATAATTAATATATTAATATAATTTATTACTAATAATATTCATAGTTTTAATTTATATGTTATATTGTTCATGTTTATATAATAATAATATAATTTGGTTTTTTTAAATCTTTTTGACATGTGTAAGACATGCTATTCAAGTTTTCTATATAGTGCAAGGATAACATGTCTTCTCATTTAATTCATGCTATCAAAGATATTTAATTTATTTAGAAAATAATAAATCATTAAAATTTGGGATGTTTCATTCTATCACTATAAAAATGAATTTTCTCTTAAAAGTTCATCACTATAATTTAATAAAATGATAATTGTTCTACATCATAGTTTATTCAGGTTATCACAAAGCTTCTTCAAACATGTGATTTTAAAAATAAATGTTAACTGAGTGAGAGAAGATGTTTCATAAAAAAATATCTATATTATCTAAATCATTACATGTTTTTCCCATAAGAATGATATTTCTCTAGATGTATAAAATCTACGTTTAGTAAAAGTGAAGGGTTAGTTATGTACTTTATCGTTAGAGTTAAATAGAACATATCATGAAATTGAGAGAGTGTTTATGGAAGCACTAAGAGATATTTTCTTCTCCAAATATGATCATGATATTTAAATGGACTGATTTACCTAGGGATCAGTTTCACCTCATCATGGATCTCATAACCATCTTCGGTAGAGAAATTCATAGAAAAACATTACCACTAACATCAACTTATTGATCATGCTGTTGATTATCAACATAACTATTCTATTGAATCTAAGCCACATTGATGTATTACAGGATGGATCTTTTCTTTTTTTACATTTCATCAGCTATCCCAAATCACAGTTGATTTCTTTCTAAAGCATCATGTCATCACTTTGGGGAACTAAATTTCATTTTATAGGGGTCTTCATAAGAATACATCTGAATGCTTGAGTGAAATATATTTATGTAATATTACAAAACTATATGAAGTTATCCATACCAACATAATTTTCATTAAAAATAATAATATATCCACATATACTCTATGATTTTATTTATTTTCAATCAAATATTCTATATTAAGAAGATAGATAATTATGAAACTCAAATCTATATCAAGAGAACACTGATAAATTCCCTAAAACATTGATGCATTCCTCAAATCCCATTTTGAAACAACTAACTATTATTGACCATGAAACCTTACCAAATCATTTCTATATATCTGGGAAATATGATCTATATTTAATTCTCCTCTAATAGTGATTATTTTTTAACATATAATGATGTTAAATATCCTAAATATCGATTACATTATGATTTATTACATCTGAATACCCTTAATATAACCCCAAATATTGAAATCCTAGTGTATTTGGAAATTCGGAAAACATAATAATTAATTTACCAAGGGATACCATATGATCATTGACAAATTTTATAACATTCCCCTACTAATAATTGGTCCTCTATTACTGCATGGAATAAACTAATGATATATATAATAATGGTGTGACTTATATAGACTTGTAATGTAATATAAAAGAAGAATAACATGAAAAGTGATTTAAATGTTACAAAATGGGAACATAAATAAAAAATTTAATGGGAGATAATAATAACTATGAATAACGATTCAAGATATATCATGGTAACCAAATAGAAATACAGTAAATTTTGAAAAAATATTAAACATTAAACCATCAATAATTGTAAAGGATAACCACCAGGAAATCATAGCATGGTTGAAGACATACCTTAGTAGAATAGATTCAATCCATATACCCATCTCTGATGTATCATGTGTCTAAAACAATATCCAATGCATTAAATCACTATATAATTGTTGGTTAACCCATCATATTCATTTCATGTAAATACATTTGTGTGCCATATAGATCATTTTATAATGGATGGTTTTTTATGAAATTTAATTTCATAGTAATTTAATGTGAAATAAAAACATGTATGTCCACAAACAAAAAATTATATGTAATTAAAGGTGAATACTCTTTAGTGGAAATAGGGATTGTATTCACAATATAATGATTTCACATGCCCAAAATCATAGTGAAATTTCGATCACATAATGTTAACACAAGAAGATTCATAAATTAGTTTACTATTATTGATAGGGGTCACTAATTATTTTTATATAAAAAATTATGTAATATTAAAATTATAAAAAATATCCCCAAATTATAAATTGGATATTGAAATCATAAAATGAAGAATAGTCTTGAATAAAGGGGGAATGGGAAGGATCCCTTAATAAAAATTTTCATTGTAACAACTGAAGAAAAATATATAATGATAGGGATAGATGGTCTATAATTTTTTTAAAATAAATTAGAAATTACTGTGATATATTCATGTTCATGAAAATATGGAAATTTTTATTCAAAATGCTAAATAAAAATATACTTCATAAATTGAAAAAAGTGGGGAGGTCCCTATCTTTTTTTTGGAAGATCGTATGAAAATTTCAGAAGCATAATAGGTGTATATAAAGGTTCTTGTTAGGGATTAATGGTATTGAAATTGGTCTATAATCACATTTATATATAAATATAAGTTATAGGGATGTATACACAATCACCAAAATGAGGAACGATATAAATTAAGAGGCACAACAGAAAAGTGGTTATTGAATAAAACGAAGAGAGTCAAATTCCATACCTTGAGAGGGTGACTAAAAAATCCTCATAAGGCCTACATGAGATTTTGGGGGGCCTTGGGAAAAATCTATATTGGTTATGGATGATTATGTATATTCTCTATGGTATTTTATAGATGAGTAAGGAGTATTTGTTTTTTTTGTATATGAAATGAGAGGGAGACATTTTATATTTCCAAAACCTAGATTAAGCACTCTATATAATAAATTAGTCACTCCAAAAAACTTCTTATGGTTTTTTTCTATTATAGATAAGAAATATGATTTATTTTAATAATTTTATAAGGACATGTTATTAAAATATTATAATATTTTCTTTAGTGATGTGTAAATGTGTCATGTTTATAGTTATTGATTTTATAGTCATAAAATATAATATTGGTTTTCGAGGATTCATAAATTCATTACATAATTAATAAAATTACTCAAAAACACATTAAATTGATGTTTAACCATGTATTTATTCAAATATACCATTTATATAATATATTTCATCACCATTATGAAATTATAAAATCATAATACACATTATATATTTATGCCATATTTAATTTTTCCCAGAACATTTGACTATCTCTGAAAAAATATAATTAATTCACCATCTGATAATTTTAAATGATTATCCAAAAAATATTATTTTTTTTCAAACTAATTTTATAAATATGTTAATTTCCCATTTTAAATCAAGAGTCAATATTTATTGATATATGGTGGCTTTTTTCGGTAATAATAGTTTTGGAACTCTTATAACAATTACACATGATGCCATAAAAATTTATATTGTAACATATTTTTAATATATTCTAATGAATTATATTATTTATATAAAATTTATTTTAATAAAAAAATTATCACATTTATTTGAAATGTTACCTGATTAAAACTATATATTACCAATACTACAATTTATTTTTTAACACGTCAAAAATAATTTTTTTACAAAATCATTCAATAGTAATTACAATGTTAAGAACACAACATAATATTATTTATATTTAATGAAAAAGTAAATAGTGATACTCTTAGGATTTCATTATTTATATTCTTTATTACATTACATTTACAGTTAAAACCCAATTTTCCTTGTACCTTAGTAAAAAATATTTACTATAATCTCTATTTATATATTCTGAAACATATGTTGAGATTTTTTCCTAAAAATAATTATTAATATTGAAAATATGGAATCAATTTTATCAAAATATATTTTATATGGTTGATCAATTTACTTTTAAATGAATCCTGCCAGCACAAGGGAAAGTGTTTTTTCCCCAAAAAGATTATTTTTATAGAAATGATGATGTTTATTTAACACTATAACAAATAAACATCAGTAAATTAATTTAAACTAATAATTATAAATAAATTTTCTATATATGTAACTAAAATAATTCCACTTAAGGGTTTATTTATAATTAATTAAAATATATAATCATTATTTATTTAAAAGAAAATATCTTTTTTCAAGGAAAAAAATAACATTGTACTAAAATATTTTATAATGATTATTTAGATGTAATTAATTGGAATAAATATTACTAAATAATAAATATTATAATTTCAAAAAATATTATATCAATAATGGATCTTTTTAATTAGTTAATTTATCAAGATAAATTATATTTTTACAAAACAAAATCAGTATGTTTCATAAATCACTAAAAATAAATATTTTTATAAAAATAAAAAAATATCACCCTAAGTTAATTTTTTTTATAATTTTAAAAATTATTTATATTTTATCAAATAAATTTATTAAATAATATTGAAATTAATTATAATATTTTTTAATGAATAAATAAAAATTAAAATTTGATGAAAATCTATTTCGAGCACATTAAAAAAATTTAGTGATTATTTATTAAGAATATATCAATATATTTATGTGATATAGGTCATATATATATATATATAATAAACTAATTTATAAAAAATATTCATATCTACAAATTTAATTACTAGTTTTTAAAGGTCTTATTTATAAAATCATTGTTTTTTTCGTTCGGTGTTGCCCATCCCATACGTTATCGAACATAATTTTATCATTTACAAAATAGAGTTATTAAATTCTTCCTCCCTTTAATAAACTATGGCCTAGTAAATTAAGAATTATCTTGATAATAACTTTTTTGACACTATAAATTTTTTTTATTGAAAATGAACTTCATAAAAATGGTTCATAGAACATCATCATGAAAAGAGACAAATGAAAGTATAATGGTCATCACATAACATATTATCCATGCAATATAAAATTAGTGGGATGTTAAATCATAAACATGGAAGAGAAAATAGACACCCAATGACTAATATATATTTATAGTTGAAAATGTTTCAAGAAACTCAACAACGACACAACCATAAATATGTGATGGGTAAAACGAACATTAATTAACAATATAACAACATTTTTTTCATGATTCATTTCCTAGAGTTAAGGAATTTCATTATCATATATAAATTCAACCTAATGAAATAAAATTTCAATAAATTTATTCTCACATAAATTATTCAATTTTCAATACAATATCATAATTTTCTCAAAACCATAAAAAATAAATAAGATTTTTATTCCTGAATCACTAGAATAAGATTCTACTGAATCATGTTATCCACCATAATATAAATATTTATTCCTATAGTATTTACTAAATCCAAAATGGTAATCATAATTTATGATAATACTACAAAATAATAAACTATGACTCCTCAATCTCTAAAATTCAATAAAATGTCACAATTGTTTATCATATATTATTTCTTAAGTTAAAACACGTATATCCCAAAATAAAAAAACCAAAATACTAAAAAAAAAATTAGCCTCTAAGGTGTCCCAATTAAATTATGATAATCCTCCTAAAACATAAGAGAATTATTTACATAGAATCTATTATATTAGGGAAAATGGGTACATATATCTCTTCAAAAACAAAACATAACCTTAAAAATTATTAACCACCAAAAAATTTATAAGTGTTTGATATTGAAATATATGTTCCCCAAAATATTCCTAATGAAACTAAATTTCCATTACAAATATAAAAAAATTGTGATATAAATTGTTATAAATTTTAGTGTGAGACATATTATCCAAAGAAAAATTATTTTTTTCCCAACATAAAACACCATTCAAGGTTTATCATCTCCTCCATCATGTGTATTACAAAATACCACATTATCTATAATTCACTCTTATAGGTTATTTTTACTGTTCAACATATGTTTAAAATGCATGATGATAGACTATTATGGATCAATACATGTATTTAATTAATAGCATATTCATAATATCATTGATATACTAATTCATCAACATAACTATCAAGTACCAACGTATAAAAAAATTACTCCTCATACATAAAATATATATATAGAAAAGGAAATTGGTCTATGATTTTACCATTGGATTATGGAATCCAATCAAATAATGATATTTTTTGTGACATCTAAAAAATTTAAATAAAGATTTTTGTATAATTTAATTTATTATCATCCATAAGACTCTTATTATTTTATAAAAACTAAACACATGATGGCCTATTTTATAAATTTAAAACATCTTTCAGTTTTTTTTCTCATTTACCTTGGTGTCACCATACACATTACAGAAAGAAAGGAAGATGGCTGTTCTTTCATTTATATCCTTCGTTAGAAGAATCTAATTGTGGAATAATCATATTCCTATTTAAAATCATTATACATTCAACTATGTGACACATATTAATTTTCAATTTTTATAGATAGTTTTTCATAATAAAAATATGTCTTACATGATCTCCCATCGTGTTGGGTATATTATTTGGGTATTAATATTACATCCCATCACATTGGTTGTTCCGTCGATTCTTCCTATTTCCAGACACTAACTAGATTATTGGTAAAATTATGGATGATTATGTGTATACTACTGTTCACTTAGACATTACAAAAATAACATTATATTAGTAACCTATAAATGATTTATATTTCTTTATCTTATGAATATAAAATCCTCAAAATATGTTATCTGTGATCTATTTACCAAAATATATTCTTATAGGAACTCTTTTTCCCTTGATAGTGGTTCATAATGAAATTTTTTATTTAATAATGTATATCCCATGGGATATTCAAACTAGTTGTGAAACAAGGACCATAGTTATAAAAAATATTTCGATCGAGTCTACATGATAACCATGTCTTCAAGTAGTACACTAAGGTATATACTTGCAAGATCCATATCCACATTTTTATCTTGACTGAGTTGTATATAAAAAGAAACCACATACTCTGTGCTTTACAAAAATTTGGTGATATTTTAATTTTTATTCCCTAAGGATTTTTCTAATGTTTCCAAATACTAATCTAAAAAATAATTAAAAATTATTTTGATTCCAACTATGATGACATGTGTTTTAATGAAACATTAGTTCATAATTTATTACAAATGAATACACATAATAAAACCATAAATATTTAGAAGAATTGTGTATTTTGGAATTATGAACATATAAAAACATTTTGAACAAGGGATACAATAAAATTATAAAAAACAGCATTACCACACTCTTAGAAACCACCAATCCTCTAATACTGTGACAGATTTCTATCAGGTGTACATGAGAAAGGGGTGATATATTAATCCCTGTATTTGAATATAAAATATGTATAACAAGAAATAATTATCACATGTCATCCAGTGGGAAAATAATTAAACATAAAAGGTGTGAATATGATAATTATGAATAATGAGGAAATATATATAATGGAAAATAAAAGAAAAAAGGGAAATGTGGCAGCATATTTAAATGTTAAATCTTAATCATTGGTTGTAGATAACTTCTAGGGAACTATTAATTGGTGTAAAAAGGCCATTGAATAATTAATTTCACTCCCAAATTCCTTTTATGATGTATCCTAAGAGGAAAATACTACCCAATTCCTTATGATACTATATAATTCTTGCTTCACCTAGTACATTCATATCATGTACATGAAAATTTATATCGCATCGATCCTTCAACATAGGATCATATTTCATTACATATAATTTCAGGTTAAATGAAAAGGTAATAAATACATGGAAATATAAAATTAAACAAGTGTACTTATTTTTAGTTGAAATTTTTTATTGGAAACAATGATGTAATTTACACACAATGATTTGGAATGTAAAATAAAAAATAATAGTTTCACATCATAACAATAGAACATAATGGTTCATAAAACAATTTTATGATTGAAAAAGGGGTCTATAATAATTTTTAAACATTATTTATAGTAAGAGGAATGTGGAAAAAAATATCCCACATCAGGAATTGAAGTAAATTCCATAAAAAGTAACTATAGTATTGAAAAATTATGTGAAGGAATGGATCAAATAATAAATTTCATCATAGTAACACGTTAGGTAAACACAATAATGAGTAGGAATATTATATCGAATTTTTGGTACATAAATTATATATTTGGGGGATAGTTAAAAGATCATTAAAAAATTAAAAAATTCTTATTGAATATTAATATTACATAGAAGGATAATGAATTGAAAAGTATAGAGGGATGTCCCTTACTATTGGTACATAATATTGTTAGACAATTTTTGCATCATTAGAGGTATAAATAATGTATTGTTTGAGAGATTAAGGAGTGTCAAATGGGCCCCATATCACATGTAAATAAATATTAAAGTATGAGTTATTTATAAAAACATTCCCAAATATAAAAAATTAAAAAATTAATTAGCACACAATAAGATAGATTCATGAATAAAAATAAGAGTTGTATATCACTTACCTTTATATAGTGATTCAAAAAAATTAAGAGGATCATATTGAGAGCTTGGGAGAACATTATGAGGACTCTAGAGAGTTGAGGGAAGATTATAGAAATTATCTAGGGGTTTTCACTGAATATTGGTGGTATTATAGGGTTGTTTTATAGAGGAAAAGATATGGAAGGTCTTTATTATCTCCCAAACCTAGGTTTTAGACTATATATAAAAATTTAATAAAAACCAAAAACCTTCCGCTAGTTTGTTTCCATTGCTTCATCAAAAGAGGATTTTTTTCATTATTTTTTTATGGTTAAGGGAAAATATAATTAAAAAATTATTGTTTGTGATGTGTGTAACATCCCATTTATCTTCTGAAAGTTGTCTTTAAAACCATGCTGTGATCTTCATTTTTCACTCTCTTGGTAAGGCCATGAAATAATTGAGAAGAAACCCTTAATAGAGATGTCAGATATTTTTTGGATTCTCTACATAAAAACCTACTTCTTATTCATTTTTCTAGGGATTTATATGCCATGGTATATGGTTTCATTATGTGTTAATTATAATGATAATAAATCATCTTTCTAATAAAAGGTGATGTTTTTTTCTATATAATTTTGTATTTTTTAATTTTATGATGTATATTGGGGATACATATCATTTAAAGACACATTAGTCGTTTTTAATCTATAATACTGATTAATTATTATTTTCAAACCCCTTATTTTTCATTTATCTCAACCAAATTTCTATTTCTAAGTTATCTTGGGGCCCTCAAACTCTTAAGAGTCATCTTGATCAATGATTGATCGTTGTGTCCATTGGGGTGTGACTGACCGAGTAAGAGTTCTCCTAGTCTATTCATATATTCCTATTTTATTTACAAGAAGTTAGATATATCATTTGGGATTCATGGATCTAAACCCCTTGTGTTTGATTCATATTTCAAGTTATAGTTCTTAGTTCTTATACGTCTCTATATTGTTTGCGGTTCCCATTGCCGGCATTATGTTTTAATAAAATATAGGTGGTTCCATAATGATTCTCAAATTATGATAAGACTAAATTTATTTATTTTATCTCAATTTTTTTTATTAATCCATTTTTCTTTAATTTTAATTATATGTCATTCAATTGGTATTTTGGAAGACACATATTCTATTGAATTGGTGTATTAAAAATGCGTTCTTGAAAAGGTATTGGAAAAGCCTTCATTTTCATTGAAATGTTGTGTGTTTATAAATTTTATTGAAATTAATATTATTTAATTTATATTTTGGATTTTATGGAAATTATATTAGTTTAATTATTGAATTGAATTTTTGAATGTGTATTGTTTATTGATTTGAAATCCTTATTATGAAGATGGGCTAAAATGATTTTTATTGAAACATTATAGTTTTTCTTTATTAAAAGGAATATTTAAATTAAAATCCCATTTTTGTTTTTAAAAGGAAATTTTATTTTTTTTAATTGTGTAATGGGTGTAATTTTATGTTAAGTTATCTCAAAATAAATATCTCATCATTATTGTGTAAAATAGAACACGAAAGCCTAATGTGGTTAGTAAATAATTTGGATGGGACAATACACTTTACAAAGTTCCAAAATAGAAATTCAGCACATCACATCCCTTAGGATGTGTTGTTGACTCATCTTTTTCATGAGTTCAAAGGGATGTATGTACATATTATCATGTCACCTTGAGTGTAAAGTCACTGTATCCTATTACTATCACTCATTCTTAAGTATATGAACATGTTTCTCCCTGGTTTTTCTTTCAAATAAATATATTCCATTGTAACAAAGTTTTATACATGTATTTTGATTTATATAAATGGTTTTAAAAAAAATTATATAAACCATTTTTGAAATGTTTATTTTTTTATAAATTTTAATAAAAATAAAAGTAGGGTTTTTTATAATTTTTTCCATAAATTAAATGTAAGTCATATTTTTTTAATTATGACTATGTAATGACAAAAATAAATTTAATAAATTTGAAATCACTTATTTATCTAGTATTATATTCTTATCTTCTTATGGAATCATTTTTGAGACCCTATTGGGTGTTTTATCTCACACCCAACCTGTGCCTTTGAAATTTTATATATTATCTATTTCCAGGTTTTAGATGGTGTAAAGCACCATTTGAAGGTGGATCTATCTATTTATCTGTGGACATGGTGAGATTGTTCTATTTGGATTTCAGATGATTTTTTCCTATTTTATTGATACTTTTTTAAAGCACGTTTTGTTTTTATTCCTTATTGAGATTTGTTACATTACTCTTAATTGAGATTCTTTTATATACATACTAATATTTTTTGTTTGTTTCTCCATTGGAAGTTGAAAAAACATTCCAACTTTCCATTTTTGTGTGACTACAAGTTCTATTATCCAAGCCATAAGGATCTATATCATCTTTTGAACCATGTTTGGGAACTCCCACTTATCATCTTATTTGGGTACTTAGGTTGGTTTCTGACAAATTGGTGTCAAATTTTGGTTTAACTTCTTTTCTTGAAATTTGTATGCAGTTGTTTATTCATGTCCGGACATAGGGGTCGTATCGAAATATTTAATGGACAAATCTTACCACAATTAATCATAAGTCACTAGAGGTGGTTTTAGACAGATTTCTTGAGTATTAGTTCATTTATATTAAATTTTTTTATTCGGATAGTTGAAATATGTATCATGTTTTCCTATCTGATTCTATGTTTTATTCCTTGTTTCTCAATTTAAATTTAAATCCAATATCATATATGATGCTTTATGATGTTGTGTAGAATCATCCCTTTATGAAAACATGATAATGAAATCAAGGAGGAAGATACTATATAACCAGTTTGATCGAACCCTCTCAATAAGTTGAATCGGGTTGAGTTTATTGTGTTCACTATCAAAGCCCTATGACCGCCACCACCTTTATCTCCCTGTTTGTCTCTAGTTATGGATCCTTAGAGGGAAATTATCATGATTTTTTCTTAGTAAAATTTTCACCATAATCATGAACCGTTCAATGTATCATATGATCTCCCATTGAAAAAGAAAAAGATGAAAAGAATGGAGTTTTTTTGGAGTTCTTGGACACACCAAACAAAATAAAGGTGAAGTGTTCATCCTTTAATATGGAAGGATATGGATTGATATGG